>CM076977.1:37827086-38412086 GCA_039105355.1 Benthosema pterotum
AAGATGTCCGTCCAAAAATGTGTTTTTTCATTCATAACTCGAAATAGAAAGATTTTAAGCCTCATAAATGTATTAAACGTTAATATAAAGTTGGGCATTGCGGACATTTTGATACCTAGTACATGTCTGTATGTACTACGGTTATTGAGTTACAACATATACGTAGTGATGAGGCACCAAAAGGGTAACATTTTGGCACGTTTCACTCTTTTACTCAAAGATTCCTTTATTACCATCCTAACCATTTTCAGGAAATGGACCTACATGGGTCTGCTATCATTAACCACTTCAAGTTTTTCAATTGATGAAAAGGGTCGGGAGTTATTAAACCGAACGTGAATGCTGTTTCAGTGGTAAATTTGCTGTGTATATTTTGCTAACATAAGCCATGCATAAATGTCTGTCTGTGCTTCACACTGAGTCTGTGCTTCACAATAAGGGCTGGCCATATTAACTACATTGAAAAATGTTTTTAAATGACATTAAAAAGGCAAAGAAGTTAAGGGAGAAGGGGTTTAGAGGTAACAGAAATCCAGGCCTAAATGGATATGTGAAACGGACGCACCAAGTGTAGCATGTGTCATAGTGTTATAGTGTAATATATACAATAGTGTTATGGTGTAATATATGCAATAGTGTTATAACGTAATAGGGCTAATAGTGTAATATGTGTGCATTAGGGTAATAGTGTAATAGTGTAATGTATTCAATAGCAGTTTAGTGTAATAGGGTAATATGTGTAATAGTGTCATAGTTTAATATGTGTAATAGTGTAATATATGCAACAGTGTAATATGAAACAGTGTAATAGTGTAATAGGGCCAATAGCGTAAAATATGTGTAATAGTGTAATATTGTAACATATGCAATAGTGGTATAGTGTAATAGGAGCATAGTGTAACATGTGTAATAGTGTAATATGTGAAAAAGTGCAATAGGCAAATAAGTGTAACAGCGTAATATGTATGCATTAGTGAAATATATGTAATAGTGGTATAGTGTAATTGTCCTATTACGCTATACCACTATTGCATATATTACACTATTACACCTATTAGCCTATTGCACTTTAAACTATTAAACTATTACACATATTACACTATTACCCTAATGCACACATATTACCCTATTACACTATTACACATGTTACACTATGACACTATTACACATATTACCCTATTACACTATACCCCTATTGCATATATTACACTATTACCTTAATGCACAAATATTACCCTATTACACTATTACACATGTTACACTATGACCCTATTACTCATATTAGCCAATTATACTATACCGCTATTGCATATATTACAATATTACACTATTATGCTAAGGCACGAATATTACCCTATTACACTATTACACATGTTACACTATGACCCTATTACTCATATTATCCTATTACACTATACCGCTATTGCATATATTACAATATTACACTATCACGCTAAGGCCCGAATATCACCCTATTACACTATTACACATGTTACACTATGATCCTATTACACATATTGTCCTTTTACACTATACCGCTATTGCATATATTACAATGTTACACTATTACCCTAATGCACAAATATTACACTATTAGCCCTATTACGTTATTACACTATTGCATATATTACACTATTACACTTATTAGCATATTATACCATTACACTATGACACATGCTACACTTGGTGCGTTTCAGATATCCACTTCAGATATCCACTTAGGCCTGGGTTTCCGTTACCTCTAAACCCCTTATCCCTTAACTTCTTTGCCTTTTTAATGTAATTTAAAAAACATTTTTCAATATAGTTAAAATGGGCAGTCTACAAGCTCACAATGTGTCAGTAGATTGGCATACCAAAAGGTTTATCAAAATACTAAAAGAGGGATAATAATAAGGGGTTTGGGATAAAGGGTTTAGCGTGTGACGAAAATGGAGCACATACAGACATGTACTTGGTATCAAAATGTCCGTAATGCCCAACTTTATATTAACGTTCAATACATTTATGAGGCTTAAAATCTTTCTATTTCAAGTTATGAATGAAAAACCACATTTTTGGACGGACATCTTGGATTTTGGGGGCTGCCATCTTGGAATTTTGCAGGGCACACAGTACTTTAGGAAATAGTGGGGTTTGAAGATGGTGTGTACCAATTTTCATGCCTTTATCACCATTTGATTGACTTGAGAATCAATGTTACAAATGTCTTGCTTTCCTCAATCTGTGAAATTACCTATATGCTGTATCTCGAGAACCATAGAAGATACAGACATGTTCTTGGTACCAAATCGTCCGTAATGCCTGACTTTGTATTAATGTTCAATACATTTATGGGGTGTAAAATCAATGCATTTCAAGTTATGAAGGAAAAAACACATTTTTGGGGCGGACATTTTGGATTATAGGCTCTAAAAAAAATTGCCCGCACTTTCAGAAAGTACACCCCGGCCAAATTTGTTTAATAACCCTCTTAGATGATAATTCCATTGAGAAACGGACCTTCGCTCTCCACGGTCACGGAACCGTCGGAAACGACCCAACTATATGGCTGCAGCCCCAGTCCACTACATACAGTACAACCGCAGACCTGTACAACAGTGGTTTCTCAACCGTTGTTCCGGGGACCACCGGTGGTCCTTGAGGGGGTTCCAGGCGGTCCCCAAGCTTAATGATGGAAAGTTGGTAAACCAGATGTAACTCTTTGAGAGCGTACACTCTCAAGAGTTAAAATAGTCATAATCTGAATTAGGCCAAGTCTACTGTACACAGCTAGAGAATGTATCAGATTAATGGTCATTTTGATCTGAATGTTTGACTGTTTTGTTTCCCAAATCCAGCCTGGAATTGTGGACAAAAACAAAAGAAATCTCTAGTTTTGCGGTCTGTGGGATGAAAATGTCATCAAATGGTGGTCCGTGGTTCAAATGCTGAATAAATAGTGGGCCCTGGTATCAAAAAGGTTGAAAAACACTGCTGTATAATGTCCAGTGCTTTCGTTTGGAAATGTACCCATTACGCATGTTAAGATAATCAATCAATCAATCAATCAATCAACTCCTGTACTACAGACTCCTATTAACCTCTTGATCTGCAACATCTGTTTTGTGGGAAAACATTTGTACATTTGACTAGAGGGTGTAAGTGGTTGTATTTATATTTCAATATATGTCAAAATATATGTCACAACATGTCATGCTGCATTGTGAGCCTGTAGACTAGTATCTCTGTACATGTGTGTAGGCGTGGTGTGTGTGTGTGTGTGTGTGTGTGTGTGTGTGTGTGTGTGTGTGTGTGTGTGTGTGTGTGTGTGTGTGTGTGTGTGTGTGTGTGTGGTCAAAACATTTTGAAAATAGGGCTGCTAGAATAGTTGAATGCGCTGCTTAAAGCTATGGCCAATGTGGAGGAATGACGATTTCTTATTCGCCTTTATAACATCCTGGCGATTGAAAACACAACGATGTGGCTGTGTGTGTGTGTGTGTGTGTGTGTGTGTGTGTGTAGTACCTGATGGCCACGTCGGCCTCGAACCCTGTCACGTTCATCTGCGCAGCTCGCTGGAAAGACAGGATGGTGTTCTCTGGAGCAAGCTGGACAGACACACACACACACACACACACACACACACACACACACACACACACACACACACACACACACTATTATAAGGTTGTGTTAATTTATTATGATGATTAATAGAGGGAAGGACATGTGTTCTGCAGAAAATTAATTAATAATTAATATTAATAATCCTATCATGAGGAAGGTACAATGATGCATTGTTTTAAAAAATATATTGCCATAAGGAATATTGACACAAGATTAATTAATATCAACGGGACCAACCACGCATCATATTTGAAAACAAAGTTTCTGAAAGAAACGTGAACGGTTCCATTTGTGCACTCTCAGGAAAAAAATGTCCCTCTTTTGTCCCTCTTTCAGGCTGCAACAACCCTCACGAGAGCTCAGTTTTCTGACCCCTCAATGTCGCAACTTTTCGGCTGGTCCGAGTATTATTTGGGCCCAAGCCGTCATGTATTCCCCTGAAGCATCCACATAGAATCTCCAATGGAACATGAAAACCTCTTCCTCTCTGCCTGCAGGCACGTCTTAGGTCACAAGTTGAATTATCAAGCCATATGGCTCCCCTAGTGTTCTTGGGCTTGTTATTTTTAGCTTAAAAGGTGTGACAGTCTTCAAAGTGCTAGTGCAAAGTGTGATCAAACATAAAAGGGAGTTCCTCACAGCACTTAACACTTATAATGCTAAGGGGTGCCATTAGCACCCTTTACCAGGGTGCTAAGGGCACCCTAAAGGGGACACCAGTTCAATGAGGGGACTTTTTGGCTCACAACAGACGTTCTTTTGTAACTAATCAAAAGTAAGTTAAGCTTGTCTACACTGTCATTTTGTGGAGATTATTATCTTCATATTACACCTGCATAGAGCAAAAGTGACGTTTCTGAGATAATCACCGTTTTATCACAAACTTGACAGGCAGATATAAAAACGACAAAATAAAAATCCTATACCCTAGGACAGTGGTCCTTGAGAGGATTGCAGATGGTCCCCAGCTAAATGATGGACAGTTGGTAACCAATTTCGGTTACCAACAATTTTGTAGAAGAATTGTTATTTTGACCAACGTTTTGCAGTTATCTCTCCTAAATTGGGGACAAGCACTTGAAAGTCCTTGGTTTTGGCGTCCGAGAGACTAAACTCAACATAAAATGGGGGTCCGTGGCTAACATGCAAAATAAATAGTGGGCCCTGGTATCAAAAACATTGAAAACCACACGCTAGGAACAACCAACAAATGTATCGCATATACGGCTTGTCTGTAATTTCTAGTTCAATTAACACAAACATGTTGTTTAGGCAGATCCAGGAAAACTGAGAGGCAGTGGCTGGTGTGACCAGCAGGCTGCACAAAAGGCTCCATTTTCGTCACCGCTAAACCCCTTATTCCTTAACTTCCTTGCCTTTTTAAACTATTAAAAAAGAACATTTTTCAATAGTTTAAATGGCCAGTCTACAAGCTCACAATGTGTCAATAGATTGGCACGTGGAACTATTCCAAAACGTTTTTCAAAATAGTAAAAAAATAAGGGGTTTAGATGGTAACGAAAATGGAGCCCAAAGTGCCTAAAGTTGTTAAATCGTTAAAATTAACCCCATGAAACATTGCAAGGCATTACCCTGTGAACGGCCACTTTCACACTTGAAATTAAGGTTATGAAACGCATACATCAAACGGACACAAACAATCTCCTCACTCCCAAAGCATCCTTCCTTTTCCCACATGGCCCAGCAGCAGCATGTCTCAATGACAGCAGAGGTGAAAAGTGTTATAGGCTAGGAGGATCAAGGGCGGATGTAACATTTCCCAATTGGCAGGAGAAAATGGTATGGGGGCAGCTTCATAGCGAGGAAGCTGCACCCATACCATTTTCAGTTACAGGACTTTTATTAGGCAATTAAGCGTCAATAATAACATCATAAAGCTAAAGGTCAGACTCATGGGGCTCCATTTTCGTTACCGCTAAACCCCTTATCCCTTAACTTTTTTGCCTTTTTATACTATTTAAAAAAAAAACATTTTCAGTAGTTCAAATTGCCAGCCCACAAGCTCACAACGTGTTAATAGATTGGGATGTTGAAATATTCCAAAAGGTTTTTCAAAATAGTAAAAACGAAATAAGGGATTTTGGATAAGGGGTTTAGCATGTAACGAAAATGGAGCCCAGAGAGTTTTATGTTTTCAATGATGAAATGCTGTTGGATTAGTGGTGCCACAACTGTAGTTAGTAGCAGTAGTAGTGTTTCAAATCATTTTAAATACAAGCACTTTAATTTATTGGGTATCTTGGGTTGTTTGGTGGGGCAGTCAGGGCATTTAGGGGGGCATTGCCCCCCCATGCCCATGCCTAGATCCGCCCCTGAGGAGGATGGGGGGTTGGGTTGGTTAGAGGCGGGGGAATGCATGGCAATCAATGCAATGCTTCTGGGAAATGCAGTCCGGTCATGTGATTTCTCCGCCGGGTGCTTATTGGGGGAGTGGGGGAGGAGGAGGAGAGGTGGGGGGAGGGGTTCTCACAGCCTTGTAGTAGCACCACACCTAAGTTTAGATACTGGCAACGTTGATCGATCACGTCTGTCAGCTAAATGGAAAGAAAGGACCTGTGTGTGTGTGTGTGTGTGTGTGTGTGTGTGTGTGTGTGTGTGTGTGTGTGTGTGTGTGTGTGTGTGTGTGTGTGTGTGTGTGTGTGCGTGCGTGCGTGTCTCGGCTCGCTCACGACGGTGTGAATTCACTCCCAGTTCTTTCCCAGTAGTTACGTAATAATAAGTGTCACGCTATGCCAAATGCCGTTAATCCTTCCCAAGGTAACACTCATGAATAGACCACAATTAAACTGGGTTCATAAATCAAGCAACCACCAAGGCTGCAGCAACGTGTACAGCCCAAACCCGACCACGTGAATCAGAACATGCCTAGTGCCAACTGTCCTCTCCTATGGCATATATAGAAACGCCAACTGCTTTATGCGTTGGTAAACAAAATGTCTTCATCTAAAATTGGATGCATGAGGTTTCTAACAGTGGAGTCTGGGGACCCCCAGCGGTCCCTGAGGGAGTTCCAGGGGGGTCCTCACCAAAATGATAGTTAGGAACTAAACTGACATATACATAATGTCCATTATATTAAAAAAAAAGACTGAGAAATTCCATAAATTCCCCAAAAGCGTTTAAGGAGAATGAAAATAGACAAATACAAGCTCACCAAGTGGCACGTAGCGACACAGTGTAGGAACTACTAGTGCTGTAAGAATAGGCCAAAAATTACATTTGAATATTCCTTGCGAGATCAAATTAATGATACGTAATTATCCGAATAGCCTTTAGTTTATAAGGCCCAGAGAGTCTTGTGGGAACTCTTTGTTTTGAATTCCAACCTTCATTCATGACATTCAAATAGTCTTGACATTTTTTAATATTCTAATATTCTTTCGAATATGGAATATTCATTATTTGCAGCACTAAGAACCACTCCCTTAAAGCCCCCTCCCCCACCGAATATCTGACATTAGTAGATGGCTCCATATAGAGCAGCATCTCCTGCCTCTTTCCCCCCTGGCTCCCGGGAGAGGAGAGGAGAGCCAGGCAGGCAGCAGGCGTTTACAGGAGAGGTCTTAGAAGACTATGCCTGAGCCTGGGCGGATGTAACATTTCCCAATTGAGGAGGGGGGGGGGCTGGTGAAAATGGTATGGGGGCGGCACCCATACCATTTTTGGTTACAGGATTTAGGCAAGTAAGCATCAATAACATTTTTTTTGTTGAAGTTGCTTGTTGTTTTCTGTTTTCAATGATGAAATGGTTTGACAACTGTTGTTAGTTAGTAGCATAGTGTTTCAAATCATTTTAATTATAAGCACTTTAATTTGAAATATCTTTGAAATTTGGGTTGTTTGCATGCCATCATGTTTGGTGGGGCAGTCAGGGCATTTAGGGGGGCACTGCACCCCCCCCATGCCCATGGCTAGATCCGCCCCTGGCCTGAGCTATGGAAAACATCAGTCGTCAGCCCCGCTCGCATCCAGAGAGAAATAATGATCCTTTCCTTGGGTTATCTTCACCCCCCCCACGGTCAATAAGTGAGTAGTAGAGGCGAAGAATGAATAAGATAAAATACATCCCCATCTCCCCATCCCCATGAGGGCAGCATCATTTTTTACTGCTGCTCGCTATGAAGGACCGCATGATGGCGTTTAAAATTAGAATGGAGAGGTCCCTGTGTGCTGTACTGTGCTGTAGATCAGTGGCCGGGGTTGATGTTGATGTATGGCGTTTTCATTAGTACCGTTAGGGTAGACTGTGGTGCTAAGGTAGTATAGCTTATGTGTCACTACATGAGTTTGTTTAGACAAGGTTAGAGGCTGCATTGATTCCTGACAAAGCTTGATGGCTTGGCAAACACAGAACTGGTATTGGTTTTAGGTTTAGCCTTTCCCCACACACAGTTCAATGATTACAACTAGAGTTTGTCCCCATACAATCGTGTAACCAGAAATTGTCTGTGATGTGTGATATCATACAAAAAAAGAGAAAAAATCATGTACAGCAAGATCATTTTGCCGTCTCGACCTATAGTAGGTCGCGACTGTTTTTATAGATCCATTTTTATCTGGTTGGTTTTATAGGTTGGGAAACCCAACCATTTTTCCAAACCATTTTAAATCGGTCGCAGCTAAACCTAACCCTAGGGCTGTAAGCCTATTTAAAAATTTGCAACCGCTTTAAAAAGGTTGCAACATTTTTATTTTAATGTTACGACCGATTTAGAAAGAGGTCAGACAGGCCTCCTGATGTTTTGTTTTTTTTGTTTAATCGGTCGCAGCTGTTTTAAAAAGGTCGTAACCGTTAGCCAGGTTAGCAAGGATTGCAGCGGTTTTAGAAAATGGTTGCAAACTTTTTTTTTTTTAAAAAGGGTTGTGGCGTACTGTAGGTCGATCGCAACATGATTTCACCCCTCCTGCCCTCTGGTGTGGAGATTGACATTAAAGGGGAATTCCACCCATTTTCATTTTCAGAGTGCACCATTTGTACCCTAGTGGGTCCATTTGGTTCCATTTGTACCCTCTCAGGAAAAAAAGGATCTGAAAGAAAAATCATTAACATGGTGAAACACAACTTGCCGATGTGATCAAGTTGTGTTTGACCGTGTTAATTTTTTTCAGACCTCCATTTCTAGGAAACACAGAATGGGGGCTCGTTTTTATCAAGTCCACACATCCCTATATAACATCCCATAATACTATAATTATTACGTTGAAAATGGGTGGATTTCCCATTTAAGGTAAGTATTCAGACAGGTACATGAGTAGGTAAGATACTCATGTACATTGCAAGTTGCTGTAATACTCTGTTGTCGTCAAGCCATTTCCAGCCTATTAAAAACCGGGCAGGGGGTGAGGTGGGTTCAGGCTGGTGGTCTGCGGACTCACCATGGGAGCTCCCTGGTGTCCGATGACATCTGGCCTCCCTTTGAGGTCGGAGGGGTCCATGATGCAGGGAGAGGTGATGGACAGAGGGACCATGTAGAGACCCAGCAGGACACTCAAGTACAGCAATAAAAGCAACACCTGAAACCCTGGAGAGAGAGTCAGAGAGAGACAGACAGACAGACAGGTTTGAAAAATAGGGTCACATATATATATATATATATATATTAAAATATTACAACAAGCAATAGAAAATGCCATTGTGGTGCCTCCTTGGATTTCCTTATTTGCACTTCGTATCGTACTATCGTATCCATCCAACATATTCATCCGCTTATCCATCGGGTCACAGGGGCAACAGCTCCACCACCACCAGATAGCTCCAGACCTCCCTGTCCCGAGCAACATTAGCAACCTGGGGGATCCCGAGACAATCCAAGGCCAGAGAGTCGATGTAATCCCTCCATCTCCACCTCCACCTCCACCTCCATTAATGTTGTTTAAAATGGTTCTTAAACTGATTGCGATACTACACTCAACATAAAATATAAATACAATATTACCATTTCTATCAAACGTTGTTCATGAATAATGGGAGCAAAAACGAAAGTGTTGAGTGTATAATATGAAGTCATTTTGCTGGGGGGAATCCCTCCGAAATGACCACCGGTGGTTAAAGAGTCTTAACCACTGTGGAATCTCTGATATCATCACAATCGGAGATCTTGTTTACTTTCCATTTTAGAATGTCAATTGTGTGTTCATGCGTCTTCTAGGGTTGTTTGTGGTCACACAGAATGGTGAAAGCACTGACCTCAGAGGTAAGGGATGCATTACGTACAGCACCGTCCCCTTCCCCCCACGCCGGCGTATGTACATATGTGTATGTGTGAGAGGATGGAGCGGTTTGTGTGCATGCGCGCTCTCTCTCTCACACGTGCACACAGGAGAGGGTGTGTGTTTCAAGGTCACAGGGCTAGGTTGAATGTGTCAGGACAACTCCTATTACAGACTGGAGTCTAAAAGCGCACGCACATACAGGCCCGGATGTAACATTTCCCAATTAGGGGGGGGGGGGGGGGGGCAGACGGAAATGGCATGGGGGCGGCTTCATCGCATGTGGCGCGAAGCGACACAGGCGATGGAAGCCGTCCCCAGGCCGTTTTCATTTAAATCCTTTAATTCTGTGACCCATAAGATTTATATCTTGTACAGGACTTACAGTATATTAGGTAAGTAAGCATCAATAATAACATCAGTTGTTGTTGAAGTTGCAACAGGCACTCAGCATGCATAAAGCTAAAGGTCTGACTCAGAGAGATTCCTGTTTTGAACGATGAAATGGTGTTGGTTTAGTGGCGCCACACTTGTAGGTCGTCAGTAACAGTAGTAGTAGTGTTTCAAATCATTCAAATATAAGCACTTTGATTTGAAATAGCGAGGAAATGTCGGTTGGTTTTGCCTCCCGTCATGTTTGGTGCGGCAGTTAGGGCATTTGTCCCCCCATGCCCATGCTTAGATCCGGCCCTGTGCACATACATACCGACATTGGCAGGCAAACACAGCTCCTGTGTGCAACAACCATTTGCATACAGTATACGGGGTGCACACAGCACACTCACACCCACACACACCCTTGTCTCAAGCCTGCATGAGAGCAAAAGATGCTGCGCAGCGAGAAACGCAGCGGAAAACCTCTTTTCTCCTTGGCATGCACACAGCCTTCTGTTACAGATATGACAAGCAAGCAGCATTCCTTGAGGGAGATCGTAAATTTCTGTCATAACATAACTTTGCCTGTGCTCGACAGAAGGGGACTGGGGCACAAAAGAGATATACCGTCCGGGATGCAATATACGACAGTATATGTGACAGGCTGTTCTCTAGTTCAACTGAAACGAATGGAGTAAAAAAACATTATTTTTTATCGAATCTCCTCGTGCTCCTTAATTGCAGAATGAAGCCACCCATGGCTGCGGTGTTGGGCAAATTAACTGAGCTACTTAGCGGAGCTAAATTTGTAGATCTTGTCAACCAAGTACACTGTTGCTGTAACTTGCGATAGCTGAGCTACATACAGTATTTATGTGACACAGTGGTTAGTGCTGCTGTCTCCTCCTCCGCATCATCAGTGCCAATACCCGAGGTGGGGTTGGCGAAAGGGCCTTTCTGTGTGGAGTTTGCATGGTCTCCCCGTGTCCCCTAGGGTAGATACCCTCACAAAAACATGCAGTAATTAATCCACGCACTGCGTTGAACCAGGGGAATTCCCCAGCTGTCAGGTGAAAAGAAGACAGCTTGGACTCCTCATGCATTGAAGGAAGCATGAGGCAAGTACGCTGCCTGGGCTCCCCAGGTTGGCCCTCTGCCAGCCCAGGATCACATTGGGAATTGGCACTGAGTGAAAAATGGGATACAAAATGGTAAAAAAGGTACAATTAAGCTCCAATTTGGGGCAAGTATAGTACTGAAGTCAGTTGCAGATACTCCAAAAAGTATTTCAAAAGTACAATAGGCCTACTTGTGTGCTCACTATGTTTATACACAGTCCATCACCACGGTCTGCAAGACTGACAGTAACGGTTCACACTAATTGAGAATCCTTTGAACGTTGAGGTGGAGCATATAGGATGGATCACACCTTTTGATTGTCTGCCAGATTAGGCTTTGTTCCTTCTCCTACACAGTGTTGTAGTGGGACTTTTAGAAGTGGGGGGACGCCTCTTAAAGCAGAATTCCACCCATTTTCTTTTTTTTCCTGAGAGTGTACAAATGTGAACCAAATGGACCCTAGCGCGTCCATTTTTTTCAGACCTCCATTTCTAGGAAACACAGAGTGGGGGAACTTTTTATCATGTCCACACAACATCTCTATGGTGTATTAATGACAGAAAATGAGTGGAATTCCCTTTTAAGACACGTGCATGCACACTTGCATTCGTGTGCACCTGCGCAACACACACACATGCACGCTATTAAAACAAGTATAGCATAGTGAGAAAGATTGTTTACAATGCCTAATTGTATCCATAAAAGTAAATGACAAGACAAAAAACATAGGCCTATTTCTGCCCCAAAAATATTTTAGATGTGAGAAGTGGGGGGACGTCGTCCTCCCGTGTCCCCCCTCCACTACACCCCTGCTCCTACAGATGAATCATGTCTGCTCCAACATCATCAAAAGGTGGGTTGCCCTTTAACCCAGCTAGTTCCCTCTGTCTATTGAAGAGCGGACATCTTTATTGGAAAATGCTAAAGCCGACCTGCCATCACAAGAGAAGACTGAAGAGGAGCAGATGTCACGAGAAGAAACACAAACAAAAACAGGCAAACAATACAGTAGATCAAAAATGACCTTCTCTTCTTAATTAAGTAGTGCTAATTCAGATGATGAATATTTTAACTCTTGGGAGTGTAAACATGAAACCAAATGGACCCGCAAGGGTCCATTTGGTTTCATGTTTACGCTTTCAAGGGTTATACCCGGCTAACCAACTGTCATAATAATTTAGCTGGGGACCACCTGGAACTTTCTCAAGGACCAGTGGTGGTAACCCGGACCACTGGTTGAGAATCTAGATAAAAATTGATATTTCGATCAATGGTTTCAATAGGGCAGTGCCTATTGATACCATTGATCAAAATATCAATTTTTGTAGATTCTCGAATTGTGATTCTCTGATTAGAAGGACGTTTAACAAGTCCCTCGCCGTACAGAATGTTTTCCATGTGACTCTCGTCCAAAATGATAGAGGTCTGGTGACCAATTCAGTGCTGTGTCTGTGCCTTAGAGTATATAATGAATAGAGAAGTTCCCCTCTCATTCACTTGCATTAAGTTGCTCACCCAGCGCATGAGACGATTTCACTCGTCTCGGAGGTGAGGCATCATGCACAAGCGCCAAGCGCCGCGCGTGCGTGCATAGAGCGCTGTAGGTTTCTGGAGGGGGCGGAGCCTATCGCACGTTCATGTTTCTGGCCCACTGGGCTCAAAACTGCATTCTCAACTTTGAGCACTATGTCCATTTCACCTCACGGTTTCCTCGGGATGTCATGTCTATTGTATATATAGTCTAAGGTCTGAGCGGCTTTTTTGGTGTTGACGGGGATGCCTATGGAGCCTAACGGGACTGCTTATGTGATAATAACTTTGAGAGACTGACTCATGTGCTGTGTAAACAAGTGATTCCGCCCTGGGACCTAAACTTTTGTTTTGTAGTAGGAGGAATATTTGTTTCATATACAACCACATACTTTCTCAATTTAATGCTGTGGTGGAAAAAAGCAGCTCAAAGTAGCTGAGCTTCCTTTCCTATGTAGCTGTATTTCTCCATGGACAGCTTGATCAAGTTACTATGATGTTACCATCATGGAAAGCCTGTACAAGTTATGCCTTCTAGAGTCGCTGACCCAGCACCGCAGGGCTGTCTGTTTTTCTACAGTAGACAATACAATATCCACTATGTTTCATCTAATTCTAAGCTATTAGAGTATTCTAAGCTATTACAGTACGATTTTCATTACATGCGCTGTCCGTGAGGCAGCCCGTAACAAATTCCCTTATTGGGATTTTCGTCACCTTTCTTCTTCCTTTAGCCACTATTCCTTTATTTGTGACTGGAGTTGTGGTCATATTGTTTGTCACACAGTCCCTTAAGTTCTTAATTTTGTCAAATAGATTTGGGAAATAGATAACGCAGGGATTAAAGCGAAAAATAATCCAAAGACGGAAAATATTTCAGGGGGGGGGGGGGGGGGGGGGGGCAGACTGCAAGTGATTTTTTTTTTTTTTTTACGTTCATGTCGTCGTGCACGACATACCTTGTCACACTATGCGATTAATATTGCATAAATAACTCCTTACCAAGTATTTTTTCACATTAGGCCTACACATTTTCTATAACGTACTATGCCCGACATATTTTTGACATGGTAGAAGTATAGTATAGGCCTTGCCATGCTGTAGCCTATTCTGAAAATCAATCAATCAATGCGCCGGCAGCTGTTCCGTTCAGCGCAGTTGCGCACACACACACCCACGTTAGTTTGCTCACATGATCCGTATAGCGAGACAATACATAAACTATTCAATTAAATATCATTCAATATGAAATTAATTAACCGGCCTGTTAATAACATGTAGGCCTAATACATTGTATATTGTCAGCAATAGCCTATCTTCTGTTTTTCTCGCAGCAGCAGCTCTACCCAGGGCCGAATTTAGCCAGCCCTACTAGGGTGGGCTGGAATAAATGGCAGGGTGGGCAACTCCAAAGTTTTTCCCATATGAAGCAGTGGTTTTCAATCTTTATGACACCAGGGCCGACTATTTATTCAGCATTTGAGCCACAGGCGACCATTTGAGGACATTTTAGCCCCACAGACCCCAAAACTATAAAGATTTATTTTGCTTTTGTCCACAATTCCAGGCTGGATTTGGGGGCAAACAGTCAAACATACTAAAATGACCATTAATCTTCTACATTCTCTAGTTGTGTAGACTTCACATGATGAATTTAACTCTGGTAACCACTGGTGGTCCCTGGACCGCTGATGAAAACCACTGATATAACCTTTCATTGGTGGGCAAGATGCTCATTTGGGTGGGCACTACCCTGCCCCCGTCTAGATCCAGCCCTGGCTCTACCCGTTCGCTATCAGTATTCCCACAGTGGTTAGCTTTTCATGCGGCTCACAGTGGACATGGATACTTTGTCGCATTTAACTTTTGCGACCAGTTCATTCATCTTGTTGCTCAAAGAGCGAACATTAAAAACATTATTACCGGCAAAGGATGTCGTCTGCGGCGTCTCCTTAATCTGGCTCGCACTCCTCCTCTTGACCCTCTTATTTTTATTCCATTTTCGCGTCCCGCTGTTCTAAAGTTCTGAATACTTGGCCAGTGAATCCAAAACACAACAGACACGCATGGTTTGTCTGAGTGCCTGAGTGATAACACGGCCAGGCAAAGTGTCATCCCGGCGTTAAGCTTCATATTGCCACAAAAAGAAAGCGGGTGTAATCACGTAAAACGACATTAAACATAAAATAACAACAGACGAGACCGACATTTGAGCTGGGTCAGCAGCAGAGCCAGAGCCCCGGAAAATTGACATCTCCGTTCACTTCCTGGAAACGTTAATGGCGTCTGCTCTACATAGACTTCTATTAAGCAATGGGGACAGCCATCTATGTTTGTCACAGTTCAGATCGAGCAGCTCGACCGCTCAGTTTCTGACCCTTCAATGTCGCAACTCTTCAAACACCCACTCACTAAACAAACACTTGATTAGGCTACAGTGGCAGCCGGTGCAGCTTGACTTTCAGGCAGCACGGAGCGGAGCGCAGGAATCTTTCATCACATTAATTAATACATCGATGTAAATTATTTTCCGTTTTGGTTTTGCGTTTGGTCACGTCATTAACTAACATCGCGGCCGTGGGCAACCCCTCCCCTTTTAGATTTATTTATTTATTGCCAAATTGCGTGGATTTTATGAAGCCCCTGGGGAATCCTCCCAGTACGGAAATCCGTACCCCGTACGGAGAACTTTAATCCCTGAGAATTAACGGGATTTAAAACTATGCACCCAGTTTGAGAAGACAGAGCCACGTGCCTCTGTGTGCCTTGGAGATGTCCAAATGTTACAGCTGCTCCATCAGTTCACTTCATCTCCTTATTTGTTGATTGTCCTACAAACAGCTGTAAATTGTCTGCTGTTGGTCACTCCCTTGTGTCGATTGTGTTTAGGTAAGCTATATAATAGTTAAAGTCATGAATGTCATAAAGTCAGTGGGTTAACCTGAGGGCCACATTGAGTGAAGGTGGCGGCGGGGCCCATGTGGCCCCTTGAGGCCGCCAGTTGCCCTTTTTGGGACGTGTGTAGAGAAACAAAGCACCCTCACAGGGGTGACTGTCGGCATTCAACGCGTCACATGACACCATCGGAATGTACCGCTATCTCCTGTCACCCCGGTGGAGGTTCCACGCTTTATGTACACTACGTTAATCATTCACCGTCCTCCATTCCATTCCATTCGATGTGTGTGTGTGTCTGGACGGCGGAGGTGAAGGAACTGTTCAATAACAGAGACTGGGAGTCCCTTTCTCTGGATGTTTGTGCATGCCAGTGGGACGGACGGCAAATAAACGCAGATAGGAACGGAACAGTCCTGTATTGTGTGTGTGTGTGTGTGTGCGTGTGTGTGTGTGTGTGTGTGTGTGTGTGTGTGTGTGTGTGTGTGTGTGTGTGTGTGTGTGTGTGTGTGTGTGTGTGTGTGTGTGTGTCAGGGCCGGATCTAGGCATGGGCATGGGGAGGGGGGTGCCTCCCTAAATGCCCAAACAACCCATGCAAAACAACCCATGTTTCAAAGAAATGTGCTTATATTTACAGTAAAATGATTTATTGCTACTAACTAACTAGAATTGTGGCACCATTAAACCAACAGCATTTCATCATTCAAAACAGAAAACTCTCCGAGTCAGACATTTAACATGCGTGCTGCGTGCCTGTTGAAACCAACAACAACTGATGTCATTATTGATGCTCTACTTGCCTAATAAAAGTCCTGTAACTGAAAATGGTATGGAAGTCGCACCCATACCATTTTCGCCAGCCCCCCCCCCCCCCCCCCATTGGGGGGGGGGGGGGGGGGGCGTGCGTATGAACATTTAGCTCAGTGTGTTGTTGTGTTAGGAAAACGGAGGGGAGGAACTTACGTGTCTTCTCGGCACGGGCCACCTGCCCAGCCACGATCCAAGACAGTGCTGTGACAGCAACTAGAGCCCCTATTTGGAGAAAAGGTCCTGTGGCCTTGAGAGACAAAGAGAGAGAATAGGAGAGAATGAGAGGCAGGATGAGATGAATAAAACCTAGAACAGGGCAGGAACCATTTGATTTGTGCACCCCCAGTTGTAGTGGTACTAGAGGTTGTAATGATACTGTTAATAGCGATCCGATATGTATCGCGATACAGGGTTGACAATGCGATACATGGATGATATTGGGTCATTCTGGCGATACGATCAGATTTGATGATTTGAAATTGATACAGTAACTATTTAAAATAAATTGGCATTGTCTTTTAAATCACTCTTTTTCTTTTTTCTTTTAAAAATGCTAGCTTTGATGTAGTAATGATGCAATACTACATCAAATTAAGTAATTAAACTAAGTAATTAAACCACCTTACTTTTTATGAAGAAAAAATGCTAAATGATAAAAGATAACAATTTAATACCAATTAATTGCATTGCAAAACGATATGATACAATGCATATCGTATATATAAAATTCGATTTTGGAGCATTCGTACAAAGAAAGAAACCGCACAGGAGCAAGGAAAGAGATGGCAAGTGGCTAAAAATATATACGACTGCTGAGTATGCTCTACTTTGGGCCACACCTCTGTTTGGGCAATATAGACACTTCTACATAAAGAGTCACAGTGAGTTTGGAGTCGCAATGAACACAGTGACCTGAATATCTTACAATATAGGCATGAATCTACAGTATATTAAGAGGTCTGCATACAAAAATAAAAATGTGTATTTTGGATATTGTGTATTAAAGGGGCCGTATTTAGCCTCCCCAATGTATTTTTACACGCCAAATTGTTTTTTTTTTTTTTAAGTCAGATCTTCAATGAAGGAGGATGCCAGTTCAAACCCGGGCTCCCCCAGAGCTAGCGTCGAATTGCCATTGGATGTGTGTTATGCACATCTTATCTGTGAAGCGCTTTGGACGAAGGTGCCATGAATGGACGATTTAGCATTTTGACAGCATACTTAAATGCAGGCCATTTAGCATTTTGACAACATATTTAAATGCATCATTTACCATTTTGACACCATATGTGTTTGGGGGGATGGGGGGCAGATACATGAAGGCTTGGGCCAAATAATACTTGAATCAGCCGAAATGTTGCGACATTGAGAGATCAGAAAACTGAGCTCTCAGGAGGGCTGTTGCTGCCTGAAAGAGGGACAAAAAGAAAAATCATCAACATGGTGAAACACAACTTGATAGAGACGCCATTGAACTGATCCCATGAAGTGAACAGAGTTTGTGACAGCGTAACTCTGTCTATTCTCAGGGCCGAGTATTATTTGGGCCGAGCCTTCCTGTTACCGATGTTTGTGTTCAGCTGATATGCTGTATTTTTAATGACACCTGACCATCCTTCATACTGGTGCTAACCTCCCCTGTGCTGTTATGTGTTTACCTGCAGGGATATGGGGACAATGTCCCACTCCTCCCCCCACGTCTGGCTGACAGAGATCACCCCGGCCACAGTGGTGAAGAGAGCGCCCACAACTCCTATCTGTGTGCACACAACGACACATAGAAGATGAATGAACAACAACACATATTTGTGCTCACACAAAGACAGGTTAACAGACCTGCTTACCAGTGAGTTCTCGTAGGCAATTTTTGGGCCGGGCATGGCGCCACAGACAGAATTATATGCATATTTTTTTCATCAGGACAAAGAAAATTTGAAATTGCTCATATTATAAATGAGTGTCGGTTTCACGGGTGCACGCGGCTAACTGATCATTACACCTCGTTACATAAAGCTACACTTAGTTCTTTCCACTTCATCACAGATCCAATCTGTATAAAGAATATATTATAGTAATGTCTACAGATACTGTATATTTGGGGCTCTAATTCTCATTCAATAATGTGACATCTTTGGTTTTGTATTGTCAGTTATGCCATGATGGCGTGTGACCGACCGTGCCTTTAGATCGACCGGGATTTAAGTGGATTAATCAATGGAGTAAACAAGTTACGTCTGATCGTCCTTGGCACAGGTAAACAACCTTGTTTACCTTGTTTACAATAGTGCTTGTGGTCTAAGGAGTTAAGGAAAGTTGTGCTGTATTTCACTTTAACTGTGCTAGCTTGTATCTCTGCAATCTGCACGGTTCTGTTTAGAGCACCCGAGTGAACCAAGCAGACCTGTAAGTCAGCACTGATTAGGAGGCAACAACTTCAAATGGTTATCCTCATAGACAGAAAGGTTAAATTAAGCTAATAATAACAGCAATTTACCAATTTGTCACAGACTTGGCCCGTGAAGTCTGTGTTATTAATGGCCAATTAAACATTCAATGGGTCAATGGCCGCTAACCGGCTGACAGAAACTTTGGTACACACACACTCACACAGGCCTATGTACAGAGCACACATGCACACACAGCGTTTCACATGCGATCACAAACACAGAACCCCCCATCCCCCACGCTGTGATGCTGAACAACAGCATCACGTCATTTACTGGAACCTTCACCACTCTCCTGGGTCAATGTGAACTGAACCCAGCACTCTGAGTTCACAGGATCACTAGCGGACAAGTCAAACACACTTTTGTGCATGCACACAGACACAGACTCCCACACAAATACAGTAATACACTCATATAGGCACAGACGCAGAGGTTAAGAACATTAACATTGAGGTCATGTAGTTTTACATTTTGAGCTTTATTATAGCAGAGTTATTTATGTGTTTGTTTGCTTATTTACTGTTTTATTCAATTTCAGGTGAGTTTCGGATTTGTTTGTTCGGTTGCTGTTTCAGTATCGCTATCGTTTTTCTTTTGCAAAAGCCTTTTATTGATACTTCAGTAAAATAATTTAATAACCTTAGTAGACACAAACCCTCCCAACATCACCCACCTTGTGGAGCCAGTGAAGGTTCAACTGTTGCCCGGCTGCTACGTGGCAAAGTGCTAAAATCTGAAATACACATGCAAGAAAAATACACAGGTTATCGTTTGAATATACTGTACATGATGTTACTCAAAAACTGCTGTACACAGGCACAAGCGCGCGCACTCGCGCGCACACACACACACACACACACACACACACACACACACACACACACACACACACACACACACACACACACACACACACACACACACACACACACACACACACACACACACACACACACACACACACACACACACACACACACACACACACACACACACACACACACACACACACAGGACTAACCATTAAAAATGCTATGTAGGTGAAGCCAGCGGCGGTGGTGGCCAGGATGGGGATGGTGCCGTCGCTCCACTCCCCTGAGCGGCTGTACAGGACCCTGGAGGAGAGGAGAGGAGAGGATGGGACAGACAGAGAGGGTCCTCAACACCATGCAGGGATTCTCAAACCCATTGTCACGCCCAGGACCCACACACAACATTCATCTACAGTATCTCAGCGGGTTTCAGCCATCAATGACCGCCATGTGTTCCACATTTGAGTCTCAGAACTAGACTCTCAGTCTGAGTTTTTCATTTCATTTCAAGTGAATATTTTCGCCAGAGAATATATTTTTTTAAGTTAGTATTTTTTAAGGTAACGATTCAGGGCTGGAGTCAAGCTACCTCTGAACAACATTTGAAGAGATCTATTCTTGTTGAACATCCACATAGTTTTAATCATCATAACAATTATTCTACATTCTCTAATCTTGTAAATCAATTAATGCAGATGTTAATAATAAATATGCAATAATGTAGCTCTTGAGAGCATAACATTAATTTTACACTCTCAGGATGTTATTATGACAACTTGGTTGAACTGATTCATGTGTGTGAGACAGGTGCAAACAATGTTAATTGTTTAAAATAACTGGCCTACTCCATCCATCCATCCATCCATCCATCCATCCATCCATCCATCCTCAACCAATTATCCATAGTGGGGTTGTGGGGGCTAGGAGTCAATTTCTGTCATTATCATGTTGGTGTGTGAAAAAAAGCGTCTCTTAGTCTCTGACTGGTTGGCCACCCCTGTGCTATAACAACACATTTTTACAGCCCCCCTCCCCACAAGCTTCCCCAAAGACCCCTGACGGTCTGAACCCACTTTGAGAACCACTGAACAATCATCAATCACCAGCTAGTCTCTGTCCACCGTGGCTGAGGGAAGTATAGGTGCTGGAGCATACCCTGCCCCCCCAGGCACAGCACAGCCCCCTGTCTGACAGCAGCAGAAAAAGAATAATAACACCTGACCTCACATGCACGTTTTAGAGGTGCACGCCTCCCCACTGAAACGGTTAGCACCTGTGAATGTAAAAACCTTCCTGTGGCCCTGCTGTCTGCACAACTACATGCTATGCTGCTGTTAGCAGGATTAAAGGGATCTTTCACTTTAAGCAGGATTAAAGGGAAATTTCACTTTAAGCAAAAAAAAAGTTTTTTTTTTTTGAAAGTGGCACCCCCATTTGGTCCAGAGTGCCATTTATATGCATTAAGTAATTTATTGATTGATCTCAAAAACAAAAAAACAGCAGTTGTATACATTTTTTCCACATATTTCACAGATGTGTAACTAAAGGGTTAACTCACTGTGGCTATCAGTAAAGGCACAAAAGCCAAGAAAAATTACTTTAATGCAAATAAATTGGGGTTACCAGATATCTAAAGCTGTCTATGTTTCAGAACTTAACTGTCTGGAAATTAAAGCATCTGATTCCCTGTCAGACTCCCAACAATCTCCCTTCAGCTGTCACTATGAAGCCTGTTAGGGAAATTTTACATTTAGCTATATGTTTTCTCTCTCTGTTAGTACAATGTGTGTTGTTTCAGGTGTGTTTCTTTGTGACATATCAGGTGGTTTCTCACTATCTAGTCCAGTTTCTACCAGTTTGTGCCTCCGCTCTACAGGCATGTGAAGGTTCTCAAGGTTAGGGACTGACCCACGCCTCAGGGTCTGCCTTGCCTCTGACTGACATGCAAGCAGCCATATGTAAACCTGTGTTAATATCACACCAGTGTATCCCCCTCCCCATTTGGGCTGTCTTTCTCTCTCTCAGAAGTTATATTAACTACTGTTTTCTTGATTTTCTTTATGCGTCTTGTAACTGTCGCCCGAGGCAGTTGCAACATTCATCACTTATCGTGCACGATATTTTAACAGATAGTTCTGCTTAATAAAGACCACCTAAGACCAGACAAATTCTCCTTCAGTTATTTCTCATTGTGTGCAATAGAAGTGCAACTTTTCCCTATCAAGCCAAAGATTTGATTCTAGATTGGATTTATTTACGAGATTGACCATTAGCTTACTGTGAGTCACAGCAGCTACAGTTCCTGGTGTCTTCAACATATCATCATCAAAAACTATATTTTCCATATTATTACATACATTACATACAACATTTATCCAACACAACCATTACAAAAAAAAAACCTCAATGCGTCTACTGCATTTGATAGCTGCTAGCTACCTCCACAGTACAATAAAATCTTCAACAGTAAATGGCAGTAAATGACAGTAAAATAAATAAATATGTTGTCCATTGTAATGGGATATACAATTATACAAATTAAGAAAAACAACTTCTTTTAAAACTCATATAGTTATCATCATAGACGAAAGAAATTAGGTCATGAAGAGATGGCCAGGCCAAGGAGATTATGTCATAGTATGCATGATAATTGTCATCAGTGTCCAAACACTGATGACTCTCTCTTCTGAACAAACAGTGTTGCCCCATTATAAGGCCATATTTACCGGAGTAATAAAATAATTAAAAAAAAGCCTCCATTCATTTGGTCAATTTTCAATTTAAGTGTGAAGATTGGCCAAAAAATGGCTCATAATGTTTTTTTAGTTTAATTTAGTTCGATACTGAAACATGGTAAAAATGTACCCTTGAAAAACTTTACTGATTTTACGGTGCAGGAAGACATGGGGAAGATCATGTGAGCTTCTGGCCAGAATACAGAAATCCCTAATCCGATAAAACGCCAAAAATCTCAATGCCGTTCCGAGAACTGCTGCTAAAAAGAAGAGCTACGCTGATTTCTAAGAAAATATCTCACATCCCGCTCACAGTCACAACATGAAGGAAGCGTTCTATAGCCAGAGCATGGGCACTGCTCTCTGAAATCTCCAGGAACGGTTTGAGATCCCAAGACTTCCTGAAGATGCCATAACCTCAGTGTGGGGGTCACTAAAAGTGTCAACTTAGATTTACTGCAGCGGAAACTCACCTCTGGAAGAAAAACAACAGCGGGGGTCACATGAAAAATACAGGAGGGAGGTTATAGGGGGGAAACTCACTGCTGTGGAACATCAGGGTCAGGTAAAGGAAGACAGGAAGGTTATAAGGACAGGGTTAGGGGGAAAAGTCACTCACTTCTGCCCACAGCACCAGAGTCAGTGTTTTTCAACCAGTGGTCCGGGGACCACCAGTGGTCCTTGAAAGGGTTCCAGGTGGTCCCCAGGTAAATGATGGAAAGTTGGTTAACCAGATGTAACTCTTTGAGAGCGTAAAAAATGATGATGAAATCTTTACACTCAAATCTACAAGAATTTTTTACACTCAAATCTCAAATGTTTACACTCAAATCTACAAGAAATCTTTGTGTTTTGGGGTCTGTGGAGTTAAAATGTCCTCAAATGCTGGTCCGTGGCTCAAATGCTGACTAAACAGTGGGCCCTGGTATGAAAAAGGTTGAAACAACTAACAAAGAATGCAGGGGAATGAGCACACACAGCTACAAATATACCAATACCAATAAATGAGAAAGAGAGAGAGAGAGAGAGAGAGAGAGAGAGAGAGAGAGAGGCAAACAGGTATAGCAATAATAAACAACATCCTTTAATAGAGAAGAATTGGTAGGCAAAACGACTGGAAAAAGCAAAAAAAAAGAGCAAAAGAGGAAGGGGTGCCAACAAAACAGGACGGACAACGAGGAGGAAATGGGTGACACTGACCATGCTGCGTTGACAGCAGGGGTGATGGGTGAAGGGTGTGTGTGTGTGTGTGTGTGTGTGTGTGTGTGTGTGTGTGTGTGTGTGTGTGTGTGTGTGTGTGTGTGTGTGTGTGTGTGTGTGTGCGTGAGCTACTGCAAAGTGCACTGTCTTTCTGACAGGCCTAAACATTCTCTCCCCTTCCTTCCCACACATGTAGTGAGGCTTGGACGTATAATAATCATTTTGGAAGAAATGTATGCCGTTAGTTGATCTACCCTTTTCTTCCAGCCTCAAGATGTAACTGAAATCCAGCTCTGTGCTTGCTTGCTTTCACAATCTAACAAAATGTGTTTTCCCCTCAAGTAGCGGCCAAGTCGTACGTAAACTGTCAGGCTCTGCATTTCTGTCTGCCAAAAGCTGCCAAGAACTAACTGTAGCCAACACAGTGTGGGCTGAACGTGATTGACAAGATCTCACACACATGCACGCATGCACACGCGCACACACACACACACGCACACACACACAAAGAAGAATGAAGCAGTAAGTAAAAGACTATGTACACCAACTCCTGTGTGGCTGCTATGGAGAGGGAAACAGGCCAAAGTGCAGGACAACAGTGGAAGAAGGGCAGACCCTGTTGTGGACCCTTCACGGCCAACAGGTGGGAGACCTGTGACCCATGACTCGAGCGGCGCGGCGCCCTGGAAGGACTCGAAGAACACTCCCCTACAAGCCAATCTGGCCAACGAACAGGACAAGACCGTCACCCAAATGCAGAAGGGTTCACTGGCTCAGTGTCCCAGCCATGTCACTGGTGTGCGACCACTGGATGGGACGTTCTTTATTTAGGAACTAGGAACCATCTCAAGGACCGTGGAATAGATTAAAGAAATATTTACAAGCAAGACCTAGCAATCTTGTTCAAATTTGTCCTTCAAAAGGACAGTGGGAATCTGTGAGATTAATGCAATGAAGAATTGATTGACTAAATGAATATTTTATCAAATTACATAGAATATGTATATTATAATTAGTAACCCCCCCCTAGCACAGCATAAATTGGCCCTGAATTGATGGTGTAAATGTGGGCACTGCGCTGGAGCAGTTTTCTCTCTGTTGATTCAAAGGTTACACAACTATAACTGCATGGTTCATATTAATTTTATTTTTATATTGTTACTATGGAGACTAAATATTATCCAGGGTTCAGAATAGTGTCATAAGATGGGTGTGTTCTCTTCTCGACACAATATTGAGTTATTTGTCCGGAATACCATACTACATTTGAGTTACATACTTGAGTTAAATCACACATCTGCTATTTTTGAACACTGTTGAAGACGTGAGATTTCTACTGATTTTAAGGCAGGTGAAGACTACAATCGCACCCACCTCACCCCCTAGCCCGAAGTGAGTTTGGGTGAAGAGTTTTTACCGTGGTGTAGTTTTTTTAAGGGTTCACCCTGGAGTATGTATGAGCTAGGGTGAATCCTTAAAAGACTACACCACAGTGTGTAGTCACCTAAACTCACTTCACCCTACAGTAGAGTATGTTTAAGCCTTTAGTCTCAGAGAGAGACAGAGCTGAACCGCCTTAGAAGACAGAACCCCCGGAAGGCAGTGTATCACTGAATGCCCCCCCCTCCCCACCAAGGTAACATCTGGGTGCTGTTGGAAACGACCTGTATTTTTATGTAACACCGTGTGTGGGCTGTAATCTGCTGAGGGCTAGACTGGTTGAAGTCAGATTAAGGTGGCGGAAGGATTATCCACTGAGGGGTAAACATGTGGTAAATACAGGAAAAATATGTTATGGATACAGAGTCTGTTTATTTGCAGCTGAAACGATTACGTCAGGACAAATGAAGATACAACAAACACGGGTCTATTATGACACGTCAAAGGTGGAGCGGAATCTGCAAACTATAATTTGGGGTGATAGAAAGAGTGTTGTCATTGCGATGGAAAAGGAAACAGAGCAAGAACAAGGTGACAAAACATTACACTAGTTTAGGTTTACAGAGGGTTGAATTTACATTTAGTTTTTTTACAGGGCAGATAAGCTGACCTCATTTCCTGGTTACTGTTAATTCACTGTACTTAAACAGACAAATGTTAATAACATTTTAATCACCAAGAAATCGTCAGTGTCATTATGTTTTAGGTGAACAAAGTGTTTTCTAAAAAAAAGTAGGTTTCTACTTTCTACATATACACCGTATGCAGCCAATGATGAGATTTTTCATCATATTCTTCTAAGGCTAACATTCTTCTTCTTTCCATTTTTTGGCATGCCTTTCGAGGTGCATTAGCGGCACCAGATGGACTGTGTCGTACTAGATAGCGCAGCAAACAGATAAACAAAGCATTAACTCCTAGATTCTATTCACTAAGTGGTTATTTCCTAGGTAATTAATGCTTAATTTAATACTTAATGCTACGTTTCCTAGAAAAGGCAAACATTGCCACTGGGCATCAGATGGGTCTGAGTCGGTCTGAGAAGTCCCGGAAAAGACACGCTGTGATTGGCCAGTAGTCCCTTGAGTGGCAGCATGACTTCCACACTTCCGGCGCACATCTGCCCTCACGTCGATACATGTGACTCAAAACAAACCATTTATTTTCTTTTATTCTTATTATTTTCTATCTACTAGGATCTTACCCGTTGTGAATATATGAACACCAAATGATGTAAAGTGTGGCTAATGTGATTTCACCAAGGATGCAAGTGTTTTTATTCAGGAGTGCTTTAAGGCACAGACAGCACAATGGCCAGGCATAACGTGTGTACGCGTGTGTGTGTGTGTGTGTGTGTGTGTGTGTGTGTGTGTGTGTGTGTGTGTGTGTGTGTGTGTGTGTGGCGTGTGTGTGCGCGTGCGTGTGCGTGTGTGTGTGTGTGGATACTCACCAGTTAAACTCATTGTAGTCGTTGTGGGCCTCCCACCAGAAGTAGAACCAGACTAACAGCAGGCAGAAGGTAAAGAGCAAGATCAGGGACCACAGCAGCTCCCACTGCAAAGCAAAAAAACACAGACACACACATTTTATAATGATATATTCCAATTCAGTGTCTTTCATTTCTTTATGTAACAGGGGCTGCATGGCTCAACCCAACCCCTTGTTAGTTTGGAAAGTTTCCACACGGCAGACAAGAGTTTTTAAGCAACAGCATACCTGAATATGTTCAGGTACAGGTACAGCAGTGGTTTTCTCCAGCGAAATGATGGAAACTTAAACTAAATGTTGGAAAGTTAACTAGTAGATGTAACTCTTTGAGAGCGTAAAAATGAAACCAAATCATCACGTGAATTAGCCCAAGTCTACCCAACTAGAGAATGTAGAAGATTAATGGTCATTTTGATCTGTATGTTTGACTGTTTTGTTTGTGAAGTCGAGCCTGGAACAAAAGAAATCCTTAGTTTTGGGGGCTAAAATGTCCTCAAATGGTGGTCCGTGGCTCAAACGCTGAATGAATAGTGGGCCCTGCCCCTGGTATGAAAAAGGTTGAAAACAACTCCCTGTCTGAAGAGGATTGAATGCATAGGCCATTTTGTGTAACTACTGTATTTAAGCTTCAGGGCCCTGACGTACTGTAACCCCCCCAAACTCCCTCCCACGTTTTAACACTAATTCACAATTCTTTGACTCAATCACTAGTTGTTGAATGAGGGTTAGGAGAAGGACTGCTGCTGATTCACTTTCCATGATGGCGTCACAGGAGGACATGATTGCGCAGCTCGCAGCGATTCGTTTTTTGGGGGAGGAGGCGTGCAAAGTTGCAAGATTTCAGCAGGTTTTTGAATGATATGTAAAGCCAAGGGCAGACATTTGGCCTCCTCCGACTCATTAGGCCACGGATGTGATAACGGCCCAGAGCTTCAGGCCAGCGACTGACCCATTATTCCCTAGTGCGCTTTCCTCATTAGGAAAGAAATTACTGTCATCCACCAGAAAAGGATTAATCACTGTCCTGCAGCACTACGGCAGTGACTACAGTAACTAAAATACGCATGTGGCTGCACGCATGCTTGCACGGAATGTGTGCACACACCCACACACATGCACGCACGCACACACACACACAACCTTTTGACCTGCTTATTAAAGAGTAGTATATTCATTCATTATTTCATTCATTCAGCATATGCAAAAGAACACTGTACTGGTGAATGCCGTTAACGTTCACATTTTTTAAAAGGGCACGACAAAACAGATAACATGTCAGTCCTTCCTTCCTGGACTACAATTCTCGCAATGCTTTGGTGCACTGATTAGGGGGGAGGCTGGGGGGCTGTCTTACTGAGATAACATGTAAGTCCAGGAAGTAAGTGAATCCAGTGTCTCTGATGACATCAGAGACACTGAGCTCAGAGCTAAAATGTCTAAAATCACACACATAAAGGGCACTACGGAAAGTTCTAAATGCCATTAGGATAAATATAAGATATGCAGTATATATACTCAAGAAAGGTTGAGAAACATCGAACTGTTTATATCACAGTTACCAATATTCTGGTTCTATTACTTTCTGTTCTATTTACTTCTATATTAATATCTATGTTAAATTAATGTGAACTCTAGTGGCCATGTATTGTAGGTCTGTTTGCCCGAGCCTAAAGCTAGTTAACAAAACTTAAAAGTAATCAATAGAATAATCGCTAAGAAATTGATCAATACTTCAGTGTCACCTTCCAATCAGGCAAACGATTTGTGATCATGAGACAGAACTGTGTTATTGAATGTCTGCATGACCATCTTGACATACATTATACGTTAACCCATTGTGTCCTGACCCTCGATTCAAGTTTCTGACACCAGATTATACAGTAGTTCCTTACACCAGATTATAGCTGCAGCAACATTCTAGCATTTGACGCTAGATTCTACAGTAGTTTACAACACTAGATTCTAGTTATTGACACTAAATTGTAGTTTCTGATGCTAGGATCTACTTTTTGACACTAGAATCTAGTTTCTGACGCTAGAATCGAGTTTTTGACACTAGATTCTAGTCTCTGACACTAGATTCTAGTTTTTCTGAAAAATCTGTGTTCCTGTGTGAGTGATGCTAACATATTTCAAGCCAATGACCACCAGAATTATTCATATTTGGCTGCAGACCCCCATCTGAAAACATGTTGTTCTAGGGATCCCCCAGAAGCAAAAATTTGAGTTAAAAATGTTTGCCTCCAAAATAATGTACTGTATTCAGAGATTTGCAGCACATTTTCACAATTTTTCAAAAATAGCAGAACAACAAGCTCATGTCGCGCCACTCGGTGGCGCGACATGAGCTTGTTGATCTGCTATTTTTCAACAGATAAAACACCAAAACGCGTTCAGGTAACTAGGTGCAATTTTGCACTGCACATCTCATATATCTAAACAGAATTGTCAGATTGTACTAAATATCACACTCACCAGCAGCAGCATGAAAAACTTTAAGGTAATAGAGGCAACTTTAGTGTGCACAAACAGTGTTTGCAATCCGATTTGTTTAGAAACAGAATCTAACTCCACCTCACCTCCACTCTATTGGCTCATTATAAATCTGCTGGAGATTGCTGTAATGTGATTGGCTAAAACGCTGTCTAACCCCACACAACCCCCTCCCCCTCTCACATTATCACCGCCTTCCCTGAGCCTAGCCTCGACACCCAGGCTTTCATTTTCATCTGCGTTGCACGAAAATGGATAGCCTGGACTAATTTGTTAGCCACGGTGGCCTAGAAGTAGGAGTCAACCTTTCGGGGTGGACGTCGCTTCAAATGATGTGACGTAGAACAGCAGTGGAGGGGCCGGCACCCCGCCCCCCATGCCAAAATCATTTCAGGTTAGGCCAGGCTACCCTGAGCCCGACGAATGTTTTGTTTTCATGATTTGTTGACAACGACAAAGTTCTGGACCGTCTGCAGGACAAAGCAAGTGTCTGTCTGCAGAGAAACAGCTGCAGCATCAAAGTAGAAACAATGTAGGGGGGGGGAAAAGGCAAAAAAATATATAGCTATACTTTTGATTTTTGGCTAAAAGGTTGACTCTATCTATTACCTTTAATATTATCCTGTTGGTGCAAAGACACTTTTAGGTCAAGTTTTGGATATCAGTGAACGACCTGTTTTGAATTTGCACAAAGCGCAATCCAAAGTTGGATGCTGTGTGTGTGCACATGCTCAATGCAAATGCACTGTTGTATGCACTGTACCAGATCCAGTGCATATTACACACCAACAGCAGTGCCAGTTTACCGGGGATAATGAGGCTCTGCATGCGAGGCTTGGTGTAACCCAAGAAAAGCAGCTTGAATGAACACCTTTGTTGGCTGTGCCAGAGCAGTGGCTGGGAGGGCATCTATGGCAGAACAACAACAGTGTGCTGCTGAGGAGCCACACAGATCTCAGCATGGCAGCGCCAGACTCTACTGTGCTGACTGTACTGTACTCAAAAAGCGTTTGAACTTGTGCTGTACATCAAGAAGTCACAGGGCCAGAACTGCCAATTATTTTAAAACTCCATTTTAACCATGACACATTATTCGAAAACAACCAATCTTTTTTTCTGGTGACTGATATTGTCAGACCACCGGTTGAAAACCACTGCAATAACCACCACCACTGCAAGGACCACCATGTTTGTGTGAGGTCAAAATACGAGTGGTATGTATGTTTGGTATGCATGTCCCTAATTGGCTATTGGCACGGTAACACAATGTTCCAGGAGGGGCCGGTTTCATAACTTTAATTCTTCAAATCTTTAAGGTCAGTGGGGCTAAAATGTCATCAAATGGTGGTCCGTGGCTCAAATGATGAATAAATAGTGGGCCCTGGAATCAAAAAGGTTGAAAACCACTGCTTTATTGGACCACCACCCTCTCTCTCTACCTCTTTCCCATGTAACTCAGAGAATGGGAGACATCTTGCTGTGCAGTTTAGCATTTTCTTGGCTCTTGTGCAACCCAGTTGGCTCAGGACCGACTACCAGCAGCGTCTTAATCCTGTGCTTCCCTATAAGAACATTGGACCGCTGTGCTCCTTTAATTAAAACCAACTCTAAATCATAGTCTCTGCAGAATGGATGTTAAGAAACCTTTCAGGCCAAAATAATGTCCAGTGTTTGGACATTACGTTCACTTTCCGAATTAAAACTGAATGAAAAGGGACTTGCCCCCCCCCCTTCCCCGCCTGGGACGTGATATATGTGGGCATGCACCGCGCACGCACGCGCGCGCGCACACACACACACACACACACACACACACACACACACACACACACACACACACACACACACACACACACACACACACACACACACACACACACCACACACACACACACACACACACACACACACACACACGATCCATTTCAACAAAGACACACAACTCAATGATAAACTGGGTTGGGTTTGAGTGCATGCTAAACATTAACCAGCTATCCTTATTTGAAGTTATTTAGATTAAGTGAGTCTAAATTACAAATTACTGGGGAGGATGTGTGAAGATAATATCTATTTAATTCAATTTCCTTTCCATTTCTTACAATTTCATGACATAATAGAAAACAGGCACACAGTGTAAATTATGAGGATACGTAGGCAGAGGAATTTGTATTTTGTCACGGTCGCCAGATAATTTGATGAGCGTTGCCAACAGCTTATTATGAAACCACAGTTAAATCACTTCTAATGGAAACTATCCAAATACCGTAGTTTGCTGACTAAAAAGGGGAATGGTCGGGGAAGGTGCAGAGAGCAATATTAGTCTAGTACCTTTTCACAAAGACTATGTTTAGAAGAAAGGTTAACCCAATCAATCCTGACAATAAAAGGTTATCATGGTTCGCATGATAACAAAGGGCTGCTGCTGTGTTTGTCTGAGCATGACTGTGTGCATGCACAAGTGTGTGTGTGCATGTGTGTGTGTGTGTGTGTGTGTGTGTGTGTGTGTGTGTGTGTGGGGGGGGGGGGGGGGGGGGGGGGTAAATGGTGCATTTATATAGTGCTTTAACCAAAGTGCATGACATAGATTGTGCAGTACATTCCCATTCACACATTCACACTTAAATACACAGATGGCAGGAGAAAACATGCAAAGTTTCAACTTTGCACACCGGTGAGGGTGCGTGTGATGTGTATGTGCATGACACTGTATAGCTGCAAGCGTGTGTGTGTTCACGTCTCACTCGGGTGTGCTGAAAGGCGTGTCTGCTAATTGGTACGTTTAGTATTGGGAATACCGGTATTACCGTTTATCGCGATATTGGAAATCAATACCGAGTAATATTGTTGGGTCTGTAAAATATATTGAATACCAAATATCGTCAAATACCGACATTATACTGTATTCTATTCAAATATGAGCAATGAGACTTTTAATTGTAACTATACAAACAATTTTCATGTTACACACATGCCTAAAATAGCCCATATTTGGGCTAGGCTTTTTGGAAACAATGTATTTCCAACTCCAGTTTGTCCCTATTTAGGCTGCTTGAACAGCAGAGCGCTCACTTTCTGACCCCTCAATGTCACAATTCTGAGAACTAGATGACTGGTGGAACGTGTCTGACATGCACGTCATTGCCATAGTGGTCAATACCGGTAATATCGACTATCGAGCTAATTATCAATACCGCCCAAGACTAGGTACGATAGCACCAGCCCTGGCTCTCATTGGTTGTTAAAACACCTGGCACCTTAAGAGATCACCACCAGTGATCTCTTAAGGATCACTGGTTGTTCCCGAACCACTGGTTGAAAACCACTGATACTGTACACTGTAACTACCACAGTTACTTTTAATCAGTCAATCACAATGTGTGTGATTGACACACATAACTTCTCTAACCAAGTTACACTGGTTGCATTACTAATTATTACCTTGGCTTGCTGCATAAATTAAACACTGATAGGAGGGTGAAGCTTCTGCCAGAAAACCCTCCCTGGCTTCCTGTTTTCCCAGATCATATATCATCACCACCAGCAGAGTCTGGTCTGGCTGGCATGACCTAGTCTGCCCTGATGACATTGATAGTGCCATTTTCACATGGACACAGTAGTACCTCCGTGGATACCGGATGACACGGTAATATTGAAATCTGCAGTTTTTTGCAGTCAAAACAACGCTTCACGAGAAAGCAAGGCAAACTATTATCATTAAGATTTTATGAGCTTTAGGATCAGCACTGACTCCTGTTAGAGTGCATCATATTTTAGTCCCTTTTTCTTTTTTCTTTCGTTGTTTCTTTCTGAGCAATGCCTAACCACTCCAAAGAACAGCAATGACTTGCTTTTACCAGTATGTCCAAATGCATGCATGTCTAATTCTGCTTTCGCTCACAGTAATACATCAAATTGTAGATCCTTCTGTTTTTTTTTAATCATCTTTTCATGTCAGTGACTGTATAAGTTGCAAATACACTAAACCAACCGTAAAGGTGATATAGAAAGAATCATGCTCCAAAATCATGCTCCAAACTGATGCGATACGATGACGGATGACTTTTGAAAAAGTCCTTTTTCAGTAGATCAAAGCGAGTGAGTAAGAGTGTGAGTAATGAGGAAGATGATTCATTTCAAAGCTTTCTTTTCACAAAAAAAGTAGTAAAGTTAAAAAAAAACACAGTTTGAACAGAAAATGCCATGGAGACCGGCTAGGCTGACGGACACAATGACGGCATAATTAAAATTGACGTGTTTGTTGTGCGTTCCTATAGTAACATATTTGAGGACATACTGTAATTGATCTGCCTTGAGTATTTGCAAGCTCTGTTTCTTGGCAACAATAAAAGGTCTTCCACCCCCCATAGCTTTTAAATGCTGCCTACAGGCTACATCAACACTTGATTTAGGCTTTTTTCCCCCACTCAAGTGTTTCTCTTGGACTGGCTAATACCCAGAGGCCTGTGGATTTATGTGAGAGAGGACGACGACTCGCAACCCCTTTTGCCTCGGTATACATCTTTTGTGTCATCCTTTGCTCCAAGGGCGGATGTAACATTTCCTAAGGGGGCAGGAGAATATGCCATTTTCGGTTACAGGACTTTTATTAGGCAATAAACACTCTTGGTGCCAGCACTTTCATATTTTTAGGTAGCTAGATGCGATCGCTGCTCACTGCCGTTATCATTGGGATCGTATCAAAACGGCGACGGTGAGCAATGTAGCGTGACGTAGATCAACCTAAACGGCACCGGTCATAACTATTATTTGATAATGATAAGTGTGACGTAGCTCTACTGCAAAGGCACGCGGGGTGTTAAGCATCAATAATAACATCAGTTGTTGAAGTTGCAACAGACACGCAGCATGCATAAAGCTAAAGGTCTGACTCAGAGAGTTTTCTGTTTTCAATGATGAAAAGGTGTTTGGTTAAGTGGTGCCACAACTGTAGTTAGTTAGCAGAAGTAGTGGTTCAAATCATTTTAAATATAAACACTACAATTTGGAATATCTTGGGTTGTTTTGCATGCCATCATGTTTGGTGGGGCAGTCTGGGCATTTTAGGGCAGGGGCATTGCCACCCCCCCATGCCCATGCCTAGATCCGCTCCTGCTTTGCACTGGGCTGGCCAGACATACAGTATATAGAACTATTTATAGCAACAAGGAGACAGAGATCTGGGCTACAACGCCGTGTCAAAGCATGGCATAATTCTACTCAAGCGTATAGCCCATAACAAATGCATACAGGCAGGCATGCATACGGTTACACACACATCCTCTGCCAGGCTCTCTAAAACGTGATTATCTAGCTCACCAGATTGTCACTGTGGTTATGGATGAGGATAACTGATCCTTCTGGCATGGCAGGTGAGGAATGGATTTTCTATACATCAAATACGCTGCATATTATAGCAAATAAAAAAGATGTAAGTTGTAAAATCACAGATGTATTTTACAATCTAAAGTTGACCAATTAGAAAGATCTGCTAATATAATAATGACACTGATCGTTAGGGCATGCTATGGACTACAGAAATATCTAAATATCATAATATCTTAAATGTTAAGTGTGTACAAACACTGTGTTTGTAAAACAGAATCTAACTCCACCTCACCTCCACTCTATTGGCTCATTATGAATCTGCTGGAGACTGCTGTGCTGCGATTGGCTAAAACCTGCCTCACCCCACACAACCCCCCTCCCCTCACAAATTAGCACCACCGATCCTGAGTCGCCATGATTTGTTGACAACAACAAAGTTCTGGACCGTCTGCAGGAGGAAGCAAGTGTCTGTTAGCAGGGAAACGGCGGCAGCAAGTAGAAGCAACATAGAGGGGGAAAAGACAACAATTACAGCTATATATATACTGTATATTTAGATTTTGGCTAAAAAGTTGCCTAAAGTTGATCAATTAGAATGATCTGTTGATGATAACGACACTTGTATCGTTAGGGCATGGTACTACAGAATTCTGTAGTAAGTGACTACAGAATGCAATATCTTTAAACATTTGCAGAGTGATCTATCCTCGCATGCCTCATCCCACCCCGCGCGGCAGCACCTTCTTCTGCCTCCGTTCTCACTCACTCAACTGGACTTAGCACTCTCTTGGCACATTCCTGGACATATCCTGATAACTCCCTGGTATTTCACACAGCGGGGCGACCATGCCACTTCTATAATAGAGCCTTCCAACTGGAGCCTATAAAATGAAAAGTACAGAAAATCAACTAGGTGCCCATGGAGGTTTAAAGGTACTTCAAAGATCAAAGCAACTAAAACAGTGGTGTTCAACCTTTTTCATACCCACTATTTATTCAGGATTTTAGCTATACGGACCACCTTTGATGTTGAGTTTAATCTCTCTGACCCAAAAGCAAGGATTTTCAAGTTTTTGTCCACAATTAAAATCCCACTTTAAACATTATATTCTGATATGTCCTTCCCATATAGGTAACAGGTTAAAAAGATTACCAAGGTCTGCTCTGGAAGGCTAAACGTATATGTAGGAATTTACCACCACAAAGATCTACAAAGCTAAATTAACTAGTATATATATATCTCTCTATCTCTCTATATCTCTCTATATCTCTCTATATCTCTCTATATAATTCAAGCAAGCGTGTCTGTCTGTACACTTCCTGTGCAACTCTACTGTGTCATTTGTCTCCATTTGCGTAACGCCACGGTGCACAAACAGCCTCACTGAACCTCGAGTCACACAGCCCTGTCATCCAGCACCAATATACGCGCCTCATAAGCACCAAACATTATGCCCATCATTTTAATTTTAATACATTTGTGTCAAAAAAGAATCTTCGCGCACATGACGTGTCAGCGGATACAGATAAAAAAACATCACGTGTCACGGAGACACATTTATTGTGGTCACAGTTTGCCGTGTCACCTCCCCTCTTACGGGTACAGCCATTGGCGCTGGGTACAGTGCTCTCTGCTCTCGCTGTTTCGCCTTCCAGGCGATTGCCGACTGATCCACACAGGCAACGTTCTGTCGCCACGGCGCGGTGTTGCCGCTGTTCCGCCTGCTGGGCGACTGACCAACACAGGCAATACTCTCGCCACGACGCGGTGACATACACGCTACTACGGTCCGGGTCGCATACAACTTCTTTCAACTACCACTACACTGCAACGTCTGGATATTAACGCGCGGCAGCCCACAGCATCCAGACCAGTCCTCTCCAAAGTTATTATTCAAACGCCACATTTACGCGTGTGCGTCTGTGTACGTGCGACGGTCCGGGTCGTCTACAACTTGGTCTCTGGGGGGTCCCCCAAACTTGCAAACCCACAGGAACACGGCAGGCGTGCTGGAACACACCTTACAATTAATATTCATATTCATTGTAATGGCCTTCACGGTTTATTCAATTCCATTCAGCAGAGAGGTTTCAACAGGTGGTCCAGGGACACCCCGACACGATTCCAGGTGGTCCACATACAGCTAAATGCTAAATGGTCAGTTGATAACCAAATGGACCCTTATAGATTTGTAACTCTTCAAATAGTTCAAATGAAACCAAATTAGGTTTTTATTTTACACTCTCAAGAGTCAACATCTAAGTGACTTCATTTTCAACAATTATAAAATGTAGAATAATTTTTATTTTGACCAACATTTTGCCAGTTTATCTCTCCTACATTGTGGACAACATCTGAAAATCCTTGATTGTGGGTCTGACAGATTAAATTCAACATCAAATGGTGGTCCTCCGAGGCTACAATCCTCCTGACTAAATAGTGTTTATAACATAAAGTTCTATCCAGCTTTCCAACATCAACAAGTCCCAATCAATGTCATCTAGGCCTATACATCCAGATCATATATTACACAACGGGTATAGGACTAGTATATATATATATATATATATATATATATATATATATATATATATATATATATATATATATATATATATATATATATATATATATATATACATACACTGTATACTACAAAATGCATGCATTTCAGCTGCATGTGCAATTCATGTAGCCTAGAGTCTTTCACACGAGCAAACCAGCTCTGGTTTCAGATGAGTCAGTTGATACTGACCCTGATACCATGTCCTCCTTAATCAAACCTCTAATCACATCACGGTGCTGCCCTTTGTGTGTGTGTGTGTGTGTGTGTGTGTGTGTGTGTGTGTGTGTGTGTGTGTGTGTGTGTGTGTGTGTGTGTGTGTGTGTGTGTGTGTGCACGCGCGCGCGCGCGCCTGCATACGTACGTGCGTGTGTGCGTGTGCATGCATGCATGCGAGTGTCTGAGAGAGAGAGAGCGATGTCACACACACACATCTGAAATGGTTGCAGCCCCTATGAAGGAGTAGGCTGTATGTTGCCATATACACCAGTGGTTTCCAACCAATGGGGACGACCAGTGGTCCTTGAGAGGGTTCCAGGTGGTCCCCAGGTAAATGATGTAAAGTTGGTTAACCAGATGTAACTCTTTGAGAGCGTAAACATGAAAGCAAATGGACCCTTGCGGGTCCATTTGGTTTCATGTTTACACTTTCAAGAGTTAAAATATTCATCATCTGAATTAGCCCAAGTCAACACAACTAGAGAATGTATAATATGAATGGTCATTTTGGTCTGTATGTTTTGCCTGTTTTGTTTCCGAAATCCAGCCTGGAATTGAGGACAATGGCAAAAGAAAATCTTTAGTTGGCTAATATGTCCTCAAATGGTGGTCCATGGCTCAAATGCTGAATAAATAGTGGGTCCTGGTATCAAAAAGGTTGAAAACCCCTGATATACACAACCATCTGGCGAACCTGAAGAAGGACCCAGTTCTGAGGATCATAGGATAGAGCATCACCAAAAATTGTGTCTACGCACAGTAAGTGAAATACTATGCAAGCTTGTTTAGTTGGCTTGCAGAATGAAATGCTTCAAGAACAGGAGGGCCTACAGTATGATATAACTAAACAGCAGTTTAGGCTGAGCAATAGTATAACACAAGTAAGTATAGTACTACATATAGTCCACTGTAATGCATGCAACAAAGCTGGATTGAGCAATTAGGCTCCCAGCATCTCTCAGGCATTCACTTTAGCATTGTGTGTGTAAAGTATACCTAGGCCATGGGCCCAGGTCCAGCAGAGCAACTATAAATAGATCAAACCTAGACAATTGGAAAGTGAAAACTCCTGATCAATTAACCAATACAACTGTGGCCACCAGTCCCTCCTATCATGTGGCCAGCACTCAGTGGCGGGCACTCTGTGATGTGCACCATCATCACAGGCGATTTGAAGTCGGGATACGTGCACAAACTACAGACTGACAGACGTTTTATTGCACGGTAATAAAAGGAGTAGAGGTGGTGAAGCTGAAGGATTTTTAAAAACCTGAGGTCAACCACAGTAATGGGGTGAACGGAAGAAGGGTGAAGAAGAGATTGCAACGCAAGCAGGATGGAATGGATGGAGCTATGGTATCAGGAGTGATTTGTGACAGAAGGGCAACAGTGAGAGGGAAGTTGTACACCATAAGGTAGAAGTATGTCTTGTTCAGCCATGGTATATGTGCAGGAATAATGAGCTCAGGATTGTGGTAATGACAAAAAGACAGGAGGATGTGTCAGTATACTGAGGAATCATGCTACGATTATCATGGAGAAAATCGAGAAAATTCTGGGGTGCTGTGAGTCTGTGATGCAAGTCCAGGGGTGCCTCAGAATCCATTAATCCAGTGATTTTCAACCTTTTTGATTCCAGGGCCCACTATTTCTTCATCATTTGAGCCACGAACCACAATCTGATGATCTTTTTGCCCCACAGACCCCAAAACTAAAGATTACTTTTGCTTTTTGTCCACAATACCAGGCTGGATTTGGGAAAGATCAAAATGATCATTAATCTTCTACATTCTAGTTTTGTAGTCTTGGGCTAATTCAGATGTTGAATATTTTAACTCTTGAGAGTGTAAAATGAAACCAAATGGACCTGCAAGGGTCCATTTGGTTTCATTTTTACACTCTCAAAGAGTTACATCTGCTTAACCAACTTTCCATCATTTAGCCCCCGACCACTGGTTGAAAACCACTGCATTAATCCATTAATTTTTGATATTCATCAAAATTATTTCAGTTGAACTAATTAAGACCCTCTAGGCTTTAGGTAAAACAGACCTGAGTTGCACTGTACCTGTACATGTTATTTTACTTGTGCTTGATATTTTTCCCATTTACACCAACAGGATATCTACCAACGCATCTGATCACAATGTGATGTATTGTAGGCTGGGAGATCAGCTAGCTTTAGTGACCCTTCATACCAAAGTAGGGATGCTAAATCATTACCCCTGAGATACAGAGGAACTGCATGTCAGGGGTAAAGATTTGCACATTTTTAAAAAAAGATTTGCATTTACAAACATAAGATTAAATATAGCTGCAAGCAGCAATAAAACGGGATCAAGCAAGCAGCAATAAGGAGTAAGAACAATACGCACAAATAAGCCATAGAAACATGGGAGCCTGAACTTCAGAAATACATCAGGTAATTATGTGTGAGACTGACTCACATTGTAATCTGGTGTGACTGAGTGAATGATTGGTGAGCTGTGAGTGAGTGGTGAACTGAGCTATGAACTGTCATTAGTGACAACATGGCCGAATAGTGACAGTCAAACAGCCTTGCCCAGCCATGAGGCCCATAGGGCAGGTGCCTATCTCCTGTTTCTGTAGCATGAGGCAGCTTGATGTACAAGTACACCCTCTGGACATGACGCTAGTATGACACAGGGTCTTACCCCCAATCCATCCCTTGATGCTGAGTGCCAAGCAGGGAGGCATTGGATCCCGTTTTTAGAGCCTTTGGTATGACCCGGCCGGGAATCGAACCCCGGCCTCCCAGTCTCAGGGCGGACACTCTAACCACAAGGCCACTGATTTGGTGAATGAGTAAATGATTGGTGAGCTGTGAGTGAGTGGTGAACTGAGCTGTGAACTGTCATTAGTGACAACATGGCCGAATAGTGACAAAACACAACATGGCCGAATGGTGACAACCACCATTACATTGAGTTTTACCCTGGGTTACACATAGAACCATGAACTTAGATGTAGAAGACCACATGAGATTGTGCATGATTGACTCATATTACTAGGTGTCCGTGCCGGGATTTGAACCCAGGAACTCTCATTTCCAAGTCATGCGCTCTACCAATGAGGCTACCCAACAGACACAAGACGTACTGGAAACAACACACACATTCAGTGGACTGCTTGGTAAATGGTAAATGGTGCATTTATATAGCGCCTTTATCCAAGGCGCTTTACATAGATTGTGCATCACATTCACCCATTCACACACACATTCATACACTGATGGCAGTGGGACAGGGACACATCGACACTAACTCTGCAGGAGCCCGGGATCGAACCGGCAACCTTGTGGTTACCATCCGGTTACTCTACCTCTGAGCCACTACCGCTCCTTAAATATGCACAAATAAGCCATAGAAACATGGAAGAAATACATCATGTGATTGTGGAAACACAGCAGGGTTTTTGGAGACTCAGACTTTGTATTGTCAGCAGTGGGACTTGAACCCTCAATCTTGTGTTCCGAAGTCAGGCACCCTACCGACTGAGCTATCCTGGCACAATGATTTGCTTAGTTGTTGTCATCAATGAAACAACCCAACAACACGCCACCAAGCAGTAAGCAATATGAACAATATGCACAATTCAGCAGTCAGAGGGTGGAGCTTAGTGGTCAAAATGACAAATGGAAACTAGAATATTCGCAATTTAAAAATTGCAAAGTGTGGTTGCCGTTGTCGCTTGCCCCCCGCAGCTCCCCCCCATATTGTCACTTGCCCCCCGCAGCCCCCCCCATACTGCACACTGCGGTGCAGTATGCCCCCCCCCCCCCCCATACTGCAGTACAGTATGCCCCCCCCCATACTGCAGTACAGTATGCCCCCCCCCATACTGCACCGCATACTGCGGTGCAGTATGGCCCCCCCACACTGCGGTGCAGTATGGCCCCCCCACACTGCACACTGCGGTGCAGTATGGCCCCCCCACACTGCACACTGCGGTGCAGTATGGCCCCCCCATACTGCACATTGCGGTGCAGTATGGCCCCCCCACACTGCGCACTGCGGTGCAGTATGGCCCCCCCACACTGCGCACTGCGGTGCAGTATGGCCCCCCCACACTGCACACTGCACACTGCACACTGCGGTGCAGTATGGCCCCCCCATACTGCACACTGCGATGCAGTATGGGCTTCAGCCAACTCCCGACCCCGTTGGCAACTACACCATGGTACATAGCGTTGTACAAAACGGTTTGCACACCTGCTTGTATAGCAAGCACCATGCAGCTCTAATGAGTGCTCCATCTCTGGTGTGTGTGTGTGTCTACATCAGTTCCCATTGTTGTACAACCAGAGGAATATAATTAAAATAGAGCTTGGAATTGAAATGATAGTTTAATAATCTCTAATTAAAAGTGGAACGATACAGCTTAAAATTGGAACGATACAGTTTAATAATCTCTGACTAATATTGGAATGATACAGTTTGAAATTGTCGCAATACAGTTTACTAATCTAAAAATGGAACGATACAGTTTGTAATTGAAACAATATAGTGTACTATTCTCTGACTAAAATTGGAACGATACATCTTAAAATTGAAATGATAGTTTAATAATCTCTCACTAATATTGGAACAATACAGCTTGAAATTGGAACGATGTAGTTTACTACTCTCTGAGTAAAATTGGAATGATACAGTGTGAAATTAGAACAATACAGTTTACTAATCTCAGACTAAAAATGGAACGATACAGTTTGAAATTGGAATGATACAGCTAAATTGTTCGAATTTCAGTCAGAAAAGATTAGAACGATGCAGTGCTTTGTGCTTTATAGCAGTGGTTTCCAACCTTTTTGAAACCACGGCCCACGACCTAAAGGACCCACAATGCAATGCAATCTAGCTAGCCTGAAAAAAAAACCCACATATATTTATATATATTAAAGGTGTTGGCGTTAACACGTTAATGCGTTAACGCATTAATGCATTAATCTCGTGTTAACACAGCCGTGCGTTAATGGCGTCAAAAAAATTAACGCGAGATTAACACACTGACGATGGCTGTCCTCGGTGCGGCAGGCCACAGAAGTACTTTACGTCCACACACAAACACAGTGATGGTGTGTACAAAAAATGCAAACCGGCTTGTACAACAAACATTTGTTGTGCAAATCAAAAATCCAGCCAGAAAATCAGGCATGAGCATTTTTCAAACTGCTTAAAATGGCAGACACTCTGGGGGTGGAGCTTACCGGTCAATGTTACAGATGTGTTCCACATGAATCAAGGAACATGTAGAAACAAGTCCCATGATTTTTGGCCAAACGAGGCCCGAGTTATGGTTTTTCAAATGTTTCAGTTTCAAAGAATTGTTATAGCGCCCCCATTTGAGCAATTGGAGTAAGACTGGTTTTGCTGCTATTTGGCATCCCCCTCTACCAAACTGTAAAATCTCATAAACAGATTACTTTGCATGTGTAGATTAGGGATAATAGAAGAATTTTCACAAACAAGCAATTTTCATTGGCTCGTAAAAACATCATTTTTTTCACTGAAAACAAAATTCACACCCATTTCATGTTTGTATGGCTTCAAAGTTCATGTGTAGGTCATTGTTATGCATTTTGATCAAAGATTGTAGGAGAAGAGACATTTTAACTGTTTTACATATAATTCAAGATGGCGGTTCATCTAAAGGTCAGAGGTCAAAAGTAAGAATACAAAAGTTGTTCGGCATAAGCAGACGCATAAGTGAATATAAGTTACATTTCTGAGAGTCGAGCAGTTCATGAGTTATGAGTGTTTAAAGTTTGCAATTTCAGTTGAGTGCTATAGCGCCACCATTTGACCAGTGGTCACAGGCTTCGCATCATCACCGTTTGGCATCACCCTCTACCAGATTACCAATTTTCGCGAAAACCGACTGCACGGTTCAGCCAGAACAGCTATTTCTGGTGGAAGGAGGAAAAAAGAGACAAAAACAAGAAGGGATCAAGGTCCACTTCGTGGACTGCTTGATCCCTTAAAAAGGACAAAACATGGCACAGGGATGCCATGGATATAAACATTATTTAAAGGGTTATGCTGAGTCAAAACAACTGCATAGGTGGATATGCCAAGGTTGGGAGGTTTGGGGGGAAAAAAACAAACAAAATTAATAGCAAAGAGGGGATGGTTTGGGGACGCTCAGAGGAGGAATGAGCGGTAAATTTGGAGAGGCTAATGCCCTTTTTGAGCACACAAATATAAATAATAGAGACGTCACCGGAATTCCCATCCCATCCACATGCATTCTGGTACAGTCTCTATTATTTATAAATCTACTAGCTCAAACCAAGTGGAAGTGTGTAGGGCAAGTGGCGAGGAGCCAATTTCAAAAAGGGGTGTATGGATGCTGAAGAGGAGGTGGATGGAATGATATGCAGAGAACAGAAGAAGATGGCATTATACACTTGAACACGCCAGTTATAAATCACAACTATAAATAACTATATGAAACAAAAATCTAACACAGGAGATGTTGACCACTTAGTTTTGGGGCGTTTGCAAACCTGACCACCGCATTCCATGCGTGTATGTCTGTGTGTGCATAACAACCCACTAGTATTTACTGTCATTGTGTGTGTGTGTGTGTGTGTGTGTGTGTGTGTGTGTGTGTGTGTGTGTGTGTGTGTGTGTGTGTGTGTGTGTGTGTGTGTGTGTGTGTGTGTGTGTGTGTGTGTGTGCTTCAACTCTAGTTGGGTGCAGCAGGGTCAGAATCATACTTTCTCATATACCCCCCCCCCCCCTTGATGGGGAGGGGGGGGTATGTTGTGTAAACTGCCTACTCTTGTGCAATATATTCATCTCAATCTCATGAGTTAAAAATACAACCACGAGCAGTCGTGTACTGACAGTGTAGCAACATTGCACATTTATGCCTTGTCCTCCGAGGCCTTGGTTTTGTTATCTAGACCATGGTGATAGTGTTGTTTGTGGGTCGCTGCACATACCTCCATATGCAGCTGTGAGTGCAGGGCTGTCTGGAGCAATGCATGATTCAGCACTCACACTTGTCCTAACTAAACAGAATGCTAGACTGATGTTTAAAATGCCATTTGTATCAAGTTATTATTGTTTAGTACAGGGGTTCTGAAACCATTTATTCAGCATTTGAGCCACAGACCACCATTTGAAGGCATTTTAGATCCAAAACTAAAGATTTCTTTTGCTTTTGTCCACAATTCCAGGCTGGATTTGGGAAACAAAACAGTCAAACAGACAGATCAAAATGACCATTATGAGAAGCTCCACACCTGCGTCGGTCCCCGAACGGTCCAGCGCCAGAAAACGTCGAGCTATGCCCAGCCCCCCTCCATCCTTGGACTCGCCACTCTCTCCAACGGCTCCACCTGGGGAAAAACGCCCCTGCTTGTCCTCCGTGGTGCCGGTGTTGTCCTCTTCAAATGCCCCGGTCGAACCCGCCGTCTCGGTCGGTCTGTCGGACCACAACCCCGCAACAGTCTCTAGCTCCTCGGGCGCCTCCAAGGCTAACGCCGCCTCGGCTAACCGAAGCTCCTCCAGTCCTGCTGCTGCTGTAGACAGCAGCGCCCCTGCTATCGGCACCGCCACCGCCTTTGCCGACGCCAGCCGGCCTCCTGCTACCGCTAGCGTCAGCAATGTCTCTGCTACTGCCACTGCTATTCTTGTCAAGGATGTCGGCTCCTCCGCTGCTACTAGCTCCGAGAATGCTAGTGGTAGCCCCTCTGCCATCCCTGCTGCTGCTAATGCTAGCCCCCCTGCTATTACTAGCCGTGCTATTGCTAACGACAGCTCTGTTGTCATGGACACCAGTAATAATTCCACCAGCGCGGACGTGCTGGCCCGCTTCTCCAAGAAGTTACTGTGCTTTAATAACACTAAATATAACTCTAAGCCTGATATCATTGTAATAGGGGACAGTTTGCTTAGAAATCTTATTCTACCGGGCGCCGTCACCTACTGCCTCCCTGGTGGAAAGATAGCGGACTTGATTGAACTCGTTCCAGCTGTGGCTCATTCGCACCCGTCAGTATCAATAACAATACTGCACGTGGCTACCAATGACGTCATGGCCAGAGAGTCAACAAAGATGCAGACTGACATGGAATCGCTGTGTGCTGTTGTAGAGGGTGCCGGTCTGCGATGCATCGTGTCCGGCCCCTTTCCATCACTCTCCAAAAAAGCTGAACACTTCAGTAGACTTTTTAGTTTTCACACTTGGCTAAATAATTTCTGCATTGCCCTTGGCTACGAGTTCATCCCGAACTTCGATTATTTTTGGCGTGTTCATGACCTTTTTAAAAGAGACGGGGTACATTTAAACAACAAAGGAACCTCGTTATTAAGGGATAACTACGTAAAGCACATTGCTTTTAATTCCCCCAATTCTTCTATGAATTGACATATAGGGCGGCGTGATTCGTTCTCATTACCCCTCTTGACCACTGCTAGCAACATTCACATGAATCCCGCTGCTCTCAACTCCTCCCACTCAACATCACCCCGTCAATCTCCCTCTCATTCCATTATCCACCCAGTTCTATCTACCCCCCCTCCCTCTGCCTCCTGTAGTAGTCTTTTATCCGCCATCCCAACTGTCCATACTACACGTAGAGCATATTTTAAAACACATAACCATGGAATCAATTATAATAACTTAACCTACCCTCAGCGCTCTCCACTTTGCTCTCCTCCCACTGTTCAATCAGCTCCCACCCTAATCAAATTGGCTTTGCTAAATATCAGGTCTCTTAATGAAAAGGAACACCTTTGTAATGATGTTATTATATCTAATCAAATTGACATCCTCCTCCTCACTGAAACCTGGTTGAAGGTAGATGACTTCACTTTACTCAATGCAGCCTCCCCCACCACCTTCTGTTATCTACAGAAGTCAAGGCCTCTTGGCAGGGGCGGTGGTGTTGCTGTAATATTCAATCCTAAATATGTCTGCACCCCTGTCGCACTAGGCGATTTCTCTTCCTTCGAGTATTTAGCTTTTTCCATTAATAAACAAAAGCCGATCCTGTTTATTCTAGTTTATCGTCCTCCAAAAATAAACTCGTCTTTTATTCCTGAATTCTCGGATTTATTATCTTTAATTATGCCAAAATATGACAGTATAGCACTCCTCGGCGACTTCAACGCCCATATATGTTGCCCCAATAATGTGTTCGCGGGTGAAGTTCTAAACATGATGGAATCCTTTAATTTTTCACTTCATTCCACAGGCCCAACTCACAACAGGGGCCACACATTGGACCTGATCTTCTCCTCTGGTGTGAATATCTCAAACCTCTCCATCATTGATTTTGCACGCTCAGATCACAACATTATTACTTTTAACATGCTGTCCACACCTCCTCCTGTAATTACCTCCGCCCCTGTCCGCTCTCGCATTGTGAATTCCTCAACTGCCATCAGATTTATGGATGCATTTATTACCTCCACTGCAGTCCCTATCTCTGAACGGTCCACTGACGATCAGCTCACTTATTTCAATGACTCCTGCCAGGCTACGCTTGACCTAGTTGCGCCTTTTAAAACTAAGAATAAACCCTCTATTAGATCTGACCCCTGGCTTAATGAACACACCCGAGCTCTTAAAAGAGAACTAAGGAAATCTGAGCGTATATGGAAATCCACCAAATCCTTAGTTGCTCTTGACACCCTCAGGGGTCTTATGAAATCATATAACCAGGCAGTCAAAGATGCTCGGTCTCAATACTTCTCCTCCTTAATTTCCAACAACCAACACAACCCCCGTACCCTGTTTAGGACTATTGAGCTCGTTGTCGGTCATAAAAATGTTCCCATACCCACCTCTCAAGTGCGCTGCGAGCAATTTCTAACCTTTTTCACAGATAAAATCGAACTCATTAGACTTACTATGGCCTCTGCTCAACCCTCACTTCTTAATCCATCTGACACTTGGCCTCCCACTGTCCTCCCATTTGATACTCTCTCCTCCTTCGACAATATTTCCCTCGAAACCCTGTCTAAAACTATTAGTCACATGAAATCTACCTCCTCTGTCCTCGACATTATTCCAACTAGCCTTCTGAAAGAAACCTTCCCGGCTGTCGGGCCCCACATCTTATCTATTATTAATAGTTCGCTGTCCTCTGGGATCGTACCCTCCTTTTTCAAAACCGCCATGGTCAATCCCCTGCTTAAAAAACCTAATCTGGACCCCACTATTCTAAATAACTACAGGCCTATTTCTAAACTCCCGTTCCTCTCTAAAGTCTTGGAAAAGGTGGTTTTCACCCAACTTCTAACACACCTAAAGAACAATAACTTATTTGAGACGTTTCAATCAGGTTTCCGCAGCTTTCATAGTACCGAAACCGCCTTACTCAAAGTAACTAATGATCTCCTACTAGCTGCAGACAATGGCCATTGCTCACTTCTCATCCTTCTCGACTTAACAGCAGCTTTCGACACCATTCATCATCCAACACTATTAAAACGTTTAGAGTCAGTTGTGGGCATTTCCGGTGTTGCCCTTCAATGGTTTAAGTCGTACCTTTGTAATAGACGGTTCTCAGTCGGACTTGGTGATCTGTCCTCCTCCTTCGCTCCATTAAAGTCCGGGGTTCCACAGGGATCGATCTTAGGCCCAATTTTATTCTCCCTTTACCTACTCCCACTGGGAGAAATTATCCGTAACCACAATATCAACTTTCACTTCTATGCTGACGACACTCAACTGTACTTGCCCATAAACCCCAACAATAGTGACCACCTAGCCTCCATTCACAGATGCCTTGCAGATATCAAATCCTGGATGCTAAATAACTTTCTCCAACTAAACGACACAAAATCAGAAGTTATAGTTTTCGGCCCCCCTCTGGCAAGAACCCAAATCGAATCTGACCTTGGCCCCCTATCCATCAACCTTAAACCCACTGTAAAAAATCTTGGAGTAATTTTCGACCCCAACCTTAATTTTGAAGAGCATGTCAAGAAGACAGTTCAAACTTCATTTTACCACCTACGCAATATCTCCAAAATTAAATCCTTTCTATCCACCCCCGACCTGTCCAAAGTTATACATGCCTTCATTTTTTCTCGCCTAGACTACTGTAATTCACTTTTTACCTGTCTTTCCAAAAAATCCATCCATCGCCTTCAACTTGTACAGAATGCTGCTGCTCGCCTTCTAACCGGTTCCAGAAAATTCGACCACATCTCCCCTGTCTTAGCATCCCTACACTGGCTCCCAATTCCGTTCAGAATCAACTTCAAACTCCTTCTCACCATCTATAAGGCTAGGTCTGGTCTCGCTCCATCTTACATCACCGACATGATTTCCCCCTACGTCCCCCCCCGCCACCTACGATCCTCCAACAAACAGCTCCTCACCATCCCAACCCGTAGGCTCAAATCTAAAGGCGACAGGGCCTTCAGCTCCATCGCCCCATCTCTGTGGAACTCCCTGCCCTTACCAATTAAGCAAGCGGAATCTGTGTCCCTTTTTAAATCCCTTTTAAAGACTCATTTTTATCGTTTAGCTTTTAGTGACATTGTCCCCTAATCTATGTTTCCTTTTCGTCTTTCTACTTGTCTATATTGTTTATACTGTGTCTGTTATGTGTTGCTCTGTTGTAAAGCACTTTGTAATGTTTTTTAAAAAGGTGCTATATAAATAAAGTTTTATTATTATTATTATTAATATGACCAAAATGACCAATCTTCTACATTCTCTAGTTTTGTAGACTTGGGCTACTTCACATGATGAATAGTTAAACTCTTGACAGCGTAAACATGAAACCAAATCCATTTGGTTTCATTTCAAGTTGAATTCAAATGGCAATTACAGACGAACAGAAGATGGGATGAATGTAATTTTCCCCCCCTAAAAGTGGACAAATAGAGCTGTCATTCAGTGTATAGCTTGTACAATATCTTCATTTGGTTCATATATATATATATTTGTCTGTCGATGTCTGTTTACAATGTCTTTTTACAAGACTGCTCATATCTCTATAGCATTCAAATGGCAATAAGTCCTGAACAATAGGTAGGTATAAATGCATTTTTGTTTCTTGTGAAAGCAGCGAGTGTGCTCTTTCAGACGGTATATGGCATGTATATGTCGCTATAGGACTTTATAGTGTCTTTTTACCTTATCACTTGGTAATGGATTTTTATATGGTCTATTATAACCAAGTTGGCTTTAATGGCTTTATTGATGCCTTTATTACTGGTCTGCGGGACAAGGCAAGGAACAAGAAAAGAGAAACGCAACCAGCCTCCAAAACTAAATAGAAGAGCTGTTTGTCATCCACACTAGACACAACACTATAACCACTTCAAACAGGATTGATGCAATTGTTTTAAAAATGAGCCAAAACCGGAAACACTTCAGTAAACCCGTCACAGAGCCAAATGAACCTGGTGCGAGCTTTAGGAAGGATTATCGACTTATTGGTGTGGTACAGGTGAGCTACCGGGGCAGTCCTGGGTGGAGAACACATTCTGGGATCCACGTCAATCTCCATCCTTCGATCAATCCACCACACAATGCTTCAATGAAGCACCGCCGCACAATCTATTTAGGCCAAGAGTTTTCAACAGGTGGTCCCAGCTAAATGATGGACAGTTGGTAACCAAATGTAGTATGGATCTGTAACTCTTATAAGAGCTCTCGTTAAATAATACTAGGACCTTACCCGTTGTGAATATATGAACACCAAATGATCTACAGTGTGGTTAATGTGATTTAGCCTAATATCAATACCAATAATGTAAGTATTTTGATGAAGTACTGCTGTAGTTGTGGATACTTGATCATGGGAAAAGGGGAAGCAGTCATAGCAAAGCAAGGTACACTTTAATGCAACATATTTTTGTAGCATTAAAGTAGGTGTTTGTGTGAACATCATGAAACCACTGGTTTAGAAAGTGGAGGGTGGTGAGTCTTAGTAACACACACACACACACACACACACACACACACACACACACACTCTCTCAGTGTCGCACGATCCCCCCACACAAACACACAACTTGGCGTGTGTCCCCCCCCCCCCCCCCCCCCCCCCCCCCCGCACGCACGCACGCGATCAAAATGACTACTAATCTACATTCTGTAGTCGTGTAGACTTGGGCAAATTCAGATGTTTTACACTGTCAAAGAGTTACATCTGGTTAAGCAAATTTCCATCATGTAGCCTGAGGACCTCCTGGAATCCTCTCAGGGACCACGCGGATCACTGGTTGAGGACCACTGTTTTAAGGCATTATGCACGTCTCTACTATTCAGCGATTCGTTGTAGTCGTTGCGCTCGCGTCTCACTCGTGTCCCCGCAATGATATTCCATGTTGGGTCGGTGTGACGTCCGGTGACAGAGCTCTTTCCCCGGCCACAGAGCACAGAGAGAGACGGGGGAATGAGTGGACTTTTCCCCCGGCCACAGAGCTCTTTCCCCCGGCCACAGAGCAGAGAGAGAGACGGGGGAATGAGTGGACTTTTCCCCCGGCCACAGAGCTCTTTCCCCGGCCACAGAGCAGAGAGAGAGACGGGGAATGAGTGGACTTTCCCCCGGCGACAGAGCTCTTTCCCCCGGTGCGAGGCAGATAATCGAGGATGTTTTTTTTCCTTGTATTGGTTGAGCAGCAGAGCAGGCAATGCAAGGCGTTGAGCGAGGGTGAGCGATTCGTTGTAGTCGTTGCGCTCGCGTCTCACTCGTGCCCCCGCAATGATATTCCATGTTGGGTCGGTGTGACGTGTGTGATAGGGGGCGTGTCGCTTCCCGCATATAAAGCTAATGGGACGCACAAATAAATTCATTATAAATCAACGGTGTGTTAATTTGGCAAAAGGGCTCCGTCACGCTCTTCATGATATTATGGTGAACGGCTGTGTGAAAACTTACAGCGATTGGTGTTGCCATCGCGGAGTAATTTGTGTTTCAGACATTCATTCATTCATTCATTCATTCATTTATTCATTCATTCATTCATTCATTCAGACGGACGGACAGACATTTCGTGGTTTATAGTATGGATGTAAACATTTGAATTACTTCATCTTAAAGACTCAACACAATGTAGAATAATTGTTGTTTTGCCAGTTCTCTCTCCTTAATTTTAGACAAAATCTTGAAAATCATTGGTTTTGTTTCCAAGTCAACTTGACATCAAAGGTGGTCCATGGCTAAACTGCTGAATAAATAGTGGGTCGTGGTTGAAAGGTTGAAAAGCTCTGATTTAGGCTGTGCTTTTAGAAACTGTCTCGCTGCATATTGAATGTAAATTAATAAAATAATGGGCTTGAAGTGTTCTTGTTAAAACGATGGACAAATTACTTAGGAAAACTGTCCAAATTGAGCATCCTGGTGTGTGTGTGGGGGAGGGTGACACAGACAGGAGGACAGACAGCAATTACTAGTGACATTTTCCTGTCGCCTTCCCCTTGGAAGGACAGATAATGGGAGGTTAGCCACGGACGGACAGATGGGGATATGAGGGAGGAGGAGGGAGGGGCAGAGAGGAACGTGAGATAGTGTAGAAGAACTGAGGGGGGAGCATGAGGAGAAACTGAGAGAGCGTGAACAGCAGACAGACAGACAGACCATCAGACAGACAGATGGACAGATGGACACACAAACAAACACAGCCGCACTATAAAAAGTTGCACTATAAAAAGACTGTCCCTGCTCAGGGATTTGCAAAGGCGATGTATAGTCTCAGCACGACAGTTTTAAAGGGCCGGTGAATTGAAAAATACTTTTTTTCACACTTTTTAGACCACATCCATGGTCATTATATAGCCTTACCCGACAACACCCGCCGAAAAAGGGACATTTTTCACTTTTGTGTATTTTTAAATACAAAAAAAATCATAAAAGTCGATTTTTAATTACTTCCTGAAAATGAAAACGAGCTGCGTGGTGAGGTATCCATTATCACACCAATAAAAGCAAATAAAAGTTAAGTAATCAATAAACCCTTGTGTATTTATTACATTCAGAAGTCTATTTTTAATCTCATTCTGGCATCCTGACAGTGTATTACTGGATTTAAACTCAATCATCACGTTAGAATATATTGTATATATGAACACATAGTGGTAGAAATAAGCCACATAGCAGTACAGCAGCAGAGCTGAGCAATGTCACATGTAGTGATAGTATATACCAGGGGTCGGCAACCCAGGATGTTGAAAGAGCCATTTTCGACCAAAAAATAAATTCAAAATATGTCTGGAGCCGCAAAAATGTAAGCCAAGGTGAATTCCACCCTTTTTTTCCTGAGAGTGTACAAATGTGAACCATTTGTACACTCTCAGAAAAAAGGTCCTAAAAGAAAAGTTTCTTTAGAACTCCATTTCTAGTCCACACAACATCTCTAAGGTATATTAATGACATTGTAAACTGAGTAAACCTTTGAAAATGGGTGGTTCAGATTGAAAGCTCCACCTCTGATAACTACTGGGCTTTTGACATGGCCAAGTGCTACTTTAACTGGCAACTGTCAGACAGCGCAACATGTTTTGGGTGACTGAAATGTTTATATTATGTTGGCGGATCACCCCAGTGTGTGTATGTAATAATGCTACATCCAGGGAGCCACTAGGGCTGTGTTCTGGAGCCGCATGTGGCTCCTGAGCCGCAGGTTGCTGACCCCTGGTATATAGTGATAGCTCATCGTACAGCTGTCCCTCGCCCCATAGCCTGAACGGATGCGAGCTCTGATTGGTTCAAACTAAAATAAAATGCCCTCCATTTCCGCTTCACCGCACCTTTAACGTATACGGTACACCAATTTATACAGTACATGTATTTATGGTCAATATTTTCACGTTTTTCGACTAGACAGGTGTCTATAGTTTTTGTGCATTTAACAATTAAGCTCCTTTTGATTCACGTGATGATTTCTCTCATTTGTGGAATGTGGAAAAGGGCGATAACTAAGTGCACAACCATTATTCCATCCATCCTCCACAACCACAACTTATTACTTAACTCGGAGGACAGGCTCGTTAACGCATGAGATCATAGTCAGCTGCTCCATGGGGGTAACTGGCTGGCCTCGCCTGGCAGCTCGCTCCGCTCGACCACGCCTCACGGGCCTCAGAGCCACACTGTCGGTGCACCTGGTTTGTTTTGAAGTGATGCGCGAACGAATCCATGAAAACCAACAAACACACATTTAGTACAAACTCAGAGTCTGTTGTGAAATCGCCACAACAGTGTGTATATTATTTCCCACTCATTAACTCGAAACATTGAATGTATGTAAATTGCAAAGTTATTACTGTAGTTGGAAAGGATAACAGAATTGTTTTTAACTGGCTAAATAGTAAGGAAATTAGGGTTTCATAAAATACAGTAATAAATGTCCAAGAAATAGAAAACAAACCTGAGTTACGTGCTACCTTATCATGTGTCACTACCAGTGATGGGTATCGTTACTTTCTAAACCAACGACGTTAGATTATTGGACTACTGCCCCTAAAACTAATCTCATTAAGTTACAAATTACTTTCTATAAAAAGTAACTTACCGTATTGTCCCAAATATAAGACGACTCGTTTATAAGACGACCCTTATTTTTCAAGACCCATTTACAGAAAAAAGAACATTGAATGTCATATTGTATAGCCCCTGAATATAAGACGACTCCATTTTTGGGATATTTCCATTGGGGGAAAAAACATAGTCTTATATTCAGGCTAATAGGGTAATAGATTATTTTCCGTTCCTGAACACAATTAAAATGCTACTTTTCTCTTTGTTTTTAATGTATGCACAATTTAGTTGCATTGTATTACCAGTGCATGAGTCGCACGTTGCGCACATGAAAACCACCACCACCACCACCACCACCACCACCACCACCACCAACAACGACAACAACAACTGTTCTCAACAGTGATACCATGTCACCCACTATACGAACTAGGTTGCTACAAAGTAGGCTATGTCAGATGCACAGTAGGCCTACAGACAATATTATGCTGTACAGCCGGTCAGAGAGCATGATGCTCTCTCTCCACGCTGCGTGACGGCAACAACAAGCTCCTGCAGGCTTCTCAACTGACCATCGTACCCAGCCTATGAAATAGACAGTAGTCTATATAAGACAAGGCACGGAGACCAAACAATGAATTAAACATTTCTCACCTAATAACGCAGCCAGAGGATGTACTATGTGTTAATCCAAACGTGTGCAGCCATTCTTTACAAGACTTTTAGCAAGTCGCACCTACAGTAGTTATGTTACTACCCAGGCTAGCAGCGGACTTCCTCTTTGTTCCTTTCAAAATAAAAGATTCATACTAGAGTATAACTAGACACTAGCTAGACAGTAGGTCTACTTTTTTCTTAGGTGAACTTACAGGATGTGCAGACAGAAAATGTAAACTATGCACATCACTCACAGAAGTAAGGATGAAGCGACAACACGCAGTCAGGGCTCATTATGCACTAGAACAGAAGGAGGAATATACAACACCGGGCAGTCTCAAGAAAATGAATTTGGACAAACTATAGTAACAAGTTACTTTTTTGGAAATGTAACTAAGTAACTAACTACTAAATTGCAAAAATAACTCGTTAGGGTACTCCGTTACTAATAAAGGTAATCTGATTACATAACGCCGCTACTGATAACGCCGCTATCCTCTTCACTGGTCACTACTGCCATGTGGTGAAAAAGGCACAGCAACGTGTTTTCCACATTGAGTGAACCAATATGCTACACTGAAGGTTGGACCCATGGACCTCCTACAGAGGGACCAGCACAGATAACATGTTGACAGATAACATCTTGATGAAAAGTGCACTCTCTTGGAACTGTAGCATCGCCATTGACTGCAAAGCACTAGAGTCGCGTGGGCAACTCTCAGCATCAGTGAATATCAACTGTGAGCGTCCCTTCATGCATGATATGGACGGTGTGTATAATCGAGAAGAATCTTGAATCGTGGATGCACCTATATTGCTATAAACCGCACAAGTGTGCGCAAGTGCATGCACACACGCGCACATGTGCACGCACACACTCACGCACGCATCACACACACACGATAGATACTTCATCTGCAGCCTGACACAGGTTGAGAATCACTGCTAGAGCCATCTAAAACATCCGTTATGGGGGTCCCTGGCTAGTGAGTGTCAATTTGTCTAAATGACAATTAAGCATTCACTCTAGACAGGTTAAATGTGGGGTCACTGCATCGACCTCCTGAAGAAGGTGTAAACCGGCACTTGTGTGTGTTCCTAGTATTCCAGCCAGCTGTATTAAAAGGCCGTTGACATTTGTTCTAATCTAGCTTGAGTGCCTGCCCTGGACCTGGATTATAATTTATTTACGCCTTTTATTTTTGGGTCATCCTCTCTCTCTAGCCGTGGTTTGGTGATGTTGATGCTGATGTGATGTATATAACGCGTCTTATATCAACTGTCCCTGTGGAAATACTGCAGCAACCGTCAAACAAGACAGGGACTTTGATTGACACTGTCTGAAATACATTTTTGACAAGTCCAACCAGCCAATCTACATGGCAATGTAAATGGGAAGTCCACCCATTTCAAAAATCTCCCGAGAGAAATGGGTCCTAAAAGAAAAATCATTGACATGGTGAAACACAACATGATGTTGTCGTCAAGTTGTGTTTCACCATGTTGGGTGACACAACACATCTGTATTAATGACATAGTAAAATGTTGAAAATGGGTGGAATTCCCCTTTAACTCTTCAGAAATTATTTCCAAAATAGTAAAAAAAATATATATATTATGATGGTCATAACCCCGTCAGGCTATGACCTGATGAAGATATACCCAAAGCATCGAAATGTTGTCAATTTCTCTGTCATTTTTTCAGTGAATTAAAAAGATCGCAATCTCTCTGTGACACTCCAGTGTCTTGTCTCCATCTCTGCCTCTGAGACACACCAGATATGGCCTACTTCAGGCTTGCTGGAGACTGGGTGGAACTCCCTTTTGCATATTATATTATACAATAATCAAATATTTATCATCTTTGTACGAGGAATAAAATTACTCACTGTCTTGTCTGCCACTTCCCATGCAAACGCTGAGATGTTTATGTGGGGACTTTAACCAGCCCATATGTGCATTCCTTGGCCATGTGCACAGTTGCACACCAGACAGCACAGAAAACCGCACAATGATAGAACCACAGACTATTCAATAAATGATTAACTGTTAACTTAGGATTAATTGATACATTTCTTAAAGATGATTAAAGGTCATTAATCAATTGATAATATCCCAAAATCTCATATGAACAAACATTCTTCGGGCCTCAGGTCGTCTGGATCATTTAACTGCAGCTGCTCTGATAGGGCTCCACAATTCAACACAAATACTACTGACATCGATGCCCTCATTTCATCATTACACAACAGATCTGCAACCAGAACATTGCACTACACATCCAACCACTAATCAGGCTCAGATATGACCATGAAGATATTTGGTGCTGATAACTCAGACATCACAGTGATATATACAGTATATTTATATAAATGTTTGCCATAATTGTGTAGCTCTAGTGAGCAACCATTGAAAGAGAGATATAAATATACTTAATATAATTCCTTTCTTGTTGTCTGTGTGAAGGGATTAATTACATCCGGTGCCATGGAAAAAGTAACCAATCCAGACAATTAAAGCGTCCACATAGCGTTGCTTGGGTGGCAGAAAACTCTTATCTCAAGATGTTTTGATCCTGTGTTTGTTTGTTTGTTTTTCGTAAATGAATGCCCGTAACTACACAAAAGCATCAAAAGCCCAGTAGGAGATCTACAAGCTTGTAATCTCAAGAACGGATTCCCTGCTGCGCCACAGAATCTGCCAGCAGTGCTATTCACAATGTATATGTAACATCTTGTTGCCCACACTCTATTGGATGCACATTCAAGGACATAAACAACAGAGTTAGATCGTTTTGAGCTCATTTGAGCTTGAGTTCTGCTACTTTTTGATTCGAATATACTTTGCATGTGTGGGTGACCGGTGTGTTGCTTTCCGACATGGCTTGATGGCACACGGTAGTCTTTGGTGGTGGTTACGGCATCTCATCACCGAAAAACTTGAGTATGAATGGGCCTTTACGCTTCTGGACCATCCCCCAGCCCAAAAACGTTGACTAGACTGTAGAGGGGACATGTAGATTCCTGGTCAGCAGGTCCAGTATTAGTCCATGAGCCTCCAAGAGTCATTCAGTCAAGTCAGGAAAGCATTTCTGCTGCTATTTTGGAAGCCTTTGTGCGCGAGCGCGAGGTAAAGACTGTCTAAATGGAAAAACTTTCAATTATTACTGAGACGCCAGATCAGCTTACTTCGGAGTGACGTAGACTGGCTTTACACAAGGCACAACACACACACACACACACACACACACACACACACACACACACACACACACACACACACACACACACACACACACACACACACACACACACACACACACACACACACACACACACACACACACACACACACACACACACACACACACACAGGACAAAGACGAGCGGGGCGGGCTGAGAAATGAGTCAAATTATTAGCAGTTCCCTATTCATGGCTGCTGGCTTATGAAGGATTCTGTGTTCTCACACTTCGGCGATTGGCTCTGGGGGTCAAGTTGCACACACAGCCGATACCTTTCCTTGATTGGTTATGCAGATTATGAAGACGATCATTAAAGATGCAGTTGCATGACGTCGTGAGCTTGTAGATCCTTTGAGTACCACGGCAAAATTAGCAGGGAGTAAACATTGGACAACAATCCATTCCTGATGATGGTTTGTGATGGTGTTGGTGACCTTGGAAACGGCCTATAGCACTGATTCCAAAACAGTGGGTCACAGAACATTTTTTTTATGGGTCACGACTCGAGTAAAAATTGTAAATTTTTAGGGTTAGGGCATGAAGCGTGATGCACAATGTGACACATTGTGTGCTTGTTTTCACTATTAGCTGGCTAACCTCTCCTTTGGGTCTCAAAGTGAAAAGCTTGGAGCCACTGGCCAGGGGGCTGACATCACAAGGACCTGGGGGCTTGTCTGGGGGGAGCGACGTGAATTTGAGTTAGGCAGGGATTGGGGGTTAGGTGTCAAAAAGCACAAGGTTTCTTAGTAACACAATGAAAGCTATAACAACGATTTTACAAATCGGCGAGGTACAATAAACACGCTTCAAATCTACCTTGCGAGAATAGACAGGTTTTCACTCTGCTTGAGGATAGTGTTGTACTTCAAGTGGTGTAGAATTCAATAAGGCGGAGGCCTAGTGGCTGAAAGCACCATAAGCTGATTTAGAGTTTAGACCTTTATCTGATTATATGGATCTGGTCAGTGCATATGGACTGAAGCATATCAATAACATATAGGAAGGACTTAAGTTTAGATAAGCGCTTAAGGGACTCGATTAAAAATTTTGATCTAATTAATTAGAGGCTCAATAATTAATTAATCTCAATTAATCTCATTTTAATCGCATATTATTATTTACCTGAGAAAAGTGAGAAAGCACATTTTTGAACTGAATTTATTATTATTATTATTATTATTATTATTATTATATTATGAGTGAAGCAATGAACTGAATGAGTGAAGCAATGAACTGAATACTAGGCCTGTGAATCTGTGGGTGTCCCACGATACAATTCAGTATCAATTTTCTGGGTCACGATTCGATCCAAAAACTAGATTTCTAGATTTTTTTTTTTTTAAATTCTCGATTCAAAAAGATTCCCCAATTCCAAAGCTTTCCTCTTTTCTTTTTTTCTTCTTCTTATTTACCAAATTCAAGTACAAACGTTAGCATTTCTCAGTCAGTCCAGTACAATAATTGACTCTGGGGCAAAATAAATAAAATACTGGCAGTGCCACACACACAGCGCTGATTGTTCTGGAGCATACATTTGCGTACATTTAGCAGTCATTATTATCATGCAATTTAGTGTCAGATAAACACAGTGAAGTGAACTACTCTGAACTAGGCTACTATGATCAAACCGTTTGCCCAAAGCCCACGTCAGTTGATCATCTGAGCGCACACACACACACACACACACACACACACACACACACACACACACACACACACACACACACACACACACACACACACACACACACACACACACACACACACACACACACACACACACACACACACACACACACACACACACACACACACACACACACACACGGCTACAGCCAATATGAACTCGACTCCAGCTGCACTGATGAGCGCCGGTCGCCAACTCCAGTTTGTCCCTATTCAAGCCATTGAATGTCGGACACCTCAACGTCGCTCTGGTACTAGCCAGAATGCAGAAAGACTTACCCAAGCTCCCTTCTCTTCACGGGGTCAGTCCAATGGCGGCTCTTCTACATAGATTTCTACGAAACGGGGACAGTAACACTAGCTCCAACATGTTGGATGTGATTTGAGGCTCGAACTGCTGCGATGGTATGCACATTCTTTGTTGCATAAACTGCCTTTTTGTCCACGCTTCCATCCGTTCTTTGCTTAAATCTAAATTTGCCATCAACGGGGCCGAGTAATGCTTGCTCATCTGGTTTGTTGTTCATGTTGCGAGTTGTTAAGGGATCAAGCAGTCCACGAAGTGGACCTTGATACCTTCTTGATTCTGTCTCTTTTTTTCTCCTTTCACCAGAAATAGCTGTTCTGGCTGAACCGTGCAGTCGGTTTTCGCGAAAATTGGTAATCTGGTAGAGGGTGATGCCAAACGGTGATGATGCGAAGCCTGTGACCACTGGTCAAATGGTGGCGCTATAGCACTCAACTGAAATTGCAAACTTTAAACACTCATAACTCATGAACTGCTCGTCTCTCAGAAATGTAACTTATATTCACTTATGCGTCTGCTTATGTCAAACAACTTTTGTATTCTGACTTTTCACCTCTGACCTTTAGATGAACTGCCATCTTGAATTATATGTAAAACAGTTAAAATGTCTCTTCTCCTACAATCTTTGATCAAAATGCATAACAATGACCTACACATGAACTTTGGAGCCATACAAACATGGAATGGGTGTGAATCATGTTTTTAGTGGAAAAAATGATGTTTTTACGAGCCAATGAAAATTGCTCATTTGTGAAAATTCGTCTATTGCCCCTAATCTACACATGCAACGTAATCTGCTTCTGGGATTTTACAGTTTTGTAGAGGGGGATGCCAAATAGCACTAAAACCAGTCTTGCTCCAATCGCTCAAATGGGGGCGCTATAGCAATTCTTTGAAACTGAAACATTTGAACAAGCATAACTCAGGCTTCGTTTGGCTTAAAATCATGGGACTTGTTTCTACACGTTCCTTGATTCATGTGGAACACATCTGTAATTTCGACTGGTAAGCTCCACCCCCAGAGTGTCTGCCATTTTAAGCAGTTTGAAAAATGCTCATGTCTGAGTCTCCAAGTCTCCAAAAACCCTGCTGTGTTTCCACAATCACATGATGTATTTCTTCCATGTTTCTATGGCTTATTTGTGCATATTTAAGGAGCGGTAGTGGCTCAGAGGTAGAGTAACCGGATGGTAACCACAAGGTTGCCGGTTCGACCCCGGGCTCCTGCAGAGTTAGTGTCGATGTGTCCCTGTCCCACTGCCATCAGTGTATGAATGTGTGTGTGAATGGGTGAATGTGATGCACAATCTATGTAAAGCGCCTTGGATAAAGGCGCTATATAAATGCACCATTTACCATTTACCAAGCAGTCCACTGAATGTGTGTGTTGTTTCCAGTACGTCTTGTGTCTGTTGGGTAGCCTCATTGGTAGAGCGCATGACTTGGAAATGAGAGTTCCTGGGTTCAAATCCCGGCACGGACACCTAGTAATATGAGTCAATCATGCACAATCTCATGTGGTCTTCTACATCTAAGTTCATGGTTCTATGTGTAACCCAGGGTAAAACTCAATGTAATGGTGGTTGTCACCATTCGGCCATGTTGTGTTTTGTCACTATTCGGCTGTGTTTCCACAATCACATGATGTATTTCTTCCATGTTTCTATGGCTTATTTGTGCATATTTAAGGAGCGGTAGTGGCTCAGAGGTAGAGTAACCGGATGGTAACCACAAGGTTGCCGGTTCGATCCCGGGCTCCTGCAGAGTTAGTGTCGATGTGTCCCTGTCCCACTGCCATCAGTGTATGAATGTGTGTGTGAATGGGTGAATGTGATGCACAATCTATGTAAAGCGCCTTGGATAAAGGCACTATATAAATGCACCATTTACCATTTACCAAGCAGTCCACTGAATGTGTGTGTTGTTTCCAGTACGTCTTGTGTCTGTTGGGTAGCCTCATTGGTAGAGCGCATGACTTGGAAATGAGAGTTCCTGGGTTCAAATCCCGGCACGGACACCTAGTAATATGAGTCAATCATGCACAATCTCATGTGGTCTTCTACATCTAAGTTCATGGTTCTATGTGTAACCCAGGGTAAAACTCAATGTAATGGTGGTTGTCAGCATTCGGCCATGTTGTGTTTTGTCACTATTCGGCTGTGTTTCCACAATCACATGATGTATTTCTTACATGTTTCTATGGCTTATTTGTGCATATTTAAGGAGCGGTAGTGGCTCAGAGGTAGAGTAACCGGATGGTAACCACAAGGTTGCCGGTTCGATCCCGGGCTCCTGCAGAGTTAGTGTCGATGTGTCCCTGTCCCACTGCCATCAGTGTATGAATGTGTGTGTGAATGGGTGAATGTGATGCACAATCTATGTAAAGTGCCTTGGATAAAGGCGCTATATAAATGCACCATTTACCATTTACCAAGCAGTCCACTGAATGTGTGTGTTGTTTCCAGTACGTCTTGTGTCTGTTGGGTAGCCTCATTGGTAGAGCGCATGACTTGGAAATGAGAGTTCCTGGGTTCAAATCCCGGCACGGACACCTAGTAATATGAGTCAATCATGCACAATCTCATGTGGTCTTCTACATCTAAGTTCATGGTTCTATGTGTAACCCAGGGTAAAACTCAATGTAATGGTGGTTGTCAGCATTCGGCCATGTTGTGTTTTGTCACTATTCGGCTGTGTTTCCACAATCACATGATGTATTTCTTACATGTTTCTATGGCTTATTTGTGCATATTTAAGGAGCGGTAGTGGCTCAGAGGTAGAGTAACCGGATGGTAACCACAAGGTTGCCGGTTCGATCCCGGGCTCCTGCAGAGTTAGTGTCGATGTTTCCCTGTCCCACTGCCATCAGTGTATGAATGTGTGTGTGAATGGGTGAATGTGATGCACAATGTAAAGCGCCTTGGATAAAGGCACTATATAAATGCACCATTTACCATTTACCAAGCAGTCCACTGAATGTGTGTGTTGTTTCCAGTATGTCTTGTGTCTGTTGGGTAGCCTCATTGGTAGAGCGCATGACTTGGAAATGAGAGTTCCTGGGTTCAAATCCCGGCACGGACACCTAGTAATATGAGTCAATCATGCACAATCTCATGTGGTCTTCTACATCTAAGTTCATGGTTCTATGTGTAACCCAGGGTAAAACTCAATGTAATGGTGGTTGTCACCATTCGGCCATGTTGTGTTTTGTCACTATTCGGCCATGTTGTCACTAATGACAGTTCACAGCTCAGTTCACCACTCACTCACAGCTCACCAATCATTTACTCATTCAGCAACTCAGTGGCCTTGTGGTTAGAGTGTCCGCCCTGAGACTGGGAGGCCGGGGTTCGATTCCCGGCCGGGTCATACCAAAGGCTCTAAAAACGGGATCCAATGCCTCCCTGCTTGGCACTCAGCATCAAGGGTTGGATTGGGGGTAAGACCCTGTGTCATACTAGCGTCATGTCCAGAGGGTGTACTTGTACATCAAGCTGCCTCATGCTACAGAAACAGGAGATCGGCACGTGCCCTATGGGCCTCATGGCTGGGCAAGGCTGTTTGACTGTCACTATTCGGCCATGTTGTCACTAATGACAGTTCATAGCTCAGTTCACCACTCACTCACAGCTCACCAATCATTCACTCAGTCACACCAGATTACAATGTGTGAGTCAGTCAGGGCAGGAATCAAAAACCCTGCCCTGCTCCCATAATTACCTGATGTATTTCTGAAGTTCAGGCTCCCATGTTTCTAGGGCTTATTTGTGCGTATTGTTCTTACTCCTTATTGCTGCTTGCTTGATCCCGTTTTATTGCTGCTTGCAGCTATATTTTTGTTTTGTTTTTGCTGCGGGGGAAGAGGACGACGAGGCAGACGGAGCTTTAGAGTATAGACTGAGTTACGTTTACTCCATAGAGCTAGTAGACCAATGGCGATTCTTCTACATTGACTTCAACTGCAGTTTGTCCCTATTCAGGCCATTTGAACAGCGCTCAAGCGCTCAGTTTCTGACTCCTCAATGTCGTGACTCCGGGTGGACTGCCGCTTCCGTGTGCGTTAGCATATTGGGTAGGTGTGAAACGGTGATACAGTGAGAAACGTTCCACTTCAATGGTGTGAATGGGCCATCAGTGACAAACGTTCCGTTCCAATGGTGGACAAAGAAAAGGTGCGAATAAATGCGTTATTTTTTATAACGCGCTATATTTTCTGTAATTAATTAGTCTCAATTAACGCGCTAAAGTCCCGGGCCTTAAGTTTAGATAAGCGCTTAAGGCAGATTTAAAAACAATAAGGAGCACTTTACAATAGGAAAGGCCAATAAATGGCTATATTTATAATTGTTTTCACTTTGTTTACATTTTGATTTAAAAAAAATATACATACAGTATGTATGACCAGACATGAACAAATATGAGGATACTGAATGACGTCAATGTTGACCAATCAAACTGGCTTGATTTATTAATCGCCTCGGTATTCGCCTGTCACTAATGTTGTTCTGGAAAGTGAAGTCTGGAACACACTGCAGGAGCAGTTGCCCTCACAACCTGACTACAGATAATCGATGGATGGATGGATGGATGGACAGACAGAATTCTAAGACTAGTCTAGGCATTTTCTGAGTGTATGAATGATTGCATACATGAATTAATTAATGCATGCATGAATGAATGAATGAATGAATGAATGAATGAATGAATGAATGAATGAATAATTTAATAAATTGATCTGAACTGTCGCACCCTTAAATGCAAATAAACTCCATAATTATCATGTTAGTCCTAGCGCTCATCTCATTTAGCCTTCAGATGAATGTTCCCAAAACGTTAAGAATTAACAGGATGTTGCCATGTGTATATATTGTGCTGCTCCGTTCCAAATCTAATTCAGCAACGTCAACTGATCTCCTTTTTTTTAGCACAACACAATATGGTGTGCAATCCCTGACAGGTGAAAACGTTGCTGTGTTAACTACTAACAAAAGATGAACCCTGTTTTTTGTGTATCTTCAAAATAAAGCTGCAGCAGCGCGGCGACAGTACATCTGTCGACATGATGATTGTGCATAGGGAGGGCTACAAGACGAGCTCTGTCCAGGGGCGGATATAACATTTCCCAATTGGGGGGGGGGGGGGGGGGGGGGGGGGGGGGGGGGCAAGAGAAAATGGTATGGGGGTGGCTTCAAGCCTCCCCCATACCATTTTCAGTTACAGGACTTTTATTAGTCAAGTAAAGCATCAATAATAACATCAGTTGTTGTTGAAGTTGCAACAGACACACAGCATGCATAAAGCTAAAGGTCTGACTCAGAGAGTTTTCTGTTTTCAATGATGAGATGCTGTTGGTTTAGTGGTGCTACAATTGTAGTTAGTTAGTAGCAATAGTAGTAGTGTTTCCAATCATTTTAAATATAAGCACTTTAATTTGAAATATCTTGGATTGTTTTGCATGCCATCGTGTTTTTGTGGGGCAGACTGGGCATTTAGGGGGGGAATTGCCCCGGGCCCCCCCATGCCCATTCCTAGATCCGCCCCTGGCTCTGTCCGCCCACAGCAACCAAAACAAAGACCCGGAGCAGGGTGAACAGAGAACACTGACTCAGCATGGGCCTATCAGCTGGGCCTGAACAGACACCCATGCACAACAGGAAACAGAGCACAGCGGTGTCCAATTGTCCTGCCAACAATGACCCAAAAAAAAAAAATGCTTTGCGGCGCTTTGACACGACGCCCAGCTAGTCCTCCTGACTGTCATGATAGTGAAATTTTAGTATGTAGGTCAGGACTAGTGGCTTATTGTCAGTATAATCAGCTGGTTAACACGCGTGATTCTATCTCCGTCACAATGCGCTGCTAGAGCTCCTGGGAGATGGATATGTCGAGGTGGAGCGCCACGCCTACCAATAGTTCCCTCTTTACTTCCCACACGACTCACTGCGCCGAGCTGTGATACTCATAGGCTATGATTTGGCGGAATAAAACCTGCGAACTTGTAAATGGTAAATTACTTTTACATACATTTACTGTATGGTCTCGAATATAAGTCAACTCTAATCATAATAAGACAACACCCATTTTTCAAGACTCATTTGTGTTATATTTAGGCTAAAAGGGTACTGAGAGCTCCATTTTTGTCACACGCTAAATCCCTAATCCCTAACTTCTTTGCCTCTTCTTTTTACCATTTTGAAAAACTTTTTGCAACAGTTCAACCAGAACCAGAACCAGAACAGTGGCCTTGTGGTTAGAGTGTCTGCCCTGGAACTGGGAGGCTGGGGTTCGATTCCCGGCCGGGTTATAGACTCTAAAAATGGGACCCAATGCCTCCAATGCCTCCACTAAGCATCAAAGGGATGGATTGGGGGTCAAAATCAGCTAATGATTCCCGAGTGCGGCAAGACGCAGCACACCGCTCCTTGGAGCTCACCACTCCAAGTGATGGGTTAAAAGCGGAGAACCAATTTTGCTGCGCTGAAGTAGTGACAAATAATGCGACTTTGACTTCAACGTGCCAACCTATTAACTATTCGAAAAATAGTTTAAAAGGCGTTTCAATCGGGGAGTAATGTAGGGAGAACTGTCTCTACTCTCTGGTATTTCTCAGGCCATAGTGTGGGGACCACTGATCTATATGTTGCCTTTTAATATATTTTAATACACACATATTTTTCATATTAACCCGGGGTGCTATTCCAGCGCCAAAAAACAGCCCCGCCTGTCTGTTCCAATCGTTTCAGGAAGGCACGCGTCTGCGTTCCCTTCCTGAGCACAGAGGAGGTGAGGCGGAAGGTGGGCTGAGGAACAAGCAGCTCATCCTGAGCCAAGCGCTGCTCCTCCTTCCAACACACTGCTGCTGCTGCTGCGCTCATACCTATTATTAGTGCATGCGTTTGGATAGAATAAAGAACACACGCAGTAGCACACGCAGTAGCAAGTTGGCCCCGGAGGCATTTTATTCCTACCCGATTTCTCACCAGCAAAGGGTTGAAGGGGGAGCCTACTAGAGACACCTGGGGAAGTAGAAGGACAACGGTAGACCCTCCCTGAATATACTCGTCCTTGTTGCTTATAATAAGCAGACATGGCAACTCTGTCTGAACAGAAGGCAAGCACACACACAAGGAGCCCCAGTACCATGGCGGGGAAAATTGTTACCGTAATAAAAACGTTGACGAAAACATTAGCGCAACACACGGACAAAGGAATAATGTAGTACAACTATCAATTTTTGCTAACAAATATACAACAAAATAATTCATGAAATGGTTACTACAGAGAGGGGAGGGTTAAAGTTACAAAAGGAAATGAATGTATCAAAAATAATTTATATGAAGACAATTACACCACCACAGACAAAAACAACTCGAGTTGTGACAAAGTATGACAATACACACAACAGTTTTGGACAATCAAATAATTTCTAAGAAGTGTTGAATCCTGCTGTTTTTTTATATAATTAGATATAGTATGGTAATATTGTGTGTGTTGTCATGACTTGAGTTGGCTTTGTCCGTGGTGAAATTGCCGCGTGTGACATTGCGTAGGTGAAACAGGGACGCGCTATGTCTCCACACCCACCCTACATTATGTCTCCATGCCCTATGTCTCAATGCCCTGGAGACATAGCCGGAGACATACAGTAGCTGAGCTGAGGAGGCGAGGCGGAGTGGGGGGGTGTTGAATGTTACTAGACCATGGCTCCATCCATGTGACATTATTTGATATGGAGCCGCATAATCCACTTAATCGTGACTGACTAATAACGTCCGCTGGCAAGACCCAGTGTCATTCCAAAAGGTCACGAGAAAAAAAATACATTAAAAAAAAACAATTCACCCACTCACATATTATAAACAATGTCTCATTCACCTCACTGTTAACAACCCACCGGTTATCTATCCGGTATGGTAGCGTACAATAACTCTGCAAGGTTGTTGTACTGAGGGGATCATTGTTCTACCTTAAGTAATGCTGAGAGATAGAGGTTAGAGTAGGTCAGGGCATCGCAGAGACAAGAGGCACTTATGTGGGAGCGAATGGCACACAGGTGAGCCAGCAGCATGTGCGTTGATGGGTAACAGTTACGTGAAAGATTATTCTTTTTTTAATTGTGTAAATTGTGTATAATTATAATCCCAACGTGACAGATAATACAATAACCTAACTCCCTCTGCTCTCTCTCTCTATATAACACTGCGGTGGGCGGGTGTCTGCAGTAAAGGGTCGTGTCTACTCCCACGAAAGGTGTTTTGTTCGTCTATGCACACAGAGCAGAGATTCTTCTTCTTCTTTTTATGTTCTTTCTTTCATTTGTTTGCCTCTTCTTTTTTTTTATTCCGTGGGACCATGATCTATTATGGTGTAACACAGTGGTTTTCAACCAGTGGTCCGGGGACCACCAATGGTCCTTGAGAGAGTTTCAGGTGGTCCCCAGGCTCTTTGAGAGTGTAAAAAAAATGAAACCAAATAGACCCGCAACACTCTCAAGAGTTAAAATATATTAAATAGAATTAGCCCAAGTCTACACAACTAGAGAATGTAGAGGATTTATGGTCATTTTGATCTGCATGTTTGACGTTTTTGTTCCCAAAATCCAGACTGGAGTTGTGGACAAACTTTTGGGTCTATGGGGCTAAAATGTCATCACATGGTGGTCTGTGGCTGAAATTCTGAACAAATAGTGGGCCCTGGTATCAAAAAGGAGGTTGAAAACCACTGGTGCAACATCCTCAGTGCTAATTTAACTCTGAGAGACGTACAAATGGAATTGCATAGACCAGTCCTGCAGTATCCATATATCCGTTTTACAGACACATAAGGTAAAGGGTTCATAATAAGCCAACAGTTATTTAGCTGGAGACCTTCTGAATCCCTCAATGATCCAGCAATATCAAACATATATAACAGTCAATTACATAACAGTGGAATTACAACAAGGCAGAAGAATCACAGTGTCACACGCAACGGGCCAACAGCATGTGCACCAAGGCCGCTAAACCCCTTATCCCTTAACTTCTTTGTCTTTTTAAACTATTTTAAAAAAGGACATTTTTCAATAGTTTAAATGGCCTGCAAGCTCACAATGTGTCAATAGATTGGCACTCACTGGGGGCAAGGAGGAACTCCTTATATGGTCAGCACACAATAGTAGGCAGTATTATCACAAAAATGGTGCGCACGGGTGTGTATGGCTGTATGCACACTGCACAGCCTACAGTATGTCTAATTGTAGAAATGATGGATCACAGTAAAGTGGCGAGAGAGACGTGACCGCCCTGCCACTTCACTTCACAGCAAGCCATCAGACATAATTTCCAGTCCATTTTCCCTAGAGGTGCAGCGTCTCTATTTCCGTTGCGCATTCAGTCAGTCAATCACTCACCTTGGTGGTGTCGTCGTGGGAGCGCTGGTAGCGCTTCCAGCGGCAACCGTAGATCCCCGTGATGCATGACAGGCACAGCTGACGCTCGTAGACCTGCAGGGGTTGATGCTTCACCATGCTACTGTCAGTCAGTCCTGGCCCCGCCCCCAGGCCTCTCTAACATCCCACTGACGGGCGGCACAGGGACCCTGGAGCGGGACAAAACACAATGGAAAGAAAGCGATCATTAGCGCCAATGTCAATTAATGGACCCTATAGAGCGAATGAAGGCATGAAGGCTCCACCCCAAAATGTTCGCGTCATTGAAGGGTCAGAAAACTGAGCTCTCGGTAAAGGCTGTTGCAGCCTGAAAGAGGAACAAAAGAGGGACATTTCCCCCCCAAAAATCCTGAGTGTACAAATGTCTACACTCTCGGAAAAAAAGTCTTGAATGAAAAATCATTACCATGGTGAAACGCAACATAGAGCCGCCATTGGACTGAAGTGAACAGAGTTTGCAACAGCATAATTCTGTCTAAACTAAAGTATTATTTCTTGTACCCTATAGAGCAGAGACTGTCAACCTGGGAGAAACATAGCCAAATTGAATACATCAATCACTATTATTATTAATATCTGTGAGGGTCTTCCTCTATGTCTGTATTGGTGCAATTGTTTTATCAAAATGATCTATGGCGGAACCATTGTGAGCCGAGTTGTGTGTCCCCGCCCGGACCTATTTTGTGGTGCACACATGCTTTTGGCTCAGAAGTCGTCGCCGGCAACAAGGCAGCCAATCAGGATGAAGGGATTGATGACAAGACAGGAGCTGGATTGATCATTAAAATAATAAGCGTGCTCTGAAAATTCAACCGGCCCTAAGGTGTGCCGCACATTTTTTGCAACATAGATTTGCAAGTGAGCTCTAGAAGGAAATCTATGTACATGCAATCACTTAGCTGTGGTCTGCATCACTCAGACGTGCTAAATTCCCTGTTGTCATTTCCACATGAGTGATGACTGCTGAAAATAGCTTACCGTGCATTATAAAAAGGGAAAAACAACTATAGGCACAGGCTGCACACTTTGTCAATATATATCAGAACAGAGAGAACTTTATATATCTCGTATGATGCCACAATCAGTTCAGAGTAAAATATTAACAACTTGAGTACGATAATATGACAATATGTTTGGTCTAACTATCGGTGCATTCCCAAGATATGTACTCATACAATAATTTTGAGAAATGAACAGCAATGTGGATATAATGAACAACTTTTTTTCATTCAGCTTGAACAGTCCAACAATTACCGTCTAATATCATGATTTCAACATTATATTGACATATTGCAATTGATTGTTGCCATACAGCGTTTCCATACTACATTTGCCTTTCTGATGTTTGTCTTTTGGGAAAATTTCGTACAACATCCAATGGGTGTCAACTCCCGGTCCCCACTCTTGATAATGATATCACACAGGGGTGTCTGCTCTGAGTTAATCACAGCTAAATGACTGGAGTCCTTGCAGCAAGGTGGTGAAAATGTATCAGCACTGTGGCCCAGCAATCACCCATAATAACAGTAAATGACATTATGGCCCTGCTGAGTGCTATAACAACTATTCTCCTTGGAACAGGAAGGAGCATGTTACAGCAAAACACACCTCAATTAAATCTGAGGATATGAAAACAACCTCTCGCTGTTATCGGAGCACAAACGGCTTCAGTGTAATAATAGTAGCAGTTTGGAGCCCTTGGAACAGGGTCAAGGATCAGATGAAACATGGGCAAATTATGTTTATCGGGGGAATTCGCAATACAAAGTAGTTTTATCTTACAGATTATCTTACACGGATACCTCTGCACCCAGTGACACCAATTCTGTTGGTTGTCATCACTTGGCTTGTTTAGTGTGTACGTACTGTATATTTTCCATTTAGGACAGTGGTTTTCAACCAGTGGTCCCTGAGAGGATTCCAGGTTGTCCCCAGTCTAAATGATGGGAAGTTGGTTAACCAAATATAACTCTTTGAGAGCGTAAAAATTAAACCAAATGCGGATCCATTTGGTTTCATGTTTACACTCTCAAGAGTTAAAATAATTTTCGTCATTTTCATTTGTATGTTTGCCTGTTTAGTTTTCTCTGAAATACAGCCTGGACTAGTGGACAAAAGCAAAAGAAACCTTTAGTTTTGGGGTCTGTAGGGCTAAAATCACATGGTGGTCTGTAGCTCAAATTCTGAATAAATAGTACGACATCAAGTGGATAAATGTGCGCAGGCACCCAAAGACAAGAATAATAAGGTATGCGCAAAGTAAGGTGGACATATTGAGTAGCCATCGAAACACAGTTAAGCTTAAGTAGATGCAAATTAAATGCTACTGTACATTTCAGAAGTACACCAACTACACATCAATGCTAATTACAGTCATCTGACCTCCAGTCAAGTCGTATTGGTCTCAGTGCAGCTGCACATTTGCATCTGCAGCAGAGACCATGCATCCTGTTATTAGTCTAAACTGCTCCCCGCTTTAAGCCTGGTGTACTCTACTCTGACATTAGATTACAAAAGATTCCCTGGGGAGCGGGGGGAACGGAAGGGGAGCGAGATTTCTCACATTTTGACGGCTGCAGTCAACCCAACGGTCAAAACGAACAATCATAGCATACCTGGGCATTATGCGGCCCGGGGGCCAAATGCGGCCCTTTGGCTGACTCTGAGCGGCCCGGGAAAGGGTACTGTGGTTTTCAACCAGTGGCCCAGGGACCACCAGTGGCCCTTGAGAGAGTTCCAGTTAAATATGGAAAGTTGGTTAACCAGATGTAACTCTTTGAAAGTGTAAACATGAAACCAAATGGACCCTTGCAGGTCCATTTGGTTTCATTTTCACGCTCTCAAGAGTTAAAATATTCATCATGTGAATTAGCCCAAGTCTACACAACTAAAGAATGTAGAAGATTAATGGTCATTTTGATCTGTATGTTTGACTGATTTGTTTCCCAAATTCAGTGGGATTTGTGTACAAAAGCACACAAACACAAAGCATAGGATACGGGTATCCTCCAATGAGGCTGGATCGCCACTCTTATCTCCCGGATCGGTCTCTGCAGGTGGGGGAGCGCAGTGACAGCTCACGGACACAGCCGGAACGCACGTGGCCCATGGGGGAACGCATTTGGCCCATGGGGGAATGGCGTTCCGGCTTGCTCCGGCACAAATTAAGCCATGTGCAGTCCACAACTACTGAGAGAATTCAGGCATGAATGGAGTAAAGTAAAGTAAAGTAAAGTAAAGTAAAGTAAAGTAAAGTAAAGTAAAGTAAAGTAAAGTAAAGTAAAGTAAAGTAAAGTAAAGTAAAGTAAAGTAAAATAATGGCTTGGTCTGGATCTAGCCTATAGTATTCATGAACTTTTGGACAGTAGAGAGAAGACAATACTGAAAAGACTCCTGTGGTTCTCCTCGGCAGAGGCAGCACCCTCTTTCTTCAATAAATAGCAGGTGGAACTTGGAAGTGGCATTGTGCACATAGCAACACTGAGTGGTGGCCACCATGACAACAGCAAAAGGTTAAAAACAGCAATGCAAATGTGTCCTTGTACATCAATGCGCAACTCTTAAGATTGCAAAGCCCTGATCACAAGACTGTAATGAGGAGACTGCCCAGTCTTACCTCCCTGTCAAATGTTATTATGATGCTGAAAATTATGCGTCACTCAGGATTTGTCAGTCAGACCTGGTCTCCATTGAAATGATGCCGTATTATCAATGGTAAATGGTGCATTTATACCTTCCGCCTTCATCCAAGGCACTTCACATAGTGCATCACATTTCGTCCATTCATACACCGACTTCGCCATTAACCATGAAAGGTGCAAACCAGCACATCAGATGCAATTTGAAGTTCCGTGTCTTGCTCAAGGACACCTCGACGTGTAGACAGGAGGTGTCGGGATTCGTACCGCCGACCCATGGAACATTGGAAGACCTGCTCTATGTCCTGACTGACGTACGGTAAAAAGTGCGTCTGTGCCCCCTGCCCCCCAAAACGTTTATGTTCAGGGCCAGATCTAGGCATGGGCAGTGGGGGGCAATGCCCCCCTAAATGCCCTGACTGCCCCACAAAACATGATGGCATCCAAACAACCCACAAACATATTTCAAATGAAAGTGCTTATAATTAAAATGATTTGAAACACTACTTCTACTAACTAATTACAACTGTCGCACCACTAAACCAACACCATTTCATCATTCAAAACAGAAAACTCTGAGTCAGACCTTTAGCGTTGTGCATGCTGCGTGCATCCTGCGTTGTAACTTCAAGAACTGATGTTATTATTGTTGCTTACTTGCTTATAAGTCCTGTACAACATATAAATCTTGTAAAGAATTTAACTAAAAAATGGTATGGGGCAGCTTCATCGATGAAGCTGCTGCCCTCATGCCATTTTCTCCTGCCCCCCAATCAGGAAATGTTAGCTCCGGGCCTGCTCATGTTTAGTATGTCCCCAGTTTAAGGCGGTGCACCGGCTGCTCTCCTCACAGGCTGTTTCGCTTCGAGAAATTTCAAGGTCCACGATGGGCTGATATACACACTGCTACAGAGACTTCAAAAAGAAGTTACCAGAGATTAGCTGTACATTGATTGAACTCCCTGTCAGACATCAAGCCCGCTAGATAAACCCATTTATTTCCTTAACTGTATAACCCTGAATTACAGTATGTGAGCGAACTACAGATTTGCCCGAGTAGCTACAGGCAGTCGGGTGAGCAGTTCTTACACTGTATTGTTCTCCATGGTTTTCCATTACTGCTAGAGTACAGCATGCTACAGCTCAAACTAAAATAATGGTTCACAACCGCTCAAATCTTGACAGATTTACGAACGATTGGTTTATTATTATAAACGTTTATTAACGTCTCTGAATCAGGATGCTTAAAGGGGAATTCCACCCATTTTCATTTTTTTCCTGAGAGGATACAAATGTGAACCAATGGACCCTAGCGGGTCGATTTGGTTCCATTTGTACCCTCTCAGGAAAAAAAGGAAAATGATGGAACTCAACTTGATGATGTCATCAAGTTGTGTTTGACCATGTTAATGTTTTTTTTTTTTTTTTTTTCCAGACCTCCATTTCTAGGAAACAGAATGGGGGAAACCTTTTATCATGTTCACACAACATCTCTAAAGGTATATTAATGATATAGTAGAATGTTGAAAATGTGTCTGTCTGTCGCTTGGTAATATTTTTTGCAGGCATATAAAAGCATATACTGTAAGTATGTGGCCATCTCTGACATTTAGAACAAACCAAACCAATAAGTTGAGTAAGTTGAGTGGTTATTGTTTAAAAAAAAAGAACATGCCCCATAGACACAATGTAATGCCGCCTACTGGGTGAGCCATTCTAGCCTTTCTTATGCTGGGTGCCGAAACTCAACAAGATGAAGACCTGTGTCGCAACTAGGGATGGGCAGTAACTAATTTAGATTACATATTACTGTAATATTATTACTTTTGCTCCAAAAAGTAAAGTAACGAGATTACTCTGCAAAAATGGGTAATAAGTAACGCATTACTTTGCAAGTAACGCCAAGTTACTTTTTTAAAATGAGCTTCTTGTTGCATGCAAAAATAGAACAGATTTACAAGCTAACGACAGGTACTGTAACAACAGAGATGTGCAGTAGATTGTAAGCAAATCGCTTGCTGCTTTATTTTGTTCATTTTATTTTTAAATACAAGACCTCAACTGCCTTTGACTTTTTAAACTTTCACAATTGTTTTCAAAGAGACAGATTTTGTTGGCTTTGTTTTCAGGTGCAGTTTGTGGGATTGGAGACTATTACTGTATTATTCCAATAAATTGGATTCAGTTCTAAAAAGAGCTCGCTAAACAGATTATGTTGTACATCTCTATTTTTTCAAAGGCGGTGTTGAGAACTTGGGAAAGTAATAACGTAATATGTAATATATTACTCTTCGATTCCAGTAATAAGTAAAGTAATGATATTACTTTGTCTAAGGGGTAACGAGTAAAGTAAAGAAGTTACTTTCCTAAGTATATTGACCAACACTGGTCGCAACGTGTATAGGCGATGTCTACAATACATGCTGCCTCAGCAGTTATCTCTGATTGCCTGTAACAGCACTACCCACAGCACTAGTTTGCTGGCTGGCAGCTCTGGGTGTCTTTGGCAGTATCCTGCTAGTCTCATGCTCCTGGCTGCTATTTTCTTGTTCGCCCTTGGCATTCCTTTATTAACATTCTTCTTGTGATTGGTGTGCTCTCGCTGATTCAAACTCAAAAAGTACCAAAGGTAGCAGTGGATCTACAAGCTCAAATTGTTGATGCTTTGTGCCATGTTTCCATTTGAGCTAGTGGATCAGCTACGTTTCATACTAGTGTGCAGTGTTGGTCAATATTACTTAGGAAAGTAACTTCTTTACTTTACTCGTTACCCCTTAGACAAAGTAATATCATTACTTTACTTATTACTGGAATCGAAGAGTAATATATTACATATTACATTATTACTTTCCCAAGTTCTCAACTCCCACCTTTGAAAAAATAGAGATGTACAACATAATCTGTTTAGCGAGCCCTTTTTAGAACTGAATCCAAATTATTGGAATAATAATAGTCTCCAATCCAACAAACTGCACCTGAAAACAAAGCCAACAAAATCCGACATTGTAAATGTCTTTCTTAGATGAAAAAATAAAAATAAAAGGAGCAGAGAGAAGCAATGAGAACATTTTAACCTTGAATCACAAAACAGACCTGCGACTAACAAAAACAGATTTTCACAATTGTTTTCAAAGACAGTTGAGGTCTTGTATTTAAAAATAAAATACAAAATAAAGCAGCAAGTGATTTGTAGTGTACATAACTGTGCGCAGGATGCAGCATGTGGACTGGATCTAGAATCTAGTACACATCTCTGTTGTTACAGTACCTGTCAATAGCTTGTAAATCTGTTCTATTTTTGCATGCAACAACAAGCTCATTTTAAAAAAGTAACTTGGCGTTACTTGCAAAGTAATGCGTTACTTATTACCCATTTTTGCAGAGTAATCTCGTTACTTTACTTTTTGGAGCAAAAGTAATAATATTACAGTAATATATATGTAATCTAAAATTAGTTACTGCTCAACACTGCTAGTGTTTGACGTGTAGAACAGTGGTTTTCAATCTTTTTGATTCCAAGGCCCAGTATTTATTCAGAATTTGACCCATGGACCACAGTTTGAGGACATTTTAGCCCCACAGACAAAACCTCCCAGGCTGGATTTGGGAAACAAAAGAGTCAAACATACAGATCAAAATTACCGTTAATCTTCATCTTCTTCATACGTTCAGATGATTCAGATGATGAATATTTTGTGTATTGCTCCTACCTAAAGCTGCACTGCAACTTTAGATATTCTGCTCAGTAGTTAAACCATGAGCTGGGGTGTCTATTTCATGGAAGGGATGACTGAAGCTTCCCAAGCTGCAGCAAGATGTAATACTGTAACGATGCACAGTTAAGCGGTTCGCCTTGGCGTCCTTTGTCCACGCCAGTCAAATGCCAGAGCGGGATCTACAATGAGGGGGCAAAGCAGTGAGACCATTCCTGCACAGGGAGATCATGATGACATCAATAAATCGTTGAGTGGAAACCTTGTATATGTCCAAACCCATTGTTTTTGTCGACTAAAGACTAAGACTAAAGACTAAGTCGACTAAGGTTCTAGACTAACAAAAATGAATTTCAAAAGACTAATTGAGACTAAAAGATGTGTGTTTTCAAAAGACTAAGACTAAGACTAAGACGAAGACTAAATCATAACCTAAGACTAATGGCAATAGGAAACATTTTTAACTTATTTTTTTAGATTGCATACGTTTTCAGGAAAGGGACTTATTACTAATGCAGTAATTTTACAAAGAAATAAAACGAGACATCTTTCATACTAAAAACTATAAATCTGTATGACATATATAAACCTACAATGCATGTGTATGTAAGACTAAACTACTAAGACTAAGACTGAGAGACTAAGACTAAAAAAAGACTAAGACTAAAAAAAGACTAAGACTGAGACTAAATCAATGTTGATATTTCGTCGACTAGACTAAGACTAAAAAAATGAATTTCAGAAGACTAAATGGGACTAAAAGACTAAATGTGTGTTACTCAAAAGACTAAGACTAAGACTAAGTCAAAATATTCTCAAACAAACAACACTGTCCAAACCCATTACTTTTCAGGAAAAGGAGAAAAAAGAAATGACACATGATCAGATGAATAGTGGATTCTCAAGACTAAGACCTTCATGATTGCGTTGTCATGGAGAGCAGCTGAAGGTCAAGTTGTAACAGTATGGAGGATATCAAACAGTCACTAACTCAAGATTTCAATAATTACAACTAGGACTTAGGTTTGACATTAAGACTAAGGTATGACATTTAAACAAGTTGTTTTCGGGGACAGTTTTCGGAGCATTAATTTGACAGAGACAGCATCAAGAGAGATTCCATTTGTACAATCTCAGAAAAAAAAAGTCCTAAAAGAAATATCATTAACATGGTGAAACACAACGTGATGACGTCAACAAGTTGTGTTCCACCATGTTAATGTTTTTTTCAGACCTCCATTTCTCGGAAACACAGAATGGGGGGACCCACACTGCAGTGTAATAATGACCTAGTAAACTGTTGAAAATGGGTGGAATTCCCCTTTTAAGACATTTTTGCCCGCAAATATAGAGTGCAAACAAGTATGTATTTTGTCGGCTCTGTTGTTGCCTGTATGTTAATGCTGAGCAAGGCAAGTCAAGTGACACTAGCGATGAGCCAATACAAAAACACACACAACATGCAGGTCACACCTTCCTCCAGGAGGTAAACAATAACATTACAGCGCGAGAGAGAGAGAGAGAGAGAGAGAGAGAGAGAGAGAGAGAGAGAGAGAGAGAGAGAGAGAGAGAGAGAGAGAGGCTCTCCTGTCGATGTGGTAACAACCAGGTTCAGCAATGTCATGTTATCACTTGTTTACAAATTATAGCACTCTCAACCGGTCCTTGGCAACACCGGCGGCTGTGTTGTTAAGAGTTTCACGCTTGTTATGCTTCAGATTGCAACATGTTTTTACTGCCTGAAGACTTCATTCACGATCCGTGAGTCACAACCAACGTATACTTTGGTGTGTTGGTGAAAAGGCAAGGAGCAGATATTCTACAACTTCAAATGTGTGCATCCTTGTGTGATTTTTTCAGTCATTTTGGCAGTGAGCAGTGGTGGTGGGGGGGTAAAGGGGAATTCCACCCATTTTCAACATTTTACTATGTCTTTAATAATATATGTTGGAGGTGTTGTTTGGACATGATAAAAAATGCCCCACCCATTCTGTGTTTCCTAGAAATGGAGGTCTAAAGAAAATCACTAACATGGTGAAACACAACTTTTTTTCTTTTTTACTGAGACCTTTTTTTCCTGAGTGTACAAATGGAACCAAATGTACCCGCTAGGCTCCATTTGCAGTGCACACTCCATCTGTACGCTCTCTTGAAAATGAGTAGAATTACCCTTTAAGATTGGGGCAGAAAACTAGGCCAAAGTGTAATCCCGCATTTCACCAGAAATGCGACCTGCTTTAACCAGGCAACTTTGGCTTGGATTTGGCATGCCATAATGCCCCCCCCCCCCCCCCCCCCCCCCCCCCCACCCACACACACACACACACACACACACTTAACCCAAGTCACTATCACACAGTCAAATCTTCAGTGTTTATCCATTTCTTAAAATGAGTGTACAGATGCATCAATTTGCTTACTTTTTGATTCTACACAGTTAGCCTGGCCTAACCTGAAATAATTTTGGCTTAGCTGATCTGATTTGATCTCACCAACGTGTCGTCATCCCCGGCCCCTCCCCCGCCCCTCCACTGCTGTGCTACATCACATCATTTGGAGCCACGCCCACCCAGAAAGGTTATTTCCTCCCTCTAGGCCACTGTGGGTAACAAATTAGTCCAGGCTTTCTGTTTTCGCTAATGCTGTTGAAAATAACAAGTTAATGGCATTAAATTAATTTTGTTGATTAATCCGATTAAAAAAATTATTGCAATTAACTCATGTGCACACATTGACTCAACCCACTGACCATTTTCTCTTTGAAAAAATATGTAGAGCACAGTTTTAAGGAGACATATATAGTGTGTCTCCCTTTAACCAGGGCCATAGAGTAAACCTCGAAGAATTAAGGACATGTAGATCACTTATTTGATGAATATTTAAAAGATAAACAGATCCAACCAGATTCTGTTTCTTTTCTTGTTCAAATCCTTTACGGGAAAACATGGCATATTTTGGACATAGTACGAATGGGGATTAATCATGTTTAAATTCATTTGGAATCTGTGATTAATCTGATTAAAGTTTTTAATCATTCAACAGGCCTAGTTTTCGCACAACGCGGCCGAGAATTAAAGCCTGGTTGTCGAGGCTACTACACAGTTAAATTGAATAGACAAAAGAGACTCGGTCTGCCCAAAGCCAGCTTTTAGGCGAACTGGACAGAAATAAATCTAATCCCTCAGCGTCATAGCAACCTTGGGATGAATAATGACTGGTTCATCTGCTTTTATTTTTGTTTTATCACACATTTCTCTCATTAGTCAAATTCGCCCACAAAAGAATGTCTCAGCAAGAAAAATAATGACACACTGGAATCTCAAAGTAAACATGGTGTATCCAGGTTTACCATTTTAATAATTGAATTCCTTTAAAGTGCAAATAACATGGATTCCTAAAATCATGTTCAGTACTTAATACCATATTGTATGTGTCCCTCAAACTTATTGCTAAGGTTTAAGCCTCCATCACCAATGTTATAACCAGGCCATTTCTTTTTGGACAGTTTAGCTGCAGTAGCACAATGTCCTGAGGTGGTGATATGCATGATATTTTATAGTAGAGTCATTCTAATGCTGATGCTAAAACTAGACTTGTTTAAATTACATGTCAACTTGGAAAACATTTGAACAATGTTGGACATTATAAACAAAGTGGAAATGCAAATTTGGAACTGAAGACTGAAAGAGAGGAGCAATTACACAAAGCCTGATGTACTGATGACATCATTATGAGGCCAAAATCAAACAAGCTGTTCCTGAGAGTGAATTACATTTTATGGGATATGAAAGACTGATTGCTCAAACTTGATAATTTGTGGGGATAGAAAGCACACATGGGAGCACCAAAACCAGTAAAAATACTAATAAAGTTGAACTTCATGTTATTTAATATTTACCCCTTTAATTATAATACACAGGAAGGTTTTTGGTTCCGTAGAAAGATCTACTACTGTGCAATGATAACCATAAGCATGGCTACTGTTCAGAATTGCGGTTTGTTGTAAAAAACGTAGAATGCCATTACGTTGCGTTTTCTCATTTAGACAAGAAAATGGTCACATCTCTGAGCAATCGGAAAACTGGATGGGATGTAGCCCCACAGTAAATGGTGCATTTAGACTATATATAGTGCTTTTATCTAAGGCACTTGACACTTGACATAGTGTTTCCCAACCTTTTTTGTCCCAAGGCACACTTTTCATAGCCCCTAAATGTCAAGGCACACCTAGCTATACGGTGTGTGTATATAGGCCTACACACACACATATACTGTATATATATATATATATATATATATATATATATATATATATATATATATATATATATATATATATATATATATATATATATATATATATATAATATGTGCATGTCAAGTCGGCTTAAGCCTATGATTAATAAATAATGAAGTTTGATTGTGTCCACCATGCACATTTAATCAAATATTCACTCCAGTAAAGCCAGAAGCAGCAAATCATAGTGGAGTTTATCATCTCAGCATCTGTGAATGTTGTTTGCAGTTGCACTACTTCTCTTCACATGGGTGTGATTTCCCCCCCTTCTTGCCAATGGTCAACGATCACGCAACACAGAGAGAAGCTGCATTTACTCTCTCCATCATGTGTAAGCCTCGGTCACGTGTTTTGCCATGCCTCATGGCATTTTTAGTGAGCTTTTTAATCCTTTCATTGGGCAAATCTGAACCCACGGGTTACCGGCATTTTGCGACATTATTGATTTGGCACAATAGTGGGAGCGATCCGAGCGATATTGTCATTTGATTTCAAGTTTCTCACACACACGGAGGAGCAGCGCTGTGCTCGCGCTGCTGTTGTTCATGCAGCCTGGGCTGGAACTGTGACAAACTGGAGTTGGAAATGCATTGTTTTCGACAGTTCTGCGACACAGATAGCCTACCTATAGTCAATGGTAATGTGACGGCCCCGTTAAAACAAAGACTGAATTAGCATTTCTATGGCCAAGGGCAGCTTCACTGGATAGGGAGCGACGGTCAGCGTGTTGTTTTCTTCGCACCTCGGAACAATGTAATGAATGTAGTATCTATTGGTTCCGTGGTGGCGCCCGGCCGTGCCGACTGCAGTATCGATTGGTTTCGGGGTATGCTAAGGAATTTTTTTGGCAATTCTCACGGCACGGTTGGCCTTGCTCCAAGTCACGGTAAAGTGACGCGGCACGGTCGTTGGGAATGACTGATCTAAGGCACTTGACATAGTGCATTACATCCAACCATTCACACACAGACTTGTACAAAGATTGTGGCAGAAGCCATGCAAAGTAACAACCAGCACACCAGGAGCAAATTAGAGTTCAGTGCCTTGCTCAAAGACATGCTCCAACTACCGAGCCACAGTCACACCTGATTGTTACAAATAGCACATGATTTGGGTACAATTTTAAATATGGCAAATTCTTCCAAAAATCAAAATAGATATACTGTATAGCTATATTTATGCCTTTTTCCCCTCTACGTTGTTTCCACTTTGATGCCGCAGCAGTTTCCCTGCAGACAGACACTTGCCTGCAGACGGTCCAGAACTTTGTTGTTGTCAACAAATCATGAACAAGACAGTCGTTGGGCTGTTTTGGAAAGGTGGCGCTAATTTATGAGGGGGAGGGGGGTTGGTGTGAAAACAGAATAAAGACATCAGTGTTAAGAGAGGCCCCAAAATGGCTGACGTTGTATGTGGTTTCTGCTGCCTCGCCGTTTCCTCCAATCAAGAAGATACGGAGGGAAATGCTTCAGCATTTTCCCTTGGCAGAGTGAGTCAAACCAGTAAACTAAAGAAGAGGTTCAGGCCTGGGATGACCAAAGGCCAAAGCCATTAGTGAGCAAACAAGAGAAGTATCCAAGACTCCTGGCCAAAAACAAATGAGCTGAACTTGGTTTGCAAGCCCTCGAAATATAGACAGCATTTTCCTGGAACTGTGGATATGAAGAAGAACACTTTAGATCAGTGGTTTTCAGCCATTTTGATCCCAGGGCCCACTATTAATTCAGCATTCGAGCCACGGACCACCATTTGATGACATTTTCACCCCACAGACCCAGAACCAAAGATTTAATTTGTTTTTGTCCACAATTACAGGCTGGATTGGCCGCAAACAAAACAGGCAAACATATAGTAGATCAAAATGACCATTAATCTTCGACATTCTCTTGCGCAGACTTGGGCTAATTCATATGGTGAAGATTTTAACTCTAGAGTCTAAACATGAAATCAAATGGACCCGCAAGGGTCCATTTGGTTTCATGTTTACGCTCTCAAGAGTTACATCTGGTTAACTAACTTTTCATCATTTAGCTGGGGACCGCCTGGAACCCTCTCAAGGACCACTGCTTTCAATGATAGGGAAATGGTGTTAAAAGACAGATCAGGCCCTAGGCCCGGCCCAGCCCGGCTAAATGGAATAGATTTTAGGCCCTACCCGGCCCTAAACTGTCGGGTTTGGGCAAAATTTGATAATTCGCCACAGATTAAAAATGAAATGGCAATCAGCACCATCTTCATAATAGCTAAATACAGAAAATTACTATTATTCTTACTATAATAAAATAATTCAATATATATATATTAGTTTTCATGGGGCCCGAGGCCCTACCGGGCCCAACTGATTAGCATAGATTTTAGGCCCTACCCGGCCCTAAATGTCGGGTCGGGCCTGTTTTGGTTCGGTCCTGGTCGGGTTCGGGCAGAGTTTGAGAACTCTAACCAGGGGTGTAAAACTCAAACACACGGTGGGCCAAAATAGAAAAATTGATACAAATCAAGGGCCGGGGACACCGGACTGTGTCTCAACAGGCGGACAACACTTTACAATGACTCCCCCCCCAAAAAACAGCAAGATAAATGTAAAGATGAAACTGCAAGCATTAAAAAATGAAAATGCATTAATAAAGCTCAGTTTCATGTTCTGCGATCCTCCTCACCAAGCACTGCTTTCACAGTAAAAATGAGAAAGTATATATATTTTTTTATATAAAGGCTTAGTGACGGACTTATATAAAAATATCTTTCTCAGAACGATAACACATAACAGCCTCTGCCAATTCTTGGTTTCATCATAAAACAGCAGGGATGGTCTGGGTCAGTGATACACGCACAGTCTAGTCCATTATAATGAGCAGTGGAATAATAACACCTACTAGATCAGGGTTGTCAAAGCTGGATCATCACTAAGATCTCAGCAGAGTGCTCCCTCCCTCTCTCTCTCCCTCTCTCTCCTCATTGCAGGTGCTTATATTGGCTGTCCTCGTGCATAAACCGCTCATCTCCATATATCAGTGGTTTTCAACCTTTTTGACACCTGGGCCCTGCACTATTTATTCAGCATTTGAGCCATGGACCTCCATCTGATGACATTTTAGCCCCACAGACCCCACAAACTAAAGATTTCTTTTGCTTTTGTCCACAATTCCACAGAAGCCATGGATTTCAGAGAAAACAAAACAGTCAAACATACAGATCAAAATGACCATTCATCTTCTACATTCTCTAGTTGTGTAGACTTGGGCTGATTCAGATGGTGAATATTTTAACTCTTGGTTTCATTTTTACGCTTTCAAAGAGTTACACCTGGTTAACCAACTTTCCATCACTTTGCTGGGGACCACCTGAAACCATCTCAACGACCACTGGTGAAATCTCCTGTACTACGGCATCGCACAAAAGCACCAGATCGGAAAGCTTAAGTAGAACGGGGCGTTTAGTGACACGTTTTGAGCTTGTGGATGTGCTACTGGTGACAGTTCTGGACATGGGTTTCAAATGACAGACTATATGGACACACAAATTAAAACGTTCACAACAACCATGTCAAAACTAATGTTTTCTAAAAAAGAAACTTTTTTAATGCATTTCATCACAATGCGTTGCAGATGAGCTATGCTTTGCTATCCAGTCACAGTGTTATCTAGTGACTAATGCTAGGGCAGCATTGAATCCGAATGGAGGGTAGGGTAGCCGCTTGGAAACCAGAAAGGACACAGTTTGTTCCCATTCTCTGCCAGAGAGTATCCTTGAAGTACCCTCAAGCAAACACTTAAGACCGAACCCTTAAATCTTTCCCCAACCCGTCTTTGTTCAACAGGCACTTTAGCAGCAAAGAGATGGGACAAGATGTCCTTCTCACCCGTTGATATGCATTTGAAAATTACAGGATTTCTCCATATAAACAAAGGATCCTCTAAAGTATGGGCTGTGTAGCCTGCAGTATGGGTTGTGCACTGGTCAAATGCGCATTAAAGGACCACTTCACCACTTTCCATCTTCATATAACAGGTCCGCACTAATGTACATGATAAAATTTAAAATACCACTATTTTTTCTATTCAGTTTGTTTGCAGTTCAGAAACCTGTCTTACAGTGACATCAAGGATGTCAAGAAAAAAGTTGCAATGCGAAAATGGAAGCTATCATTCTCCCAATAATAAAAATATATGAAAAATATAAAAAAAGATATGTTGATAAGTGGTGAAGTGGTCCTATAATTAAGCTAGAATTAAAAGGAAATAACAGAGGGATGAATCAACGTTTAACAACTACCTGACATGAGTGTTCATGCTGCATGGTTAAGACTACGGTCCTTAGTGTTACTGCAATCACTTGTACACAGGAAAGTGTGTACATGTCCAATATTACGGCCAAAATAACATTGATGGCTATGAGGTGATGAAAGCTTGTCCTTATTTGGATTGGCATTGGATAATTGTTTTATTGGGGGGGTTGGTGTATGAATGAGTGTGTATACTGTGTATGAATGAGTGTGTATACTGTATTTGGGACATGGAAAACAAACCACAGAAACAGAACTATGGAAGGATCGGGGCATAACTGATCACTCACCTCTTACCCCATTTCAACCTGATATTGTAGATACGTGCTGCGTTTTCACGATTTCTCCCCAAGAAATAGCAGGTGTTCAAGCCCCATCGCGAGCGGTTGAACACCAAAAGTACAATACAGAATGCTTTAATTCAATGGTACGCACTGAAATAACATGAATAATCGTTAAAGTTAATGTTTCGTAAAATTGTCTTGAATAGTATATTTTGCTATTGAGATGACATTTCCTTTTGTATACAGTACTGTATACATGTACAGACGTTTTATCCCACGATTTTGAAACCCCATCTTTTTCCACCCAGTGCCAATTGAATGTGATCCTGGCTTGGGCTGGCGCAGGCCCAGGAGCCCCATAATTTCTAGAGCCCGTCTATGACCATATGCCAAATTAACAATGCTCCGCAATACGTCTTCAGCCTTGAGAGAGATTTATTTTATTAAACATTCCTCACATTCTGAATACCGATAAGTGCCAGCAGCACTCCTGCAGATTACTGCATGCCAAGCACATCACATTAGTCAAAAAGCATGCAGCCTTGTTGGTACATTTACATACTGCTGTAAAACAAATTGATAAAGTTTTTTGTTAGGTTTTTTGTTATGACTCGAAGGTATTTCCTTTTAAGTTCCTGTTTTACACCCTCTGTTGAACTATCCGGGGTGAATTATTATTTGCTTCTTGTCAGCCAAGAGGATGGTTTATGACCTCAAACTACTGGTGTGCACAGAAAGGAACTCAGACCTCAGAAAGTCCTGACAACCTTCAATGCCGACACGCCTTTCAAATCCTAGAGATTTTGGGTTTAATGGTAGGTTATACACGGTTGCGCTCTGGTGCAGTTCCACATTGTATCCATATTAATAACCGTATATGGCTGATACCGACAATAAGCCTCAGTATTAGGGATGTCCCGATGCTGTATCAGTATCGGGAAAAGTATCGGATCAGTCCTTTTTTGTCATATCGGTTCATATCAGTATTAGGGATGTCCAACAGTTAACTGGTAACCGTTAATCGTTAAGAATTTCGGTTATCGACAACATTAACGGCTAATGATTAACTGATAAAATAAAAAATAAAAGCGCACGTGGCTGTCGGGGCACGCTGGACTATTCCAATTTCATCCACGTTATTACCCAATAGCCAGGGGAGCAGAGTGTGTGCGCTGCAGCCAGCAGCCACTGAGCTTTCACTAAACTTTGGTAATAACTATCTTTGTATGTATTTAAGCCTATAGTTTTATTTTATGGATGTCAGTAAGGCCATTGCTCTATCTGTCCTTCTGCATCACGGCACACGCTGCGCATATGCATGGCTATATGGAGATTACACACGTGGCTCGTTCAATAATGACTCACCACAGAGCTATTTGGTCATTTAGATTAGATGTGTACGTTGTAAAATAAATATTACACTGCAGTATTCGCACGGTATAATTCACCTAGTTTTAGAACTAGGTGCTGCAGCTCACTTATAATGCTCTGTGAGCTTGTAGATTGTACATTTATCGCGCAGCGCACAGCTGTTAACATTGCATCATACAGTATATGCAGGATGCCGAGTGTGGGACTACCGGTACACACGTTGTTGCTGTGACTTAGCTCCGTGTGAGAGAACATTATAAACATGGCTAAAAAGGCACAAATATTCCTGTCTCTGACTATGGATTTGTTCCGCAGCAAGACGGCCCTGCAAACAAAGAAAAGAAAGCAAGAAAGAAGGCGATCACGGACGCTCTTTCCTCTCCCTCGACCATCGCTGCGCGTGATGGATATAATTGATAAAATACTGCAAAAGGTACACAGTAACAGTAGCCTAATCTAACATCGATTCTCTCAGAACACATGCACAGAGCGCTCGCTGCGTTACAAGTGATCTCGTCGAGCAGCGAACACAAAGTGTTTGTGCTGTAACGCACGCACGCATTTGATAATTGGTTGCTCATTTCCGTCCCCGAAATTTGATTTGTTTCTGATGCAGTAACAGAACGTATCCATATACAACTCAGATTCGATGTCTATAGAACTAATGCAGCCATTGTTATTGCTTGTGCTTGAGGTGGAAAAGGGACTCGGAAAAAGGCGGTTGTAGCCGTGTATAATTGGCCTTTTTTAATGGATTAAAATTGCGCATTTTTCCTTATCGGTTAACGGTTATTAACCAGCAGAGGTCTGACGACGATTGGTTAAGAAAATCTTTCCATTTGGCCATCCCTAATCGGTATCTGCAATACTGTATCGGTACCAGAAAAGTATCAGTATTGGCCCTCATTTGTCATCATCAGACGATTCGGTATTGATATACCAGTATAACCAGTGATCCGACACAGGGGTAAAGGGTTGACACTATGGCAGGTAAATAAATGTTGTGGAATTTGCTTTGGAGTCGCCAAAGAGTGCTATTCTAGTCTGCTATATTATTCTGCTATTTGGTGGACTACTTTGGGATAGGATGCAAAAACAATATAAATACAATATAAGACCCAAAACTGAGTACCAGTGGTAGCTTAACGGACCGCCGATTCAAAACCAGTGAGACAGAGACAGAGACAGAGACAGAGACAGAGACAGAGACAGAGACAGAGACAGAGACAGAGACAGACAGACAGACAGACAGACAGACAGACAGACAGACAGACAGACAGACAGACAGACAGACAGACACACACACACACACACACTCTCTCTATGGTAAACACCAACAGCATTTTTGTATAAACAACTTCACACAAGGCTGTCCAATTTAAACTGCTCAATGTTGCAGGCATTCTACACTCAGCAGCATACAATGTTCATAATCAGCACGTAAGCATAATGAGCGGCGCGCTAACCCTCCTCCACCCCAGCTACCACCTGTAGATTTGGATCTGCCGTTTGGGTACGGGGGATTCGGAGTCCTTACGGTCAGGACTGTTGCGCTTGATCTGAGTACCCAAAAAGCAGATCCAATTCATCCGCCAAACCATGATAAATATATTGCTTATTTTATATTCAATAAATGAATATTAAACCCTTCTTGAGTTGTCCTGACTGAAATTACTTTTCACGCAAGCATTAATTTAGTTCTTGAATTCCTTTGCTGCTGCTATCCAAATGTTCTCTTTAATCTTCAGAACATCTGATACGGCCGACAGCAGAGCTACATACACAGGTACAGTACTTATAGTGGCAACTAGTGACACAATGGCCACTGATATGTATCTAGGCAGGTCCAAAATTTCCAACTGTATAGGTTATAGTGCTGTTGACACCTGGCAGCTTTTGTAATCTCTGGTAGGAGGTGTCAGTGGTTGTTTTTTAGTTTTTTGTGCCTGTGCATGCTTGCTCCTGCTCTAAAGACTGGCGGGATGCCATGCTACCATGTACAATAAGCACCACAGCACACGGTTGCTATGGTCTACAATTTTTGTCCTGACTACAACACACCAGGTCCCACAACTCTCCCACAGGAACGCAGCCAATACTAGGTGTGCCTACCTCACCCACGTGTTATGTTGAAAGCTATCCGACGGCTACCTGATCCACCTGTAAATCTGTGTTGCGTGTCTACTTTTTCACACACGTGTCAATTATCTAATGCGATCCTGGGCTCTACACACTCTCCAGCCAAACTATAGTCCCCACAGACATGGGGAGAGCAGCGGACTTGAACTCATGCTTCCTTCACACACGGGTGTCCAAGATGCTCCATTGCACCTGACAGAGGGGAGTTTAGCAGGGGAGTTTTTACCATTAGGCAGACTAGGCAGTTACCTGGTGCACCATGAGGGGAAGGGGGGGCACCGGACGACCCCACCAGACATGCTTTAAAAGGATTCCCAGGCTAATAAGCCTCATATGGATAAATACATTATACTTGTCATAACTAGAATTGAACATTTAAAACACATATGTTCTTTAGTTTAAAAATAGTTCATATTTTTATCCCCTGCCGGGCTTAAGTTTACTGTGCCTGTCATAGGTATGATGTCACAGGGGGCTCCAAATTGCTGAGAAACACCACTGGGAGTTAGTGCACGGAAGGAACACATTATTCCAACCAGTTCCTGGCTCTCTGGCTGACCAGGCAATTTAGAGAGACCAGGATTACTGCATTTGGGAGACCAGGATTACTGCACCCAGAAGTTGCCATTTTTTCAGCTAATTGTGGTGTGGTGCTCTCGAAAATGTATACCCCACGGAAACATTTTATTTGTCACTTTGTACTCGCAAAGCTCTTGTAAAGTTTTTTTTTTAAAAGATGGACTCTTGTCTTTGCACACTTCTATAATTGCTTTGTTTGTTGAAATAATTTTTCTCTGAAAATAAGGGTGAACAAGTCAAGACACTAGTGAGGGCTGAACAGGTTTGTTTAGCTGAGGACTGAGGAGTGGGGGTCATAACTGTGATAACCAGCCAAATTACTTCCTTGAATCATTCAGAAAACCCACCAATACTTATGTGCATACTTGTGAGGAATTCCACGGAGGCCATGAAGGCTATCGTTGCCCCACGGTTTAGCCTTCTGCCGCTGAAAACAAAACGTTATGCCCTGAGGCTGTAGCGGCACTGTCACTAAAATGACAAAATTCCAGGCCTGGTGCAATGCAAATACCTGACCAGTGGCCCGGAGAATTGCACAGATTACAGACAGATCAGATGTATTATACATGCACGTATGTGAATGTGGCACATTTATAGATTGATAGGGAAACATTTATATTCATCACAGCTAAGAAAAGATATGTTTTATATCAAGAATGCAATTAGAGCAGGGGGTTTCAACAGGTGGTCCAGGGACCACCAGCGGTCCTTGAGGGTTCCAGGTGATCCCCAGGCTAAATGATGAAGAGTTGGTTAACCAGAAGTAACTCTTTGAGAGCGTAAACATAAAACCAAATGGACCCTTTCGGGTCCATTTGGTTTCATGTTCACACTCTCAAGAATTAAAATATTCACCATCTGAATTAGCCCAAGTTTACACAACTTGAGAATGTAGAAGATCATTTTCATGTTTGACTGTTTTGCTTCCAAAATTCCGCCTGGAATTGTGCAAACGTTGAAAAACCCCTGAATTAGAGCATGAAGGCTAGCAGAGAATGAAAAAGGCATATTGCATTTCCAATACTGTACTATGCCCATAGCCCATCACTAAACCAATACATTAGTATTGTACTGGTTTACCTGACAGTGACACCCTGTGTAAATCCTAGTGCTAGTGTGGGACACAGGAGAGGAAACAAGAACTTGAGACAGAGAGTGAGAACATTCTTCAAAGGCTGTCTGAGGGAGGAGTCCCTCTCCCTCTTGAGTCAAGAACAACAAACTGGAAAGGGAATTGAGTTTTTCACATAGAGTGCAACCTTTGGCCATTTGGCTGCATGGGCAGATAAAATTCCCCATATCCCATTGTGAGATTGGCTTCCAAAGCTCACATGAATGGTGCGTTTCAAACAAAACGCCATGAATCACAAACGCAGTGTGCGATGCACATACATTACCAGTTAGGAATGACATGACACCTATATTTTTTCCCCACTTATTTTTTCCAGTGTATAACTTTGAGGCCGATTTATGCCAAACACATTAAACACACACGCGCACGCACACGCGCACGCACACGCACACGCACACGCACACGCACACGCACACGCACACGCACACGCACACGCACACGCACACACACACACACACACACACACACACACAATCCTCCTGTACCCAAAAGGGCACTTTTTCTAGTTTGTGACTGCCCATGCCAGATCTAGGCATGGGCATGGCCGGAAATGAGCCCCCTAAATGCCCTGACCGCCCCACCAAACATGATTACATGCAAACAAACCCAAATATCAAAGATTATTTCAAATTAAAGTGCTTATATTTAAAATGATTTGAAACACTGCTACTACTACTGCTACTAGGCAACTACAATTGTGGCACCACTAAACCAACAGCATTTCATCATTGAAAACAGAAAACTCTCTGAGTCAGACCTTTAGCTTTATGCATGCTGCGTGTCTGTTGCAACTTCAACAACAACTGATGTTATTATTGATGCTTGCTTGCCTAATATAAGCCCTGTACAAGATATAAACACAGAAAGAACCAAAGAATTTAAATGAAAATGGTATGGGGCAACGTACGGGCGATGAAGCTGCCCTCATGCCATTTTCCCTGCCCCCCCAATTGGGAAATGTTACATCCGGGTCTGAATCCAACTCGTGCTAGTGTAGCCTCAAAATACAGGCACCACGATTTCCTGGCACAATTAACATTGTATCAATGATGATGATGATAAGCAGAACTTAAGCAGCCAGCTAATTTACATAATCTGACAGAACGGAAGGGGATACGTGCATACTCGGTGCATGTGTACACCGTACACACGCACAAACACACGATCCCACACACAACGTTCCATTAATATCATCAAATAATACACGGACGTACCGGTATAAGGTATTGGCATTAAATTTCAGATAATTATTACACAAATTAATGAATGAATCATTTGGAACGGGGTCAATTATCATGAAGGATAGTATAGACAGTTCGCCATTGGGCAGCCGATTAATGGCTGAGGATGGAATAATCTCCATGGCAATATAATATACAGTATTATATATATATAATACAGTATATCATGGTTTGATGATAATTTAACCAGTGGGGAAACTCACACAATTCGTGATTGACACATGCATAATGTATTGTGTAGAGTAAATAGATCAGTGGGTTTCACCCTTTTTTATACCAGGGCCGATCTTTTATTCAGAATTTCAGCCACGGACCACTATTTGAGGACATTTTAGCCCCACAGACCCAACACTAAAGTTTTATTTTGCTTTGTCCACAATACCAGGTTGGACTTTAGAAACAGAAACAGCGTAGACTTGGGCTAATTCACATGGTGAATATTTTTAACATATACAGTATTTTGGTTTCATTTTTACGCTCGCAAAGAGTTACATCTGGTTAACCAACTCTCCATAATTAAACCTGGGGACCACCTGGAACTCTATCAAGGACCACTGGTGGTCCTCGGACCAGTGGTTGAAAACCACTGATTTAAGATAAGGCAGGATATATTTGGAAACCACTGCCAAACTACGTAATCACTAGATAATGATTCTGGACACAGCAGCAGCAGCGTGGAGCCGTAGACCGACTGTTCCCAGGGAAAATGAGCAGGAAATGACAATCTGTGGAAACCAAGCACCTGTAGATCTACCTCTATTGGCTTACATTGTTCCCTTTTCAAAGAAGGTAATTACTGAATCGTTTGGATGACAGCCTGTATTATACCGCAGTACAAAAGGAAAGATATCAGGTTGAAGTAACAACTTGACACAAAACGCAGGGAGCTATTATCTTTCGTAGCAGTGCAGATCATTTATTTTTAGGTTTAGGTATCTTTTCGTAATAATCCTTGTGACGTCCACCAGCTGTTTTTTCATCACACAGTTATCTTTTATCATTGCCTTACTAAAAAGCAGAATTCAGTGATTTGGGAGATTTGGGAAACCCTCCTGCCCCCTCACACTAAACAACATGTGCACTTGCACACACTCTACAGTGGGGGGAAGTGGAACAGGTCAATCACACATACACCAAGGGCCACCCCCAGTCCCCACTCGATCCTGATTGGAGGAAGACCCTCTCATCCTGATTGGACGAAAGGATTTTCTCCCAAAGTCCAAACTGAAACTATTTTATTTATTTTTTTACCCCAGGGGCTCACTGGGGACAGGGAGGAACTCCTTATATGGTCAACACACTCTATACGTAGTAGAGAGGATTAGCCAAATAAAGAACAAAAATAACAATATTGAATTAAGTGAAATCACTTACTATACCTTTAAAGAAAGGTGTTGTGCAGTCTTAAAAAAGGGCCTAAAAGAAAAATCATTAACATGGTGAAAGTAACACAGCTTGATGAAGTCGTCAATTTGTGTTTCACCATGTTAATGATTTTTTTCAGACGTCCATTTCTCGGAAACACATGGGGGGACCTTTTTATCACGTCCACACAAGATCTCTAAGGTATATTAATGACATAGTAGAATGTTGAAAATGAATGGAATTCTCCTCCAAGTGAAATCACTTAATATACCTTTAACGATAGGTGCTATGCAATTGTGCAGTCTTAAAAACAGCCCGCTATGAAAAAGGGTTCACCGCCACACAGCCAGGAATCGAGTCTGGGTTACAGGACAGGTATTTACTCCTGAAGAATTAAATTGTGTAACACGGCACTGCAAACACAGACTGTCAGCTTTACCCCTGAGTCAAGAGGGAATCCCCCCTTGGCAGGGGGAGATAATCGGCTTCTGGATGTCAGACTGAGCTACTGTGCTACTCGAGAAAGAGGATCTACACAGAAATGAGGAGCCATGGAGCAGAAACATGTGGAACAGGCGGCAGGGTAAAGCGCTAGATACCCTGATGGAGTTTGAAGAGAAAATATATTAGTGATAGACCGATTATCGGCCGCGGCCGATTATCGAATTCGGTATTCATGATTTTATTAATAATCGGTATCGGTGCTCAAAATAAATAATCGAACAAAGAGCAGCCGATTATTTGTATTTATTATAAATGTTCAAAAATTGGACATCGACCACTTTCATTGAAGATCCGGTACATTGTGGTGGTAAGGAGATGTATAGCTGTGTGTCTCTGACTCTATCACCAAATTATCCAAAATGTATTTTCTCTTTTTCTTTTATGTCTGAAGCTCTGTGCCTGTACATGAATTTAAAAGATGCATTTGATGGAGGGGAAACTGAAACACTTTTGCTGTTTCTGCCCTTTTATTCTATTAAAGTAAATAATAATCGTATCGGCTGATATCGGCTATTGGCCTTTTTGATGTTCCACTAATCGGTGATCGGAAACATCGGCCAAATGTCTGATCGGTCGATCTCTAAAATATATACCATATGGTATGGCATCAGATTCATTTGTTAAAGGCAGGGGTTTTCAACCTTTTTGACACTAGGGACCACCATTTATTCGGCATTTGAGCCACGGACCACCATTTGATGACATTTTAGTCCCAAAGACCTAAAACTAAAGAATTATTTTGGTTTTGTTCACAATTCCAGGTGGGGTTTTGCAAACAAAACAGTGTAGGCTAATTCAGATGATGAATATTTTAACTCTTGAGTGTGAAAATGGACCTGCAAGGGTCCATTTGGTTTAATTTTTACATTCTCAAGAGTTACATCTGGTTAACTAACTTTCAATCATTTAGCCTGGGGACCACCTGGAACCCTCTTAAGGACCACTGGTGGTCCCTGGTTAAAGGTAATAGAAGCAGTTTTTTTGCTAAAACTCACGTTCGGCCTACTTCTACCGACAGAACTCTTATTCCGCATCTTGACAAAACAGAGATGCAGCCGATTGGGGCAGAGATACAGTTACTCTACCACCCACACAGTCATTCCAACTGTCCAGAGGCCACAAATTACTGTGAAGTGCGCGGGATGACTTGGGAACATACCATTAGTCTATATTAAGCTTTTCTTAAAAAACAAACCCAGAAGCATATACATACTATGTCTGTGGCAACCTATTGTGGACATGAGACCCTCAAAAAAGCCTTCTCAAGCCAAGAGGGACAAAAGAGGGACATTTCCAAGATTTTCCTGAGCATGTACAAATGTGAAAAAAGAAAAAGAAAGAAAAAGAAAAGAAAGAAAAAGAAAAATCGTTAACATGGTGAAACACTTGATGATAGAGCCACCATAGGACTGATCCCATGAAGTGAACAGAGTTCGCAACAGCCAAACTCTATCTATACCCAGGGCCGAGCCTTCCTGTTACCTGAAGAAATAGTAAACATTATCAGAGGAGCCTGTCTGTCTGATGGCCTGGTAGCGATACAGTATAGGGAAAGTCATTCTGATGTTGGCTGCTAATTATGTGCAGCTGATACAGTGGCTTGGAAAGGAAACAGCTGACATAAGCATCCACGGCATTCAGGCACATGAGGGGTAGGAGGCTATTATAGTGTGAACGAATGGGACGGATGGGAATGTTTTTGATGTCATTTTTGCAGCACTTTCATTCGTCATCGGTGACAATGAACTGAAAATGACCAACTTATACGGAGGGCAGTGCACTGTCAGAATTAATGTCTTGTTCAAGGACTCTTGGAATGCTAGCCACTTTCACAACTCCCATATCTAAATATCCTCCTGAACTTATTACAGTATTCCGTACATGCAGGGAATCTTTGATAATTGCTCAGGAAATCAATATTTGTGTTTGAGGTATATGTGACAGTAAACTCAACTACTTTGACGGAAACACATGCCTCCTCTGAATCCCTGTGTGGTAACTGAATCCCCCACACTTAAAGGGACATTTCACCATTTTTTTGCACCATTTTGCACCATATTGCACCATTTTTTTTGCAATATGTTAATGACATTTAGAAGATTTAGAAGTTAGAACACTTTCCTGGTGGTCTTCATGTGTGTTATATGTGGTTTTAGATAACTTCGGTTTCAGACGCACGCACACGCACAGCGAATATAATATTCATAACAATATTTCTTAATATTAATATTTGCTGTGCCAGGGGGACTGTGAGCCGGTGCTATCTTGGGTGCCAGGTTCAAAGTAATGCAATATCTCCTTTTGAGTATAAACCAGGGGTTTTCAACAAGTGGTCCGGGGACCACCAGTGGTCCTTGAGAGGGTTCCAGGTGGTCCCCACTGAGGTTAAATGATGGAAAGTTGGTTAACCAGATGTAACTCTTTGAGAGTGTAAAAATGGAACCAAATGGACCCGCAAGCATCCATTTCGTTCCATATTACACTCTCAAGAGTTTAAATATTCATCATGTGAATTAGCCCAAGTTTTGTTTCCCAAATCCAGCCTGGTAGTGTGGACAAAAGCAAAAGAAATCTTAGTTCATGTTCCATGTCTGTGGGGCTAAAAAATGTCTTCAAATGGTGGTCCGTAGCTCAAATGCTGAATAAATAGTCATCCCTGGTATCAAAAAGGTTGAAAACCACTGGTATAAACCACCACATGTGAAAACGCTATACGACACTCTCTCCCAGCCACACTCTTGGCTCTTTTTTTTTCTTTCACAGGCAAGCAGGAGACCGATGATTGTGCAAATTATTATTATTTTGGTCGTGACGAGCCTGATGCCATCTGCATGTCTGGACAAGGGTACTTCACTGCCATGGCCATGTGCCGATGTCACACTGAGATCTGTCCTACAGACGGGGTGGCATCAGGGGCGGATGTAGGCATGGGCATGGAGGGCAATGCACCCCCTAAATGCCCCAGACTGCCCCACCAAACATGATGGCATGCAAAACAACCCAAGATATTTCAAATTAAACTGCATATATTTAAAATGATTCGAAAAACAACTACTGCTGCTAACTAACTACAGTTGTGTCACCACTAAACCAACAGCATTTCATCATTGAAAACAGAAAACTCTCTGAGTCAGACGTTTAGCTTTCTGCATGCGTGTCTGTTGTAACTTCAACAACAACTTATTATTGATACTTTACTTGCCTAATAAAAGTCCTGTAACCAAAAATGGTATGGGTGCGACGAAGCTAAGCTGCCAACCCCCCCCCAATTGGGAAATGTTACATCCACCCCTGGGTGGCATGTCCTCAGTTCTGATAGCCACTGTGTGTGTGTGTGTGTGTGTGTGTGTGTGTGTGTGTGTGTGTGTGTGTGTGTGTGTGTGTGTGTGTGTGTGTGTGTGTGTGTGTGTGTGTGTGTGTGTGTGTGTGTGTGTGTGTGTGTGTGTGTGTCAGCCCAGGTCAGTACAGAGGGCTACACAAATGTATGTGTTATCAGTGGAATCTGGGCTTACGCACATCTTTTGAGAGACAGCTTTTGCCCCGTCATTAATCTGTTTCAATCTGCAAGCAGAGAGGTCAGATAAAAAACACTTTCAAGATTAAAACTCCATCATGTGGGTCTCTGACTGGGTCCACATGGGAACAACGTACCGGTATCTGGCATATGACTTTTGGGGTTTCACCTAGGGCCCCAAAGACATTAAAACATGTGGAGACGAATGAGGTAGCTTTGGTCTACTGGCAGCATACAAACACAGACTGTGACAGAAGGACGCATGCATGTGCGCGCACATGCAAACACACACACACACACGACACGCACAGAAAAAGGGGAGGTTGTACCTAAAAAGGTACAACTGACTTGTCGCCCCAGGCGTACTGTGCAGTACAGAAATGCACCCTTGGTATTGGTACATTGTTGTATCGTGCTACTGTATGTTGTGCCTCTAAAGGACATTACCGTCCCTACCCTAGCCCAAGATTTGGACTCTGGTAAAGAGGTGTTTGCGATTCTGACATGATCACTCTACGAGAGTCCAGGTGCACCTCCGCCAAATATTTCACGAAAATGGCGGAGGTGCAGTTGGGCTCTCGTAGGAAGTCCAGGAAGTAGTGTCCATGCCATCAGAGACACTGGGTTCAACTTCACTGCTAACCAGTAATCAAATAATACATATTACTGTAATACTATCACCTTTTCCAGAAAAAGTAGAGTATGCTACTCTGCCAAAATGGGTAATAAGTAATATGTTACTCTGCCAAAACATGCCTCTTTACTTATTACTTTTGAGCTTGTTGTTGCATGTGAAAATAGAACAGCTTTACAAGCTATCAACAAATAACAACAGAGATGCATTTTAGTTTGTAGATCCTAATCCACAACAGCATTTTGCACACAGACATGCTACAGTACAGGTAATTGCAGTAGTCTGGACACATACAGTGTGTGTGTGTGTGTGTGTGTGTGTGTGTGTGTGTGTGTGTGTGTGTGTGTGTGTGTGTGTGTGTGTGTGTGTGCGTGCGCGCGCGCGTGTGTGTGTGCGTTCTATCTATTCAGACAGACTGACAGACATGTTGGTGATTGTGGTCAGTCTGGACTCTGACCCATTACTGCATCTTTGATGATGCAGTATGGTGGGAATCTCCCACACTCACTAGCCAGCAGTCACTGCCCTTTCCTTCCAGAAGGAAAGGAGCACAAAGCGCTTCATTCTAGAGAGCAAGGGGAGGTACGGTTACCTGCTATCAGAGTGGAGCAACAGAATACTACTTTGTCCGGCGTGCTAAGGTGACTGCACACCGAGAAGACTGTCTTGTTCAGAACAGTGAAAGGAAGCTCAAAACAAATAGGCCAAAGGTGCATGAAGGGTGTCATTCTTTAGTGCTCCATTTGTGCTGAATTCTGCCGAAAATTCAGAATTTGTGCTGGTACCATTTTGGAGATATTTGAAGTTATAGGTCCTGATGAGCTTTGTCAATCTGCACCCCGCACTTGGGGTGGTCCAAAACGGACTGAAATCGGCTCATCTTTTAGTGCTCGGTGTGCTAGAACTTGTGCCGCTGAAATTGGCATTTGTGCTGTTTTTATTGATTGTGTATGAATATTTATATAAAATAACCTGTTATGACCGCCAGGGGGTGTGGTGAAAATATAAATATTCATATAAAATCATAAAATCAATAAAAAGAGCACAAATGCCGATTTCAGCGGCACACATTCTAGCACACCGAGCACTAAACGATGAGCCCATTTTAGTCTGTTTTGGACCACCTTAAGTGGAGGGTGCAAGCCTATAAAGCTGATAACAGCTCATATTGCACATAAATATTCATATAAAATCAATAAAAGCAGCACAAATGCCGATTTCAGCGGCACAAACCAAAGGGTTTTCCAAAACATCGATTGCTCCTTCAATTACGTCACCGTTACATCATCACCGAAACCAGCCAAACGGTGTCCTAGAGACGGTTGACGACTGCGTACGATTGGCATATCCAAAACAAGCATGCCTTCCTCAAACCAAACCCTGACCACCCCCCACCCCCACACCAGCCCACTGACAATCCAGCGTTCTCTGTGGGAACGCAAGCTTGTTACTGAGGGGTGGGCATGCTAGATGGGAGGTTTAGTAAGGAAAAGAGACAGGGGGGGTGGCACTTCAACTTCACTCCCCTTGGGACAGGAAATAATAACAGACCATTCCTGACAGTCAGTCAGTCTTCCTGCCCCATGTGTTATTTGGGGGATAATTTCTATCATGCGTTGCCCTCTCATTTGCGTTAATGGTGATCCTTACATGCAAGAGGGACGATTTCACAGCTGTAGACATTTCTCTCTCTCTCGTAAGCACTGGCTGACAGCTCAAATCTGGCATGTTCAACAAAGCACATTATTTAGTCAGTTACTGCTCCCCTATGGGAGTACTTACAATGCCTAAGGGCAGATATAGGCTTGATGATATTCTTGGACAAAGCACAAAGCCTGGAAAATACACAAAAGAAATCAATACAAGATGTTAATGCGAGATGTAGATACTGGCAAGCGGCCCTCAGCAGAAGCACTACTGAATGTTGTGAAGATTTTAGTCTCTCAAGCATGACCAATGAGACGAGTGTATGTATGATGAATTAACCTGTTTAATGCCACAAAATGTTCCAAGCACAGATAATTCAACTGATATTTAACATGCAAGTGCCTGTATATTGCAGATCGGTCATCCGTCAGGTGCCTGCAGCTGGTTCGAAATTAGGCATCACCCTTTGTCAGTCACCAACACAAACACACCCATCTCATTTTGGCCTCGCTTCATTGGCTCCCTGTCAAATCTTAAATTATTTTTAATTTGAATGCTCTGAGGTCTGCTGATCAGTCACAATTAACCACCAAAAGCACTAGGGCTACTCTACTGTGCCCTTACTTCAGCCGGGGAACAACCTTATGACCTATGTCCATTGAGGCATTCATATCCCTACTGAAAACCCACCTTTTCTCCTTGGCTTTTAAATGGAGATGATTGCCGGGTGCCCGAAAGGTCTACCAGTAAATGTACCAGTAAATCAAGAGGGCTGTGCGGGTAGATCACATGACTCTTAAAAGTATTTGAAATATACAGTATATATTTTTTGTCATCTGCCACTTGAATTAAGGTGACTGTCAACTCAAACCCACTGTGCAAAAACTTCAGTTGCATTACAGATAAAAAAAAAAAACCCTACCTATTCCACTTCTCCCCACTCCATTTCCAATTCCAAGTGCATTCGTCTTCTATGTAACTGCACCAGCTCCAAACTATTTTCAGCTATAGTATAATACTGTTGAGCTGGTCATTTTGAAAGTAGCTCTTGTGTGGGCACCTCTGTTTTACAGTATGCGTTGTATGTTCTTATTATCTGTGGGCACTGTTGATGTTCTGTTTAACATGTAATATATATATATATATATATATATATATATATATATATATATATATATATATATATATATATATATATATAATGAATATGAATCTTGTCGTTTGTGCGAGGAACCTCAGTGCTTATCCTCATGGGCACTTATCAAATCCCTGCCAGCCTTCATATGTGAAAAAGGGAATCGTAGGCTGGCTGAGATTTTCTGGTAGCTTGGAGAGTGAGTAATTGCCAGAATGAGCCGACTCGTTGCCAAGGACCCAGGTAATCTCAACTGTGTGTGTGTGTGTGTGTGTGTGTGTGTGTGTGTGTGTGTGTGTGTAAACTGCCCAGTAATCTAGGATTAGTTCTGTGGACACAGGTGCATTCCACTGAATTCTTCCCAGTTCAACTCAATCAGAGAGAGAGAGAGAGAGAGAGAGAGAGAGAGAGAGAGAGAGAGAGAGAGAGAGAGAGAGAGAGAGAGAGAGAGAGAGAGAGAGAGAGAGAGAGAGAGAGAGAGAGAGAGAGAGAGAGAGAGAGAGAGAGAATAGTCTTCCAAATGCCAGATTGTGGCCTGTTTCAAGTTTATAATTAAAACATTGTACTAGCATCTTGATCTGACCAGTAACTTCTCTTCACGTTTGAATATTGCAAATACCCTCTTCCATCAATCTTGCTAGCATCTGTACAAGAAAGCTACCAAACACCTAAATAAGGCATATGAACAGTGGACATCAATAAATAAAGATATACTTGTCTCATCGCCTGCACACTGAGAATCTGCTCAGTACATGATTTTTTTTTACTAACGTTTCAGTCTCTCTGGCCTGGAGGACTTATTAAAAAGTAAAAACAAACAAACAAACTTGTGCCTATTCAGCAGATACTAGGGTGTGGGTGTATTTCTTTCATTCTATCATTCTTGCCAACATCAAAGTGTTTCACTTCAAGTTCAAACCTAAGTAACAACAGCACAAAATGTCTTTCTTTCTTTCAATAAATAGAAAACAGTATAGAGTGGAGCAGATGGTTCATAACATTAGCTTCTTTATGAATGCAATAGAAAAACAGATAGATTTGCTGCTGCATTCCAATTGTATTTTGTGAGGTCAGCATTGACCTTACTGTATTCTGTCACCAGAATGACACAGGCTACTGGAACACTTACCATTGAGAGTTAGTTTAACTGTTTAACATATCAATCAAATTTATCTGTCAATATCCATTTTGTGAGGCATCGAAGGGATATTTCCAGTAACTGACAAGTGTATATTTGTAGGTCTCCAATTGTTTTGAAGAAAGAAAATTCTGGGTCCGATTGTAACTAGTCAAGTCCAACTAGAAATGCTTTTATGCGGTCGCCCACTCACAGTTATCCGTCTTTGTATTGAGTTGTATCTGAAATCCAAACGTAGGATTGATTGAAATAAATATTTCAATCAATCCTACGCAATACCTTGCAATACCCTATGCAATACCTTCAACTACCAATGGTCCACAGACCATAACCCAGGCTCTATAGACTTGCGCAGTGACGTCACCGCCCCTGTTCCAGAAGTGGATTCCACATTCATTTTCATCACAGACCTTTCGAAAATGGTTAATAAAAACACAATTGTGCAGCGGACAAAACCTACTCGGGTCATGACAAATCATTACAACAAACACAATATTATCATATAATATCTAATTAGCAAGAAGAATAAAATGTCAGGATACAACAGTTTTTGTTTCATTTTTCATCTTAGAAATTATTTGATTGTCCCAAAAGATTGTGTGTCATCATGATCAGTCACGACCGAATCATTTTTGAAAAGTCTATGAGAAAAATGAATGGGGAATCCATTTCTGGAACAGGGGCGGTGACGTCACTATGCAGGTCTATAGCAGAGGTCTTCAACCGGCTGTCACTGTGAATGAGGGACCACCACCCTGACATAGAATCCACCAGGTGACCTCTGTTGTATTAGCTGTGGATATGTGCTAATATTAATGCTTTTGTTATCACTTGCATCCCACGTGTCTACCGGCACATCCCACGTTTCACAACCTTTTTCTGTTGAACTTCTTCACCTATACATGGACAGTCATCATGGGTCACCGGGTCATTCATAGTTCACAGTTTCTCTACTAGTGGAAATAACATTTTTGAAAACAAATCCTACATTAATAAATGAATGGTCAGAGACCACACACACACAGACACACACACAATACTGCCACGGACCACCAGTTGTCCATGTACCACCCCTGCGCTAAAGCAATGTCAGACAGGTGTCAACGAATAATCAGATAAAGTATTAAATACACTATTTATTTGTATATTTTTGTTACCAAATCACTCATACGCTGCTCTGAATGAGTGGCAAATGGTTTAACGACAGGATCTCCAATAAAGACCATCATAGGATGAGGTGTGGTGAAAATAGCCAATCTACAAGGCTAGAATCTTCTCCTAGGTCACAAGGTCATGCTCGAAATAGTAACAGGTCAGGTTGAAAGTTGTTAACTAGCCAAAGTCAAAATCCTCAAAAATATTTAGATACTCCAATATATTCTCCTTTTCTCTGGTTTGGCTTCCCCAGAGATCTGTCCTGTCTCCGATTCCCTCTCAGGCTAGCCGAGCTGATGCTGTACGTTGTTTGAGAGTTACGATTTAGCTATACAACAGCTACTTGAGCAGGGTCCGTCACTCTTTTCACAACTCATAGCTGATAACTTACATAATTACAAAAAGATGATAATTAATCCACCAAATGTAATGCAATGAATTTGCCTCCTACTTCATCACTTGTTCTAGTCATTTTTAATACCTCATTACCTGGAACTTCACACAATGATATCACACATGCCGTTATATCACCAGTATTACAAAAGGTTCAAACTTGATCCACTTCTCTCTGACTAATGTCAAGTCATGCTAGTCCCGCGAAAACGTTATACAGAGTTATATAGTTACCTGAAATAATAAATGATTTGATGTTCATCAGTTTGGTTTTAGACTCAACCATAGCACTAGCACCAGTCTTGGTCAGTTAATGACCTCAAATGCCTGTGTTCTGGTCCTTCTAGAGCTCAGTACAGCCTTTGATACATACACATATTCTTCTCCATTGACTGAAATACTGCCTAAGCCTTAAAGGCAATGTCCTAGCCTAGTTGGCATCATACCTCACTGGAATGTACGTTGTAGTTCTTGTTATTCATCGGAAATTCTGGTTATGGTGCTTCCGGTCATTATGGTCCAACTCTATGGAATCATCATTTAATATAAGATCCACCATCATTGTTCAAAAGCAAACTAAAAAACTCCTTTTTGGCATACTACAGTATGTATTTCCCTAATCACTACTCATCTTGTATTTTCAATGAATCCAATGAATCACATTTTTTCATTTTTGTACAATTACTGAGCTCTGTATTTTCTTTATTCATCTTTATTCAACACATTGTGTCCTCGCTTGTCCTGCGAAATGTGCACTATAAATAAACTTGGGAACACTGCAAAAAAAAGAAGAAAAAAAAAACTCTGAACTAAGCAAGCCTTGTCATCTTAAATCTAGACTTAGAATATGATTGCTCTTGTATTTGTCCTTTAAGAAGGATATACTAACCTAGAGAAAATTGTATGAGATTATCAACCTTGTTTTAAGAACATATTTCTTATTACAAGAATTCTTACCAAGTACAATTTAGTTACCCCACGGACAGATTATTTTTGCTTGTTTCTAGTACTTTTACACTCAAATATATCTATATTTTTTCTTATATTTAGACTGCCTTTTTGCAGTGGAGGAACTGGGAAGTTGCCAGAGGCTCAACTGTGGTGGTAGCTGCAAGATTTTCAACTCTAGATTTTTATTTTGATAATACCATGATTAAAAAAATCTAGAGTTGCAAATTGTGGCTACCATGGTGGCAAAGTGAAAAATAAAATCCAGTGGCGTTAATAATGCATGAAAATCCTAAATCCATGGGGATTTAGACCCATGAGTGGTGCACATGAGCGCACAAAGTGTCCATCATCAAAATGCATATTATCCAGTGGGCTATTATGTGAGGGGGAAAGCAAACTCCCCCACACTGATTCAGCACCATGGCTGTGTGAGTGTAGGCTAAGTGGAGTTCAAAGGCAGACAGACTGGTTAATCAAACCACCATTTCTTCTGATATGATAAAGAGGCACAGGCAAGACACGAATGTGGCAGATAGTGAAATAATGTATGCAAATTAATTAAAGGGGAATTCCACCCATTTTCAACATTTTACTCTCATTAATAGGCTATTTGCCTTAAGAGTTTGTTGACTTGATGAAATGTACCGTGCCGTGCACTCACAGTTATCATTTTTTGTAGTTGTACTTGAATTGTATTGTAAATTTTCACGCTGTTGAATTCATCCATTCATCATAATAGGTCCTCCATTCTGTGGAGGACCTGTCCTATTATGATGAGTGGGGTCTAAAAAAGAATCATGGTGAATTACATCTCGATGGCGTACAAGTCTACAAAAGTAAAATGTTGAAAATGGGTGGACTCTCCCTTTAAACAAAAGGCGCTATGGTGGGGGGAAAAAGGTGAAATCTGAAAGCCATAATAATAAGGTCCACAAACATCATGGGCGTGTCAGAGGACTGTTTCATTTTTCCTCCCTTGTCAGTGGCTGTAATGTTACATGAGAACCTGAGAGACTGAGAGAAGTAACGTGAGCCCCAGCCTACTAAAATGGACAAACACGGTTTGTATTATTAGCCTAAGAATGGCTGCAACAACACGTACAGACATTGCGATGCAAACTACTACTACTTTGCGTCCTGCGATGATCTATAAAGTAAAGTATATAAACAGATCAGCCACCACATCACCCCACAATAACACTCACCTCACCTGTCCGAAGCTTCCACTTGTATTTCTTCCAACGCGGGGTCCCTGTCTTCTTTCTGCGGTGAAGTTAGTGCTCCTCTCTCTGTCTCCTCAGACGAACCCCCTCCGAGTCCTCCAGACAAATGTTTGCCCTGAAGCCGCCACGCACTGGACCCGTAAAGGTGCTCAATAGGTGGGAGGTCTGGAAACGTAACGTACGGTGACCAACACGCTGAGGGAAAAAAAGAGTAGTACAAAAAACAACGAAAGCAAAGCAGAACCCGTCCCGTCCCGCGTCAAGTCAAGGACGAGCGGACTTGATACAAAATGTTACGGCTTCTCTCTTTTAGTAAATGATGAAAAAGCCTGCTTATCTATTTTTTCTGTGTCATGTTCACTTTACTAGTACTCCCATGTTTTTACGCTTGTCCGCTTGTCTGAGCGCTGCTGTGTAAAGCCAGCAGCATGCCGTGTGTGTGTGTGTGAACACCGGGGCGAGTCATTTCAGTCAGAGCCATATAGTATAGACAGAGTTACGACAACTCCGCGCACTTCATGGGGCCAGTCCAATGGCGGCTCTTGTATATAGACTTCTATTGAGAATGGGGACAACAAGGGACAAGTCCTTGACCTGAAGTAGGCAGAAATGTGGCAACACTTTGCAACAGCCCAGCTTTAATGATCTTCCCTTAATTTTTAGATACATACACAACACAAGCTCTTATTTGCGCCACCCTCGTTTTGTCCCATTCAAGCTCCATAAACAGCAGCTCGAGCGCTCAGTTTCTGACCCCTCAATGTTGCAACTCTGACACTAGATGGCTCTGATTTCAGTCATTCAGTCGGAAGACTGGTGGGAGGAGTTCGCCTGCCCTCTCCTTGTACAGTGTGAGAGCGTCACCAAGCTACGGTGGGACAAATAGGCTACAGTCTGAGTCAGCAGCAGCAGTACGAGCGCCACGAGACCTGTCAACAGTCAACACGGTAACAGGGAGTCAGGGACGGTCGCCCCAGCTCGGCCGTTTCCATCTCCACCTCCGCGAAAAGTGAAGAACGGGCGGCGCACCCACCGGGATTTCAGTAACTCGCGCCCAAACCCGTGGATGACTCGCCCCATGCTTTTTTTTTGCCATATTTCTCATATTCGTCAACACGACGAGCACTAATATGAGGAGCTGACCTGTTCTGACGCGCGCGCGCGCACACAGCCGAGTGTCAGGTCAGCTCACTCCACAATAAATTCGTAGACCTACTTACAGTATTGGTTTGTGAATGTGATTAGGCTTACCTGATATACAGTATTACAGGTTGCAAGGTTGCAAATACAAGCGGGCGAAATTAGTTTTTTCCAGTGGGCGCCTGGCATCTGCCTTATAGATAAGCCAGGGGTCAGCAACCTGCGGCTCAGGAGCCGCATGTGGCTCTAGAACACAGCCTTAGTGGCTCCCTGGCTTAGCGGTAGCATTATTACATACACACTGGGATGATCCGCCAACATTATATAAACATTTCAGTCACTGACAGCACCCAAAACGCGTTGCGCTGTCTGCCAGTTGCCAGTTAAAGTAGCACTTGTTGGCCATGCCAAAAAAAGCCCAGCAGTTATCAGAGGTGGAGCTTTCAATCTGAACCACTGATCTGAAAATCTGAAAAACTCCTTTATTTTTTTTTCAGAAACTTCTTTTAGGACCTTTTTTTTCTGAGAGTGTACAAATGGAACCAAATGGACCCTGACGGGTCCATTTGGTTCCATTTGTACAATCAGGAAAAAAGGGTGGAATTCACCTTTAAGCACTTATTAGGCTTAGATTTTTGCGGCTCCAGACATATTTTGAATTTAATTTTTGGTTGAAAACGGCTCTTTCAACATCTTGGGTTGCCGACCCCTGAGATAAGCTTAGGTCGTTCGGCCATCTGGTTAGGATGCCTCTCGAGTGTCCCCGACGAAGCACGTCCCACAGGGAGGAGACCCCGGGGACCAAGAACCAGATGGAGGGATTATATCGACTCTCTGGCCTGGTTTTCTCTGGATCCCCCCAGGAGGAGGTCGCCGATGTTGCCGGGGCAGGGAAGTCTGTAGCTCTCTGGTGGAGCTGTTGCCCCCGTGACCCGATCTCGGATAAGCAGATGAAGAAGGATCGATGGATGGATGATATACAGTAACATCTGAATAGTATACAAAAAATATCTGAATATTAGGCTAAGTTCTTCTTTCCACACCTGCCAATGATGCTCTTGTTCTAGTTTGTTATCTTTCAAATTGTCCCAGCCACTGAAGAACTACCAAGAAGCTACTGAGTTCAGCACATCTCTGCAATTCCAGTGTTGGAAACAGACTGCCGATGGCGTACTGTAAACCTAGTTAACATAACCCTGAACAGCTCCTGGACGGATACACCATTAATCATCCGTTTTCATTAAGTCTAGGGTGTAAAATCTCAAACGTGACTCAATTAATTAAACAAAAGTGGCACATGTAAAATATTTGATCATAGGACAAGGGCCGAAAGAGAGTCATATAGGTAAAACATGAATTAGCCAATTATGACGCTTGTAAATCTCATCTAAAGACCGACCTTTATATCTAGGGGTGTAAATCACACCCATCATGGCGATTCGATTCAGTATCGATTTCCTGACCCAACGATTCGATTTTTTTTCGATACTCTAGAATACACCACGATTCGATTCGATTTCAATTTTTTTTTTACCCTTTTTTACCTTACAGGCTAGACAATGTTCCAAATTTGAAATAAATCAATGAAAGCTGTAATAGCGTTATACATTTTATTTGAGAAACAGCAAAGTTGTACTTCACCTAGGCCTAGTCTGAATTACGTCCAGGAGCAAATGGATAAAATAGACCAGATATTTTTCATTTATTTTTAAACATGAATCGATACTCTTGTGGACGTATCGATGCATCGTATTGTCGGCTGTTGGATCGATACATCGATGCAAAATCGATTTTTTTTACATGTCTATTTATATCAATAGACCTTTCAGTAAGCCCATCCCCAAACTGCTGTGGTCCAATCACAGCTAAGCAGAACATGTGATAGACATCAATAGCTTTATATGATACATTGTTTTTTAAAAAAAAATACATGTCACACACATTTTTCCACTGCGTAGGGCATGCCTTGTTGATGGATTTGGGAGAGATTTTGTTGGTCTGGTTCCAAAAATGAACCAGTATTTAATGTGTAATGTCCATGGTATTTACATTGGATTGAATGCGCCCGGCTGGAAAGTGAATGCGCCCGGCTGGAAAGTGTCCTAGGGTGGACAAGAGGGCAGGGCTTACCTAAAGGTCTATTGGCTTTTAGGCCCACTCAATGCTGCGTCTTGTACTTCTCAGTGTCTCATTTGTTTCACTCTTTTGTAGGCCTACTCTGTGTTCCTGCTGTTGTTTCTTTTTCTATTTTAGCTATAGTGTAATTATTTATTTATTTTCCTATGCAGCACTTTGTAAACCTTGAATTTTGAAATGTACAGTACATACAGTGGATTGGATTGGAAGTGAGGGGAAGCGTAGGAGGGAAAAGTATTCACATGGGGGGGGATTTCCTGTGACATTTCCCTGCTGGCAGGCAATGCACTTGAACCCACACAGGTCAACACAGATCTATTTGGTAGTTTCATTTTGAACTCCACCCCCTTTCAAAAGGTCAACACACCCAGGGAGAGGAGATTACCTGCAGGGACCTGAACCAGTGGAGATTGTCAATGTGTGGATAGGATGAGAGGGTGAGAATTATGTTATTTGAGCTAGGTGACAATCTTAGTGGTGATTCTTTTTATTAGCCTACTCAAATTCAAAAATAGTACATCCATTTTAAAGTTTTTAAATAAGAACAAGTAGGTTATGGTGTAGCGCAGCACCTACCATCAGTTGGTGGTGCCCGAAAATGAACCCATGAACTTAATACAAAATATTATTATTATTAACATTGTTATGGGTAATAATAATAATAATAATAATAATAATAATGAAGGATTCTCTCAGAACCTAACTTTTCCAAATGGTCTTTTTTGTTTCCCTTTGTTGCAGAGGAATTTAGTTCATGTTATGTTTGCTGTTTTGCCTCCATCTAGTGGTCTAGTGGTCACAGTGCCATCTAGTGCCAGTGGTAACAGACTAACATTATTCAATTCATTATTAGTAACTTTAAGCAGATGACGGCTACTTCTCCACTACGGCAAACAGGAAGTTGATCTGTACTCGATAGATAAACCTGCTAGCCGTAGCAGCCACTCGTACTGTGGTAGAACCTACACTTTAACATATTGTCCACAACGCCTGTTTGACTCACGCTGCATAGACACGTCACTATGGTATCCCGTTGCCGTTGTGGATGGCTGTTTGCTTAACAATTTTGACAACTACGGCAAAAAATGCAATCCATTTAGAATATTAACTTATTCTGTGCCTGTGTGCCTGATTAGCCTAATATTTAATGGTGCCATTCTCAATTGGTGCTCTTTGGCCATGAAGAGTACTTCAATTAAGAGGAATCCAAACTTCCCTCTAATCTATGTGACCTCAATTATAAGACACTGTGTGCTGTGAAGAAAGTTTGATGTTATGTAGGGAAAGTGTGTTAACCTTTCCCACTAGAGGGCATGTAAAGTCTATCTGGATCTGTTCTTCAACTAGGCTACTTTCTACTTTCTTTCTCAAGGTTCACTCATTTGCATATCGGCAGAAACCATGGAAAACACAACCAGCACATCAGGACCCGTGTCAGGGGGTTCCGTGTTTTTGCCCAAGGACACTTCATCTTGTCGACAGGAGGAGCCAGGATTCGAACCGCGGACCCACGGGTCATTGGACAACCTACTATACCTCCCAAGCTAAGCAGGGGCAGTGTCTTCAGTGAAGTTTGCTGAGGTTCCTTGATTCTCAGAGAGACCACAGGCGACTTGAGTTACATTCTTTACAACATTTCAGATATTGACAATAAAAATTAAAAGGAAAATGGTAGGACATATTAAAATATACAACTGCTTACTTACATAGGCCTTTGTATTCCTTTCAGAAAATATAGGCCATTGATGAATCGTTTCCACCCTTGTCTGTCATGGGCCATTCTTCTCCAGTTGTTTTTGGGCCTTCCTCTGCTTGGATCTTTATGTTTATTACGGATCCCCATTAGTCGTCACCACGGTGAAGACTACTCTTCCTGGGGTCCAAGTTCTCATACAATAAAAAAAATAATGGATCTTTTATAGAACTGCATAGAATCATATTCAACACTTTTTCACAGCATCGGTGTCTTAAAAATATATTACCATGTAATTTTCTAGTCCATTCTAACTAATGTGAACAATACATAACTGTTGCATCTGTAGCTTCCACCTCATCTACTTTTCCAAAAAGAACAGCCTTTTACCTTTTTATATGCTACATTTAATAAAGCTGCGGTTTTCATTAATAATTGAGGATTATTAATTGCTTTTTGTCTAATCAAAACACATAATGCGAGTTTGATTTATTGTGCATGTAACTTTCCCTGTACTCACGTAGTAATCCGTAGTATTAAGGTTGCATCATTTCACAGAGCAAATGGAACATTCCTTAGGTCTTGCATCATCATGGTCACGTATACAATCACTCCTCTGTGTGGTATGGAGTGGCCAATGTCTGGCTACTGCTGAAGCAGAGCAGTAGAAAGTTTTTGGCAGGAGTTGTGACCTCAAATGCAGCGCCTTCAAATGTTAGAGTTCATATCCTCTATGAAATGATGTAACACGATGACAGAAAGAGAAAAATGTGACAGCTACTGTAAGGTTTTGCGAGACAGAAACGACCTGTATATATTAAAAACGGTATTAAATAACAAATCATTCCCTTTCATATTAATTTAACATATAGAATCCAACCTTTTGTGGCACCTATAGTGTCTATCATTTTCTCATAAACAAGGGGGAGAAAAATATGAAACAGGAATAGCATGGGTGGATATAATGATCATCTACTGTATCTAGACCATTGTGTTTCCATTGTGGTTATGCCCATTCCAGTCATATCTGCAGTACTATGGAAAATACAGCAGTCATATCAGGGTAAGCTAGGGGTAACCCACTTCTCAATCATCAGATGGACATGATATTAACTTGATCTCAAACAGTGTAGCAGCAGAGCCACACATTTAGTATTCCAATACATATAATCTAAATCAAAGAGTACTGTACAGTAGTATAGTGTATTAAAGATCCACCTGTACAATGCAAACGTACTACAGTATACTATAGGCTACGACTGTAAAATGGATGTTGAAATAAAATAAAGTATTCAAGACAGGCATGGCATGTTCACAGCAGGGGCGAAATCTTTTTAAAATCTTCAGGGGGATCATTTGGATAGGTAGGCCTATCGTTCTGATGGGCAACAGAGATGCATCCTGAATGCTGGAGTTTGTCTGAGTCTGTCTCTTCAATGGTTGGAACAATGGAAGACAAGTCAGGACAATTCACTGTAGAGCTGCAAACAGAAGGAATCCCATCCCCCATGGTAATATAGGGGTAACTGCCCCCCACTTCTCAATAATCTCATTTGAAAGACATGATATTAACCAGATCTCAAACAATGTACTAGTGTAGTGTACTGTAAACTATTGAAATATACACAAGTAGGCCTAGATCTACCATTGAAAAGAGGTGTTACATTCCTGTATTCTCATGGGGGCTGCAGCCTTCCAGAGTTTACACCTCTGATCAAACAATGTTCTGGAATCTTCTGGCCCAGGCAACTCCCCTTCAATGGAAGGATCAATGAGAGACAAGTCAGGACAGTTTACTGCAGATAGAAGGAATTCCTCATGGCAGGGAAGCGGCATAGCCCTATAGACAGTGTTTAATGTAACTAAAGGTTAAATTAATATTGATCAAGATGTTATACATTTATTGAATATACAGTACATTACCACTAGGCATACAACGATTAATCAATGAAACATAATCAAATCGATTATCAGACAATTAATTGTCAACTATTTTAGTAATCGATTAAGTTTTTACCCGTTTTCCCACAAGCATAGTTTTTCCAGCATTAAGTGTAACACATTCCACCCATGTTCAACATTTTACTGTCATTAATTAATACACATTAGAGATGTTGTGTGGACAATGATAAAAAGCCCCCCACTGTTTCTGAGAAATGGAGGTCTGAAAAAATCATTAACATGGTGAAACACAACTTGATGACACTATCAAGTTGTGTGTTCCATTTGTACACTCTCAGAAAAGAAAAAACAAAATGGGTGGGATCCCCTTTAAGGATAAATAATCCGATTAATAGATGAATCCATTGAATAATCGGGCGATGAATCAAGCAGGCCCCTATGGAAATAATCATAGTTGCAGCCCTAATGATCACAGAAAACTATGTTGGAATGCTGACTATTTATCCTGCATTATATGCATTGCATCAGAGAACTGATGCAATGATTTCAGATTTTCAGTATTACATAGATTTTCTTCTTCTTTTTTTTTTTGTAAAGTCTCTCCCAGGGGAGAAGATTCTGGTCTTTAATTCACGACTACTATTTACGGCAATGGTCCTCCTTGACTGCAGCTGCATGCCTCTCCTCATGCATCCCACCTAAGCATCCCACCCCACCCACATCCCTGACCCTCAACCGCCAGTAGTCGTAGTAACACACTGTATGTAGACGTGGCAGACATGTAATGTGGGGGATGGATGAAAGAATGCAACTTCTTTCTAAGTCTTTTAAGGGCTCAGCGTGTGCACTTTTGCTGCAAAAACGTTTCCAAAAAGATAATACCTGTTTCAAATTAATCCGTGTTTGTAGGTTAATGAGAATGAGCCTTTGTTGGTCTTGTGAGAGCGGATGTTCAGTGAACTATGCCCACAATGTGCCGATTCACTGATTTAGTGCTAAGTCTTCTGCAGAGAGGAGCGTGCTCTAATGACATTGACAATTCATGTAATGTAATTACATTTCATCTCGGGTTTTAGAGAGATGATGAAACTATTGGGGTTGATTGAGTCAGCTAACAACATGAGGACCTTAAAAAACTATGAAGTATTTTTAGGTTCTGATCTGGGATCAGTAGCCTACCAACCCCCTTGGTACAACCCCCACACAATACTGAGATCAGATCAGCCGCCCGTAATAGGAGTTCATTTTAACTGCGGTCCACTCCTCATACTGAAATCGCTGGATACACGATATAGTGGGACGTCCCAGACGGCCCAGTGAGAAGATTCCCAAGGAAAGACAGACCAGCTCATTTGAATATCCCATGCCCATTTCCAGAAGTTTCTCTAGAAGCGTATATAGAGCAGTTTGACCCTGCATCCCAAGCCACACACCACTCTACGAGAAACACGACGAGGAGGGTAAAACCCAGCAGTTCTGTGCCAGGTAAGGATTGGATGATCACTAACTGATAAGGCTTTTGTTTTCTAGGCAGATGCTGAAAGGAGAGTTATGTGTACAATGGTTTACTTTAAAGTAACAGTGCTTTTTTAACATTTGAGGTGGCTTTGACACTACGCCCTCCTGCACCCCTTTTCTTTTGTGATTTCACTGAAACGAGGAAAGATGTGTAACTCAAGTGGACCTAAACAGAACTTGCCATGCAAGAGTTTAAGTTACAGAGTCTGTTGCATGCTTGTTATTGTTGTTGAGGACTATTGATTTGCACGACTCAATGTACCGTCATAAATATGCATTCACATTCTGTAAGAATTACTTTGGGAGTGGTCAGAGGTACTAATGGAATGCTATGGAGTATTTGATCCTTCTCTACAGGGGCTTTGTGGATCAACTGGATGAAAAGTGCTTTATTTGTGTGGATCATCATGTATTGTAACCCATGCAGTGAGAGCGAATGTGTCTGCTTGTTTCTGCATGATGGCTAAGATTATAGCCAATCCCAAAGCTCCCAAAGGTTAAAAAGCAAAAGCCATGCAGCAGAGCTAAAGGAAGAATTCTGCATATTAGCACACACACTAAAGAAAGAATACTTTGCCACCAGAGCTTAAATAATGTATTTCTGATTGGATTCCATTTCCCTGCACAACCTATGTATTATGTGTGAATCGCAAGGGCCTCGAGTTTGAATCCGACTCCCATCTTGTATCGCATTTCTCTTCTCTCTCTTTGCCCTGCTTGGTTTCCTGTCTCTCTGACTCCCAGGGAGAGATACACATCTTTTGTTCTGTCTGCTCTGTGGAGATCATGAAAATGCACCTCTTGTCTGTTTCAGAATCTATAAAGAATGAAAATGGCAGACATCAGTATGAAAACTATTCAAGGTATCCGAACAGAACAAATGCAATGCATGTAACATTTATTCATTCAGATCTGGGTTATAAGAGGAGCAAAGGACCGTGCCAACTGGAGTCTTCATCAGATAAAATGCCTGGCTATAGTATTATAGGCCTACAAAGAAAGGGTGATTGTGTAGATTAGACTTGTTGGCACATGCCCTGATCTTTGAAATCATAATCTTACATCACAGAACCCTTGTAATGTACGGTAAGAGACAGAACATCAAGGATTTGGCAGTCATAATATTCCGTGGTGGAAGCAAAAAACATGTTTTTTTGTTCTTTAAATCCTCACATTAATATGTTTGCAGTGTACTAAATAGTGAATAGTATACATATTAACTGTATAAGCCTGAGGGGAACATAGGCAAAAGTTTTGCACATTCAGGTAAGTCGCTGGTGCTGGATAAAATAAATGAATGACAGTTTTAAAAGAAAGTTCTGCACAACAGCTTGGCTTCGGCAATTATTTACTTGCTAAACAGTGTCAGGAGACTCAGGAGGAGAATGTTTCAACCAAACAAGAGTTGTATGGCCTAGATTTTCTTTACAGCTAAACAAACCCCTTTTACCTTAACTTCTTTGCCTTTCTAAAGTATTAAAAAGAACGTTTAATAGTTAAAAGGGCCATTCTACAATCTCGCAACGTGTCACTAGATTGGCACGTTGAACTATTCCAAAAAGTTTTTTAAAAGAGTACAAAAAGGCAAATAAGTTGGGGATAAGGGGTTTAGCGTTTGATGAAAATACTTGCAGTAAAAAAACTTGGGCTTCAGGGCTTCCTGCAAACGTGGCAGGAAACATGGCTGCAGTGTGGGCGGTGGAGGGGGGATGATTTTCCTCTGTTATTTGAGGCAGTGTGATTCTCTCTCCACAAACCCTGCCCACTTTTTTCCCTCTGAGGCCTAGCAGTGGGATTACAGTCCAAGTATGCTGTGACCTTTTCCCACACAACTTTCAGCTAAATATGGAGCGGTACTGTGATGAATCGGTTATACTAACTGTATATCCCAGTTCACAATCTCACTCCTGAACTAATTGATTTCCAATTATAAAAACGTTCACCTTTTACTGTTGAAAATCAGTTATCTTTGGAGGGTGTCATTGTTGTATGACGTTGATTTGATTTCACCATGTTGCATATGGGCTGCTTTGCGTATTTATTTTCCAATTCTGGGTCATGAATGACATTTCGATGCTCCATAAGAATGCATTTATGCGACTGCATAATCAGCCAAATGGTATATTTTGCACATTTCGCATTTCTCACAACCTTCTGCACATTTCGCATTTCAATTTATTTTGCATATTTTGCAATTCTTTGCACATTTCGCACAGCTTTCCGCCTATTTTGCATTTCAAATTATTTTGCAACTTTCCAGATATTTACAGTACAGCATTTTGCACATCTTTCAACATGTGGCATTTAAAAAAAACAGCATATTTTAGCCTGCATAATCAAGGATTTTAAGATGCGTAATCAAAGACTTCTGTCTGTGTTTTGTTTTGGAGGTCTCACCTTTACACACACAAACACACTTAACTTACCATTGTCTTCTCTACAGGCTGTAATTGCTGCTTGACGAGGCAAACAGGATGTGGATGACTCACGTTGTTGTGCTGTGCCTTATGGCCATGATGACCTCCGCAGAGGACAAGAAGCTGAGCAGCCATGCCACCACACTGGCTGACAACACCTTCAACCTGGCTTTGAGGTAAGATGATGATGATATCCTCTATTGGAATGGTTCCCAAACATTTTCTTTCCATTTAACACAGGGGTGTAAAACTCAGATACAGAGTGGGACAAATTTTAAAACTGAACAAAGCCGCGGGCCAAGTTTGAACAAAATAACCTTTTAAAGGGGAATTCCACCCATTTTCAATTTTTTCCTGAGAGGGTACAAATGTGAACCAAATGGATCTGGAAAAATCATTAACATGGTGAAATACATCTTGGTGATGTCATCAGATGTATTTAACCATGTTAATGATTTTTGTCAGACCTCCATTTTTAGGAAATCCAGAATTGGGGGAACTTTTTATCATGTCCACAGAACATCTCTAAGGTATATTAATGACATATTAAAATGTTGAAAATGGTTGGTCTTCCCCTTTAATTTGATAATGTCACGGGTTGTACACAAGCAAGGTGTGGAGGCACCCTAAGGCCTGCAGAGATTGTTTAGCCCCCACTTCCTGCCATGGTATTGCGTGACTTTACATCTGAGCAGACGCCAGCAGACATTTTCTGCTCTGCTTTTTTTTTAAAATGGGTTTCAACGGACAGTTCCGGCTAGTTCCTGCCTGCTTTTTCGACTGGGGCGAGCTTTTCCTTTAAGCTGGTCCCAGGAGAAAAAATATATGCTGGGACAAGCAGGAAGTTCCCATTCTCATCCCATAAAAACAGGAATTGACATCACTTCAGAGCAGAAAAGGTCTGCTGGTGTCTGGCTCAGGTCTGCAGGGGGTCATTATGTGTCTCCCTGCAAAACTAGGGACCCTTCAGATGGTGGCAACACCACGCCCTATCATTATTAATGTAGTATGTGTACAACTGTATTTTCAGGTGACACATTCTTCATTCTACATCCTATATTTTTAAGCCATTTTGACCTGACACTGTAGATTCTACAAAATGTTTGCTCTATAAGAAACTATAATATTCAAAGATTTTCACTGCATTTCCACAACTCCCACAAAAAATTGGTGTTCACGGCTCATAGCGTGGCCGTGAACACCTGCTATTTTTCAATAAAAGTTAAAAAAAATAAAAAAAAAAAAATACAGAACAGAATGGGATAATTAATACCTGTATCTATCTCTGATTCTGTTTTTTTTTAGCCTGTACCAAAACATGGCGAAGGAGAAGGACACAGAGAACATCCTCATCTCCCCCGTGGTGGTGGCCTCCTCCCTGGGGATGGTGGCTCTCGGGGGCAAGTCCTCCACAGCCTCCCAGGTGAAGTCTGTCCTCAGCCTGGACAAGCTGAAAGATGAGCAGGTCCACACCGGCATCTCTGAGCTGCTGGCAGAGGTAGGCGCACACACACACACACACACACACACACACACACACACACACACACACACACACACACACACACACACACACACACACACACACACACACACCAGGGCCGGATCTAGACATGGGCATGGGGGGGCAATGCCCCCCTAAATGCCCAGACTGCCCCATCAAACATGATGGCATGCAAAACAACCCAAATTTTAAAGATATTTCAAATTAAAGTGCTTATAATTAAAATGATTTGAAACACTACTACTGCTACTAACTAACTACAGTTGTGACACCACTAAACCAACAGCATTTCATCATTGAAAGCAAAAAACTCTCTTGAGTCAGACCTTTAGCTTTATGCACGCTGCGTGTCTGTTGCAACTTCAACAACAACAACTTATGTTATTATTGATGCTTTACTTGCCCAATATAAGTCCTGTAACCGAAAATGGTATGGGTGCGACTTCATCGCATGACACACACACACACGCATAGTGTGGGATTCTACCTCTAAACCTGTTGTAATCTGCATACTAACAGATGTCTGTGAACTATCTATTTCAGCTGAGCGACGCCAAGACAAGAAACAGTACCTGGAAGATCAGCAACCGCCTGTACGGGCCCAGTTCTGTGTCCTTCGTCGACGACTTTGTGAAGAACAGCAAAAAGCATTACAACTACGACCATTCCAAGATCAACTTCAGGGACAAGAAGACGGCGGTCAACTCCATCAACGAATGGGCGGCCAAGTCGACGGGCGGCAAACTGCCAGAGGTCACCAAGGATGTGCAGAACGCCGATGGAGCCATGATCGTCAACGCCATGTTCTTTAAGCGTAAGTATAGGGAATGAACACATTCACTGCCGGGAGTGTTTTTCACCAACCTTTAAAAAAAACTGGTGTTCTGGTGTAGTTGGATAAGAGGCTTTGGGCCCTATTGTGATTTACTTATGTATCAGTTCTTATGACTTAAGTCAAAACTTGGAGTTGTGGCAAAGCTGTTGGGCTGTTTTGAGTGGCCAAACAGCTTTGCCACCCATCCAAGTTTTGACTTAAGTCATAAGACCTGATACTTTAGAAACTCATAATAGGGTCCTTTGTTGTAGAGGGGAAAAAGGAGTAGGCCTAGTATAGACCTCAGTTATTGGAGTAAATGAGGTGATTAATAAGTGGTTAATTTGGTAAAACAACTGGATGCCGTGCAATAATGCCCGGCGCCACACGCTCTCTTTATCGTACGTCGTTTTCTGAGCACAAAATGCCGGTCCCGTTGAAAATGAACTAGAATGTGCGATCTGTTAAAAGCCCCTAAGAGATAACTGAATATCTCCCACAGCTCACTGGGAGGAGAGATTCCACGAGAAGATGGTGGACAACCGTGCTTTCATGTCTACCCGCTCATTGCAGATTGGGATGCAGATGATGCATCGCACAGGTGAGTTAAACAGATTTGACTTGTATTTAGATGCCATTTCAATTGACCCAATCGGTCCAAAATGGCGTTATGCATTCATTTCTGAATAACACGAGGCCAACGCGGGAGAGAGATTACACAACGGTGCAACGATTATAATTCTCCTCCGTCTGCTCCTCTACCAGGTCTCTACGACTTCCACGAGGACACAGAGAACCGTGTCTTCGTGCTCAGCATGCCCTTGGGCAAGAAGCAGGCGTCCATGATCATGATCATGACGCAGCACCTGGAGCCCCTCAGCCGGCTGGAGAAGCTCCTGACCAGGAAGCAGCTGGACGCCTGGCTGGGCAAGATGAAGGAGAAGGCCGTGGCTCTGTCCCTCCCCAAGGTCAGCATGGAGGTCAGCCACAACCTGCAGGTAAGCCGTGATAATGTTTTTGTTTTTGGGTAGATAAAGGAAGAGTGGAGTTGTATAGCCTGGCTGAAGCCAGACCGAATCAGCTGTTGGCAAAAAACATGCCTGTCAGCCGGGGCGGATCTAGGCATAGGCATGGGGTGGCAATGCCCCCCTAAATACCCTGACTGCCCCACCAAACATGATGGCATGCAAAACAACACAAGATATTTCAAATTAAAGTGCTTATAATTAAATTAAATTATAATTAAATGATTCAAAACACTACTACTGCTACTAACTAGCTATAGCTGTGTCACCACTAAACCAACAGCATTTCATCATTGAAAACTCTCTGAGTCAGACCTTTAGCTTTATGCATGCTGCGTGTCTGTTGCAACTTCAACAACAACTGATGTTATTATTGATGCTTTGCTTGACTAATAAAAGTCCTGTAACTGAATATCCCTCCTCCTCCTTCCAGAAACATCTGGGAGAGCTTGGTCTGACAGAGGCTGTGGACAAGGCCAAGGCCGACCTGTCCAACATCTCCGGCAAGAAGGACCTCTATCTCTCTGACGTGTTCCACGCCTCCGCCTTCGAGATGGGCATCGAGGGCAACCCCATGGACACCAGCATCTACGGCACGGACAAGCTGAAGGACCCCAAGCTGTTCTACGTCGACCATCCCTTCATCTTCCTGGTGAAGGACAACAAGACCAACTCCATCCTCTACATCGGCAGAATGGTTCGACCCAACGGAGACAAGCTGCGCGACGAGTTATAATAGTGTGTGTGTTGTTTTGGTTTCTTATGTTTTTTTGGGGAGGGGGGCAACTGTGGCAACACGAACAACGTGTGTTTGTCTGTGCGTATGTGTGTGTATGTGTGCGCGTGTGTGTGTGTCTGTCGTGCACGCGAGTATGCCTGTGTGTGTATTCTGGTATGCTGGCTGTTACCTCAACAGAACATTCCATTAGATATGTGAATGACTGAATATGAGTGAGCTTCATGGTTTTTACAAGAACAAAACATAAGTGTGCATTTGGTCTAGATTTTTGTTATTTTTCCCCCTGACCACTATATAGTGTAAATAATGCATTAGAGGGCACAGGCAAAACACCATTATGTGCCTTATGCAAATCAACAGCCGACACTGCAGACAGCGTGCTTATATTAAGGATGATCTATCTACATGTCAATGTCGTTTACTTTGGCGGAAACGGGTAGTCTAATACGTGGCTAAGCTATCTGCGTTGTCAGGCATTATCTTTAATGTTTAAAGAAAAGAGGAAAAAACTACAACAACGTCGGAAAGGCAGAGGGGAAAAAGGCGGAAAACTGGTGCTCCCAAAGGCTCACTTTCAAAACGTATTGTGTCATGTTCTATTGCTGTAGTAGGTAATAGGCCTATGTCCCACAGAATTGTTGTGTGAAGTGATTCAATCCTGTTTTTTTTAAATAAAGAATTACGACCCTGTAAGTGACGTGTAAAGATAAGTTACTGTGTGTGTGTTTAAGTTTTCAAATGATGAAAATTGTGATCTGTTATCTGCGTGAAAATGCTAATGAAAACGAATATTTACCCAGTGGAATCAGTTCTCTGCATGGGTATACACAGGTAGTTTCCGGTTGGCTGAATTGTGAGCATTCCATTCTTGTCTGGAATGTGGGGATTCGACAACTGACCCCTCCTGGCTATGGAAAAAGGACACACCCTAACCCTAGGCCACAGAGTTCCAGAAACATCGCTCCATAGCTCCACTGCTTCCATGATTCTGCCTTGTAGTAGCAGCCTACTGCAGGCTATATGTAGTCTACTGCAAGGCTCAGGCTCATAGAATCATAGTAGCACTGGAGCTCTGAACCAGAGATAGGCTTGACCATTAGCTTTTTGAAGTACATTTCCTTAATAGGCCTACTAATGGCATTAGTATTTCTAAGTTTGAAACAGTCAGCACTGTAACAGGGCCATTGACTCAGAGACAGACAGTGCTCTTTCATCATCAACCACAATGCTTGAAAATGTTTAAACTGGAGTGCAGGGCTCTTATGGAGCGAGTTGCTGAATAATAGATAGACGGCAGCAAAGGCAATAGGGCTATAGACCAGAGATAGAATAAGCCAAAATATGTTTCAATCCAGAAAATCAAATAATAGTCAGTGATAATAGTAGGCCGAATCTAGTGATTTCTTCTTCTAAATCCTTTTCTATGTCATAGACACATGTTCAAATTCAGAATTCATATTCAAATGAGATTGTCAAGGGAGGAAATAACAAATCACATCTTTAAATTGAATTAATTTACAAATGAGGTAAATGAAGATAGGATAGGAAACATGTAATGTATCACTTTCTGTGGACCCATCCATGGCAGAAACAAATGAAAACTGCTTGGGGAGAGGGGGGATAAGGGGAAATGAATTCATGCTATCCATGAGGGGAAGAAGGTCTTGGCGCCATCTCCTGGTTGCATGGCGCAATGAAGTAAACTCAAACGCTACAAATGAAGGATTTATTTGCTTCATTTTGCCATGCAGTGCATACATACGTGTGTATGCACCCCATGAATAAATATACAAACATACATGACACGAAAGGAATGAATCTTGAAAGTAAAATACATACTGTACACTTTTTTTCCCAGGAGATGCTGCTTATAACTATACATAAAAGAATAAATAATGTGCTCTTGAATTATTATTGCCGTTATGAATATGTGCTATATTTCCTCCAACATCCACACGCATGCTTCATTGCTAAAGAAAGTGACGCGGCAACTATACTTATTATTTTCTCTTCTGTATGTTTGTATGCAGTCCTTTCAGTCCTAAAAAAGTACATTGAGTTAATTTGCACCACCTGAACAACAGATGGTGCTCTTGTCAAAGAAGGCAGCATGGATGACTCGTGTACATAATGGAGTGACATTTAAAGGAGAATTCCACACCAAAACACATTGGGCATCCATCTACCTTGATTACAGTGACATGATAAATAATTATAATGCCCCTGATTTTTGTCATAATGCCCCCTTTTCTACATTTCTCTACATTTTCACCATCTCCCTCTAATGCAGTTTGCATGGCCACAGGTTGTCTTTATTCTAATGCGAGTATTTCAGTAGCTGTAGCTACAGTAACTTATTTTTTCTATAAATCACATCAAACCATACATTACGAGATAATTGGGCCACATGTTTAAAAAAAAGAGAGGAGAATGGCAGAAGGGAGGGGAGGAGAGGATGAGGAATAGATTACATCTGGGATTACATGTATAATGGCTGCCCCAGAATGACCCAAAACTCATGCGTGAGTATCAGTATCAAGTATTAATATGTGAAAAAATAAATTTGGAACTATACCCACATTAGATTAAAGACAACCTGCACCAATGCAAGCCGTTGGAAGGGAGAGGGACCTACAGGGGGAAATGTAGAAAAGGGGACATCTATGACAAAAATCTATGACAATATACGGTATATGATGTCACAGCGATGAAGGTATGGATGCCAAATGTGTTTCGGTGTGGAATTCTCCTTTAAGTACTCATGATGTACATCAGTCATAACAGTGTATTTATTTATTTATTTGTTTGTTTTACTTTTTTTTTTCTTTTTGTCTAATTTTATCCTTGTGTAGTAGCTTATGTAATTATACTTCCACATAACGCAGAAGTTAAAAAAAACGGTCTATATTGTGTATACATATGTGTGAACACACAAATGAACACCCATGTTGTTTCATGGGCACATAATATGTTCATTGTTCATGTCATAATTCACACTCATGTGGAGACGGACAAAAAAAGAATGAAAGAAAAAGATCCATCGCAGACTACAACCGGTTGTTTCAACTAAATGAAGAGCCAAATGTGAACGCTTTTCTATGCTCCAAATATTGTTTTTTTTTTTTTTCTGGCTCAGACATCAAGACTAGTTGCTCTGTGCAAACATCTGAGGAAAAACAACAACAAACTTCACAGTTCAAATAAAGTCATTGTGTAGTTAAAGGGATATTTCACTTTCAAAAAAACTTTGGTCATTTTATTGTCTAGTGACCAGGCTCACATGTATACCCCAGTTTATAAGCTGCTTGATTCTGTATTGAGACATTTGATATCCATTTTAGCTGCCCCCAAATCAGTAAATGAAAAAGCACAGTCCTCTCTAATAATTTATAATGGGTTTGTATAGGAAGGGGGCAGGGCAGCTAAAACGAACATCAAATATATAAATACTGAATCAAGTAAAATTTCATTTTCATAAATGTTAAGTAAAATTAATGTAACTTTGAAGGGTGTTGTCTCATTCTTCGGCCACACCCCACCCCTCGCCCAGTGATACAAAAATACAATAGAAATAAATCAGTGACACTATAATTATTTAGAGTTATGTGTAGCAGCCTTTTCCTCTCGCCATGGAGCGAGGACTAATTTTGCACCAAGCCATTGGCCATATAGCATAACATTCAGCCATGATAGCTGAAATAATGTGAGTTTTTGACACCCTCACCTTACCCTTGTTCTTACTACTACTTTTCTCATGGGAAAACGCCCAAAAATATTGCTATGTTGTGCTAGGCTGATTCAGAACAACCTGGTCCCTTGGCCTGGCCTTCTATTGTCAACATTGGAGTTGGGGGTTGGTCTAACGACAAATCCAAACAGATACAGCTGATTGGCCAGCAGCCCCGTCACTCAACAGCACAACAGTTAAAGCATCAAACAACAAACATGGTGGCTGCAACTTGTGGTGAATCACGGACATATCAGTCCATTAAAACAACCTATGACAAATAGTTTATTTTAAAGAAGCATCGGATTGTATAAACGTCATCATCCGGTCTGGTTGGCCGTGTTTGTGTGGTTGGCAAACGGGCTAGCCCCATTAGCCACATGATTGACAACCACCTCTGGTTTGTTTGGTATGATCCAAGCCCCTCCCCACTGAAATCTCACAGACACCGGACAATGTCTTGACTCAAGCATCAGGAAAGCTGAACTCGAGTCTGAAAATCAGGCTAAATATTGGGGATCCAGAGTAAAGCAAAGAAACAATGTATGAGTGAAGAAAATAATATCTCTATATCAGGGGTTTTCAACATGCGGTCCAGGGACCACCAGTGGTCCCTGAGAGGATTCCAGGTGGTCCCCAGATTAAATGATGGACAGTTGGTTAACCTGATGTAACTCTTTGAGAGTGTAAACATGAAACCAAATGGACCCTTGCGGGTCCATTTGGTTTCATGTTTACACTCTCTTTACATTTCCACCATCTTAATTAGCCCAAAGTCTACGCAACTAGAGAATGTCATTTTTTAACTGTATGTGTGACTGGTTTGTTTATGAAATCCAACCTGCAGTCAAAACCCCCAAAAATCTTTAGTTTTGGGGTCTGTGGGGGAGAAAATATCCTCAAATGGACGTCCGTAGATCAAATGCTGAATAAATGGTGGACCCAGGCATCAAAAAGGTTGAAAAACCCTTCTCTATATGTATATATACTGTATATATTCCCCTGGGTGCGAGAGGTGGAGTGTGTCGTTCCAATATGTTCCGTTCTGGATTGCTATATGTGACATAGGAGACCACTCAGTGGCCAATTACTACAGAGAGAGGAGTGAAGATGTCCATCCATCTGCGAGGAGCGGCGCTGCAACGTTCCTTGCGTTGGCACCGCCGGTTAGAGTACAGCGTGGGGCTGGGACAAAGCCCTTCGGCTCTCATCACATTAGTGAGTGTTTTGGTTCTGCTGTGCAAGCTGGCAGCAGATTAGCCTGCAGACGCTGATCAATCCTATTATAGGAGTCCGCCCTAAGCCTACTGTGCGTATCGTGTTGTACTTTCTATCCTCTGCTCACCCCGGTCCGCCCGGTCATTCCTGCTGCACCACACTCACTCGTCGTGCGAATGTATGTGTCCTTTTTCTGGCTTTAATGTCTTTCTTTTTTTTATCTCCTCTTGCTCAGTGATGGTTGTTCTTGTTCTTCCGAGCCTTTTCGAAAACGCCCTGAATCTCCAGTGATAACATCTCCTGCCAGTTGTCCCTGGAAGGGGGATGAAAAGGTTAAAGTTAGGGCCAAGCATCCTCAGTATTTTATAGGGCCAGCGTTGCACTTGCAATTTCAATTGGACAGTTTTTTTTTTAATACAGTAGCTAAGAAACACTATACGGATATGAGTTTTCCTTTACTATACTTAACAAATAAGCCAAAGTCAGAGTTATTGCTCTCATTGGATTCGATTAACATCTATACCATATGCTTTATCTGCGCTATATAAAAGGCCAATGACGATGCAGTCTGAAGGACCCTTGATCTAAATCAATATATAATTCTAATCATTCATTCATTTTTGATGGCCCATCCTGGCCCAATGTTAACTGTGGTAGGAATATCATGATCATTATTGGTTCTTTATTTTAGCCTGGTAACGTCGGGTGCCCCCTGAAAATAGTCACTGAAGAAATGTATCCTGGGGCCACTGATTTGATGGTCGCCAGTGGTTCTGTGTGCTTAAATTATTGTGTCCCTTAGTGTATTCTGGTATGATATCATATTTCAAATATACTACTAAAATGGCAAGTGCAATTCTAGGCATGGACATAATATCCATTAAGCGTTTATAGCAGAACAATAACCACAAAACCAAAATAAAAGAACATCACAGACAAGGAACTGCACAATATAAATTGGAGGGGGAAAAAATAATTAAACCAAACCAAACCAGGCACACTGAAAAATCATTGACACAGGAAAAAAGATGAATGTGCTTAGAAAGATTTAGAAGGTGATAAAGATCAAGAGATCAATAGGCAAATAATGGAGATCACATACGTGTCTGTGTTAGATGTGCCTCGTGTGTGTGTGTGTGTGTGTGTGTGTGTGTGTGTGTGTGTGTGTGTGTGTGTGGTGTGTGTGTGTGTGTGTGTGTGTGTGTGTGTGTGTGTGTGTGTGTGCGCGCGCGCGCGCGCATGTGTCAGGGTGGGAGGTGGGGTGACAAGAAGGCTCGGGCCAAATTATACTCAGCCTTGAGTATAGAGAGAATTACGATGTCGCAAACTCCATTCACTTCATGGGATCAGTCCATCAAGTTGTGTTTCACCATGGTATTGATTTTTCTTTCAGGAATATTTGGGAAATGTCCCTCTTTCAGGCTGCAACAGCCCTCCTGAGAACTCAGTTTGACCCCTCAATGTCACAACATTTCAGCTGGTCCGAGTTTTATTAGGGCCGAGCCTTCTGTATTCAGAGGTGGGGGGGTTATGTGGCCGTGTCATGCAGTGCTTCAGCCTAAACATTCCAACAGATTACAAAAAGCCACAACACCACAAGTCACACACCAGTGCATCTACATAGATTGATTTTCACCACAACACCAAAAGCTACCTCCTAGGTTTGGACTGATTGGGAATGATCTCGTTTTTTCTCCGCTTTCCTTCTCTTGTATGCAGCTATATCTTCAGGGTTCAGTCCATGGCTGTCTTCCCTAAAGTAACATTCAGGGCTCTCATTTATAGTGAATCATTCATTCAGTTAGCTATTACACCATGCATTGTTCCACTAAAACTGCACTCAGTAGAGTAATAGGCCATGGCCTATTTGTGCGAGAGCAGAGATTAAGTACCCCCAGACACCTCCAGGAGATAATATACCCATGTCAATGCTTATAAATTCGCTATTATCACCTAAACCAGCCAACCGAAGTAGTTCTAGGTACAACCGACAACATGCTGCGAACACATTACTTGTGCTTGCTTGCTTTGCACGCCCAAGTAATAATGCAGCCTGAGTCGGGTGATCATTGTTGAGACAAATTCTAAAGTGTTAACCGAAAGGTGTTTGGTTATTAAGACAACAACCAAAATATGAATTCAAATGCACTTTCTATTCAATTGTACTGCTCTGTTTCCAACATTATTTGGGTAGCAGAGCAGTTGAATAATAGTTGAATTTGGGCCGAATGCTACTACTATACGCAAGACACCGACGCTGCGCTCCTTTCTTGCGCACTTCCAGTGTGTGACACACTTTTCTGCCTGGCTTGCATAGTAAAAGAGTCAGTGGAATACACTATTTTCCGGACTATAAGGCGCACTTAAAAGCATTTAATTTTCTCAAAAATCCACAGTGAGCCTTATAATCCAGTGCGCCTTATATATGGATTGTTTGACTGCAGTAGCTTCTATTCTATGTTAACTGTAGTAGCTTCTATTCACTGCGCCTTATAATCCAATGCACCTTATATATGAAAACAGTTTTAAAAGGTGCGCCTTATAATCCGGTGCGCTTTATAAACCGGTGCGCCTTATAATCTGGTGCGCCTTATAGTGCGGAAAATACGGTACACTGATGGCCAGCAACACGTGGATAACGCAGATTACTATGAAAACCTGCAAAACCTTCCAGTTCTGGCCATGGAACGCCAGCAGTGGAACTGCCAGAGTCTTGCGGAAGATGCCGCCGCAAGCAAAGAGGATTATCCAATGGGACTGTTTGGCCCAGGCCCAGGGGTTCCTGAGTTGGGGGGGGGGGGGGGTCCCTGAGCTTGAATGTCCCTTTGACCACAGAGAAGCTCAAACTCAGGAGCCCCATAACAGTTACGCACATGGCCCTTGACACTGTTATTAACAACAGGTTTACTCGACTGTGGAATACTGGATCCTGCTACTACATCTGCAGCAACTATACATGTGACCTCACTGACACCAGCTTAATAACTCTGCTGTATTAAGTAGCTCTGTTGCTTCAGCGTGTCTCACCTTATTTGTAATTTAGAACTATAGGCAACAATCAGTAAGGTGATGCGGATTCCAATAATTAGAAAACAGTGTATACTTACCCTGGCTTGATAACTGGAGGTTTTGGCAAAGGCTTTGTAAAGTCTGTTTTTCCAACTAGCCAGTATGTTTCTTCAATGCCTTTACCCTGAAAAAGGGAAAAAAAAAAATATATATATACATTAAAAAATAATCATTAATACAGTATTAGATGGAGAACTTCTTAGTTAGAAAAGGGTTTGTAAATCATAATCAGGCAAAATCCACTGTTTTGCCTGTTTTCATTGGAGCTCAAAAGCGGTCCAAACCCCACAGAAAACTCAAAACCACAAAAACGAAATCTGAGTGAAATTTGAGAACATAAAACCTAAAAGAAAAATGTCAATAAATGAAAATTATGGAAATGCCATAAATGCCTTGCACATAAAACTGAGGTATTGATGTGGGTGCGAGAGGGAGAATCATCTTCCACTTTATGAATCAGGCATTGCGATAAGAGGATTGCAGACAGAGATAATAGGGAAAGTAGTCGACACGTTCACAACAATGCGAACGTGCTTTGTCGCAGTCGCCACTGAAGGGCTTCAATTATGTTGAATGATGTTGTGAACTGAAGTCCAGCATAGTTGGGCTTCAACTATGTTGAATGATGTTGTGAACTGAGGCCCAATGTTGGGCCTCAGTTCACAACACCAGTTTCCCTGGTAACACTCCTCTACAGCGTACCTCTTGTCCACTTGTTAACAAGGGGCCAAAAACTGTGTTTTGCAGAGGCTTATATATCGAGCACCGAATCATTCATTCGCAAGTGGCATCGTACGTATCAGGTCGTAGGATCTTAAATTGGCTAATCTCACCTTCAACTCTGTTTTGCCCCTGAGGTCTATCTTGTAACCAGAATTAAGAGAACGGAGGATGTTTACAGTGCTTGAATTCACATGGATTCTATAAGCTGAGGGAGAAACAGAACAGAGAAAAATCTCAAAGCATGAATATTGACTATGAATTTGACACAACATTTGGCACAAGATACTATGTATAGACAAATATAATTCGGAGAGAAGAGAAGAGAAGAGAAGAGAAGAGAAGAGAAGAGAAGAGAAGAGAAGAGAAGAGAAGAGAAGAGAAGAGAAGAGAAGAGAAGAGAAGAGAAGAGAAGAGAAGAGAAGAGAAGAGAAGAGAAGAGAAGAGAAAGCACAGATACAGAATAGTATATAAGAGACTCACGCAGCCCAGTGGATTCCATACGAGAGGCAGTGTTGACGGTGTCTCCAAAAAGGCAGTAGCGAGGCATGGTCAAACCCACCACCCCGGCTACACAGGACCCTGCAAATATACAAGGATACTTTAAAGCTTAATGCTGCAAATATACAAGGATACTTCTATGTTTAAAGGGGCTCCACTATGAATTTATTCTACAGATGCTGCTCTTAAAAACGCAGGCAACAGCAGCTAAAACAACATCCCAACCTGAATGCATCCCAATGCGTATCCTGATCGGTACGTCAGGCATGTGTCGCATCTGAAAGCTTCCGACTGAACTGAGGATGTTCAGAGACATGTTGGCAATCTCTGCGGCGTGCTTGTTGCCGTTCCTCTTAGGCAGACCTGATGCCACCATGTAGGCATCGCCGATGGTCTCCACCTGCAGGAAACATGGTGAAAATATTTGTAACAAAGAGCATCAGCAATTACTGAATTACTATACAAATGCTGACGGCTGTGTCAAAAGGTGCTTTGCAGAGAGAGCCTAACTTGGTTGTGAAAATGAGCTTTACAGCTCTTCGGATAGGATATGGTAGTGCAACGAAAGATTGCATTGCTACTATAATATAAAGGCAAAGGTATAAAGGATAATCGTAAAGATCGAGCACTGTGAATTTGTATTTTTTCCATTTTGCCATGTTTCTATGAGATGATGCGTACTTCATTAGATCCCTTGGTGTGGCTGCTGTGTGCAATTGAATTACATCTTCCCTTATATTTAGGGTTTCTTTCTGGAGGTTGAAACACTGACAGTCAAACATGCCAATGAAAAAAGTGACAGTGACAACCCCTCCACCTTCATCATGCAACAACTGTGGGTTCAGTTCAAGCAGATCAACGCCAATGTTGGGTAACGTTACTTTCTAAAGTAACTCTGTTACATTATTGGATTATGCCCATAAAACTAAGAGACAGTTTATAAGGCACAGCGGCCAAATGAATTAACCATTACTCTCCTAATAACGCAGCCAGAGGATCTACGATGTTTGGTGTAATTCCAAAACTGTGTAGCCTACATTGTTTACAATAAGCCCAAAATGCATTGCTCATTAGCATGTCACTACAGCAGCTGTGTGTAACCAGGCCACTAACGGACTTCCTCTTTCTTCCTCTTCAAAATAAGAGATCCATACTAGAGCAACTAGACACTTAAAGGTAGGGTAGGTGGTTTGAAATTTATCATGTAGTACCAGCCTGGTGCACTAAGAGCGCCCAAGAGTAGCTACACTATGTGAACCTGCTGCTCGATCCTGATTGGAGGAGAATTCACCATCCACACGGGGAACTTTTATTAGCTCCTCTGCTAACATGGGGGAGGGGGAAACTCCATATATGGTCTGCACACCTTATAATAGAGCATTTTAACAGAAAAACATTTTTTGGGGGTGATATCTGATAAAAGTGAAATCACTTCCCCTACCTTTAACTAGCTAGACAGTACTTATTTTACTTATTCCTTAGGTGAACTTACGGGATATGCAAATTGGTAACTACACATCACTCACAGAAGTAAGGATGAAGCGACAACGCGCATTCAGGGATTTATTATACACTCACAGAAGGAGGAATATACAACACCGGGCAGTCTCGGCCGGGACAAACTATAGTAACGAGTTACTTTTTTGGAAATGTAACTAAGTAAGTAACTACTAAATTGCAAAAATAAGTCGTTAGGTTATTCCGTTGCGAATAAAAGTAAACTGATTACATAACGCCACTATTGATAACGCCACTACACCCAACATTGGTCACCACCCAGCAGGCAAATCATGCACATTTATTGAACTGGTGAGCATGTCCTCTTAAAAATGACATTTTAACAAATACTGTACATTTATTGGAAAATATTCTAAATATTCTAATAATAACACTTATTCATATTTTAAGGTGGAAAACAACCACAGCACTGAATCTTACAGTTACATAACGAAAATGGTCTGCATTTCCACAGCACCATGATCGAAAGCGCTTGTTTATGTGTACTGCTCAAAGTGGTGCTCATCCAGACTTCAAGCTCACCTTGTAGACATCATGGTTGCTGAGGACGGCGTCAAACAGGGTGTAGAGGTCGTTCAGGAGGTCAACCACCTCGATGGGGTCACTGAGTGAAGATATGGTGGTGAAGCCCACAATATCGCTGAAGTAAATGGTCACCTGGTCAAAGTACTCTGGCTCCACTGTGCCTCCTGTCTTCAGAGCCTCTGCCACGGAGCTGCAGAGCAGAGAAGGGAAAATGCATGTTCACACCACATCCTCAGAGAGCCTCTCCAACGTTGAAGCGGTCGGCCCTAGTGGTTATATTGTGAACTGCAGGCAGTCAGTGGATTTATCACTAGGAAACCCTGTATTCCTAGGGTATAACATTGGTCGCTTGTTCATGTGCGCGTTCATGGAGGAAACACTTCCGCATTTGGGCACCATATTTTGGTGCCCAAATGCGGAGGTAGACGCTACTAGACGCGGTAGACGTCTAGTAGCGTCTTTCAGGTGCTTCACAACGCCACTGAGCAACTTGTATTGAACTGAGCGGCAAGGGGGTGGGGCCGTTCACTGGAAGGCGAGTCACTCCAGTTAACCCTCTATATTTTATTACTCTATGGTTCACACCAGCACATGTGTATGGTTTCAAGTTATAATTCTTTTTTTTTCACTGAGAGTGCATGTGTGCAGCCATTGGCTGATTGCATGTTTTAACTTCATACAATCGTAACTTCATACTCATTCACACAAATTTATATTTTTCTTTTTATTCATGCTTTGTAATGAGTACAACATCACCTGACTCATACTGACATTGACATGAAACCCACAGGCCTAATGGATTGGCTAGAGTACAGTATGTTCCAAAACGTGTAAATAAATCAGTGTCTAGAAAAACAAGTACTTATCTAGCATATGTAGCTGCTTAAATTCTATAGCAGTGGGTTTTCAATCATTTTCATACCAGGGCCCAATATTTATTCTGCATTTTAGCCCACGGAGGACAACCATTTGATGTCGAGTCTTGTTTCTTGGACCCAAAACTAAGGATTTTCAAGTGTTTTCCCACAATTTAGGAGAGATAAACTGGCAAAACGTTGGTCAAAATAACAATTCTTCTACATTTTCTAATTGTGTACTGTAAATTAAGTGGATTAAGTACGGTAATTCAGATGTTTAAAAGTAATTTAACTTGAGAGTGTAAAATAAAACCAAACGGACCAATAATGGTCCGTTTGGTTTCATTTTACGCTCTCGAGAGTTACAGATCTATGCCCAACCACCTGCTGGGAGAGCCAAAAATCGCCTATGCATGCAGCCATACTAGATGTGTGCAAACTCACGGTGGAAGCATCTCAGCTAATAGTTTCTCCGTCCTGTGTTTCTCCACCTCCAGCTCGTCTGTCCGCTCTCTGATGAGGTCTTCCAGGTTGGAGCTGTATTGTTCCAGCATCCGCAGCATGGAGTCAATGATGTTGGTCTTCTTACCCTTGTTGATGAGCTTGAACTGGTTGTGACAAAAAAACACAGCCATACAGGGCTCGATCATTTTTCTAAGACAGTTTCATTAATCCACTTCCTGAAAATATTCTAGTATCTATGACAATCCTAGGAGCTGCAGTGGCCCTTTAAAAGCTCAGCGAGGCACTTCCTTATTGGCCAACATAATAGTCCCGGCGGGACTATTCTTCCAGCCAATGACAAAGCTTATTTCTTTGGAGGCCTACTGCAGCCCCGAGAGGCATCAAAAAGACTAGATTATGTAATTCAAGGAAGACTTCATGAAAAACACAAAAAGGGTTAACCCTAACCCTAATAACCTAAAATGAATAAAAAAAATGTAATTCTTTTTTGACCATCTAAATACATTTAGGAGCTTTGAGACACACATAAGAATTCCAAAAATCCCAAGTCTTAATTATTTACTGTTCAGTATTTACGTATTCACAATAGTAGAGCAACCAAGTAAACATGTTATAGCTGTAATAGCACTAACGCTACAGTGTTCTTGCACAGCAGACAGAAAGCCCTGAATGGCATTTACACAAGAATGTTACGAATCAAATGACACTTGATGTAACATGGGAGGACCACATCGCACATGGACTGTCTCTGGTGGTGCCTCTGTAATATCGTTTCGACCCAGGGCCGGATCTAGGCATTGGCATGGCACCAAACATGATGGCATGCAAAACAACCCACATTTCAAATTACAATTGTGGCACCACTAAACCAACACCATTTCATCATTCAAAACATAAAACTCTCTGAGTCAGACCTTTAGCTTTATGCATGCTGCGTGTCTGTTGCAACTTCAACAACAACTGGAGTTATTACTGATGCTTACTTGCCTAATATAAGTCCTGTAACCAAAAATTGTACGGGTGCAACTTCATCGCTTCGCGCCATGGGCAATGAAGCCGCCCCATACCATTTTCGCCTGCCCACCCCAATTGGGAAATGTTACATCCGGGGGTGGTCAAAATTCCCCTATACGATGCAAATAAAAAAGGTACATGAACCAGTGAGCCCTCTGCTGATATTGACGTCAACTTCGAGCCTTGTACGGGTTGGGCAGGCATATACCAAGGAAGATTTGAGAAAGAAGAGATGTGAAGTCACGTGACTATACGCCGGGGCTGCGCCATGACACCTCTAATGACGTAACCCCAACCGGAATTTTGAAAAATAGTAGTGGAACGGGAGCCTGCTGGACAGCTTGTAAACAAACATTATTTATGAATGATTGCAACCTTTGTAATATAATCGGCTCAGGAATATAAAAGAAGACATATGACAGGTTGTTTTCTAATCACTTACTTCTCATTGTGCAAAGTAGATAATTTTATTGAGGCATCTGAAACAGCGGCAGGTATAGTTGGGGAATCGCGATACTTGGTACGATCAGAAACTAATTTTTGCTGTTTAGATACCTCTATAACAGGCGTTTCAACCTTTTTCACACAAGGGCCCACTATTTACTCTGCCTTTTAGCCACGGACCACCACTTGAGGACACTTTAGACCCACAGACCCAGACCAAGATTTATTTTGCTTTTGTCGACAATACCAGGCTGGATTTTGTAAACAAAACAGGCAAACATAGATCAAAAATGACCATTCTTCTACTTTCTCTAAATGTGTAGACTTGGTCTAATTTAGATGATGAATATTTTAACTCTTGAGAGTGTAAAATGAAACCAAATGGACCTGCAAGCATCCATTTGGTTTCATTTTTACCACGAATGTCTCAATACTTCATAAAGGGTGTTTATTCATGAGCTGGTCAGAGCCGGCTCCGCCCACTGCCATATATTCTAAGAAGCTCCAGTAAGAGTTTCGTCACCTGAGGTGATCACATGACCAAATCACGTTGGTGTCGTTTCCTTGTATTTGTTCCTAGAGCCATATCGGAATTGGGTAGCCAATAATCATACACTGTGTGAGAGCTAATCCTACAGAGCTAACCCAAGCCAGAGCACGACTACAGAAGGAGGAGCTTACTTCCCAGAGGCATGAGTGAATCCATATTGCGTCTGACCCAATTCTTTCTGGCTATAGGGAAACGGCATACAGAACCAACTCTATTGGTTCTATTCTAGACACAACACTGCAGAGCTGTAAGACCCATAGGGGGCCAGCCCAGCCAGCAGTCCCGAGACAGTGTCTGTCTATTTCATTCCTGTGCAAAATCTGTTCTAATTGAACACATTTCCAATGGGATGTATAAGAATGTGAAATATTAAAGTGCAAACAACATAAAATTGTTTTTAATACTTAAAGGTAGGGGAAGTGATTTGAAATTCATGGTGTAGTACCAGCCTGGTGCACTAGGGGCCCCCAACAGTAGCTACACTATGTGAACCTGCTGCTCGCTCCTGATTGGAGGAGAATTGTGGTGACCTGGGGAACTTTTATTAGCTCCTCTGCTAACGTGGGGGGAGGGGGAAACTCCATATGTGGTTTCCACACCTTATAATAGAGCATTTTAACAGAAATTTTTTTTTTGGGTGATATCTGACAAAAGTGAAATCACTTACCCTACCTTTAATATTATATACTGTAGTATTCTTGCTTCTAGTGGTTTGAGCCTCAATGACCATATATTAACTAGTCCTTGTCATTTCTTTCTGGACAGTTTAGCTGCAGTACCACAATGTCCTGAGGTGGTGGGGCGCTGATATGGAGGATATTTTATAGTCAATATACTACTGATGCTCGATAAAACCAGGCTTCTTTAAATACCATGTCAACTTGGAAAATCAACAGTGGTGGACATTATAAACAAAGTGGAATTGCAAATTTGGAACTGAAGACAGAAGGAGAGGAGGAATTATACAATGCTGGGTGCACTGATGACATCGTTATGAGGCCAAGATTAAACAAGCCGTTTCTATTAAAGCTCCTATATGATATAAAAAATGATTATTCATTTGTGGGGATGAAAAAGACACCTGGGAGCACCAAAACGCACAAAAAAACCTAACCAGATTATTTTAAAATTATACATTGATATCTATCTAAGTTATTTAACCACAATGACCTGCTTCATCCATGTACAAAGGAGAAGTAACAAGTTGGAGGCAGTGACACATGCAGAAGCAATCCACGCCCGTGCTCCGTGGCAGCAATATGTCACCTCACCAACCCTAACCCATGTGCTTTCCACTCAGCTCAGTGGTTTCCCTTTCTATGATAGGATGGGATGGGCTGAGAACATACACGGACATAACAGCGGACATGCGACATTCGCAGAGTAAAATAATCACAGCGCAGAACAACAACTACAAAAACTGACCAGTACGGAAAGCACTGGACCAGTGGGCAAAGTTTTGTTTCTGTCTGAATGAATGTCTGAAACCGCCATAACTCTTAATTGCTCTGACTTTTCACACATTGGTGCATTACATGTGCGGATTGCACGCGCGCACACACACACACACCTGAGGTGGTGGGGGCGCTGATATTCAGGATATTTTATCATTATTTTACTGATGCTAGGCTTCTTTAAATTCAATGTCAACTTGGAAAAAAGTGGAAATACAAATTTGGAACCACACACACACACACACACACACACACACACACACACACACACACACACACACACACACACACACACACACACACACACACACACACACACACACACACACACACACACACACACACACACACAGCAATGTGACCCATTACATCACCACACCCACGGTGCATATTTTGATGTTATATCATTATTCAAACGGGTCCTAGCAGCCTATATTCAGATGTGGATCTGCGCATCATTCCCAGTTCAACCACTTGACTGTTGTAAGGGATAATATCCGATGAACCGGCTGCGCCTCGGTCAGTTATTAGGAAACAAATCACCAGTTCGAAACGTGTTATCCCGCTTATTACATGGCTTACGTCAGTGGTTTTCAACCAGTGGTCCTTGAGAGGGCTCCAGGTGGTCCCCAGGCTAAATTCAGGCTGAATGGCAACAATATGTAAACAACCAAATACGTGCTGGAACTAAATGCGGAAGCGCAGCGCGGATTGATATGAACACAGCTGTTTGCACTTTGGGGACCTTGATTATGCAGCGGTCCAATATAGAGCGGAGCAGTGAATTATAGTGTAATATGTTACCGCTCACGTGACCAGAACGCTGGCTTCTGATTAGAGCATTCATTCAAGCCATGTAATAAACTGTTATACTGTATAGACTGTTATATTGACTGACCTGATCAAAGATCTCAACAAAATCGGGCCTTCGCTCAGGCTGCTCACTCCAACACTGTTTCATCAGCTGGATGCACTCCAGTGGGGCCTGGTCAGGGGCTACAGTAGGCCGACACATGGGAGGGGGCTTCTTCACCTTGCGGATGATCTCTGGTGAATATTGGGGACAGTGAGAAAATGAGAAATGTTATTTGTGGTGAAATTCGTTTGTTGTGGCAATTCTAAACACATGGATTTGGGATGTCATTGCACTCAAGAAGCTATAATATCATACAGAAACAATTTGAATTATAAGGGGAGGGGGATTACTGACAGAATAGACTTTGAAACAAAGTTGTTTTTATTTTATTTTTAAAGGTAATAGAGGCAACCTTTTAGGCAAAAATCTAAATGGATATATAGCTATATTTTTTGCTTTTTCCCCTCTACATTGCTTTTACTTTGATGCTGCAGTGGTTTCCCTGCATCAGACACTTTCTTCTCCTGCAGACGGTCCAGAATTTTGTTGTCAACAAATCATAAAAACAAAACATCCGTCGGTCTCAGGAAAGGCAGTGCTAATTTGTGAGGGGGAGGGGGTTGGGTGAGGCAGCGTTTTAGCCAATCACAGCACAGCAGTCTCCAGCAGATTCATAAAGAACCAATAGAGTGGAGGTGAGGTGGAGTTAGATTGTGTTTGTACACACTGAAGTTGCCTTTATTACCTTTAAAGGCAGTGGGCTGAGGAAACATGTTTTTGACGATGATGCAGTGCTGTTTGATAAAAGTGAGAGCAGATTAAGCACAGAGCTCTGCCTCAAGCATCAGCACATGGTTATCGGATAGCAAGTTATCCCTGTAGGCTATAACATGGATAAGACAGAGGACATTTAAATAAATTGGCCAGCATTAGAGTGGAGGTGAGAAGTGAGATCCTCAAGACCTTACTAAATAATAAACTGGAAAAAGCAGTAAACACTGCAGGTGGATTTGAGAGGCACAGTGAGATACAACGCAAAGCAGAATGTCTCCAAACCTTTCAGCCATTATAAAATACGCAGTGAGCTGGGACCTTGCATGGTTTATTGCTTTTCTAAACAGACATGGGCAATATTACTTACGAGAGTAATGTGTTACTTATTACTCCTTAGAAGATTACTTTTGCACCAACCCTCCCACGAGAAAAGGAAAGTACAACAAGAGTATTAAGAAGAATCACCGATCAGCCAGAAATGCTTTAAAATAAAGCAGCAAACTCTCTCAACTTTTTAAATGAAATGATTCCAAGCCAACGCGTAACAAAACAAAAACGTAATATATTCCAGTTATTCTATACATCCTTTTTTTTTTTTTTTTTTTTTTTTACAAAGTAACTAGTTACTTATTCTTGTTTTAACAGAGTAATACCTTACTTTACTATGACTAGTAAAGTAGTAACTAGTAACTAGTCACTGCCCAACACTTTCTAAAACAGTTACAAACATATAGTAATAATTCACAAAAGTAGATACACTTTGTGCTGCTTTGCGCCCACCAGAAAGAGACAATTCCTTGCTTGGCCGCTTGCTCGGCCGGTGTTTGTGAGAGGGGACTAGGAGGCGCTTGATGTCTTTTACAAGGCCTCCCAGTCAGAGTGACACGTTCACGAGCACGGGTGGTGCTGCCTTACACGCCTGTATTGCAAGGGTTTGTAAGTCAATTCAATTGCTCCTCTTCCCCATTTCACCATGTGTGCACGCCACGGCTTCAGAAAAAATATGAAGGGTGTCTCAGAATTATGGGGGTCATTGAAAATAAAAAGTCTTAAGGTGCCGTATTGTCACACTGCAGAATAAGTCAGTCTCATACTGTACATTTCCTCAAGGAAAAAGTAATAGGGTCTTATGATCAAAACAATATCATTAGCTACAGTATTTAAATAAAATCAGACCTGTCTGAATGGTGCAGTGATGTACTGTACTGTACTGTCCTGTACTCAATACATGAAGGCTATGCCTATGCCCAAATAATATTCGGACCAGCCCGAAATGTTGTGAGGACGTTTTTTGCAGTCTGAAACAGGGGCAACCTGGAGCTGGAAACACATTGTTTTCAACATGGGCGGTGCAAATAAGAGCTATTTACGTGTGCAACATCTGTTTTAAAGTATTGCACAGTGACAACCAAAGTCTCTGTAATGGTTAGGCTGTAGGCCGCCTACTAGTAGTACAAAACAGATTTATAATCATTAAAGTTGAGCTGTCAGTGTTTATCCTGCATTAAATTATTATGTAAAATAAAGGGCTGAGCTGGGCTGTTGCCTGATGTTTATGCTAGCCTATATTATTATAAAATGAGCTAAAATAAAGATAAACAAGTCTATATAGAAGAGCCGCCATTGGACTGATCGCATGAAGTGAACAGAGTTTGCGACGCCTTCCTGTTACCCTGTACTGTACTGCACTGTAAAGTAACATGCAATAGGTCGGTCACACCTACCCTCAGGCGATAGCTCCAACATGCAATATGGCGGCCCTCTAACAACCACCTCTTGGAGTATGATGGCAAAGCTGTACACATCTCCCTTTAAGGTCCCTTTATGGCACATCTCTGGATCCCGCAGCAACTCTGGAGCTGTCCAAAACTGATCTGTGAGGAAAGATGGGAAACCGAGGATTAAATACAGGTATACAGTATGTCAAAAATGTGAGTATATCCTCCCATTTCTCCAAATATTTCATTATATCTCAGTGACGTAACGAAACTTTGATACAATGTGAATTAGTCACAGCTACATCTCATATTGGTAACTGGAAGTTCAACATGGCACCTCATGGCAAAGAACTCTCTGAGGATCCGAAAAATGGATTGTTACTCTATACAGTACATAACGCGGGCCTAGGCTATAAGATTGCCATCATCCTGAAATTAAGCTGCAGCACCGTGGCCAAGAGAATACAGTGATTTAAGAGGAGAGGTTCCCCTCAGAACAGGCCCTGCCATGTTTGACTAAAGAAGTTGAGTACACATGCAGAGCATCAAATCCACAGTGCTGCCAGCATTGCTGCAGAGGTTGGAAGGGTGGGGGCTCACCCTGTCAGTTCTCAGACAATACGCCACATGCTGCATCAACTTGGCCTTTATGGCCGTCATCCCAGAAGAAAGCCTCTTCTAATGATGATGCCAAGAAAGCCCTCCTTCAGTTTGTTGAGGACAATACAAGGAGACTATAAGGACATGGATTACTGTAACCAGGTCCTGTGGTCTGATGAGGCCAAGATAACTTTTTTGATTCAGATTGTGTCAAGCGTGTGTAGCAACAACCAGGTCAGGAGTACAAAGACAAGTGTGTCTTGCCTACAGTCAAGCATGGTGGCTGAAGGCAAAGGTGATGGACTGGCCAAGCATGTCCCCAGACCTAAACCCATTTGAGCATCTGTGGGGCATCCTCAAATGGAAGCTGGAGGAGTGTAAGGAGTCCGACATCCACCAGCTCCATGATGTCATCATGGGGGAGTGGGAAGTTCTACTGAGCTCCATGCCCAGGAGGAGGATCCTTGGGACCAATTTGGACATTTTCAGTTAGGGGTGTACTAACTTTTTGGGCCTGCAGTTTAGACATTGATGGCTAAACTGAGGGGAAAATGAAATTTACCTTTTTATCCAAGCACATTCACATTGTATCAAAGTTTCAGTACGTCACTGTTTTTCAGTGAAGAGATATAATGAAATATTTGGAGAAATGGGAGGGGTGTACTCACATTTTTGACATACTGTATATATTTACATACTGTATGTGCGTGCATGTCTATATCATTATGTGCAGTATCTACCTTCGTATTTTGGTGGTTCCCGAGGAGCTTTCTGGGATTCCAGCAACTCATTGAAGCCATAGTCTGTGATCTTCAACACAAAACGTCCATCGACCACGCAGTTACGAGATTTCAATCTGCCGTGGGGGAAGTCTCTGTGGTGTAGGTATTTCATACCCTGCCAGGGCAGTAAAAAATCAATTATTTTGCAGTTGGAACTTTTTCTTCATGTAAACTTATGGCTGTCTGTTCGACTGACGAATCAACGCGGCGGCTTACCTTAATGAGATCAAGCAGCAGTGAAGACTTGAACATCCAGTCTAATTTCACATCCTCGTTCCTTAGTAGATCTTGCAGACTGCCCCTCGAGCAATGCTCTGTGACTACCGCAAACTCTGGCGGGTCCGAGAAGAACCCAAGGAAGGGGTTCACGTTCTCATTTCTCAGGTCTTTCATCTGAGGGAAGCAAACGCAGTGGATGAGATCATGACAATGGAAACATTTCAATGTGGCTTTCAGATACATCTCCATTATAGATTGTGTGAACAATCTAAGGCGCTACAATGATGGCAATCTTATTCTATTCATGGCATGAATGTTCCTGACCTTTGGGGGGTACTGTATTTCTCTAAAACTGACTGTGTCATTTGGTGCAAGAACACAGTTTTTGGAATGAGTGTTTTACCTTTGTAAAAATTCTGGCAGTATTCTGCTTCACTTCCCTGAACTGGCCCTCCTCAAACCACTTCAGCCACACCCAGTCACCCTGGAAGATCAACGACACAGTTAGGAAATCATATAGGCGAGATTATTTTGACCAAGGTACAGAAAATCATATGGGCAAGCTTTTGACGTGCACAAAGAATAGAGTGTTTCAAATGCAATTATACAGGTTGTAGACTCAGAGTTACAAATGCACAGTGTTGGGCAGTAACTAATTAAATATTACATATTACTGTAATATTATTACTTTTTCCAGCAAAAGTAAAGATATTACTCTGTCATTACTTTTGAGCTTGATGTTGCATGTGAAAATAAAACAGATTAACAAGCTAGCAACAGATGACAACAGAGATGCACTGTATTTTGTAGATCCTAACCCACCGCAGCATTCTGCACAAATGACATGGCAAGTTATCGCAGTTTTTGCAAGTTGCCACTAAACAGATTGTGTTGTACATCTCTATTCGTTTGTGGGTGGGAGGAGGGGGGACTTGGGAAAGTAATATTGTAATGTGTAATATATTATTCTTTGATTCTAGTAATTAGTAAAGCAATAGTATTACTTTTTATAAAGGGGTCATAAGTAAAGTAAAGATGTTACTCTCCTAAGTAATATTGCCCAACAGTGCATATGGACATGGATATTTGTCACCTGTGATTGCAATGTGATTTACCTCGTACACAGCAATGTTCCTTGCCCCGTTTGCTGATGAATGAGAACTGTTTACAGAGTTGTCTCCAGCGTTTTCGCTCTTCCCGTCGATGCCACTCTTAGACTCGGAAACATCTTTCTGTGGGAGGAGATGACACGAATACGTGTAATCATTAATATGTAAGTTCATAGTAAGTATTGATCGGCAGACAGAGACGGAGCAGAATTACTGACTTTAAAACTGGGTTTCTGCAATCTGCAATCTACCGACTGTCTTCAGTGTGTTGCTGCTGCTTTTGGGGCAACACTGGTGTCCGATCGATCACCAGCTTTGTTATATGGTTGTATTAAAGGAGAATTCCACACCGAAACACATTGGGCATCTATCTTGATTCCAGTCACATGATACATAATGTACTTGATTTATTTTCTGTCATAGATGCCCCCTTTTCTACATTTCACCTTGAGGTCCCCCTCCCTCCAAAGCAGTTTGCATTGCTGCATGTTGGTTTTATTTTAATGCAGGTATTTTAGTAACACTTATTTTTTCGCACATCAAACCATACACTACAAGATAATTGGGCCATTACATGATTTAAAAAAAAAACACACACACACACACACACACACACACACCCGTGCGACAACAATTTCGACCTGTGTGATTGGAGAGAGGTGAGGAGAGGAGATTACCTCTGGGATTACATGTAAAGGCTGCCCCAGAGTGTGTAAAACTCATGCGCGAGTATCAGTATACTAATAAAAAGTGATGCGTGAAAAATAAAATAGGGAGGGGGACCTCAAGGAAGGGAGGGGGACCCCAAGGGGTAAATGTAGAACAGGGAGCATCTATGTCAAAAATCAAGTAATATAACAGGGTTCCTACAGGTTTCTTAAAATAAAATTTAAGTCTTTTTAAGACCTTTTTTAAGGCCATTTATATAAAACGTAATACCCATTTCACGGCCATCGTCAATAAGCGACGTTTTATATATTTTTCACAACTAGCACTGGTGCTACCTACATTTTCATTTACCAGCACGACTAGAAATTAACAAGTGCTATATTTATTAGGGGTGTGTATCTCTCCCTTACAAGACGATTCGATACGTATCGATTTGAATGGTGTCTATATGATTCAGAAAGGTTTTATTTTATCTACAGTTCGATACGATTTCGATCTGTTGGAATTTGGTACGATACGATTCGATACAGTGCGATCAGACGCATTAAAAACCCTATGTAATTAGGTTTAGGCTACATAGGGTTTCTTTTTTATTATCTCCTACAATAAGCCCCAGGAAATTATAATGGGAACATGAAAAACAACTATGTGTTTGGACTTTGAGGTGGTGCATGTCTGTCTGAGTATTCAGGAGTGCTTTGACAGGTCTGCCTGCTGTGACACAAGTAGATGCAACCACACTAGTATACATTCATTATTAAAGGAAGCCAAATGACTATAGACCAGTGGTTTTCAACCTCTTTCATACCAGGGCCCACTATTTATTCAGAATTTCAGCCACAGACCACCAATTGATACATTTTAGCCCCACAGACCCCACAACTAAAGATTTCATTTAGTTTTGTCCACAATTCCAGGCTGGATCTCAGAGAAAACAACACAGTGAAATACAGATTAAAATGACAATTAATATTCTACATTCTCTAGTTGTGTAGACTTGGGATAATTCACATGAATATTTTAACTCTTGAGAGTGTAAACATAAACATGAAACCAAATGGACCCGCAAGGGTTGTTCAGAGTCTCAAAGAGTTACATCTGGTTACCAACTTTCCTTCATTTAGCCTGGGGACCTCTTGGAATCCTCTCAGGGACCACTGGTGGTCCCCGGACCACATGTTGAAAACCCCTGCCAGGGCTGCCATAGACGCGAGCTGCTCTTCGCGTTAGCTACGCTAGCTAGTTGCTGAGCTAGCTAGCAGCTCCGCTCAAATGATCATCTGTTTGTCAGCTGTATCCACCAACTATCCACTTGTTGCGCTGTGGTGTCCGAAGCGTAGAGTATAGAGAATTGTGACATTGAGGGGACAGAAAACAGCCCGGTCACGTGGTTCAAGTACTCGCGTGAGCTCAAAACTCCAATGCATTCCGCAATTTCAGCCGTCCCTATTTTGTTGTCCCCATTCCGTAGAGGTCTATGTAGAAGCGCCTCCAATGGACTGGCCCCATGAAGTGAACGGAGTTTGCGTAACTCTAAGACTCTAAGAATACTACGTCACACAGACACTCGCACTAAACGTAGATGATCTACAAGCAATGTGCCCCATTGCAATGCATGGCTATATGAGCTTGTATATCTGTGGTTACTGTTTTGCGCTACTGATGGAATCATCGATTCATCTCTTTAGGATCGATCTAACGTGTAACTGCGCAAAATTTAAGACCTAGATATAAAAATTCAAGACCTTTTTAAGTCTTTTTAAGGTATTATTTTCAAATTCGTAAATTCTGCTTTTAAGACTTTTTAAGATCCCGCGGGAACCCTATATGATGTCACAGCGATCAAGGTAGATGGATGCAAAATGTGTATCACTTTGTAAGGACGGGGGTAAAATAATCCTTCATGTTCAATTAATTACTTAATGTCTGCTCAAAATATGGCTTTCTATTTAATATATAGTTCAACTCAAAAGGAGTGTTGTTATGATCATTAGAATAAAGGGCGATCATAAGCTCACCTTTCCTGCTTTTGTATTGTCAGGTGAGGATCTAGAGGTTGTTAAAAAGTTTAAATACCTAGGACACATAATCAGCTGATCTCTGTGATGAAGATGATGTGCAGCGTCAGTGCTGTAAGCTCTATGGCCAGGCAAACATGCTGGCACAAAAGTTTTCTATGTGTACAGATAATGTTAAAATATTTCTGTTTAAGAAGACTTACTGCACACCACTGTACACAGCTCACCTGTGGTGCAGTTACAGCAGTGCAAAAATGAAAAAACTTCAGGTGGCTTATAATGATGCGTTCAGAATATCTCCCAAACTCCTGAGATGGACCAGTGCAAATGAAATGTTTGTGTCAAGCAATGTACCCACCTTTCATGCTGTACTGAGGAACTTTATGTTTAAATTAATGTGTAGACTGAAGGAATCTAAGAATGCTTTAATTAGGGCCTTATCTGATCTCTCACAGAATGATACAATATTCTCCTCATGCTTCTGGAAACACTGGAGGCAATGTTTAGGCCTATATGTTTATAATTGATATGGACTTTTTATAGTGAAAATAGTCTGTTACTCAGGTTATTTATATGTTTTTTATTGTATGTCTTGTCCTTTCTTGTGCTTGTGTATGTACATGTATGTCTGTATGTATATCTGTACCTGTATATGGACATTCATTCAATTATGACACACAGGTGAGAAAGGTTCACAAAACATGGTTTGGGAACGGGGATTGTGGGAACCGTTCTCGCACACAAAACATCCAGAAAAAACACTAAAGGCTTGTGTAGTATGCAAAAACTGTTTAAGTGCCCTTTAGCTGGGGCCCTCCAATGCATGTCTTTCCAAATCATCATCACGTGACAGCCAAATTTACGGTCATTTAAGAGGTTTATTTATTATAAATTCCATCACTGAATGTTTGCTTAGAACACCTGAAAACATGTGGGTGAGTAGTAGTAATAAATGAAGAAAATCTGTTTTTGAAGTACTGTAGATCACTGGACAGTATGCCAGAACATATTGCCAGAACAGACGGTTTGCTAAACGATAGACCAGGGCCTTACCGTGCTGCTGACATTCTGTTCTAGAAAAGTGAGATCTTCTACGGTCAGGAGAATCCGATTAGGCCCCTTGATCATCTGTATATGCTGGACTCTTCTCCTGCAAAACAGAACAGGGTTCTGATGAGATATAGTATAGCCGATCTTCTTTGACTTGCAATAGTACCATTGTAGTAGCACCTACTCATTAGAAATACTAGTCCACTACAAATCAATGAGTATGAAACAGTTTTTCCTGCATGAAAGTGATAGCAACCAATTATAGCTATAGTATAGCAGCTATATGCATATTTATATAATAGATCTTAATATATATTATTATATTACCCTATTGGCCTGAATATAAGACTACGTTTTTTCCCCAATGGAAATATTCTAAAAATGGAAGTCGTCTTATATTCAGGGGCTATACTATTTGAGATTCAATGTTATTTTTTCTGTAAATGAATCTTGAAAAATGAGGGTCGTCTTATAAACGAGACATCTTATATTCGGGACAATACGGTATATTAATGTGTTCACAACACAATGACAGACTTCAGTGAAGAACAGTGTTGGGGAAGTTACTTCTCTTACTCATTACTAATTTATTAAAGCAACTACTTTAGTCCAGTCTAATGATATGGATATAATACTGATTCCCTGCCATGTAGTCAGACCTAATGCAGTTACTCTGTTACCCTATGTTGACCAATCATCATCATTACCATGACAGTGGAAACCACTTTCTCTTTCTCATGTGAAATGTGTTTCACAATGGGAGCGCACTCAGTGCACCATGTCAGTTTACATGGCATGACATAGGCAGGAGACTTCCCCTTTTATTGTTTTTATTACATTATGGAACATGGGTAACTACTAACTCACCCATTTAAAACAAAGCCAACTGTAATGGCATTGATGAATGGGAGAATGTAAAAAGTTACTTCAAAAAGAAGTATCTTTACGTAAGGGCATTATTTGTAAGGAGCGTTAGTCCCAACACTGGTGAATAAAAGAGAAATTCTTCTTCAGTAAAGAAGGATTCTCTTTTTTTGAGTGGTGCAAACACCTCTTCATTTAGATCCTTATTAGCTTCCACATTAGCTTTCAAGTGGTTGCTAGTGTTCTTGGCATCCACACGAAAGAAGAATAAGGTAGAAAATAGAAATAGAAAGGTCCCTGTGTCCGTGCATCAAAAAAACATCGTAGCATTTGTTCGCCAGCACAAGCATAGCACTCACTCTAAAAGGTTGCCTCTATTGCCTTTAAGCACCATGCTTAACCAGTCATTAACACTAGAACACATCACCATTCATGTAATGTACCTTATGAAAACACTGAGAGCGATTCCTCCTACAGCGAGAAGGATGATGACAACCAATATCACGATGACATAGGTGATGTCCACACCTGCAGGGGAAAAAATGGCAGGAAGTAAACATGGATGATGAACTCACACCCGGGAGTTATGCAAAATATACAGACAACACATGTGTGCACATCAAGTGGCCAGACATGTTATACACAGTTGCATCTGCATTAGGTGTGTAATGATGCATTTTAACAGTGATATGATATGTATCATGAATATACAGTACATGGCTGACGATACGCTACATGGAGGATATTGTGTCATTATGGTGATACGATACGGTAAAATCATTTGAAATCAATACCGTAACTATCTATTAAATACAATACAGTACAGTAACTATCTATTCAAGACAGTGCTAATCTATTAAATATGTGTAAAACATTTGGATACTGCAGGTTTTTTTAAGAGGAAATGCATTAGAATGAATATAAATAAGTAAACGCAGTGATCTGGCATTGAACACTGTCACAATCCACAAAAACAGTCACTAACAATTCAATATAACGTTTCATTCCGTAGCAAATCAATATTTACACAAAGCAAAACATTACGATACAATATTTTCCGTTTACAGAATGACATACTTCGATTTTTGAAATTAAAAACAATATTTTTATTACAGATACTAATACAACGTACTATATTGTTACACCCCTAATCTGCAGGGTTCAATGCAGTGCCCCCCCTACCCCCCATATGGTGCCCTAGGCAACTGCCGAGTCTGCCTAATGGCAAAAACACCCCTGGTTGAATGACCCACACCTGTGTGGGTGTGGAACAGTGCACGCATGCACAGGCACACACCAAGCCAAAGGGTCTTTTTTTTACCTCCATTGCAGATGACGCTGCGGTCAAACCAGCAGCTGGGGTCGGCGGCTGGCGGGGAACCTCCCGGGTACTGGATGGTCCTCCCGGCCGGGCGGAGCACGTCTTCCGCCAGGTCCACAACGTACGCACTGTACAGGCGGCTGCTCCTCCGGTCCGAGTCCAGAAGGACGTAGCTGGTGGTCCCTTCCCCTCCGGGGTCCACCATGATCCTCTGGTTGAAGCCATTGAGGGTGGTGTTCCTGGTGAAGTAGGCCAGGTTGGAGGCCGACAGCCACTGGCCGGCTCTCCTGGAGTTGCTGATGGCCCTGGCCAGCAGGTAGATGCTGTTGTAGATGGTCCCAAACAGTGGGTTGACCTGCAACAAGGAGACGAGGGTAATATTAGTGATAACGTGACCCACTAAGGTGAGGATATACATTATACTGTATTGCTCTATTGCAGTAGTTTTCAACCAGTGGTCCGGGGACCACCAGTGCTCCTTGAGATGGTGCCAGGTAAGTTTGTTAACCAGATGAAAAGTTGGTTAACGAGATGTAACTCGTAACCAAATTGACCTGCAAGGGTCCATCTTGCAAGGGTCCATTTGGTTTCTTGTTTACTTCCCCAAGAGTTAAAATATTCATCATCTGAATCAGCCCAAATAAACCTAAATGATTAATTTTGATCTGTATGTTTTGATCTGTCATTTTGATCTGTATGTTTGCCTGTTTTGTTTCCCAAATCCATATTGTGGAAAAAAGCAAAATAAATCTTTAATTTTGGGGTCTGCGGGGCTAAAATGTCCTCAAATTGTGGTCCATGGTTCAAATGCTGAATAAATGGTGGGCCTTGTTATCAAAAAGGTTGAAAACCACTGCTCTATTGGAGCGGTTCTACTACTACAACGTTGCGGTTTTTCAACCAAGGTTCATGTTTTTTAGGAAAAAGTAAAAGATGAGTATAAATTGTTTTACAGTCCTTGCTTTCTTTAGTTTTAGGATATTAGCTATTGGAGGGGGCATTCGACCATCATCCTAAATACATATTTGTTAACAAAATGTTAAAGTGATTTTTTTTTAATTATTAGTGTGCTGTCTCCTTCTCTCCTTCAGTAGATCCTCTGAATTTCCATGGCCAGTTATAATTTCCTGGGGTTTATTAGGACTGTAGTAGATAATAAAAAACAAATATGTATTTAGGGCCACGTTCAAATGCCCCCTCCCATAGCTAAAATCTCGAAACAAAGCAGGAATGTAAAACAATTAACAACCATCTTTTAATTTCTCTAATACCCCAAAACATCAACATTGGTTGAAAAAAAATCTCCTTTAAAGCTCCCGGTAGCCATCATTGACACAATCTTGAAAATTATGCCTTTTTCAGGCAGGCATATTTTCCTAAATTTTGTATGTTAATTAGCATTCCTGGTATTACCAAAATGCATCCAAAACATTTTGTATGGATTTGTGTGACATTTACCGATCAACCCATAATAGCAAGAACATACAATAAAACATTCTACAGAACTTTCATATCATTTTAGGACAAACACAAAATAAATAAACAAACAAACTATTCTGGTCAATAAAAGCTAAAATAAATACTATGAGATCAAAATTTACCTGCTCTGGATCCGTGGCAAGTTGAAGCTCGTCTGAACTGGTGGCAATGTTCAGTGCCTCCGTGAAGGGCATGAGGTCTGAATTGACTGTGATGGTGAGCACAGCGTCGTAGGCTTCCCGCAACCTGCTGCTGTTCTGCAGGGGCAGGTAGGAGGTGTTTGCGTAGGGCAGGCTGTAGAGCAGGGTGTCGTAGGGTATGAACACATACTGGCCCCGAGTCAGGCCCATGTCCCGGGCCTTGAGGAGGAAGCTGGCCTGCGGCTCCCCTCCAATTAGGACAGAGTGCATGCACATGATGATGACTGAAAAGAAAAGAAAACACAGTGGAGAGTTTGTCTCTCATATGCATATGCATATGCATGTGCAGTTATAGTGCTATTGCACTCAAGAGACAGTTTTATGTACTGTAACTGTTCTCACATGGGTCCTCAAGCCTAACCACACAATGGTAAGCATGTTGATGTCCATATAATCTTGTGATGCTGTTTTTTTTAGAATGTGGAATGTGCCACTTTAAAGGAGAACTCCACACCACTAATTTAAGTATTTTAGTAGCTCCAAACTTTTCCACACATCACATCCACATGACTTAAAAACTCGGGCAGCACCACCACTTCACAAAGGTGAAGCTGTGGAGAGGAGTTAATTTTGACCTGAGCGATTGGAGAGTTTAGTGACAGAAGGGAGGGGAGGAAAGGAGGAGGAGGAATAGATTACCTTTGGGATTACAGCTAAAGATTGCACTACTAGAGTGACGTAAAACGCATGCATGAGCATCAGTAAATTATTAAAATATGATGAGTGGAAAAAATAAGTTTGGAGCCACGAAAATACCCGCATTAGAGTAAAGACAACCTGCGGCAAGGCAAACTGTGGGTGGGGAGGGGGACCACAGGGAGAAATGTAGAAAAACTGGCATCTATGACAAAAAACACGTGCAGTATACACATGCACTGTATATGATGTCACAGGGATCAGGTTACATTGATGCCCAATGTGTTTTGGTGTGGAATTGCTCTTTAATAATGAATAACTACTTTTTGTCTGAAATAAGTCAGAGCAGGCTTAAAATGTTATTGATTTAGTAAACTTGTCATTGATATTGAAAGACTAGTCTATACAGTTGGTATTACATACAGTAGTCTACTGTATGTAATACCAACTGTATAGAATACTCTACTGAGTACAGTATTTGGTACAAACTGTGTGATGTGAGTTTAACTGACCATCCAATGTGGTCTTAAAAGGATCTCTGGCTAATAAGACAAATATGGCTAAAAACACTATACTTGCCTTCTATAACTAAAACATGCAAATAAAAACACCTTCAATGGTTTATTTATTTCATAAACAGAGGATCTTTCACTCAATAGGAGGTGCTCGGGTCGCAAGATGGTGATGTCACATGAGCATGTTCATCCATATATTCCATAGAGCTAGATCACACGTGACATCATCCTGCGCCAGGTGCAGTTCCTGTTGAGTGAAATATTCGCTTTTATGAAAGAAATAAGATGCCATTGGTGTTTTTATTTGTTTATTGTGTGTGTGTGTGTGTGTGTGTGTGTGTGTGTGTGTGTGTGTGTGTGTGTGTGTGTGTGTGTGTGTGTGTGTGTGTGTGTGTGTGTGTGTGTGTGTGTGTGTGTGTGTGTGTGTGTGTCACCACAAGATGAAGATGTGAAATGAGTAGTATTTCTACAGTACTTCTGTAGACTATAGGATTGTCATGAGTTGAAAATGCAGTCTGTTCTATGGGGTTTTGTTTTGATGTATTTATTATGACTAAAGGTCAATTCACTCAGTAGGATATAACTGACAAATTGAATGAACACAGTTTTAATGACCAACCAGACCACTGCGTTTATTAGAGCAAATCCTATCCAGGACCTCCCTCTGTCTTCAGTCTGAATCATGTGATGACAAAGTTGTTGTGGCTGTATCGAAAGGCTTAGGGGATTCAGGCGGACGGGAAAATGTCTTTCATTACACATCATGTCATTAAGGCGTAACCACAGTTGGAGACACATCTTTGAACAGTTAACACATTGAAAAGTAGTGTGGCAAGTTGTCAATATAAATAACCACTAGGGAAAACAGGGGCGGATACAGGGGCGGATATAAAATTTTCCAATTGGGGGGGCAGGCCTGTGTCGCTTCGCGCCACGGGCGATGAAGTCGCACCCATACCATTTTCAGTTACAGGACTTTTATTAGTCAAGTAAAGCATCAATAATAACATCAGTTGTTGTTGAAGTTGCAACAGACACGCAGCATGCTTAAAGCTAAAGGTCTGACTCAGCAAGTTTTCATTTTCAATGATGAAATGCTGTTGGTTTAGTGGTGACACAGTTGTAGTTAATATCTTGGGCTGTTTTGCATGCCATCATGTTTGGTAGGGCAGTCTGGGCATTTAGGGGGGCATTGCCCCCCATGTCCATGCCTAGATACGCCCCTGAGGGAAAACATGATGTCATAAGCCTAAATTCCAATTCAGGATACAGACAGACATGGGCTGATGGGGGCAGACAGGAAACAAAAGCCTGGGAATTTGAAGAACATTTTTAGTTACTGTATATGATATGATTTACGTTGTATTTGTGTGATGAAGCCAAAGCAGCTGATCCCACAGAGGAAGGACTCCAGCGTGATTGCGTGTTTGGGGGGCGTTAGTTCTCTTTTGAAAGCCATACTCACTGCAAAACATGGGTGAAATCTGTGACTCCAGTGGCCATCAAGTTTTAGCCTGGCAAAAGCCAGACCCAATCACTGAAAACAGCAAATTTCCAACAGCAAATTCTGTCTGGCTTTAACCAGGCTAATCAAGTTTTTTTTCTACCCCAAAACATGATCATCAGGTATTGTTATATAAAGAGTAAGATTTTTTTTTTCCAAAAAAGTGTACAGTGTTTGTTAAACTGTCATTTTTATGATTCCACTCAACCAGTTCATTAAGTATGCCTGGTTTGCCTGCTGGGTGGTGATGGGTGGAGAACCACCTAAACTGAAGCCACACCCACAGCTTTAGGGGGAGGAGGTAGGGGAGGGGCTGAACAGGTGATGACACTATATTGCAGTTTTTTTTTTCATTGGCACGTTTGACTGGAAAGGTTCAGCCCCCAGGAAGAAACCCTAAATACAAAGGGAAGACATCATTGCACCTAAAAAAAAACACACCTAGGGGTCTATTTACATCCTTTCACCTCTCAAACATGTAAAAAATTGGAAAAAATACAAAAATCACAGCAACCCCACTTTAACTCAACCTGTTCACCAGACGAAACATCTGCATGGTATTTCTGCTCCTAGCAGTCTCCTGGTGGTGGCTAAAATAGCCATACAGTGAGTGCTGAAGGCACTGGCTTACTGTAAATAGGTCATCACTTTGGATGGATCTATATCCGGGGACATCATAATGATGATCACCATTCGGAGAACTAGGCTACATATTGTATATAGACAACTTAGACAAGCATGCAGAGATAGGCACCACAAGGGCCTGTACTTCTCTCTACTGTCAGCTATCCTGCTGAGTGACCATCACAGCTAGGATTACATTCCAAACAGCCATATTTGGAATGTAATTAATGACAATATGTCATTAATTACTATTAATGACAATATGTCATTAATTACTATTAATGACAATATGTTAAAAGGAAATATAACTGTGATGAATATATCAAATATAATGCCAATTATATTATAATATAGAATTTTTGTTGTTGTCAGTGCCCCAATCAAAATATTCCATAACCCCTAACCCATTATCATACAACAGCTGGTATACTTTAACCTTGTGCGTCACCAGGCTTTCACCTCAGAGGAAAATCTGGTCATGTTGTAGTCATTATTTTGTAGCCTGGTTAAAAATAATAATAATTACATTAAATAATATGCTTCAATGTCAAATTGTTCTCTCCATTGTTCCATTGTGCACAGGCACTAAGATTGTAGTTCAACATAGTTTAAGAAATTTAAGGGTATACTGGGCAACATTTCATACAACAAATCTTAAATTTGATATCCATTATACTATTTTTGTCACATAAGCCATTCCATGAATTTCAGCCCTCAAAGCCTGTTCTAAATATGTTTTCTATTGAAAAGTGGTGGGGTACTGTGGTTCCCACGGTTCCCAGGAAAATTACATCACACCTGGTCCTTGATTAGCAGGACCAATCAGAATGTGACAAGGGGTGCTGGCCTGCTGGGAAATGTAGGACTCGCTCTAACAAGCTGCAGTACCGGCAGTGACCACCGGAGTAAAAGTGACCTAGTATACATAAAGTCTACAGCCATGTTTATTGTAACCGCAAGTTGCTTTTTCTATTAAAGCCTGCTGCCTATCCGTGTTAGTCACGCCTCCATATGCTCATGCCTCATGGCATCACGCCTCCATTATGGTCACACAGTAACACGTACTGCCACCATGAATGGCCATCTCCACTGCCCCCTGTTTCGGCCCCCTCACTGATGCAATGCTCTCCAATAGAAGACTCTCGTAGTCACAGGTCAAGAAAATAATACACGGCATACATTTGGTAGATGAGTTGTGCTTAACAATGGCGAAAGGGGAGGCTGCACACCTGGAGCACGTCAACACTATTGAACACAATTTATGTGTGTATTTTGTGTGATGAAAAATGAACCAATGAAAAGTATTAAAAAGTGCTTCCAACAAAACCTAACTCCTCTGACAATATATAAAGTCACAATAGCAACTTTATGATGGCTGACTACTTTATGAGTTGTTTAAAAATATATTTCTCTTTTTTTCTTCTTTTTTTTCATTTCCTGAAAAATATTTTGAACAACGCTGTTTTCTGCCCGCTGCTCACCTAAAAATATTACCAAAAAGAAATTCAGTTACCAGGCATCATATCAGTATTTATTTACGTATATGTTTGTATGTTTTTATTGATAAATTATACTGTGACAGGAAATGGGGAGAGAGATATGAGTGTTACACAGAGCAAAGGTCGTTGTGATTGGAATACTAAACCAACCCAAATAGTCTCATTTAATTTAATTATCAAGTACAAGTGCAATTGTGCAATTCAAAATGGATTCACTGGCACACTACCACCAGTATGTAACTCAGGTGGCACTGAGTCAACAAAAAAACTCCCTCGCCATCTTAGCGCCCTGCTAGGTACACTTGGGTGTACCTGGCGTGCTCAAACCTGCTCCTTTTTTTGTTTAGCCCAGCAGGCACCTTGACTGGTGACCCAGTGTGGCCACGGGTTCGATTCCCGATCCCGACGGCCTTTACTGAAAGTCACTCTTTCCCCATTACCTGTCACCTTACTTTGATTCTATCGCGCTACAAGATAATGGCAAAAGCTGGAAAAGTATATAAAACAGTAATTGTGTGTGACTCGTTTTCAAATTATGTAAAAATCTGGATGAAAATGTTATCATATTTTTGTGGTACTATACCTATAGGTGAAATAAGGTTTACGGGGTTGTCCATGTATGATAATCTGCTCATCTTCTTTGACAAATTTGCAGAAAAGCTAGGCTCGCTCCCATTACGTTCAATAGTAACTAATGAAACTAAAATGTTTTAAGCTATATTCGTCTTATTAGCTGGAGATCCTTTTATGGACCAGTTCCTCCATTTTCAATCTTATGCTCATATATTTGCCTCACTGATATTCCTTTTAAGAGTACACAACACACTGACACTATAGGTACGGGTCAGAGCCTACCAGTGACATATCAGACTAACATTGTTTGTCATTTGAAATAAGGTGGCACTTTTGACCTACAGTATGTCCTGAACGTTCACGTCAATGAAAGATGAATATGCATCTGTTAGATATTTCATATTCCATCCTGACTGGCCCTCTATAACCTACTTGGCCAAGTGGAGACCGTATGAGTTCCGAGGAGCATTTACCCCATGAAATGACTTGCTTGCTCTGCTCACGCACATGTAGGCCATGCATGTGTGCAATGAGCAAGTTGGCACTCGTCAGAGTGCAATCATAGTTAATATTAGCTTGGACTCTTACCCACGGATGATGTCATTATGGTTTCTGAACTGTCCACAGTCAAACAATGAAAGTGAATGGATTTTTTTTTATCACTAAGGGTTTATGCCTTCATGTTCTACCAACTGTTCCACAGGCTCTGCTTAACTTTCATTTGACTTTGGGGCATAAAACTGTATAATTTTTCATTTGGGTCTGATTTTAAACTTCCGAAATAGTTATGACATTGATTACTTCATCTGATTCATTATTCTCTGATGCTCTAGCCTAAGGGTTCCCAAACATTTTCATGTTGCCAAACCATCTTCAGAATAGATACATAGATAAAATAACTATATTTTTACTATAATAAAATAATTCAATATATTTTTTTTTCCAGGGAGCTTGAGGCCCGACCCAGCCCTACCAGTTAGCATAGATTCTATGCCTGAATCGGCCCTAAAATGTCGAGTCGGGGCTTTTCAGGTTCGGGCCCTGGTCGGGTTCGGGTCCTTGTAACCCCGGTATGACACGACATTAGGCTATGGACTACCATTTAGTGGCATTTTGATCTCTTCTATCCCCAATTTATATTGTAAAATCAACGTTAATTTACTCCTGAGAGTGTTCCCTTTTTACTCTCCCATAAGGGTCCCTTTGGTGCAAACTATCATGGAGGCACTCGCTGGAACTCCCTCATGGACCACTGGGAGTCCCCACACCCCTCTTAGCCAGGGTCATGTCTATGTTCCCTCAGCTCTATGTTCCATCAAGGGTTAGGCATAGTTTTACACTATGATTCTTGATGCAAACTCACCCTTTATCTTCCCCGCAGCCTGGATTCTTTTCAGTGTTCTCTCGATCTCAGTGTCGTTTATTCCAATAGCGGTGACTATACCAACAGGAAGACCCCTATTCCTGAGAGCACTGGCCACACTACTGGCAGTATCCATCCATATATCCTCGTTGGACGACACTACCCCGACGCTGGCCCAGCTGAAGAACTTCAACACAGTGAACAAGACTTTGGTGGGGGACGGCAAAGTCCTGGCGAACGTCGGGAAGCCGACAATTCGGTCCAGCTCATAGTTTATGCAGCCATACGAAAAGATGGCCTTTTTCCAGTTCTTGGCCAGCAGCGAGGCCGCGTTGCAGTAGCCCGGGTTCGTGGGTCCCACGAAAGCGTCGGCCACCTTCTCGTAGTAGACAAACGTGGTGAGAGCTTGCGAGGTCCTGCATGGCTCTTGAAGGATGATAAAGTCCATTTTCAGGCCAAGATCTAGACTGTAGTCCTCATTTATTCGGCCCACAGCCAGTTTGGCCGCCGCAGACGGCAGGGCCTGGGAGTAAATTGGATCGCAGTTCCAGGGCCCGAGCACACCCACTTTGAACACTACACATCGGACGCAACACGGAAACATCAAACTCCCAAGGAGTATCCATAGCATGAAATAATGCAACGGCGATATTGCGAGATTATTCCTTCGGATCACAGGTATACCTGGATAGTTGGAGAACTCCCATAACGCCCTTTTAAAGTTTTGAGGAATATGTTGCATTTTCCTCCTTCCAGGATAATCCTTATTAGTGAATGTTTAGATTCACTATAGCGTGGCCAGATGAGTCCAAAGACACCTAGAAAACAGAATGAACATCATTTATTAAAGGAGTCCAAATAATTGAAACTGTATAAGATTTAATGTGAGCTGTAAGTGTAATCTTACCATGTCTGGCACGCCTGGACAGCTTCGAGCTCCGAAGAGAATCTTACAGCTGCCCACTCCAACTTTCTCAAGCAATTCCCACTTCACCATTCCCAACATCTAGTTGGGAACTCAACTCAAAAGGTTCATGAACTCAACTCAAAAGGTTCATTCTCACCGATCTCACCACAAGTCATACTGTTGAGTGACGGGCAAATCTTCGATGCGTTGCGTCCAGAGACCACTTCAGCACCCTGGAGAGCTACTTATGTCTCGCGGTTTAGTTGTTCGCAAACAAACCTCTCCCAGGATGAAAAAGGAACCATAACAGACCTGATCTGTCAAGCTTTCCCTAGTTAAGTCTTACATTGATAAAATAAAAAAATAAAAAAGTACTTCCCAGTAAGGACTTGTCTCCACAGCGTTGGCTTGACCAATCCACGCATTAGAAATGGAAAATGAAGGAAAAAACATTGAAAGAAAATAGGAGATCCATATTAATTAATAAGAAAGCAGGTCTGGATGGGCTCTAGGCCCATTCAATCCTTCAAAGTGACCTGAGAGCGTGCCGATCGTAGGCGTAGACTCATTAACCTAATCCATATTCTGTAAGGCACAATATAAGAGGATTGGCAGCATAGAGGCTACATATAGGCTGGTGGTTGGGGAGAAAGTTTCCCACCACACTGCTGAGAGAAAGTGAAGAGAACTTCTTTTCCACCCCCCTCACAAAAAAGATCATCAGATGTCAAGATGAACTGATGATAACACGATAAAAAACGAACCGAACAAACGCAAACTCAAAGTTCAGTCGAGGCTTTTTTTTTTTTTTTTTTTTTTTTTTTACCATGGAGACATCTTGTTGCACGAATAAGACACCTGAACCGTGCCTTAATTGGTCTAATATACCAACTGCACAGGCCCTGCAGTTTAAATGAATTTGCACCTTGGTGGGCAGGGAGTAATTAGAGATAACGAAGGGGTTATCCCAGCCAAGGAGCCCCATGAGGCTTTTCATATCTGTCTTTTCAGCTCTTTTGCACCCGGGAAACTGCAGCATCATGAGCGGACAGTGTTTACTCCAAAACTTCTACAAGCTAAAAAAAAATGAAGGCTCAACATGTCAGTTTAAAGGACTGAATAGTTCACATTAATAACATTGTCTGATTTGATTATGACCCTTTTTGTTCTCGCAGCAGCCAATACCAGCAGGATCATAGCAATTATGCGAGTTGTTAGAGGTGTATGTGTGTGTGTGTGTGTGTGTGTGTGTGTGTGTGTGTGTGTGTGTGTGTGTGTAGTATCAGCAGTAGGCTTACTAAATTAAAAATGCATATTCAAAATAGAAAGGAAGTAGTAGGTATTAAAAGCCATTTTGACCTGACATTGTAGATTCTACAAAACATTATTTTTGAAATAATAATAATAATTGAAAGATTTGTGGTGCAATCTCACAATTTCCCCCCAAAACAGCAGGTGTTCATGGTGCACCATGAGCCGTGAACTCCTGCTATTTTTCAATGAAAGTTAAAAGACCACAAGTACAGTACAGAATGCTTTAAATATCCTAATGTGTGTGTGCGTGCGCTCGCGACTGCATGTTGTATAATCAAAATGCGAATATAAAGTGTAAATTTGGAAAAGTCTACGTTTTGACATAGGCATCGCATGCGCACATCATGCTTCACCCATGGCACTGGCACCAGGGCAGGGCTATCACCATTCCACCTTTGTTGACCCATATCCCCATAAGCTGATGAGCCTCTTAAATGTAACACCTTGATACCGCTGTACAACATCCAGGAATAGAGGAGAAAATTGACGGCTCAGCAGAACACTAGCCCTGGCTGTGAATGGACACCAATGGGAACCCGTCGTGACCCGTACCCTATATAATGCACTGTCACGACATGCAGCCCCTCCCCCACCCTCTGCTTTGTGTCTTGCGTACAGTCTGTTGTTATTAGTGGGGTTGCCGTGGGAACCCCACTAATGTTATTGTGATGGCAAAATGTGTAAACTTGAATCTTTTTTTTGTTGTTAAAGTGATGGCTGTAAACTTTTATCTGAAGACTTTATATTTTATTATTTATTTTGTAATCGTTCAGCCAATGAGAAACCATTGTTTGAGATGACGTAATTTAGCATGTTTCAAAATCGGTAGGTCATTGAGAGGTACTGTATGTATCGGCAGAGATTATGAGAGTATGAGAATGTGTACTGTGAATTCAGATACCCAAACTTGTTTGAATATATTACGTCATTAATCACGTCAGCATAACTGAATAAAAATAGATTTTCGAGAGACATCATTTTCATAATTAATGACAATAATCTTTTAGAATGAAATACAGAGAAAAAGAGTCGATGAAAAGCTATAAAATGAGGAAAAGATCTCAAAGAGGGAGAAGACGCAATAGAGATTGAGATCAAAAACAAGACTCAGGAGTGTGTACAAAAGGGAAATTAGGTCATTTAGGTGAAGAAGCAAGGAAGAAGCAGGATCATCACCACATTGCATTTACAATATCATCAAGGGCACTTTGCAATTGTAAAATTGCATTCATTCTAGTTTAGTTTGTTTCAGATATAGGAGCAGTAGTCAGTCAGTCAGTTAGTTAATTAACAATAGTTACTGTATGGATGGGCAGATATATCGGTCCTCCCGATTTTATCATCTGAAAAGGCTTTAAAAACTCGATCTATCTTCATCCGCTTATCTGAGGTCGGGTCATGGGGTCAACAGCTCCACCAGAGAGCTACAGACTTCCCTGCCCCGAGCAACATTGGAGACCTCCTCCTGGGGGATCCCGAGGCAGATCCAAGGCCAGCGAGTCGGTATAAGGCCTTCGCACAAGTGCTGTTGGTCTGCTGAGGGCTTTCCAAAAGCCTGCATGTCGGTATCGGTTGATATGGGTTGATATTGGTTGATTCCCGTATCGGAAATTAAGAGTTGGACAATATTCCATATTGGTGGAAAAGTCAATATCTGAAACAATAATAATAAGCCAAGCCGAAGGCATGGTGGAGACTGTTTTTCACTCCATCCGTCCGTTTGTGTCCTAAAGTCATGTGATATACTTGCCAGTTTTGAACAAAAAGCGTCTAATCACGAATGCAATCAGACAATGAGAGTATCCATTGTCCAACAAAGGCACTTGCAATCCACAAAAAATCAAGAGTGCACAAATATACTGTAAACTAAGTTATTTGAGAGTGTATGCTATCACAATGTACCTCAAGCTTATTTCTAATGGTTTGGGCCTTATTCACCACTGATATAGCCTAACCGTTCATAATGTGACGTAGCCAGCAGTGGAGGGGCCGGGGATGACGATACGTTGGTGAGATCCAATCAGATCAGCTCATCTGCCGTCTAAAAAGTGACGGCACCACACCCCCTCAGGCCAAAATCATTTCAGGTTAGGCCAGGCTAGAGTCAATATAATACTAATGCTGGATAAAACCAGGGTTGTTTCCATTCCATGCCGGCTTGGAAAATTGTACATTGTAAACAAAGTGGAAGTGCAAATTTGGAACTGAAGACTGAAGAAGAGGAGGAATTATACAGAGTAATGATGTCATCAATGTGCATTGATGTCCCCTTAAAAAAGTCCAAGAGCATCACAGAGGTCATGTCAAAGTAGCTGAGAAAGGTAACTCATGTTACCTGTACATCTTTTGCATAACTCTGTCGCCATCTGTTGGACAATGTCTTGTACTACAAACTAGTGCACATCCAAAACCAAAACAATAAATCAACCTGTTTCAAAGAAAGAAAGAAAGAAAGAAAGAAAGAAAGAAAGAAAGAAAGAAAGAAAGAAAGAAAGAAAGAAAGAAAGAAAGAAAGAAAGAAAGAAAGAAAGAAAGAAAGAAAGAAAGAAAGAAAGAAAGAAAGAAAGAAAGAAAGAAAGAAAGAAAGAAAGAAAGAAAGAAAGAAAGAAAGAAAGAAAGAAAGAAAGAAAGAAAGAAAAAGAAAGAAAGAAAGAAAGAAAAAGAAAGAAAGAAAGAAAGAAAGAAAGAAAGAAAGAAAGAAAGAAAGAAAGAAAGAAAGAAAGAAAAAGAAAGAAAGAAAGAAAGAAAGAAAGAAAGAAAGAAAGAAAAGAAAAGAAAAAGAAAGAAAGAAAAAAAAGAAAAGAAAAGAAAAGAAAAGAAAAAAAAAAGAAAAGAAAAGAAAAGAAAAGAAAAGAAAAGAAAAGAAAAGAAAAGAAAAGAAAAGAAAAGAAAAAGAAAAGAAGAGAAGAGAAGAGAAGAGAAGAGAAGAGAAGAGAAGAGAAGAAGAGAAGAGAAGAGAAGAGAAGAAGAGAAGAGAAAAATGCAACTCTTAGTGTATAGTTACAACATTGTTGTACATCCATTGTTGTACATTCATTGATATCATTCACCTCCAATTTCACCTGTTTAGGCCCATCCTGTACGCTGAATGAGATCCCATCTCTCCGGAAATGAAATTGTATTCATGGGGCTTTCAGTTTACAGCATATCTGGCTCATGAAATGATTATAGCCTAATGATGAGCCATATCTGGAGGTTGGTGCAGGCATGCAGCATCACACTGTAGGTCATAACACAGCTGGGGAAAGTATGTGGCCGCTGGCCAGCAATTTGAAGGAGATGACCCCTGCAAGATAGCTTTTGGATATTATGTGAGGACGGAGAGACATATAGCCTACAAGCACAACATTATGGACTAAACAACGCAGCAGCTGTGTCTGAGTGTGTTTGGTTGGATGTGTGCGTGTGTGTGTCAGCATGCATGGACATGCATGGCATGGACACGTGCATGGTCAGTCTAGCACAGTGGTTTTCAACCTTTTTGACACCAGGGACCACCATTTATTCAGCATTTGAGACACGGACCACCATTTGATGACATTTTAGCCCCAAAGAACGAAAACTAAAGAATTCTTTTGGTTTTGTTCACAATTCCAGGCTGGATTTGGCAAACAAAACAGTGTAGACTTTCTTAATTAAATGGTGATAATTCAGATGAATATTTTAACTCTTGAGAGTGTGAAAATGAAACCAAATGGACCCGTTTTAACATTTCACTCCATATAGCCAGGTCTGAGATCCTGGGATGCACATAGTTGGCGACAAGATCGAGAGATGTGATAAATAATAAATAATTAGATCAGCACTCGGTAGAGTGCAAACTTGCGCGTTGGGCACAAGTAAGTCATGATCTACTCTACCCAATTGGGAAACGGGTGTCCGAGGAGCTACCAGCTAAACTGGATATGTTGTCGTAAGCCATGCAAAAGTGTCCACTATTAAAGGTCACCAGTATGGTCGCTTGTAGACACAGGTAGCAAATAGTCCAGGTGCTTTTCAAGCACCAGGCATAAACCCTTCCATAAAATAGCTTCCTCACACACCCCTGAAATTACATTTGAGCAGGTGTTCCTTTTCTTCGTGTTTGTTCCTGGCTCAAGTCCAACAACAGTGCAAATGGGACCCTTAGCAATGCAGACAAACCCCGCATTTTAGAGTGTAGCAACAGATGTATTTTTTGTTGTTGTTTGTTTTTTATCCCACGATTTTGTAACCCATTTTTCACCCAGTGCCAATTCCTAATGTGATCCTGGGCTCTACACACCCTCCACCAACCTGGGGAGGCAGCGGACTTGCCTCATGCTTCCTTCAATGCATGAGGAGTCCAAGCTGCCTTCTTTTCACTTGACAGGGGGGAGTTTCCCTGGTTGGACGTAGCGCGTGGAAGGAACACGTTATTCCAACCAGTTCCAGTCCACTCCATCAGGCACCCCGGCTGGCCAGGGGGAGGCAAACTCCACACAGAAAGGCCCTTTTGCCAACCCCGCCTCGGGTATGGGCACTGATGACACGGAGGAGCAGACACGCCACCAGCACCCACAGCAGCGCCCCTAGCGGGAATTGAACCCAGGACATTCTAGCTGTGAGGCGGTATGCAGAGTTAATAAGAAATCTACATACTGGTAGGCCTTGACCTCATCCTCTCAGCTCATCTCCTCATGGAACTAGCCAGGATGAAGTTGACATTATGATTTGTATGCATTATGTGCATTAATTGTATGCATTGTGTGGACCTATGTACCTAATCCCATATTTACTTTAGTTTGATATCTGATGTATTGATTGGTTGAATACTTTATTAACACTTTGTTACAGGCTGCAGGTAGTACTGTAGAGTCAAAGGTTATGCTAAAAGGATAACAAACAAACAATTGTCAGCAGTCCTTTTATAGCTCTTGTAAGTTGTAAAAGCTGTACATTTAAAAGTAACATTTAGGAGGCCTGACCTGACGAAGATGTGACTGATACAATCGAAACGTTGTCACTTTTGTACCTGCACCCTGTATTTAAATTAAAAGGCTTGAACTGTCTGTGCTGCTCCAGTGCCTCCCTTCTCTACTAACATTTACGAGGGTCTGTGTACAATTTTGAGGTATTTGTAGTCTAATACTTTTACTTCTACTGCTCCACACCTCAGATTCTAATATTTTACTTTTACAGCACTACATTCATTTGGAAACTTTAGTTTAGTAGTTACTTTAATTATTTGCTTGTGTACATGTTTTCAAAGTAGGCTATTGAAAACTTCAAATATACTACCTACCTACTTTTGTTGATGCCAAATGCGATTTTTATACTTTTACTCAAGTAGTTTCTGAATTCCAGACTTTTTCAACGTCATTTTCTACTCAAAGTGAGGTTGAAAACCCACTGATCTACCCCTTTTGTATGACCGATTCCCTCCATGGTCACAGCAGACCAAGCTAGCTTTGAACTTTTATTGCCTTTTCCTTTCTTTTCCTTTTTCCCATAAAACGAAAACCATCAGAGAGAGGAGTCAAAAACCGCCGCCTTGTTGCATAATACTTTCCCCACTTTCTTTCTTTTTCTTTTTTTAATTCCATGTATGTGGCTCTTTTGCGGCCTCTCCACTAGAGTGCGTATTGTGTGCGTTGCATGCCCAAACGTGCTGCTGCTGCTTCTCCAAAAGAAAGGAGGAAACCCCAAACCAGGGAATACATGAGGACTCGGCCCCAAATAATACTCGGACCAGCCGAAATGTTGCGACATTGAGGGGTCAGAAAACTAAGTTCTCATAGCTGCCCGAAAGAGGGACAAAAAGAGAGACATTTCCAAAGCTTTCTTGAGAACGTACAAATGTGACACCCTCAGAAATTATAATTTTTAATTATAAGCACTTTAATTTGAAATATCTTGGGTTGTTTTGCATGCCATCATGTTTGGTGGGACAGTCAGGGCATTTAGGGGGGGTGCCTAGATCCGCCCCTGGTGATCCCATGGCATGAAGTGAACAGAGTTTGCGACGGCGTACGTCTGTCTATACTCAGGGCCGAGTATTATTTGAGGCGAGCCTTCCTGTTACCACACCAGGCAGGAGACTTCTTTTTGAGAGAGAGAGAGAGAGAGAAAGAGAGAGAGAGAGAGAGAGAGAGAGAGAGAGAGAGAGAGATGGGAGCAGAGGAGCGGCACACTCTCTCTCCTCCTCCTCCTCAGCCCTCCTCCTCTTGACACTTCATTGTTACTCAGACATCCAGACACTCAATCCAGAGGTGACAACACTAAACTAACTGACGCTGTGAAGAAGTGATCGCTGTGTGTGTGCGTGACTGACTGACTGACTTTGTGGGGGAACGGACGAAAGTAAAGAAAATGGGAGCGGAGTCGCGCGGATCCGTGGTGAAGTAGATTTTTTTAAGCGGACTGTCCTGTCCGGCGGCGGCAGCCGAACCGAACCCACTCTCTGCCCTTCCAGCTCTCGGATCATGGTCAAGGTAAGAAGACGTTAAATGTAGGTCCTACGCGAGGTCATTATGTTAGAAAACACAACCATTACAGTGTGGCTTGATTCTAGCCACCAAGAAGTAGTTGTTCTGCTTGGACACCACCGCTGCAGCTCTCTCTCTACAGACCTCACTGGTCAGATCGGATTTCAACATTTCGCTGCTGGGATGATCTAAAGAGAGGAACAACTCCACCTTGGTGGCTTCGCCGTGTTTGCAATAAGACTCATTGTTCAGCGGTTTTAGATTATTGTAGCCTTTTACTGCAAGAAGTTATGGAAGCGTGAGAGCGACTTCTGTTAAACACAAACTGTTCTAACTTATGTTGACGATGCGCACTTCTGAGAGTGACAGAGTTGTGATTGACGGACTCGTGGACGGAAAGGGGGCGGGGGATGACGTGATAGATAGACTACTGCACATGCATGCATGCACACAGTACAGTTATAAATGAAAATGATTAACGTGACTTCACACACACACACACACACACACACACACACTCAGCTAAAGCACAGCTGCATGCCTGCTGCCACGGCTGCAAGAAACCAGAAACCTGATCTTGCATAGGTAGGGTATACCGGTCCCGATGGAAGCTGTGCCCGCCTCTAAAACGTCCCGCAGCTGGAGCTGGAGAAGGGGGGGGGGGGGGGGGGGGGGGGGGGGGGCAGCCTGGGGGCCACTGTGGTTCTGTGGTTTGATTCCAAACTTTCTTATGTCAACAAAAACACCCCCCCCCCCCCCCCCCCCCCCCCCCCCCAAAATGACACTCATTAGCCCATGCACCACCCCTTTTGAAAATCCCATAAGAGAATATTTTTAAGGCTCCAGCAGAGATTCTCAGCTGTTTAAAGGTAATAGCTTTGGCTTTTAGCCGAAAATCTAAACGAAATAGATATATAGCTATTATGCCCTTTCCCCTCTATGTTGCTATGTTTACTTTGATGCTGCAGCTGTTTCCCTGCAGAGACTTGCTTCGTCGGCAGACAGTCCAGAACTTTGTTGTTGTCACAAACAAAACATCTGGCTCAGAAAAGGCGGTGCTAATTTGTTAGGGGGATGGGGTTGTGTCGGGTGAGGGAGCGTTTTAGCCAATCACAGCACAGCACTCTCCAGCAGATTCATAATGGGCCAATAGAGTGGAGGTGAGGTGGAGTTAGATTCCGTTTTTAAACAAATCTGTTTACAAACACTCTGTTTGTATGCACTAAAGTTAAAGCTTTATTACCTTTAATTTCAAGACCCCGAGTTTATATTGTGAAATCTCTGTTACTTTAACTCTGACAGAGTACAAATGGAACCATTTGGACCGTCTGGTCCCATTTGTACAGTCACTCTCAGAGTTACAGAGCCGCAATGCTCCATTTGGTGCCAAACTATCAGTTTGACTGGGACCCCCTGGAACTCCCTCAATAAACCCCCCATTAGAGCCCCTGGACAGGCCAGGACCCCACTTTAGGAACCACTGCTCTAAAACGTCCCAGGCTGGTGGGGGGTATGGCAGCCAGGGCTCCTGTGGTTCTTGCATGCTGTGTGTGTTTTAATCAAATGATAAGGCCGACCCATGCAGACAGCCTGCCTGGCCGTGGATAATGAACAGCATGTGGCCCTGTCTGAAACGGTCCTACTGCTCAACAGTGCATCAAGGTTTTATGTTAGAAATGTTGAGTATGAGTCCCCAGCATGTAGAAACTGTGGGATACTAGCTTATGTTGTGGACAGTTTTCATAGTTGGCATAATATGTGAACATACCGTTATCACATAAAAATGTCAACATTTCACCGGGTGGTATGTAGCATGTGACATGTCTAACTATTGTTTCTTTTTTATGATGTTGGATCTATATCAATCCAAATATTAGTTTATTTTGCTCAGAAAACACTCATTGGGCTAAAAACAGACATATCTGTCATCACAAATGTGCTTAGTCAGCACATTTGGGCAAGTGCTGTCACTGTGTCCGTTTTCAGTTCAATTTTTCTTTTTTTTTTCTGAACTAATTCTTGGAGTGGATTCAGCATCATGAACATCGCCCTAGTAGTTACACATAACACATGCTACATAAAGCAACATTTTGAAATCTTTGCCTTCTATAGGTTGTGTTCAAACATGTCCAGGTGCAGCTCTATAGGCTGGCAAGTAGACTGTCACGCTTTAAGTGTGCACACCTTTGCTGTGGACTCTGCCATCAAAGCAGATAGTCTACATATTTGGCAAAGACTAAAGTGGACACACGTGACACTGGGTTCAGTCAGTCAGTCAGAGGCCATGAAGGTATGCTTATTGCTTGTATTTTATTCATGCTACCGTTTATTCAGAACCAAATTAAATAAACCAATCCAAAAGGGAATATGTCCACTCAGTACATCCAGATCCAAAATGTTCATTTGAAGGACAGAAGTATCGCTTATGTGGGGCAAGTGGAACAGAACGGCTTGTGGTCTGTAACCTAATAGGCCTACTTAAGCTGCTATTAAATGAATTGATGTCATATTTGACCAGAGGCCTACTATTATATATAGTTATTAACCCAGAGGGGGTTAATAACTAAATAATAGTATGCCTCTGGTCAAACATGACATCAATGCTTCTCACATTTTGTTTTAAAATGGGTCATCGGTGGCATCATGGCCAACTTGGTACTTGGTCTAGACTATAGGGGAAATGTCTCATGTTATTTTAACAGGCTTGACACCTTGCAGTTAAAGACAGCTTTAGAACAGAAAGCCAACTATGTGACTGGGGACTACAGGTACATTTGAGCATGCCAGTCATAATGTGGTACAGGGTCTCTCAATTTAAGGGGCGCCTGATAATTCCTTGAAACGAGGGACTGTCCCACACAAAAGGGGGGTATCTGGTCACCCTACTTCAAGACACAGATCAGTAGTGGACTGGATAGTAACAAAGTACTAAGTACATATGCGCTAGTGTACAGCTGGTGGAACTGCTCAGCTTAGATAACGTATATTCTGCTTAAACAGTTAAACCCAACCTTATATTCCTAACCTTAAAGGTAATAGAGGCAACTTTAGTGTGTACAAACGCTGTGTTTGTAAACAGATTTGTTTAAAAACAGAATCTAACTCCACCTCACCCTCCACTCTATTGGCTCGTTATGAAACGGCTGGAGACTGCTGTGCTGTGATTGGCTCCTGAGCCCGAAAAATGTTTTACTTTCGTGGTTTGTTGACAACAATACAGTTTTGGACCGTCTGCAGGATGAAGCAAACGTCTGTCTGCAGGGAAACAACATCAAAGTAGAAGCCACGTAGAGGGGGAAAGGAAAAAATATATAGCTATATATCTATTTCGATTTTTGGCTAAAAAGTTGCCTCTATTAACTTTAACCTCAGGAGAACGGTGCCAAAAACGAACCCTTTTCCTGAACTAATTCCTAACCTTATTCTCACTTAGTAATATAAATTAAAGAATGCAACAACCGCCACACGGAGCAGTCAGGATGACTCAGGGGGAAAAAGGGAGTTGAGTTGAGTGATGTATTGTGGACGACGGTACTCATAACCAAACTAGAATAGTTTCTCCAGACAGACTGTTGACTCACGAAAAGTCCAAAGCGCTGTTCTTCCTTCTTCTATGTTTTGACGATGGGTTCTCAAACCACCGCTGGAGTGATAAAGATGTCAAAACAGGAACCCTGAAAGTGAGATGGTATCAGGGTGGGGACTTGAAAGGGCACTCGGCCCAATGGGCCTCTAAAAGGGGACGTGGCCATTTGCTAATTACTGTGGTTAGAGAATGCGTCCTGATTATTATGAAGCCAGGGGGTTAAAAGCAGATTGCTGCAGTGCTAACTGAGATTTATTGGGGGAAGGTTTGAGAGGGAACACCTGGCGCTGAAAGTTCACGATCCCCAGTAAAACAAAGAACAGATGGGGTAATATATAGGTGAGGGAGACGAGATCGAGACCTGAGAGACATATGTTAGAGACCTGTATGGAAAGGCAAGTCAATCAGGGGCGGATGTAACATTTCCCAATTGGGGGAGGGGGGGTGCAGGAGAAAATGATATGGGGGCGGCCCATACCATTTTCAGTTGCAGGACTTTTTATTAGACTAGTAAAGCATCAATAATAACATCAGTTGTTGAAGTTGCAAATAGACACACAGCATGCATAAAGCTAAAGGTCTGACTCAGAGAGTTTTCTGTTTTCAATGACAAATTGATGTTGGTTTAGTGGTGAGACGATTGTAGTTAGTTAGTTAGTTCAAATACTTTTAAATACAAAAAGGTATAAGCACTGAAATATCGTGGGTTGTTTTGCATGCCATCATGTTTGGTGGGGCAGTCTGGGCATTTAGGGGGGCGTTGCCCCCCCCCCATGCCCATGCCTAGATCCACCCCTGAAGTTGATAGGGGACGGGGTGAATGTGATAACTTCTAAGACGAGTGACTGACATATTTACCTAATGACCCCAGTCAGTATCACTGTTATTTTCCTAAATCTAGTGGGCACAGTATGGCTTGGGTGTGGTTTGTAGACAAGGCGGACGTTTTTTTATGGTCCCATTGCTTGCGTGAGGGGAGACAGACTTGTTAACCTTGGGTTGGATGATGATGATAGCCTTCAGGAACCTTCCTCTTGTGTCATTATTTTTTATAAGAGCAAATGAAGTAACAAGAAAAGCGGAAATGAAAGTTCTAGTGCTGTGAAAACAATGAAAGACTCAGCTTGTAATCTGCAATTTTCTGCAATTGTTTTTCCCCCAGAATGCAGATGTCGTTGAGGTTTAACTGGTGATGTTGTAATGGTGTAAAGCTTATAGTTTTGTGGTTTGTAGTATTTATTTTTCCCACAAATGATGAACATTTCATCATTTCAACAAAAGGCTACATTTTAAAGGTAATAGAAGCAACCTTATATGTGTACAAACACTGTTTGTAAACAGATTTGTTTGAAAACAGAATCTAACTCCGCCTCACCTGCTGGGGATTGCTGCGATTGGCCAAAACGCTGCATCACCACACAAACCCCCCTCCCCATCACAAATTTTCACCGCCTTTCCTGAGCCAGAGGAATGTTTTGTTTTCATGATTTTTTGACATCAAAGTTGTTGATTAGTAGAAGCAACGCAGAGGAGAAAAGGGCAAAAAAGAATATGTATAGGTATATATCTATCTTGATTATTAGCTAAAAATTTGCCTCTATTACCTTTAAGACCAGCATTTTATCTCAGTCCCTTATGCATTCCAAAAGGAGAATGGGTTGCTTGATAAGAGACTGGCAGTCTAGATCTCATTAAGATTTATTCAGGATGTTATGTCTTGTTTGTACGTCTGTACTTGATTTCACAGTCCTATGAGGGTTGGTCACCTCAAAACGAACTCAAAACACATACACATACACATACACTTATGCAACCACACAGGTAGCATTCGTGGAATAGCGTGAGAATTACAATCACCATGTTGATCTTTGGAATCAGAATCCACTTAGTTATTTCAAGGACTCAGTCTACATAACACACCTGTTACATAACTGCTCTACGTGCATTATAGCTTGTGTGTGAATAATGGTTCCAATCTTCGTACAATGCGTTTAATCTGTAGTGGTGAGTGTATATTTCCATATCTCATCAACATTATACAGATTTTTTTTTTTGTTTTTTAAGGGTGATTTGTGTATTGAAAAATATACACTCATGTTTTTTGTTGTTTGCATTTCTGACTTTCAAGTTTTCTTTGTCTCAAGTTTTCACACTAGGTTATGTAACATTTGTACAGTATGCTATTAGTGGTGCCCGGTTGTGCACGTAACTTGCATGGAATTGTGTCTTTAAGTATGATTGAAACAAACAAATGGGTAGCATCGCCATGCCAAAATACAAAATCGCAGCACAGCCATTTGTTTATTCTCTATACTGTAAAAACGTTTAGACTTTTTAGATTTTATGTTATGTACATAATTGACATTTGTCAATTGACAATTGTATTTATATTGTTTAATCCACTCTTTGGTCGGAGCAAATCCATAACTGTTTGCATTAGCATCACAGTGTAAAAGTGGACAACAACTGGCCATGGCCCTTTTGAATCGTGCACGCATCCATGTCCATTCTGCGGTCTGCATTCAATGGCTCTACATTCTGACCCTCGACGTCGCTTTTCTGGCAGACTAGGGTTTTTCAACGGCAGAGAGCAGGCACTGCGAGACTCGTGGCACAGTTGAAAAGCGACATCTCATCAAGACACAAATACATCATCATAACATCCGGTTTCGGAAACATGGCTCTTTAAAATACGGTGGAAAAAATGGCTTTCACTTTTATTTATTGGGTTAGGATGTTGAGTTAATTATTAATTTAGTGCCAAGTCATCATGCCGCCTCGGTTAGGCTTAGCTCTGACCGCTTAGTTTGAGTTACACAATGATAACCTCTGACCAAAATGTGCGTGTGTGTTTAGGACTATATCTGATCTATTACAGTAGACTCCTAATGTGTTTGATAAGCTCATGTTAACGCTAGGTGAGGCATAGTTTTCTCAAACGCCTGCCTGTCAACATTTACCATTTGACTTGTGTCAGGGGGCAGCTGTTGAATAGAGAGAGGTACAGTATAATAGACCTATGCCTGTGCTGTTGTGAATGTTTTTTTTTTTTTTTTGGGGGGGGGGGGGGGGGGGGGGGGGTATACTGTATATTAATATATTAGTTTAAAATAATCTCTAATGAGCATTTTGTTTGTAATTTCTTAAATTATGGATAAAAAACTATATGTATTTTTATTACACACACACACACCTGTGTGTGTGTGTGTGTGTGTGTGTGTGTGTGTGTGTGTGTGTGTGTGTGTGTGTGTGTGTGTGAATTAGTGAATGATTTGCTTGGCTCTCCAAAATGAGTTGCTGGTAACTTCAATATCCAAAAGCAGTTGATCGCATTTTCTGTCTGCATTCTAGAGGATTTCTTTCTTTCTGCGGTTTGCAGTGATGCAGTAACTGAGCTGTAGCTAGTAAATATACGAGTGAGTCTATTTTTCCATGATGAGTAAGTTCTTCTTTCTGCTCTTGGGTCTTGTGAATGCACCTAGAGTTCCAAGGACTCATTAATCAGTCGCTGAAGCTTTGACATTCGATATTTGTTTGGTCTTGCAAATGTTGTTTGTTTTTTTATATGCTTTGTCATTGTATTGTGCACAATTAGAAAGTGCAAATGAAGTCTTTGATCGAGGATCAAAGAGTCCCCCCCCCTCCCCTGGGGTGGCAGGGTGGGAACTTTGCTGTTTCAAATGGGAACATTACATTTTCTCCAATTTCCCCTAAAACCGCAAATGAGAGGAGACCTTAAGGCGGAAGGTTAGGGGGGTTTGATGTGGAATGTTAATAAGTGGAGTGCAGGAGTGCGCAGTGTGCATGGATTAAGCTCAACATCTAACTTACTGTAGCTGTACAGAGATTTGGTGCAGGGGCATGTTGACATGGATGTTAGCTTAAAAGACATTCATGCCACTATTTTGGACACTTCTTAAAAGGCATTCATGCCACTATTTTGGACACTTATTAAATAAGCTCCGATTCTCTCGCAGTTATCTACTCTCTGCAGTCCATGGCTCGGTGCATAGCGGTACATGTCCTAACTATTATACCTCCTCAGTGAATCATTGTATTCGTGAAATCGTCATATGGTCACCCAAGTACACGTTTCCCTTTCTTAAAATAAACTAATGTTTGCTTTGTGGCTGAGCCTTTCCACACTTTTCTTTTTACAACAGGGCTGTAAAAAATCATTTGAGACTTAATTGACCTCATAAACATTTAACATCAAATGAGGAAAAAATGAATACTACATTTCTTTTTGAAAGAACCCATATACTGTCTAGGTCTGCATAGCCTGAAGCTTCTTGTACCATAAACCCTGTCCAGTCTTGTGTTCGCTTCCAAAGCTAGTCTTGGCTCCCATAAATTTCAAGTGCTTACATCTTCCAGCTTAGCAGAAATGGGAATCCGAAAGTGTGTTCTACATTGCATGATTTTCTTTTTCAAAAACGGTACTATTGTGATGAACAGATTATAGTTTCCCTTTCTCAGCTTTAGCTGGTGTAGTTCCAGACTCTAAATAGTATTCAGAGATTGTGAAATAGTAGTCTGGCCAGTGGCCACATAAGACTAAAGTCTTGTGTAGTTTATGTTCCCTGCTCAACATTTTTTCCTCATAAATACAGTATGATCGTAGCAAAAACATCTTTTCAGTATGTAAATTATTTATAATAGTTGTGTTCTTTGTGTATTTGTGTTCTTTATCTATGCTATAGTAATAGTCTGTCAGTTCAAACCCCTAAGTTCACGTGGGGTAGCTCTAACCCTCTAAACATAATCATCTAACCATTGATGGCCTAAGGGTTATAGGAGCACCCTTTTTGCCAAAAGTTTTGCCGGTTTGTTTCCCCGGACCCAGGAGATAGTGGTGTCTGTGTGTGTTTTAATATATTGCAGGGCTTTGCTGAATGAGCTCTTGTGCTCAGCTACTACCCTGGGTAAACAAAGGAAAAATAAACAATAAACTGCAATTTACAATCGATTGCCTCTCTCTCAATTACTAAGTACCAATTGTGGGAAAAACTGTCAAAAGTCGAAAACCAAGAGCCAACACTGAAACCCACTGTTGTTGTAACTCACTAACTACATGTCCAGCTAGCATTGCGTCATATAACTCTGGTTACTATTAATTGTTCCTCCAGAGCACAATGGAGCGACTGCTGTGGCTCGGCCTGTCCCTGGTGCTGGTGGATGTCCGTGCCGGCACGGCGGTGAGGAACTGCCACCCTGCCTGCCACTGTGAGGTGGAGAGCTTTGGCCTGTTCGACAGCTTCAGCCTGACCCGGGTGGACTGCCACGCCATGGGGCCCGGCGCCGCCATGCCCATCCCCATCCCCCTGGACACCGCCCACCTGGACCTGTCCTCCAACACCGTGGGCCCGCTCAACGACGCCATGCTGACCGGTCCCGGCTACACCACCCTGGTCAGCCTGGACCTCAGCGGCGACCGCATCACCCAGGTCTGTCTGAGTGGCACACAGTCATTTAAACTCGTTGTACATTAAAGGGGTATTTCACTTTCCAAAAAAAAAAATGGTCATTTCATCATCCACTTAGTCTCAAGTGAACACCCCAGACAGTTTTTACATTACTTGATTCAGTGTTTAATTGATAATTGATGTTCGTTTTAGCTGCCCCGCCCCTTCCTATACAAGCCCATTATAACTTAAAACTCCATTTTAACCATGATAGATCTTATCAAAAACACCCAATCTTTTTTTTTCTGTTAACTCATATCGTCTTCCTATTATGTGAGAGGGCCATTGAATTTCATTTACCATTTTCATTCATTTTTAAAGGTAGGGTAAGTGATTTGAAATTCATGGTGTAGTACCAGCCTGGTGCACTAGGGGCGCCCAACAGTAGCAAGCAACACTATGTGAACCTGCTGCTCGATCCTGATTTGAGGAGAATTCACCCTCCACCTGGGGAACTTTTATTAGCTCCTCTGCTAACGTGGGGGAGGGGGAAACTCCATATATGGTCTGCACAGTGCACACCTTATAATCAGTGTTGGGCAGTAACAAATTTTAGATTACATATTACTGTAATATTATTACTTTTGCTCCAAAAAGTAAAGTAACGAGATTACTCTGCCAAAATGGGTAATAAGTAACGCATTACTTTGCAAATAACGCCAAGTTACTTGTTTAAAAGGAGCTTGTTGTTGCATGCAAAAATAGAACAGATTTACAAGCTATCGACAGATACTGTAACAACAGAGATGTGCACTAGATTGTAGATCCAGTGCACACACAGCATCCTGCGCACAGTTATGTACAATACAAATCGCTTGCTGCTTTATTTTGTATTTTAAATACAAGACATCAACTGTCTTTCAGATTTTGTTTTGAAAACAATTGTGAAAAAGTTTATAAAGTCAAAGAGACAAATTTCGAAATCAGGTTTTGTTAGTTGCAGGTCTGTTTTGTGATTCAAGGTTCAAATGTTCCCATTGCTTCTCTCTGCTCCCTTTTTTTTTTTAGCTAAGAAAGACATTTACAATGTCGGATTTTGTTAGCTTTGTTTTCAGATGCAGTTTGTGGGATTGGCGACTTTCTCCAATAAATTGAATTCAGTTCTAAAAAGAGTTCGCTAAACAGATTATGTTGTACATCTCTATTTTTTCAAAGGTGGGAGTTGAGCTGAGTTGAGTTGAACTTGGGAAAGTAATAACATAATATGTAATATATTACTCTTCGATTCCAGTAATAAGTAAAGTAATGATATTACTTTGTCTAAGGGGTAACGAGTAAAGTAAAGAAGTTACTTTCCTGAGTAATATTGACCAACACTGCTTATAATAGAGCATTTTAACAGATTTTTTTGGGTGATATCTGACAGAAGTGAAATCACTTCCCATACCTTTAAAATATTGTTTCGGAAAATGAAGAACCTCCTGTGGCAAGCTGGTTGTAGCCAAATGAATAAAACAATGTAGACGATAAAATGACCAAAAATTTTTTTTGTTTTTGTTTTTTTAAGTGAAATACCCCTTTAAGTAGTATTCAGTATTCATACTAGTAGTATTCATGCATTGCATGTGTCCGTCCATCCGTTAACAGCTAATCTCCGGCATCGTTAACCTGGTTGTTTTGCCACGCCATGCATGCCAACAAGGAATCTCTGCCCCAATCTTTCCAGAAAAGCCTGTTATAGCGCCACCATGAGGCAGATTCACAGATATTTACCTATAACTGCTCCGATCTACATAAAACATTGTATGCACACTCCTTAGAGGCCAAGAAAAAAACTGACGTGCACATTTCACCTCTGCCTGTTATAGCGCCACCAGGTGGCAGACTTTTGTAAAACACATATTTTTGCTATTACTCCAGATTCTCTCCTTGTATGTACTGTATACTAATAACAATTGCCTTAGTAGCACTTTTGTCATGTCTTTCTTCAACTCCTTCTCCTCCCTGTCCTCCAATCTCCAGATAAGTCCAAAAGCCCTGTCCAAGCTCCGCTACCTGGAGACTCTGGACCTGAGCCACAACTCCTTAGAGAGCCTCCCGGCCAGCTGTTTCTTCGGCCTCCCTCTGTCCGAGGTCGACCTCAGCTACAACCGCTTCCAGGAGTTCGACATGGACGCGTTCACCACCAAGGCTCACAGCGAGCCCGTCAGCGTGGACCTGTCCCACAACCTGCTGGCGTCCGTCTCCAGGACTCAGGCCGGCGGGGTCCTGCACGTCCAGAGCCTGACTCTGGCCGGAAACAGGCTGTCCGCCGTCCCCAGACTCGAGGGTGTCCCGCTGAGGTACCTCAACCTGGACGGGAACCCCATCGCTCGCATCGAGGCGGGGGCCTTCGCCTCGCTGAAGGACCTGCTCTACCTGTCTCTCAGTGGTCTCCACGAGCTTCAGGAGATCGAACCGCACAGCTTCGAGGGCCTGCGGAGCCTCCAGGTGTTGGACCTGTCCAACAATCCCAAGCTGAAGACGCTCAGCCCCCTGGTCTTCAGCGGACTGGACTCGCTGCTGGAGCTGAAGCTGTCCAACTCGGCGGTGGTATCCCTGCCGAGTAACTTGCTGAGCCATTTGCCCAGCATCAAAGACATTACGCTAGGACACGGCATCCACTGCTGGAGGACTCGCAAACAGGGCCAGTTCCACTGGCAGCTCGGCCAGGTCACGCACGATGACGTGCTTAGCTGCAACGTCCAGGGCATCGCGTCATGAGACGACGAGCGTAGCGAACGTCCCTGTGCCAGAAACTGTGCTGTTTTTTGTACTCTTAGCGAATGTCCCTGTGTCAGAAACTGTGCTGTTTTTTGTACTCTTAGCGAATGTCCCTGTGTCAGAAACTGTGCTGTTTTTTGTACTCTTGGAAGTATGCAAACCATTTATTATTCCAGGATTCATTCATCTGTCTGTTTTGGCCTTTCTCGGTGTTCCTGCATGCTGATGATGCATTATGCAGGCGAGCATCAGCTTGGCATGCCCACACTACCCAAATTTCCGCCAATAAGTCAACATGTCACGGTTCATAATATTTTTCTAAAGTCAGGATAGCCGCGCGTAGGACGTGTGAACTCAGCCAGTGTAAATACAGATGACTAAGGGCTGTAGGTTTCGAATGAACCGACATTAAATGACAATGAAGCCAACGACTTTTATCACTTTAATAGTTTTACTCCAGCACAATGTCGGGCTTTTCCGAGATGATTTTATGGCTGCTAACGTAACTTTAGCTCAAAAAGGAAAACAGATAATGTGGAAAATCATCCTAGTGTCCCTTTAAAGCACATGTCAAACTCAAGGCCTGGGGGCCAAAACAGGCCCACAAATGAATTACAGTCTCTTTAGCCTGCCGGATGGTATTTAATTACTATTCGTACTGACCCTCCTGTATATTGCACACACCATGAATAGAACTAATTGTTTTGCTTTCTCAACTCAATTGATTTACTATTGATTCACTCATTTTACTTTGGCCCACCGTGTATTTGAGTTTGACATCCATGATGCTATTAAAGGGTCCCTGTTTTGTTAGTTTGTTTTGTTACAGATTCATTAAGCATTTGTTGTTTCACGATTTAAAGGAGAAGTTCTCATGTGTTTCATAACATACAGTAATTATTCATCTGTAATGGTCTATAACTACGGTCTAACACAATACACATTGTGTCAGCAACTTTGTACTTTCGTGAGCGGAGCTGGCGCAAATGATCGTTGATCGTTTCGCGTTTGTCGACCGCCCCTCGAAGCACTCAGAGTGGCTGGTTTAGGTGATGACGTAACAATGGTGCAATTAAGAGATTTTTATAAGTATTGTCGACTTATCAAGAGAATTATTTCGTGGAGATGTCAGGGTAGTTGCTCTTTGCTCGCTCGCTCACACACAAGTAGGCCATGACCATGGCCATGGCCTATTTGTGTGCAACACAGAAGTTTGCACTCTACAGAGTGCTGATTTAGTTCTAAAAGGCAAATAAATATGGCCAAATTTCATTTTTAGGGAAGTTTATTGAATCAAAAAGGTGACACTGTCAGTTTTACAAGTCAGTTTTTATTCAGTAATGTACTTTCATCCTTGCATGTGCGATATTTAGTAGGTTGTGGCTTCTAAACGAGAACCAGTAACCAGGTAAATCCTGGCGTTTGAGGTCATGCGATATGCTAATATGCTAACCAGAGTACAGATGAACCTAAATCACCATAAACCTTACCATAACCACAACCAACACATGCCTATAACCACCTATTAACCTAATGCCTAAACATACCCATTAGTAGCCTTATACCTGAACGTAATGTGCATTATACCATATACTGATTTAGGTCAGCTTTGCTTGACTATCATGAAAGGCATTATGGGTTCAGGAGCCACTCCTTTATTATTCTACTCTTATTTGGGCCTAATGTCGGCCATGTCCAGTCATATCCAGTACACCGCTTTGGTACCATATTTTTAACCACTTCATTGATAGACACTAAGCATTAGTATGTAATGATCATAATCAATGCATCAATGCATAATCGTTTCACATTATGCATTGCCAATAGACTATAAGTCATGCACTACTGTATGGAAGTTGGGATACTGATACTATTGGAAATCAATCTTACTGGTCGTATTGTGCATTTTGACATTGGTCATACTGGTGCACAATATGACTGGGATGTGATATACAATGTTTGTTTTCGTTTGTTTTGTTTTTTATTAAAGGGACATTTCACCATTTTTGGGATCAAGTAAATAATGCTATTATTTACTTAATTTAGATCACTTCCCTGGAAGTTTGTCTGCAATTACAACATATAAATATTTTAAATTTTAGCAATGAGTCCAGTGTCTCTGATGTCACTGACATTACTTCCTTATTCCCACAATTGGGGGGGGGGGGGTGTACTGTCTTACTGAGACAACATGTAGTCCAGGAAGTGCAGTGTCGATGACATCAGAGACACTGGATTCACTGCTAAAATCTAAAATGTCTAACACCACACATTACACACATAAAGACCCCCCAGGAAAGTGTTCTAAATCTTCTAAATGTCATTAACATATATATTTTTTTGCAAAAATGGTGAAATGTCCCTTTAAGAAAACACAAGGTTTCAGCTTGTGCCATTTGGCTGACAGTTGGAACATCATGTTTTGCAGCCTATCGCTTGGAATTCACTAACCGCTGCCTTTCACACACATTACGCAACAATAACGCTGTTTATATTGCCAAGAGGGTTTACCTGACCATCAAAGAGCCTGACACATCTCCCATGACCCAGCTAACCACAACATTTTCTGTGCCAAAGTACATTGGCTTAAGTTAAGTTGAATTCCAGGGTAACAAAAATGTTGACATGTTTGATCATGGCCTGGTAGGCTGAAAGTCACAGTGATCATATCAAGATAACGTTCCATGTTGACAAATATCACAAGTAATCAGAAATGTAGTTATGTTTGCCAATATCTTTCATGTTGAAACATAAAACATCGATCTACATCAGTGGTTTTCAACCTTTTTGATGCCAGGGCCCACTATTTATTCAGCATTTGAGCCACAGACCACCATTTTAGGACATTTTAGCCCCACACACCCCACAGATTTATTTTGCTTTTGTCCACAATTCCAGGCTGGATTTGGGAAACAAAATAGTTAAACACACAGATCAAATGACCATTATTCTTCTATATTCTCTTGTGTGGACTAATTTACATGAATATTTTAACTCTTGCGGGCGTAAAAATTAAACAATTTTACGCACTCAAAGAGTTACAGTACATCTGGTCCCCCTGGAACTCTCTCAAGGACCACTGGTGATCCCCGGACCACTGGTCGAAAACCATTGACCTACACATTATGCTGTAGTGTACATGTAAACTTTGCATTGGTATTACTGTGGTATTATTGTTGGCCTTAAAGGGCGATTTGCCTCATGACTGCAGATGAATGTCAGATAGACCTGTGTTGAAAACAGGGCTGGAGTCTTGTTCGTTTTGTCCTCGGATCAATAGAAGACTTTTAATTGAAAACTGTCCATCAATGATTTGTGTTCTAGCATTCATTCACAGTTCTTTGAATCAGGGTAAAAGTGAAAACCAATGGACCGAAGAAGTTGAGGTTTATAATTGTGTATACTGTACATAGCTTTGCATACAAATTATAGGTAATAAATTGATTATTCTCACACTTGGCGTTCAGATTATTTGTAATGTTATCTGTGCTATATCATCTTGTATTAGTATTTCTATTGCATTTGTCGGGGACATCACTGTTATTGGTTTGCTCTAACAATTACTAGGTGTGTCCCTGTAGAAACATTAACACTTAAGCCCTATAATCCTCTACACATATACACGTTCACATTGGTTCAGATCATTGTGAGCTTAAAAAGTATATTTTAGCACTACAGTGACTCACAACAGGGTGTGTCTATTCGCAGGGAAGGGAAAGGAAAGCTTATTTTCGAGTGGTTTGAGCTCACACGGCTGTTTATTTAATTTAACAATTTAGTTATAACATGTTGCTTCGCTCCGGAGACTCACTGCCGTCGCACAGATATTCTTGCTCCTCTATGGGTCTTGAGTGGGTCTTTTTACAGCAACAAGAGGGCCAGACTCACAAGTGCTCTTTAGTAAAGGGTATCGTTCTCTGCTGGCTGGACTCCCAACAGGAAAGTGGGTAACTGAGTAAGGCGAAGGAAGAAAGAGATAGAGAGAGCACACTCAGTGCCAGGTTAAAAAGACAGAGAGAGAGAGAGAGTTTGTGTGTGAGCGTGCGTGTGTGTACGAGTGTGTGTGTGTGTGTGTGTGTGTGTGTGTGTGTGTGTGTGTGTGTGTGTGTGTGTGTGTGTGTGTGTGTGTGTGTGTGTGTGTGTGGAGGGTCCCTATAAGCATATCTGTGCATCTAACGACATGCATATAGATAGTAGGAGGAGAAGGAAAGTGGAGAAAGGGGACAGGCCTGAGTATGGTATGTAATGGCTCACATAGATAGCTGTGTGCGTGTTAGTGTGCGTGCGTGCCTGGGAGTGAGAGTTCCATTGTGTGAGCTCTTCCTCGGACACAGAGAAGCATTCACATAATGCCCTTTTGGCTCCTGTGACACTGCCAAAAGCACAGCTCCTTTTGAAACACCAAGAGACCAATAAGCCAAAAACAGAGGCAGAAAAGGGCTGACTAAACAAAGGGTTTTTTCACATATTGCAACAGGGACATGTGTTATATAAAAAAAGAAGCCTGTTGTAGTGTTGCCTGTTGTCTGCAAAATGCAGTGGCCGCGGGGTGGGACACAATGTACTCGACTCCAGTACTTCAGTCAAGTAAGTATACCGTAGATCAGTGGTTTTCAACCTTTTTGATACCACGGCCCAATATTTATTCATAAATTTAGCCACGGACCACCAATTGAGGACTTTTTAGCCTCACAGGGCCAAAACTAAAGATTTATTTTGGTTTTGTTCACAATTCCAGCCTGGATTTGGGAAACAAAACAGGCAAACGGATAAAATGACAATTAATCTTCTACATTCTCCAATTGTGCAGACTTTTTAAGTGGTGCTAATTCAGATGATAAATATTTATTTTTAACTCTTGAGAGTGTAAACATGAAACCAAACATCTTTACACTCTCAAAGAGTTACACCCGTTTAACCAACTCTCCATCATTTAGCTGGGGGACCACCTGGAACTTTCTCAAGGACCACTGGTGGTCCCCGGACCACTGGCTGAAACCACTGCCGTAGATACTCCTGATAAAATATTGAAGGTGGAAGTTGTCCAAGTTTTGTACCCATTGAAGTATCTTCGTAGCCTACTTGGTTACAAAAATGTGGTTACAAATGTTCTAGCCCTGGAACATGACTGTCATTATCATGACAGTCATGACGCAGGTTGATCCATTTTGAGGCAAATCGCCACAGCCTGGAACATTTACAACAATAACATGTATATGAACATTCCGTTTTCAAATATAAAGTACTCACATATTTGTACGGATGTTAGACACTTATTGCGCCTAAAATTAGGATTGTAGCGTGCCGCGTCGTTTAATAAAAAGCATTTTTGCCTGGAGATTTCTGTGTTTTGTCGGTTGTCAGGCGCAGTGATTTTTAAAGTGCTTTGGCTTTGAAACTCATTGCGCCTGTACAGTATACAGTACAGATACAGTATGTCATTTCTGGGCGTAATGTTTATACGTGTGTGTGTGTGTGTGTGTGTGTGTGTGTGTGTGTGTGTGTGTGTGTGTGTGTGTGTGTGTGTGTGTGTGTGTGTGTGTGTGTGTGTGTGCCTTTGTATGTATGAGTGCAAGGCAAGTGGGTGAGAGGTTGTCTCTGAGAGGGTTTTCCTTAGTGGATGACCCCACGGCTGGAAACATTTCCAGATGTGTGCAGCATTTTGTCCATCTCACATTTTGGTCGGTTTAGCGTGTCCTTTTCTGCGTTATCTGCCGTGTCATTTCATCTCCATTTGGGTCAGTTTGGTCTAGCAGTTTGGCCAGTACCTCTACCAGCCATGTTTACATAGTTCACTATCATGTGACCGCTAGCTATTGGCCTTGGCACGGACATAATATCACAACAGGAGTAAATAAGCCACACGTTGCAGGAGTTTGACCTAGGTGGGAAGCATGCTGCTCAAAAGTAGTTTTAACTTGCTTTGGTCAGAGCACATTGGTTTATTTTCTGTTACAGAATAACAGAGCCAGCTCAGTGGCCTCGTGGTTAGTGTCTGCCCTGAGACTGGGAGGTCGGGGTTCAATTCCCGGCCAGGTCATTCCAAAGACTCTAAAAAAAAATGGGACCCAATGTTGGATTGAGTCCCTGCGACATACTAGCGTCATGTCCAGTGTACTTGTACATCAAGCTGCCTCATGCTACAGAAGCAGGAGATAGGCCTGACCTATGGGCCTCAATGGCCCATATAGGTCAGGCAAGGTATACATGTATACAAGTACAAGTATACATGTATTATTTACTATCCATGTAATAAGTATTATTTACTATACATGTAATAAGTATACATGTATTATTTACTATCACATAACATAAGATACAAACGTGACAGCAGGTAAATGCTGTCACGGAAGCAAGCCCAATGAGTTACGTGCGCCAACACCTTGTACTGTGAATGCAGCCATTTGTCTATTTCTTTACGTGTTGACATGCCAATTCTCCTTGAAGCTCAAGCATGTAGAGGCCCAGAAACCCAACCCAACCGATCATCCATCACAACTAGCCCAGCTTTCACTCTCATCTCTCACTTCAACACTGTGAAATCGCAGAGTCATCCATGGAATGCAAAGGTAGGCACAACAAATCAAATATCAAATTACCGCAGCTCTCTGAGATATACATATATATCCCTAGAAGGCCCAGGTTTTCAACCTTACTACTCGTTTGTACTTGAATGATCTATTAAAAAAGGGGGGATATTTTATTCGTGCAAATTAATGAATTAATTATAATAAATTCAAACAATATTTTTGGGGATATCTTCTAATATTGAATGTACATGTTCTAGACATTCTAGTGATCACAAAAATATATTTATTGCAGCCATTTTACTTTTATTAGGGTTAAAGGCTAAAGGTCAAAGGTTAAAAATCATCAAAAATTGAAGGTCCAGAGACTAATTGAATAGGCTAATTGCAGCCTCTGTGGGGGGTATTTTTTATGCAAATATTCATGACCAATCGCAATGAAATACTAACCAATAAACATCAACCATGATATTTATGTGCGTATAATCGGATATATTATATCAGATTGTAACGAACTTGTGAGGTGCAGAAGTGAGTGGGCCAAGTTTAGCGCCTTGTGCAACCCCGTGCAACAACGTATATTCCAAAGTTTCATAGCTGTTGCAGTGTTGTTGTATCATTTACATTTTGTTGCAATTATCTTATGGTATATTAATCTACAGAACTATTGTCGGCTCTGAAAACAAAATGTGCTCATCAATCCTTCCATTAATAGGCTGGCTGTGTTCATATTCATTATTGACTGAATGTCCTAAACCATGGGTTTTCACTGGTGGTCCATGGACCACCAGTGGTCCTTGAGAGGGTTCCAGGTGGTCCCCAGCAAAGTTGGTTAACCAGATGTAACTCTTGAGAATGTAAAAATGAAACCAAGTTAAAATATTCATCATCTGAATTAGCCCAAGTCTACACAACTAGAAGATTAATGGTCACTTTGATCGGTATGTTTTCCTGTTTTGTTTCTCAAATCCAACCTGGTATGGTGGACAAAAGCAAAAAAAAAAGATCTTCAGTTTTTGGGTCTGTGGTGCTAAAACATGGCTCAAATTCTTAAGAAATAGTGGTCCCTGGTATCAAAAAGGTTGAAAACCACTGTCCTAAACCATTGATAGAACTGGGTTTTCTATTTAATTTTGTAGGTTACATAAGGAGCAATGTTGAGTGGGGTTTCCTCTCTTATGCAAACTCAGGAAAACGCAGGCCAAATGATTCTGCTCTCATGGGAGTCCTGCAAACGCAGCTACAGTATTTGTATTCTGGATGTCCTGGAGACTCCAAGACAGGGGCGGATCTAGGCATGGGCATGGGGGGGCAATGCCCTCCTAAATGACCCGACTGCCCCACCAAACATGATGACATGCAAACGAGCCAAATTTCAAATGTATTCCAAATTAAACCATTGTGTCCTATCTAGTTTCTGAATAACATAATATTCAAAGATTTCACCACGTTTTCACAATTTCTCAAAAATAGCAGAGATACAAGCTCATAGCGCGCCACTCGGTGGCGTGCTATGAGCTTGTAGATCTGCTATTTTTCAATAGTTAAAACATAATGCTTTGAACACCAAAACGTGTTCAGTACACTAAGGCAGTCTAAGGGTTAAAGTGCTTATAATTAAAATGATCTGAGACACTACTGCTGCTACTAACTACAGCATGTGCCACCACTAAACCAACAGCATTTCATCATTGAAAACAGAAAACTCTTTGAGTCAGACCTTTAGCTTCATGCATGCTGCGTGTCTGTTGCAACTTCAACAACAACTGATGTTATTACTGATGCTTTACTTGACTAATAAAAGTCAGAAAACAGAAAATGGTATGGGGGCGGCTTCATCGCCCGTGTCGCTTCGCGCCACGGGCGATGAAGCCGCCCCCATACCATTTTCTCTTGCCCCTCCAACATGTTCTGTTACATCCGCCCCTGCTCCAAGAAAGACCTTGCAGGTCACTTAATAATATATGAGAAAGAGTGCACATTAATATATCTTGAATACGCTGGCACAAAACATATTCTTACACAACGTACGTGAGCAGATCGTCTCCTAATTAGAAGGCCAGTACACAGTATGCACTAGCCTGCCAAAAGATAACAGTCCTTAAAAAAGTTTGCCAAAGGCGTTCCTAATGTTCCTAACCAATACAGGAACAAAGCTATTATGGTCAAGATCAAAACAAATCCTGATCTTAGTGATATTATATAATATGGGCACAACAAAAAAACGGAGATCTCGGGCCGCCGCGAACTCGGACCGAGCAAAACTGCGGAGATCTCGGCTAGGTGGTGTGGAGAAGTCGGCTAGGTGGTGTGGAGAAGTCGGCTAGGTGGTGTGGAGAAGTCAGCTAGGTGGTGTGGAGAAGTCGGCTAGGTGGTGTGGAGAAGTCGGCCAGGGGGTGTGGAGAAGTCGGCCCATTAGACATGCATAGGCACCTTTATCACTGCATATCATAGACATGCATAGGCACCATTATCACTGCATATCAACCATTATCAGGCCATATACCAACCATCATCAAGTCTTTTATGCTTGATATGTCTTGCTGTTGTGACAATAGACATGTATATAGGCACCATTATCACTGCATATCAACCATTATCAAGTCATGACAATAGACATGTATAGGCACCATTATCACTGCATATCAACCATTATCAAGACATATGCATGTTCAATAATACTGGTTTACTCTCAACTAGAGTTGAATAATTAAATGTTTTATCTTTACCAGAGTTGAATAAATACATATTTCATAGAGTTGATCATGTCAGAGTTGTCTGGAGTTAATTTTAGGCTACTTTAAAGTTATTGAAGCCATTAGCAAGCAATTTCACCTGGGGTCCAAGTGTGAACATACCCTCAGCAATTATCGGTCAATCACATCACTTTTGCTGGACCAGGGAAACAAAGCAGTCAATTCACTAGATCAACATGACAATTAATCTTCTACATTCTGTTGTAGCCTTAAAAAGTGCACAATAATAAGGATAATGATATACAAGGGCCTAAAACAGCTGACACTAGCTCACTAAGTAACTAACTATTCCACAGACATGGGCCGACCTCTCCACTCCCCCGGCCCGACCTCTCCACAGCCGCGGCCCGACCTCTCCACTCCCCCGGCCCGACCTCTCCACAGCCGCGGCCCGACCTCTCCACAGCCGCGGTCGACCTCTCCACACGATTCGGGCCGACTTCGCGGCGGGCCGACTTCTCGTGCGACCTTATATAATATGGGCACAACAAAAAAAACAGAGAGGCTCTGCACACTCAGAACTGTACATAATCAATGAATCTATTTTGCTTTTCATGTAGTGACTCAAGGGAATGAAGAACTTGTATTAAAGAAGAAAAGTCGTAATAACACGGTATTGAAACGGGACTGATCTAAACAGCTATTGTTTTTTGAATAAATTCTGACTATAGACTTTTCAAAACATCTCTCCATCTCCCAATCACCAAAGACAACCCACCATCTTTGCCACACTATGAAGGAAGCCAGGAAGAAGACAACTAGAGGAAGTGCCCCTCAGGCACAGCGCTAACAGCGGCTCTATCGTCAAGTGTTTCACCATAATGATTTTTATTTTAGGACCTTTTTTCTGAGAGTGTACAAATGTGAGTGTGCACATTTGTACACTCAAGAAAATTTTGGAAGCGTCCCTTGTCCCTCTTTCAGGCTGCGACGGCCGTCCCGAGAGCTCAGTTTTCTGACCCCTCTCAATGTCGTAACATTTAGACCTGTCCGAATATTATTTGGGCCGAGCCTTCATGTATTCGGTACAGCTATGGGATCCACCAGGATTGATATTCAAAGGACTAATAAAAACAAGTGTTGCACATACTAAATGTTCCTCCTGGGGTAGAAAAGGCAGGAATGAAAAATGCAGGCCAGATGTTTTCTCTGGGCTGTAGGGAGGGTGCGCACAAAGTTTGATGCAGATCAATGCATTTATAGGTTAAAAAAAATCTAATCGACCAGTTATAGCGCCACTATGAGGCCGAGTTGAACATTTGTCAAGTGGTGATTATCTTCCTTGGCCTAGTGGAAGTGTGCAACTAAAGCTTCACAGAAATCATACAATGTGTTCATGACATTGACCCCTGAAAACTCTGGAGGCCGAATATGATCAGGATGGGTCCAAAAAAAAATTTTGAAACACATTTTGTGTAATGGCTATAGAGACTATACACCAATTTATGTTCCTGTAAAAATAATAGCCTTTGATTTAGTGTGATTTGCTGAGTTCTGCGCATTTCACTGCACATCAGTTTGGCCAGAAGGATATCCCCACGGGTAGGCGGGGCATATGATGGTTGAAATGCAGCCGAGGATTCTGATTGGAGGAAAAAAAACAGTAGTTCAAGTTTGTTTGAATGCCATCCAATCAGAAACAACGTGGCTACGTAACAATTCAGCAGGCTCTGACCAGACTGATTTGCGAAGTGTCATTTCAGATGTGTGGAATACAGCAAATCTACTGTAGGAGATATAATCATTAAGGAAAGTTCATGCCTGGTCTACGTGTTTGTGTATCCTATGTAAACTTCCATTCCATTTTTCAGCCATTCACCCTCTGGCATACAGTACACTAGTCTTACACTTGAAAGAGTAGTTAAAAGTGGGGCAGCAAAGATGCGAAATGCTGGAATGTTGTGTCTTGGGTGCAGGGAGGGACTGCTGAGTGATAGGATCACACTGACACTGCTACAGATAAAGTCCTTGCAGCCGAGGAAAAATTATCTCTAGGCTTATCTTACATGTTCTAGATGTTTGCAATGCGCTGGCAAACAAACGGAGGATCACATCACATACACACTATGGGGAGAGACCCTGAAGTAAGGAAATGTTGATATCCACTTAGTGACCGCATCCATTTTGATCAAACACAGTCACACACTGTAAAACCCTGAAAATAGCACTCTGAGAGTGTTGTTTTCCACTCTCAGCGTTAAATTAAGGATCTGTCTGTAAAAGTACACTGCACTGGCTGTTAGTATTTCTTTCATAAATCAATGAAAAGGGAAGGGAAAATGTTTTTTGCCGTTATTTTAATAACCTCCTAAAAATGTGAATATGAAAGTATTCATGCAGTTATTCGTATTTGTACGCTTCAGTTTTCACTGAAGTGCTTCAGTGAAAACCTCCTAACTCCATTGGATCCTCAATCGGACCTGACAAACCAGCTAACTCCACCCATTCGTTATTGTTGTTGTTTTCTAAATCAGTACTATTGAAGTTGAATACTGACAAAGTTGAATACTGACAAAAACACACTTGAGCTGGATGTTTTTTTGTTTTAATTTTTGCAGTTCTTCCAGATAGCAGGGTTATATAAAGCAATATAAATGTATGTAAATGTAATGTATGTATAAGTGTGTGTGTGTGTGTGTGTGTGTGTGTGTGTGTGTGTGTGTGTGTGTGTGTGTGTGTGTGTGTGTGTGTATGTGTGTGTGTGTGTGTGTGTGTGATGATCGCCTGCAGAACATCACACATGAACAGCCGGAAAATTCATAATGCATGTTTTATGAAGAATAGAGCATCATATCACATCAGTAACTGCAAGGAGACAATATAAATAAAATAGGAGTGTAGAACAACCACACACACACACACACACACACACACACACACACACACACACACACACACACACACGCAGGCACACACCCACATACATATATCTGATTAGAAAGATATATTTGATGAATGTGCTTTATCACACCTCCAACGCCTATAATTGTTTGCGCGCCTTCAACCTCCCGCCTCCACCATGCATTGCATTTTACCCATGCTACTGTTTTTTACACTATCGATTTAAAGGGCCACAAGAGACACAATGAGCTTGAAATTCTGACAGATGGTCTGTGTTGGCATACATGCCCCTGCTGCACGTATACACTGTATATCCAAGACTAAAACTCTTAAGTTTCGTATTCCCATCGGTTCCAGGTTTCGTTTGGTGTAATTAAAGGGGAACTCCACCCATTTTCAATATTCCAATATGTCATTAATATACCTGATGATGATAAAAAAGTTCCCCCATTCTGTTTTTTCCTAGAAATGGAGGTCTGAAAGAAAAATCATTAACATGGTGAAACACAACTTGATGACGTCATCCAGTTGTGTTTCATCATGTTTATGCCTTTTCTTTTAGGGCCTTTTTTTCCTGAGAGTGTACAAACGGACCCGCTAGGGTCCATTTGGTTCACATTTGTACGCTCTCGGGAAAATGTTGAGAATGGATGGAATTCCCCTTTAAGGGTGTGTGATTGAAGAAGCAAAAGTGTTTATTGTTTTCATTCCAGTGCAGAGATCTGGCTCCGGAGTGTAATTACTCAGTGCAAGGGAGGGAAGGTTTTTTGAAGTGTGCATAATTACTTGGGGCATGAAGCTCGACGCTGGGCGTCTTTATTAAACACTCCACGCTCGCTTGAGTAACTATCAAGCGAATGTACTGTAACGTGACCTTGCTCGACCGCGATCCCTGAAAAAGAGAGGCCAAAGCAGATCTCTCCCTTTCAACCAGGGGCGGATGTAGGCATGGGCATGGGGGGGCATTGCCCCCCTAAATGCCCTGACTGCCCCACCCGACATGATGGCATGCAAAACAATCCAAATTTAAGATATATTTCAAATTAAAGTGCTTATATTTAAAATGATTTAAAACACTAACTACAGTTAATTGTGGCAACTTCAACACCAACTGATGCTATTATTGATGCTTTACTTGCCTAATAGAAATCCTGTAACTGAAAATGGTAGACCCGGGTTTGAATCCCAGGTGTTACAGGTGCGACTTCATTGCCCGAGTGAAGCAACAAGGGGTGCGAAGCAACGCGGGCGATGAAGCCGCCCCCATACCATTTTCACCTGCCCCCCAATTGGAAAATATTACATCGGGCTCTGCCTTCAACTCATATTGGCCCATACATCGGGCCATGTGTTTCTCTCAACAACACTGGTAGCGGGTTTTAACTTTCAGTCTCTGGGGAGGGCAGAGCTATAGGGAAAACCTGAGAGCTATTTTGCACAAAGGTGTTTGTTAAGGTATTTGTTTACATGACAAAGTTTGCTTTATCGAGGTTAAACTCTTGCAACTCTTTGACCGCAAAAGAAAGGGAGCATGGCAGGGGTGTTTACATGACCCTGTAAACAACAACATAACACTCAGAACCATAAACTTGTAATTCTGTGTTTCATTAAAGAACGCAAAAGAAGGTTCCTGTTGTACTGTATACCTATGACAGCAACTCTTAGGCCTACTGCTACAATTGAGCTGTAAGCTTGGGCATATGAAAAGAAACACAAAACTATTTCCTCAAAAAACATCATATTTGCAGTTGTTCAAACCGCAAAATAAAAGTAATGCCTCAGTTCTTCTCTCTCCCAATATCTCCCTAACTGAGTTCCATAGTAAAAGGTAAATTAACGAAAGTAGGCCTATGTCAAGTATCCGGATGCCTGTGTACATTCCAAATCAATCTTCTTATCCCCAAATAAAAAAAAAAAAAACATTGTAAAAACAGGGGGCATTGCATTGCACAAAAAAAAGAGAAAACAAAAATATCCTCCTCACCCCAACCTTTAAGTTGTAAGAAGTCCTCTGGTTGTCCTTGTTCTCTGTTGCTTGTACGTTTGTTTGATTGCTTATTATATATAAAAAAAAACTCTTAATCAACATTTCAAAACCTAGTCCGAACACGTCTCAGACGCTAGGCTCGTTGGTCACTTTATTTATGTTTTAATTCACTTCAAAAGGCTTATACAGAGTTTGTATGCTACACTAAAGACCACCAAACATTTATTCCTTTCCAGCCACATGGAACCATGGCCGGCGCCCCTCTTCCTGGTTCTTTTATAGTGTCAAAGAGCCTACTTCCTGGAACTGGGTCTGTTGATGCAACACATTTTCCCCACAGCGCCCCCTTGTATATTGTCCATAGAAAATAGATGACCCTGGTTTAAATTCAACAAATATATTTCCTGTAGACCTACACACACTACAATGCTGGGTTAAATATTCAACCATAATTCCACTGTATTTTATTCACCCTAGCATGATTCAGTTTCTTTCAATATACACATGATATACATTATTGTATATTATTGTATGCAACACCGTGTGTGGGTCCCCGGAAAGTGTGGGGGTCACTGTACAGTACTGCCACTGTGTGTGTGTGTGTGTGTGTGTGTGTGTGTGTGTGTGTGTGTGTGTGTGTGTGTGTGTGTGTGTGTGTGTGTGCGTGTGTATGCGCGTGTGTACGTGCAGGCATGAAACAAAATGTTTTGGTGGCCAAATTCTATTTTCGTAGGCTTGTTTTACCTTTTTTATACTCCTCAAGTCAAAATGAACGAATGTGTTGTTTCATTATGACACTGTGAGGTTGAAGACGCACTCATTCGATAATCATAATCATAGCCCCAATGACGCTCTGGCTCATGGTCTACGCACCACGTTAAACCAACATACAGCTCAAATTGTGTTTGCGCTAGATGAGCCAAACGATACACAGTGTTGCTGTTACTGGCTAGTGTTAGTCTAACCCCAGCCATTTAGTCTAATCGTTTATTTGAGAATGAATCAATCTCATTCTTTCAGATCTTAATCATCATCATCATCATCATCATCATCTGTGATTTTGTAACAGTTTCATACTATAAGTCAAGTTGAAAAGTATGAAATTGAACACCAATTTAGGCAATTGGCAGACACTATTTATATTATTTGATTGGGAATAAGCCCTTGAGATTTAAAGTAAGCATGCAAATTGGTTAAAACACAAAACATTGTAAATAACCACACATACAGTAATTACAGTCAAATTAGTCAAATATCAAATAAACTATGATACCAGCTCAACAACTTGTAATATACAAAAGTATGTTGTTTGCATATGTTTGGCAATCGTTCAGCAACAATCAAAGATCGCATCAGTGCAAGCTTCATGCTATGGCATGAATGAAGTTGCACAATAGCAGTCTGACAGGCTGCGACAGCATGGGGGTTCATTTGTCTTATGCTTGTTTCTTTCTGTTTAACTTCATCATGTTTCGACAGTGACAGATTAGTAGTAGTACATTACCAAATGCTGATGAAACACCATAAATTCACATGCTTTCACGTGCTTCATGCTCCCTCTCAAAACCATCAGCACTTCCTACTAGTACTCTGCTCACCGTTGGCATCGCCCTCCTCTATTGGGGGTGGAAGGAGGGGAGTTCCCTCTACTAAGGAAAAGGGATACATCCTGACATTGTTGACCTCTCCCTTCAGTTACATCTGGTTTTCATCAGGAGCTTGTTGGACCCGGCCAGGCTATGCACAGGGTTTTCCTCAAATGATTCCATACCCTTTTTTCTCCTGCCATTTTTTTCCGTGACCTACTTCCCAGACATTTACCCCAAAACACTGATTTTATTTGACCAGGGAAGATTTGCTGCATGGGCACTTAATGTTCATCTCCTACTTCCCGATTTTCTCTCGGAATGGTTTTGAACCAGCAACTCTCCACGATCCGACTTCTCTATGCTTAACCTATCTAAAAAATGGCACAGTTGTGAGCATGTTTAATATTTTATAGATGGTCTATAGGTGAATTGGTGAGTTGGAATCTGTGATTACAATTATATCTGGTTTTAATAAGGTGTGTTACATTTTGGGTTCTAGCCTGGTCCTTCTTCATTTCATATCAAAGTCAGATACTATCCAAAATAGTGAAAGGTTAAATTCATACCCAAAAGGGTCTTTATTTTATCTAACAGTTCCCTGTTCAGAATCGTTATTATTATAATCGTTATTATTAAAGATGGAGTGCTGTTTTTATATTTCTTCCACTTTTCCATGTGTTTAAAATGTGACAGTACTTCATTAGACACCTTGGTCTTATTTGTTGTGTGCAATGACTTTCCTTTGCATTTAGGGTTTCTTCCTGGAGGCTGAATGCTTGACAGCCAAACTTGCCAATGAAAAAAACTGGAATTTAGTGACATCACATTATCAGCCCCTCCTCTAACTTCATCATACAACTGAAACTGTGGCTTCAGTTCAGGTGGATCACCACCCATCACCATCCACCAGGCAAATCAGGCATACTGTACTTAATGAACTGTGGGGTTGCCCACATGAAAATTACATGTTTAACAAATACTGTACACTACAGTACTGTACACTACTGTACACTCTACACTTTTTTAGAAAGAATACCTTATACAACATCCATCCATCCATCAATCTTCTTCCGCTTATCCAAGGTCGGGTCGCAGGGGCAACAGCTCCACCAGAGAGCTCCAGACTTCTCTGTCCCGAGCAACATTAGCGACCTCCTCCTGGGGGATCCCGAGGCGATCCTAGGCCAGAGAGTTGATGTAATCCCTCCATCTGGTCCTTGGTCTGCCCCGGGGTCTCAGTGGGACGTGCCTCGAGGACCTCCTTATACAACAATAACGCTCAAAATCAAGTGATCGGAATCTGATCAGGAGCAAAACACATGAACTGGACATAAGTAAGTTAAATACCATTATTTTTATACCATTGAAAACCATCAATATTGTGGGTGTGGACGTCTGGAGCTCAAAGCCATACTGTTTCAAAAATGCAGAGGTCTTGTCTTATCTCTAGCCTCGTTGTGGGAGATTCTTTAAGCTATACGGCTTTGAAAGTTTGGTGCCTTATGATGACAAATCCGAGATCAGCGATGAACACGCAGAGGGGATTTCGTAAAATGGGTGACCGGATCGGAAATGAGCAATCGAGGGTGACTGTGCCGTGCCGCTGCTGCTGCGCTGTAATTGCATCCACATGATTCAGGGCCTGAGGATTAAGCTGCCTGCGAGGCTCATATGCTTCACTGTTCCAACTGTCAGGCCTTAAGCCTGAGATGCACCCAGGGGCGGATCTAGGCATGGACATGTGGGGGGGGCAATGCCCCCCTAAATACCCAGTCTGCCCCCCCAAACACGATGCCATGCAAATCAACCCAAGATATTTCTAATTAAAGTGCTTATATTTAAAATGTTGTGAAACACTACTACTGCTACTAAGTAACTACAGCTGTGTCACCACTAAACCAACAGATTTTCATCATTGAAAACAGAAAACTCTCTGAGTCAGACCTTTAACTTTATGCATGCTGCGTGTCTTTTGCAACTTCAACAACAACTGATATTATTGATGCTTTACTTTACTAATAAAAGTCCTGTAATCGAAAATGGTATGGATGCGACTTCCGTGTCGCTTCGCGCCACGGGCGATGAAGCCGCCCCCATACCATTTTCTCTTTCCCCTCCAACATGTTCTCTTGCCCCCCCCCCCCCCCCCCCCCCCCAAATGGAACATGTTAATCCGCCCCTGCACTTGACATCTAAAGGGCTGAACCTTCTGAACTGATCTCCATGGGGATGCTACACCCCGTCATAGAATTGCATAATTATCAACATCTGAGACAATTTCATGCTTACTACAGAGACCACAGGCTTTGATCAGTTATTTTGAGACGTTACTGTAGAGGCAACTGTGCAATTTTAACGAACTTGTGCGGTAGACATAGCCTATAGCCTATTATGGCTGTATATACTGTATATACAGTATATTATGGTTCCCAACATTTTAAGGGTAAATCCCGCCCATTTTCAAGATTTTCTTCTGAGAGCATAGAACTGGAACCAAATTGGGTTCCATTTGTACACTGACACTCTCATGGAAAAAATGTCCAAAAAGAAAAATCATCACACAACTTGAGAATGTCATCAAGTTATATTTCCCCAGACTTCCATTTCTAGGAAACACAGAATGGGGGAAGTTTTTTTTTTTTTTTTATCACGTCCAGACAAATGTTGAAAATGGGTGGAATTCCCCTTTAAGGGCCACTCCCCTCTCTCCCAAAACTACTGTAGGCTACCAACAAAAACAGCGTTAAGAAAATACAAGTACAAGCCTCGATTCCATTTTGTAGCCTATTTTTTTAAACAACAAATCTCTTTAAATGTCTTAATTTCAACATAGGCTACTTTACCATAAGCAGTGCTTTATAGCTCATAATAACTTGTTATATTTTCCTTAGAGTGTCCTCTAGTGGAGAAGTTAAAGAACTGTGATAGAATTTCCCTCCTAGAGTAAAAGGTGTTTTTGTTTTCATTTTAAATCATAAAGGTGATTTAGTGATTGTAGTTGTAAAAAGCTTTCCTATGGTCATCATTACGAGTATGCGTGTTTGTTTCATTAACAAGGGTATGCCCATCTTGTCACAGGAATGTACATGAGAAAGTAAGCTACTTATTTGTCACATCATAGGTTTACAGGTTTAAAGCCACTTGCCAAATGCGCTGACCTTGTCGCCTTTGTTAATAGTTAATACAGCTATGGACGTTTGTTTAAAATACAAAATAAGCAGAGCTTGTTTTTTGCAATTAGTTTGAGGTCAAATTCCATTATTACCGGACTATACGGTATGGCCAATACAGAATTTATTCCATATGTTGTTTGACCTCCCAGGCCAAAGCACTCACCCATATATCTGCTGTCACAAAAGCGGACAGGTGAAGGCCAACAGTGCATGACTTGACACATACAGATAGGATATCTCAGGTCTATGACATACTAAAGTCCACCACTATATACAGTATGTACAGTATCTCTGTTCCATTAGCCTTGGAGATATCCAATAGCCTACATCATAAATTAAGTTCTTGTAATGGTCTGTTGTCTGTTTTGCTATTCATTTAGTTATTTATCAATTTTTGTTTCTTGAAATGTAATAAACATAGCTGAGTGACACTTGTAGAACATGTAGTAGAAGTAAAAAAAAAAAAAAAAAAAAAAAAGTCACGGCCAGTGTTGGGCAGTATTAAAGTTATACTTTAATATTGCCCAACACTGGCTGTGACCTTTTTTTTAATGAGTAATATATTATACTTATTACGCCTTTAGAAGAGTAATAATATTCCTTATTACTTGGACTCATGAGTAAAATGTACCACATATTACTTTTATATTACGTTTGCACAACAACACAATATTTTAGTCAGAAGAAGACTCACCCACTTCACAAATCTTTATAATCCTATAAGGAGTTCTTTTTTGTTTCAAGGTCAAACATCTGACACGAGATGACTTAGTCTGTACGCCTGACTGTAATAATAATAATAATAATAGGTTGCTGTTTTCAAAGTCAAAGTAAAATGGAAAGCAACAGCGCGACAAATACTATTTGCAAGTCAGGGAGAACTCTGAGTGAATGCAAGTACTTTATAGCAAGGGTGGTAGTACCACTGGTCAGCTGAATCCCTCTCTCTCATCGATCCCTTTTACATTCTCTAAATGCCAAAATATCATCAAAACATTGGTACAGTACATATAAACAGACCTTTTTCAAGTAGTCAAATTGATGACAAGTAGTCAAATTGATGCCTTTTTCCCTGTTGATATTTGTTCTGGGGAAAGAGGAGCCAATCAGACCTTTCACCACTTGTCTCGGTCAGCTCGACATATTGGCCGGACATACAGTAGGAGGTCACAATACTTGTTTCTCGGTTTCAGCACAACACAGTTTCAACACATCAGAGAGTGATCGTACATTTACTCTTAACAAGTGTATCAGTACACAGCTCCTACACTACCTAGTAGTGTTGTAGTCAAAACCACCTAAATCAAGACCAAGAATCAAGACCTAGGGGGTCAAGACTAAAACGAGACCGAGACAAACACGATACTTTGGGGGTCGAGATCGAGATGAGACTAGCACCTATGAGGTTGTATCTAAGGCCAAGACCAAGACCTAGAGGGGTCGGGGGCCGATGCCAAGACCTAGAGAGGTCGAGGCCAAGACAGAGACCAAGACCATTGCGAGGCAAGACCAAGTCATTGTTTTTTTGTACTGCTAGCGATATGCACGTCATCCATCCAGCGCTGCGCACCGCTCTACTGTCTTTATGAATGGACTCTTCTGCTCTCATAATGGATATAGAACATTTCCTTTGCATTGTCTCGTCTCAAATGATCTCGGTGGCGAAAGCGACCTAAGACATTTGCTCCGAGAACGCAACAAGACCAGACAATTTGAGGGCGAGGCAAAAACAAGACGAGAATGACAAAAAAAAAGATCTCAAGGCAGTTCTTGAGATGATACAATGCTTCAAGAACTACAACACTACTATCCAGTTCTTTACACATACAATAGGCCTAATTGCTGAATGACATTTATCTGTATAATAAATATTAATCCACTATACTCAAAAAGTAATAATAATAGTTACTAGTTACACCCATCTGAGGTCACAACTTAGGTCAATGTCGCAAAATGATTTCACCTCTCCTCAAGAAATATCTTAACAACATTGTGCTGATTCCTAAAAATACCATCAAACTACTTCATGGCGATGATAACGTTGAACATTTGGATCTTGCTGTAGAGAGCAAGATAACATAAACACTATCAAAAGGGAAAAGGCTTGGGAAAACATCAACAAAACATAAACATGTTTAACAGAATAGAATGACTGACAGTTTGATAGCACGGTGTCGTGAGAAAAAGCATTTTAAGATTATCCTTGTGCACCAGATGCTTGATGCTGCTTTGGTCCCCATGCATCCACAGGATCTCATCCTTAAATCTGAGTTTGTATAAAAGTTGGTAGTGGTATTTCTACTGATCCAAGCATCTTACAGTACCTTCAGAAACTTATTCCATTCTCCTCACCCCTCCTCTTTTCCCACAGGTTTACTTAGCCTACAGAAAGGACTGAAACATATTGCATAGTTATCCATCATTTTAATTGAACCAACGGTGCATATCAGCAGTACAGTATCCTGCAATCCGAAAATGGTGCTAGAATAACCTGAAGCAACCAATATAATGCTTGGCTAGTACTGCTATACATCAACACTGTTAGAAGGGACTGCAGTAGAAACTACAATTCATTCTATCCACCAATTAAGACACCTCGATTGAGCTGTATGGTTCAGTGCTCCATGCTTTTTGAATGTGATGCAGCAATTTAGATGAAAATATGTTCCTTTCTCTAAACATTAGAGGGCATTGCAGCACCATAGATGGAGATTTACAGTACATTTGGAAGCTACTACAGTATATACAGTATGTAGCAGGGCCATATCATGAAAAAACTACACCACCCTCACAAATTAGAGTGAGCTGGGTTCCTCCAAACACATTATTAACCATAATGCAATTACATGCAGTGCTAGATATTCTGCTGCAACGCAATTGAATAAGGTATAAGGGTCTCCAAATTGGTACCGGCTCAAAAAATGAAAAGAACCTATAGGGCCCTATACTACTACTACATTTTTATTATCGTCCAAGCTAAACCCCTTATCCCAAATGTACTTTGACTTTTTTTTTTTTTTTTTTTTTTTTAATTATTATTTTGAAGAACATTTTTGAAGGCAGAAGATGGGTTCTTTTAATTATTCCAAAATGGTTTTCAAAAGATTACATAAAAGGCAAAACACTTTAGGGATAAGGGATTCACCATGGACCAAAATATAGACCATCTCCAAACCCTATTATATTGAGTGAAACAATTTCTATTTATGTATTGAAGATATTTTTATTTACATCTTTTAGTTATAGAAGTAAAGTACAGTGTTTTAAGGCATATTTGTCTTATTAGCCAGGGATCCTTTAGAGCTGTGTGTCTGCATGTATTTCTGCTTATCACAAACAGTTTGTATCACATCTGTCTGCTGCTGTCCGCCCTTGTCTACTGAATCATCCATGACTCAAATAACCTCTTGCCGAAGAAGATACATTTTTGGGTTGACAAATACATAGCTATTATGGCAAAAAAAAATGTTTTCACAGCCGAGGACCTAAAATGCTGTGGACACTCCATTTCAACGGCTGTCTCTGACTCATATAACAAGAAACTCGCTGTTTCACATTACTGTAAATAGAGTGGGCCTTCTTACTCCCAAGATGGCCATCGTCGGCAACAAAACACTTCCATTAATAATGCTGTTTGACATGCTATCTTCTCTTTTCTACCATCTGTTTTGGTCTATGCTGGCCGATCCAGCAACTCAGCTGAGATAAGTGCAACAAAGCAGAGCGCAGCTGTGACTTGTTCCTACCTCTCCATAAAGGAGGCCTCTCTCCCACTTCAGCTGGTGAGCTGGCTGGTGTCACACGTGTTACTCATCACTTCTGTGTTCCCCTAGCAGAATCTGAAGCTGGAAGTATAAGCTGGAATCCTCAGGACTCAGAGCCAGCCAGCCTGCCAATGTCACTATACCTATACCAGGCCAGATGGACAGACCTTTCACTGATCAGCCCAGTATGCTGACCAAGACACCACTGACAATGCCAGCCCTGTGGCACATATCAGTGTCATGGCATGGTCTCCCCTACACTGGAGCATTTTTCTTTCCATCCTGGTGTCTGTACACACATATCAGTGTCATGGCATGGTCTCCCCTACACTGGAGCATTTTTCTTTCCATCCTGTCGCATAATGTCTGTACACATATTAATTATGACATATGGCCTGCGATATTTACCTGCATTTCAGCAGGATTTACACCAAGGGATTGCTTATGTAGCACCCAGCCATGAGCCAGCCACAACAGCCCGCCAATCGGGCTCAGCCCTATTGGCGCGACTGGTTGTGTGTTGGACTGGCGAGTGGGAGTCCCGGGTTCGATCCCCGCTTCCACGTAATACTACAATCTGGCGTAGTCGGCAGGATTTGGAGTGCGGGTGTTATTCCCAATATACCAGTCTACGTCCTTGCGGGTCCACATGAGGGACATCATGTACGGCGGTCCGCGGTGTGAAGTGTGAAGCGCGAGGACGCGCTCCAAAAGATCAAGGGGGTGAATGTAGCACCCAGCCATGAGCCAGCCACAACAGCCCCGCCAATCGGCCTCACCCGTATTGGCGTAACTGGTTGTGCGTTGGACTGGCGAGTGGGAGTACCGGGTTCGATCCCCGCTTCCGTGTAATACTGCACTTAGAAATAATAAATAGCCAAAATAACTGAGCCAAATAAATGCAAACACTTGCAGTAATGTACCAAGTCATGATGGTTTAGGACTTTTAAGCTTATTTTATTGACACAAAATGAATAAGGCCTTTGTTAATAAGTGACAAGGACGGTGTGTACCACTGTTATTCACTGTTACAGCTTTTGTGGTTGGGCCCTGAGCTTGAACCTCTTAGCGAAGACAACTCAACCTAAGGGCCCCCCCTAGCTCAGGGGTCCCTGGGCCTGGGCCCAACATGTCCGTTGGATAATCCTCCTCCGGTTGTTATCTTTATTGTTGTTAGTACAGTCTCTCCTCATACAACTGTATAAGTAACAGTAAATACCTCTTTATATCCTTCATGATTCTCAACAACCAGTTTATTGTACTAAAGTTTAAAATAACTCAGACTTAATGTAAACTTTTCTATTTTTTTTTGTAAACTCAGTGAGAGCTCGGATCACCGTTTTGTATTGTATTCTAGTACCATTGATTTTTGAAGCACACGCTTACTTTATTTTTACATTTGCATCTTCTTTGTTTTTCTTTTTGTTAATCAGTTTGTTGACTTCAATGTTTGCTTTTCCTGCAGGGTTGCACACAAAAGCAATAAAAGCATTAACAAAACATAATAAGGAAAATACAAATAAAGATCAAGATGTTTTATCTACAATAAATTAATACATTAAAATAATTCTAATGATATCGACAGCACCTGAATGTCCCCCATCGGGTTAATATGGGCTAAAAAGAAAGAAAAAAGTACTTGTACTGTATAATCAACTGCCATACAACTTTAGTGGCAGTGAAATTAAACATAGCCTACATCCCTCTGCCCACAGTCAAAGTTAAAGCATGAGTTGGAAAACACTCCAGTCCCCCTGGTAACACGATGTGCACATGCACACACTCTACAGTAGGGTGGAAGTGCAACAGGCTCTACTGGAGGAAGGTCCCTCTCATCCTGATTGGGCGAAAGGTATTTCTCCCAAAGCCCAAACTGAAACTTTTTGTTTGTTTGTTTGTTTTTTTAACCTGAGGGGCTCACTGGGGACAGGGAGGAACCCCAGATGGTCACCACACTGGATATTAGGGAGGAAAAAATAAGAAAACAAAAATAACAAAATAACACTATTTGAATTAAGTGAAATCACTTTACTATAGCTTTAAATAGTTTCATAATAAATCACAATACAATTATGCAGAATTGACCAGCAATCTGTGTCTGACAACATGACATTTTTGCACATTTAGTTCACACTCTGATCCAGACAGAAATATGAGTAAGTGTAACTTGTATAAGTTAGAACTCAGCAATCGCCCATGTTCAGTTATTCATTTGTAACCCTGAGAGTGTGTACAGTAATTGTACATTGAAAAACAAAGGACTACGGTCCTCTGATCAGTTAGGTCACATTTGTGAGACTTAAGAGTTAAATTAATACTGGGGATTTCACTGTATAAACAGACACTGCAGTATGAAGGAGATTAAAGGGGAATTCCACCCAATTCCACCCCAAGAAGCGTCTAAAGAAATCCATTAAAATGGTGAAAATACATCTTGATGATGTCATCAAGATGTTTCTTCTTCAGACCTCCATTTCTATTCCATAGGATTGAACAGTGATAAAACCTTGTTTCAAGCCCATGAGTAGGACCGCTACGTCATCAACAGTTGAGCATGGAGTTGGTTCTCAGGATGCGTATGACTTTCCTCGATGTGTAGCTGTACTCAAAGCGTACGTGTTCATGGAAGAAATACAGGTATCCTGGAAGTGGATAATGAACAGAGATGGGTTATAATTACTACAAGATTACTTAAGATTAAGATTAAGCTTACTACTACTATTTGCTCCACTGACAAGCCGAAGCCTGACAAATACAGCCACAGGGACGTGTCTGTCTGCAGAAAAACACCCCTGCAGAATTGTATGTTGTGTGTCTGATCGAGGGAAAGAATGCAAAATATAAATAACTATACATATATTTTGACCTTTAAGAAAGGAAGGAAGGAAAGTTCAACATGCCACTATACTGTATATATTTACCATAGTGATAAGCTGCTGCATCAACCTCATCTCCCATTCCAGGAAAATCCTTTTCAATGGACCGTGGGTATCCTTCATCCATGGTGCTGGTATTTTCATCATAGCTGTGGAGTACACATGCACATACTGTTTGTAATCTAATGCAGTGGTTTTCAACCATTTTCATACCAGGGCCCACTTATTTATTTAGCATTTGATGACATTTTAGCCCCACAGACACAAAACCACAAATATTTCTTCTGTTTTTATCTACAATTCCAGGCTGGATTTCCGAAACATAACAGGCAAACCTAGATCTCTAGTTGTGTAGATTTGGGCTAATTCAGATCATGAATATTTTAACTCTTGAGAGTGTAAAAATGAAACATTCATTTTTTACGCTATCAAGAGTTACATCTGGTTAACCAACTTTCCATCTTTCACCTGGGGACCACCTGGAACCCCCTCAGGGACCACAGGTGGTCCCCGGACCACCTGTTGAAAACCCCTGATCTAATGCAACATGAGTGAACTACAGATGTGGCTGAGTGTGTGCGTGCAATGCATGTGTGTGTATGCATGTAATGGACATTGTAAAGCGCTTGGATAAAAATGTACTATACAGGACAATCTGAGCGATCATTGTTCGACCATACATGCAGTACCTCCAATATTCCTCCTCAGCAAAAAGCAGAGTCTTCCCTGTGTCTCGTATGTAGACGGCGGCATCGATCTCCCTCACGGTCTTGGGAAGGCCTAGTTTGTGGATGTACTTTGGATAGCCTTCCACCAGGTTGTAGCCATTCAGGGCCCACATTCGTATTCCTGTAGAAACACAACGCAGAGCACACAGTACACAGGCCTTTCAATTAATATCTTACTAATTAGCATTTACATTTGGACATTTAGCTTTGCAGGTGGCTCTCAATGTGGGCTGCAAGTAGTCTCAGGATTCCTGTCCCTAATGAGTACTGTACCACCAGGCGGCACTGTTTAGCCAATACTATTCACCACAACCACGTCAAAAGTCAAAAAGTCAAAGTCGCATGATTTGTCACTACGTTACCGCAGTGAAATTGGTTTCTCCGCTTTTGACCCATCACTTGGAGCGGTGAGCTCCAAGGAGCGGTGAGCTGCGGCTTGCCGCGCACGGGAATCATGCTGATTCCCGTGCGCGGGATTTTGACCCCCATCCCATCCCTTTGATGCTGAGTGCCAAGCAGGGAGGCATTGGGTCACATTTTTACAGTCTTTGGTATGACCGGACCGGGAATCGAACCCCGGCCTCCCAGTTACAGGGGGGACACTCTAACCACAAGGCCACTGTTCTGGTAAACACTGGCCCCTCCCCAAACTGCTATGGCCCAATCACAGCTAAGCAACATGAGATAGACATGCCTCTCCACCAAAAGTTTTCCAATATGATAAAACATTGTTTATTTTTTCCCCCACTGTATAGGGCATGCCTTCTTGACATATTGGGAAGATATTTTGAAGGTTTGGTTCCAAAAAATACTTTACTTTGGAATGAAGGGGGGAGGGCAGGGCTTACTGCTAGGTCTATTATACTCCCTGCCAGTAAGCTGTGCAAAATGTTTTTACCACCCACCACTGAATATGAATACCAGATCCTTGTCCGGGTTCTCATAAGCAGCGTCCACTTTGTTGGGGATAGAGGGCCAGGTGGACTTGATCAGAGTCTGCTCAGGCTCAGGCATCTGTTGGTGAATACGCCAGTAGAATCTACCAGAGAAGACAGTTAATTGATTGTATACATTTAAAATATAACAAACGGACGTAGGAGTGAACAACGCACCTTGTCAATTGCAATACTATAACAACAGACAACAGTTATTCTTTTCCCTTCCCTTTGGTGAACGCAACTGCCACCCTGTGCATTGTGTTTCATCAAAATGTCGGTGGGAGAGTAATTAGGTGCTGTACCGTACCTGTCTTTAAAGATGATGGTTTCTCCACGGAGCTCAGTTACAGCATCAAAACTCAACATGGGGTCACACTTGTCGGGGGCATCGGGTTTGGGCTTCACCTTCCTGTGGTTTGGGTTTTCTCCTGTCAACAGGAAATGAGATGGCATTATACTACCATTTCTATAGACTAGGTTCAGCTTTGAGGGTTTGTGTACACAAGCACATACATTGTAGCCTTGAATGCCATTGGCAATGTAAATATGTATTGTAAAATCATGTTGTCTGGAGCAGGTTAAAGGGGAATTCCACCCATTTTCAACATTTTTCTGAGAGTGTACAAATGCAACCAAATGAAACGGGTTCATTTGGTTCCATTTGTACGCTTTCAGAAAAAAGAAGCGTCTAAAGAAATCCATTAACATGGTGAAAATACATCTTGATGATGTCATCAAGATGTTTCACCATGTTAGTGGTTTTCTTCAGACCTCCATTTCTAGGAAACCCAGAATGGGGGAACTTTTTTTTTTATCATGTCCACCCAGAACCTCTAGGGTATACTAATGACATGTTTGTCATTAGAATGTTGAAAAATGGTGGAGTTCCCCTTTAAGTGTAACTAATATTATTTTTATTGTTATTTCTCCCCACCGTAAAGAGCTTGGATGCCTTCAATGTCGTCCTCAGCCAGCGGATACCCTCGGGCATAAGAATAGACTGGGTACATGAGAGCACCTGGGTCATTGGAGTGGGACATGCCAAGGGCATGGCCAAACTCATGAGTCGCCACCAGAAATAGGTTGTACGCTTTTGGGACGGAGGAAAGAAAGAAAGAAAGAAAAAAGTCAAAATAGAGTTGCTTCCATCATTTCAAACAAATGGTGTCATCTCTCTATAGTTGATAGTTGTGATAATACATTGTAAAGTGTATGTATCAGGGGTGTTGATTTTTAACGCGTTAACGGCGTTGATTAAATCTCTACGCTTTTTGCGTCAAAATATTTAACGCAATTAACGCACATGCACGCGCGTGCGCACGCGCGCGCACGCTCGTGCGTGCGCATGCTCTGTCTCGGATGTGATTCCACTCGCTGTCGACTCTATTAAAGGGGGACAACAAATAGGGACAAAGTTGCGGAATGCATTGGAGTCTATGGGCTCTAGCGAGTATATCAGGGCTACTAAACTGGTGGCCTGACATCTCCGTTCACTTCCATGGAATGGTCTAATGGCGGCTGCTCTTCATTTCTACTGAGCATGAGTACAGCTAACTGAATAGCAGCGCACGCTCTGTTCTGTGACCCCTCAATGTCGCGACTCTTCCACTAGTCTTGTAGTGGTGCTTCCACTTCCTGTTCCTGCACGTGAAGTGAAGTCAGATGTAAACAAAGCAGCTCTTTCGGATCACTCCCAACTATTGTGATGTGTTTGTTTAGCCGCGTCGCCATCGAAACTGAGAAGAAAAGTTGATTCAGAAAATTGCCAGTTTAATAACGAGTGGACCGAAAAATAATGGCTAAATTGAAACTCCATAGGGAGCGCAGGCAGACGCATTTGCTCTGTAACCAAGTCAATGCTGTCGCAAAATAATCCGATGGTAAGAGACGCCACTGTTGCATGGATTATTGTCAAGAAGAAAAAAAACACCCAGAGATGATGAAGAGTCGAGTGCATGCTGGCTGCAGGAGGTAGAGCCTATTTCTTTCCCTGTTTACCTCTACTATGATTTTCTGCTTTTGGCGTTGCATTAGTGAATATTTGTATTTGTCTGTCTTGATGAAATGAACATGGTGGGCCCTATTGTATGGCCACTGGCCAGTCAAAGATGTGCCATCACTGTCATTAGTTGCCTGTGTGTAGGCTAGTCCTGTCCCCTGTTGCAAGCCTTTTGAGAATTAAAGAGAGAGCACAATAAGTGTGCCTTAGATGTTGTGATTTGCTGCTGTTGTGCAGATATGAACAACTTTTTCATAAGCTGCACTATAAACGTGTATTTTGATTTGGTTCAAATATGATGCATGTTAGAAAGACCAGATGCACATTGCACTTTTCTTATAAATGGAGCATTTTAAAAAGTGAAATACTTGTGTCTGTGTGTGTACACATGTCATGGTGGCATGGGCGGCGTGGCCATCGGGACCACCGGGACTTTTCCCGGTGGCCTGCGCCACCTAGTGGCCTGGACAGGGTACAAAAAAAAAAAAAAAAAAAAAAAATTTTTTTTTTTTTTTTTTTTTTTTTTTTTTTTTTTTTTTTTGAAACCTCCAGGGCAGGCCAGCGCGACAGGCCCAGGCCAGCCCAGGCCAGGCAAACTAGTGTTTCTCCTTCCAAAAATAAAAGGTGTTCTAGTACTACAGAGTTTAGTTAAACAGTGTGAGTGACTGAGTGTAACCTGATACCCTGCACCAGTGCACCTGCATGCACCGGACTGGAGAGAGCGAGTTAGCGAGAGGCTCCCAGCTGGCCTGGGATCCAGGGGCGTAGCTACGGGTGGGCTGGGGTGGGCCACTGCCCACCTAAATAGAGAGCTGGCCCACCCATTGAAAACATGACTAAGAACTTGAGAAAACAAAGGACAAAGACCAGAGAGCCTCTAGAGAGAGCTTGAGAGGTCTAGACTCACTGTAGTTACAGTAAAATGGGTGATTTGCGGGCACTAATCACCCAGTATAATGCAAATGGAGCTTTTCATTCACCCTTTGTTTGTAAACCTGCCAGATCGTTATCATTTGGCAGGTATCAAAACAATAGCGCTTGTTTCTGTGGGGGGACTTTCACAAGGATTTTTCAAAAGTTAACTCTGGTCTGTTCTCCTGAAAGAAAATCTGTCATGATCAGCAGACACATTGGTAACTAATTTATAAATGGCTGTGATTCAATAGTGAACAGCTGAAATCTATTTGATAATGATTGTGCTAATGAAACAAAACACTGTGTTGAAATCTATTATAATGATTGTGCTAATGAAACAAAACACTGTGTTGGTGACAGGATTATTATTTCATGTTTCATGACATTAATTCAACCATTGTACAGTAAAGGTTATATAAACTGAAATATAACCGTATATGGCAATAATAGCAATAAATAGATTTCTTGCACCTGCAAATTTGCGGCCATCACGCACGCAGCATGCCCACTCTGAATAGCTCATGCCCACCCTGAATTGAGTTTCTGGCTACGCCACTGCTGGGATCAGTGGGGGACACACCCCCTGCCAGCCCCCTTCTTGTGTGTGTGGTGGCCAGTGTTGCCAACTGCCAAAATCCAAAATGCACTAGTGGCATTTCCAAAATGCACTAGAATGCACCAGATGCTTGCCTGGAAGGTGTGTAGACTTGGGATAATTCACATGAGGAATATTTTTAACTCTTGAGACTTGAGTGTGAAAATGAAACCAAATGGACCCGCAAGGGACCAGTTGGCAACACTGGTGGTGACCAGTGTTAGGACATGTGCACTACCTAACTTAATATATTACCAACCAAAATTCAGTAACTTGTAATATAAATACATTACTTAACAAAAAATGAATACATTATACTTTTCTTTCTGCCATTACTGCACTACTTTCTATATTCCTTTCTGTCAATATGTCTCACTGCAAGTGTTCATGTGAAATTATCTCGACATCTGCAGAAGTTAAATAATTACTTATTTTCTATAATTTCTCAAATTATTTACTGGCTTCCATGAATTCAAGGAATACATTTAACTCCTTTTTCAAGTTGATCTCAAATGGATTTGGCTAGATGGTGTTTGCTTTATTGTAGGTATGCCACTGGCCTACACAATATTTTATTAATAGTGATACTAAATATTTTGTAAAACATTTTTAAAGTAATATGTAATAGTAATATTAGTTCGTTTGAAAATAAACCTTTGAAGGCACAGTAGCTTTGTCATGCTTCGACTTTTGCGAGGTGAGGTGAGGTGGGGGGGGGTGGCCTGGCCAATGGCAAAGTCCAGATGGCCTGGCCAGCCCCACTCCGCCCCTGCATGGTGGAGAGTAGTCTCTGTGGCAGTCTGGCCCCTTGGGCTTTTGGCAATGCAGACTCCTGAACAATTTAGTTGAATAGCCCGCTGTCTTTCCATTTCCGCAACAATACACAGGAAAACATGGCATATTGTCCGAAATAGTCCGAATGGTGATTAATCATGATTAAATTAATTTTGAAGGTGTGATTAATTTGATTAAAATTTTAATCATACATTATAAAGTGTATGTATATTAAAATAAGTAAAGACATACATTATTCATACAGTATTCAAGAGCTATTCTAAGCCAAATGAATTATGTTCTATCAGAAAAATATATTTTAACTAAATTAAGGGGCAATGGGGCACTAGCATATGCATATGTAGTTACCAAAATACTACATTAAAGGGATAGTTCAGATTTTTGATGTTAAGCTGTATGAAATACTTGACATTAATATAGTGGTGTCAACTGTATTAATTAATGTTCAGAATCCTGTTGTGGGAGTTCTGCTCAGGTTCTGGTGAAATATGAAAAAGTTCCGGACATACAGTACATCAGAAACATGTCCTTTCTGATGTAACCAGAGGTTTCCAAAACAGATCAGAAGTGGTATACCGTGAAACATATACATTAAAACATTTGCCATCAAATATATTCATTAACCAATTAAGGGTCTACAATTCGGCGGGCTTTGGGTGACTGTACTGTACCATGGGAGTCTTTGGACCAGTGTTCGTCGTCATCAAAGTGGGTGTCACCACCAATATCCTTGCCAGGGGGATAGGCATGAGCCAGAAGTCCATCCGGTCCGTCGAAAGGGTTGTAGTCTCCATGTTCTAGACAATACAGGAGACATGACCAGGAAGTGAACACAGATCATCACAGCTGGCACTCCAACATTATGTTAAGCTTCATTTATAAGTTCTTGTATCATAAAACTATGTTCTTTTCATAGATCGATACTGTCGATAATGTACACTGCGCAGTGTACTCAACTGCACAGTTAGATGTTAATGTTCTCAAGTCTGAATACATTTCAAGATTGGGATTGACGTTAAAATGTAGTAGCAGTGAGATTAGTGAGGTTACATTTGTGAAGATGCAGGAACTACGAAACTGCAAGCGATATGCTCTTGCACACATACATTTTAATAATATTATATGATGCAACTACTAGCATATCATCAGGTGGAAAGTGGCATATGTTACTTTCCAATTCAAAAATAGTGAAAGCTTGCAGATTTGACAGTTTTGAGTAAATCTAAAATAATGTTTCAGCTAATACAAGAAAGCAAGTTGAAATAAAAATATGGAGAACAATGCTTTAACCCCACCTTTTGTTCCAAAGCTGATCATGATGTCAGCATTTCCCTGGTAGAGTTTCTTGAACTTCAGAGGGGTGACATCAGACCACACGTTGAATGCATTGCGGACCGCTCTGTTCACGTCTGCCTTCTTTAGATCAGGCGTGTAGTTCACTATCCTGGAATCAATGTCACAGATGAACAAAATGTCATTATAGCACATTTCAGCGTGCACTTGAATGCAGCATTTGTTAGTTATTAATAACACGTGTGTGTGTGTGTGTGTGTGTGTGTGTGTGTGTGTGTGTGTGTGTGTGTGTGTGTGTGTGTGTGTGTGTGTGGTAGCTATTGCTGCAATTAAAAAGACACATACTTTAAAGGACAACTTTGTTTTTTTTTTTCAACCAAGGTTCATGTTTTAGGTTGTTATTAGAGAAAGTAAAAGATAGGTGTTCATTGTTTTACATTCCTTGCTTTCTTTAGTTATAGGGAGCATTCGAACACGGTCCTAAAAACATATTTGTTTACACAATGTTAAAGACATTTTTTTTATTATCTACTACAGGCCTAATAAACCCCAGGGAATTATAACTGGCCACAGAAGTTCTCAGGATCTACTGAATGTGAAGGAGGCAGAACAACACACTGCACTTTACACAATCCATATTTGGGCATGCTGACCCAGAGGCTCAATAATATGGCAGTGTATCGCTTTCAAATTATGTAAATAAATAGGTACTAAAGAAAGCAAGGAATGTAAAACAATGAACACCTATCTTTGACTTTCTCCAATAAGAACCTAAAACATGAACCTTGGTTGAACGAAAAAAAGTTGTCCTTTAACATTGATTTGTTTGATTATATTTATTGTATAATGAACATGTACTGTAACCCTGTGTGTTATAATGAGACTCAGAAACTCCCACCTGAAGGTGACATTGTTGTTCTGCCATTTGAGGTGTCTGGGGAAGTGGTTGTATTCCCCGATATCTGGCACCCCACATCTGGGCTGCTTCATGACCTCCAGAGTGTTGCTGTCCAGATTCCCTGTTACCTTCACACACCATGAAAAACAAATCAAACGTTATGTTAGCCGAGTGTAAAGCAGTCGTTTTCAACATTTTTGATACCAGGGCCCACTATTTATTTGGAATCTGAGCCACAGACCACCATTTTAGCTCCACAGTACCAAAACTGAAGATTAATTTTGTTTTTGTCCACAATTCCAGGCTGGATTTTGAACAAAACAGCCAAACATACAGATCAAAATGACCGTTAATCTTCTACAGTACATTCTGTAGTTGAGGGCTAATTCAGATGGTGAAAAATGGACCCACAAGGGTCCATTTGGTTTAATGTTTACGCTCTCAAAGAGTTACATCTGGTCAACCAACTTTCCATCATTTAGCCTGGAGACCACCTGCAATCTTCTCATGGACCACTGGTGGTCCCCAGACCACTGGTGTAAAGCACTGTGTTTACTTCAGCAACCAAGTTTGTGTATGATCCAGCAGGCAATCGTGAAACTATTAATCTTTCTCAGAAAGAATAGCCAGGAATCCATTAAACAGGATTAAGAATCCTGATTAATTCATTTGCCAACACTGCAAAGCTCCTCTAGACCCTGATCCTGGAGAGGGAGGGAGGGGAGTTCAGTGATAGATCCACAAGTCCTAGATCTACATGGATTCAGTTATGGTATCATACGGTATCGTATCACCTTCAGTTTGAAGAAACTTTGCATTTCCTTGATTTTGTTTCGCATGGTGTCTTCTGATGACTTCCGAGTTCCTTGGAGGCCGGCAGGAAGACCATAGAACCGTCTCAGGTATTTCTGTCAGTGGGGGGGAAAGTACACGCACCATTTACTTTTCAAGTCTTCATTTGAAGGCTATGAAATGTATAAAGGCTTTTTAAATAGCAGATACAAGTTCACATTGTGAGCCTGTATGTCAGCTATTATCACATTCTGACGTGTATATACTGCCTATGTGATTAAAGGACCACTTCATCACTGTTCAAATAACAGGTCCTCACTAATGTACATGATGAAATACCTCTATTTTTTCCTACTCACAGGATGGCTGTGGGCAGTTCAGAAACCTGTCCTCCAATTACATTTTTATTAAACAATGTTTTTGAAAAATATATATTTTTATTATCAGGAGAATGATGGCTACCATCTTTGCTTTGCATCTTTTCATGAATAGAAAGTTGTTTTTTTTATGATAATGCCAAATCTAAGTAACTATTGTCCAAAGTTTTCAAATCATTGTAGTGGAGTAAAAGTATAATATTAATATCCAGGTTTATATAAAGCAAGATTATTAATGAAACAGAGGCTTCAACAATAATTGTAAGGCACAACAAATGAAGCAAATAAAAAGTAGAGTACAACACCACCACATAGCAACAGTCCAACAAAGCAAATCCATGTCAAAGTCAGCTGAATTTTACTAAAGGGAATTCCACCTATGTTCAAGATTTTTTCTGAGAGCGTACACATGGAACCAAATGGACCCTAAAGGGTCCATTTGGTTCCATTTGTACACCCTCAGAAAAGGAAAAATCATGCATTAACATGGTGAAACACAACCTCATGACGTCATCAAGTTGTGTTTCACCACGTTAATGATTTTTCTCAGACCTCCTTTTCTAGGAAACACAATGGAGGGAGCTTTATCATGCCCATACGACATCTCTATATATCAATGACATAGTAAAATGTTGAAAATGGGTGAAATTCAACCATTAAAACAGAGGTTATACGGTACAAGTACATGGTGTTACAGTACCTCAGCTAGGAACCAGTCTTCTCTCTCCTGAGCCGGTAGAGGGACGGCAGAGCAGTAAACAGTGACGCACAGGAGCAGCAGCCAGCCTGTCATCTCCATGTCGTCTCTCTGTCTTTGTAAAGAAACCGGCAATTGGGGTCGAACCTCTCCACTCTGAGGGGTATTTATAGTGTTTTGTTCCCCTCCGAGTGTCCTGGTGATTCATGTAAAAGCACCTAGCCACTTCCTCCTCCATGTGTCCTGAAAAAAAAGTGCTAAAGTGCTTGTTTCATGTTTGTGGTGTGGGGAGGGCTGCTTTGAACCCACCTGAAAATGCAATGATATCACATTCCTCGAAAAAATTGGTCATGATGACTTCAGTTTCCTGAACAAGCTCCTACACACAGTGGTTTGATGATGAATATTTTACCTCTTGAGAGTGTAAACATGAAACCAAATGGACCCGCAAGGGTCCATTTTGTTTCATTTTTATGCTCTCAAGACTTACATCTCGTTTACATGTTGAAAACCTTGTCATACACAGTAAAAATCCTGTGTTCATTTATTTGAGTGTACTAATTGAAATGAACAGACCATATATTCTACAATGGTGTTTTTCAATGGGCTCATCATCAGATCATATAATACTATACTATGTACTGTATGTCTGAACTCTGCAATCTATTCATACATTTTTTCACATGATTGTCATTCTGTCTTCCACTTTTATTTCAGGAGGAGACGCGTGACTAAGTTCTGCCAGCCACACTAAAAATATTTCAATGAAAATACACTGAATTTTGTTGACTGAGTATATGGCCGAACCGTTCAGATTGGAATAAAGCGAGCCTTTTCAAATCAAGATAATGTTTTTGTCACTCAAAAAAATGTGCTGCACAGACCAAGTCTGCATGTGGGATCAATTTCCTGGTTGACCTTCTGAATGTGATTCAAAGGTTCTGGTAAGCTGTATGTATTGCATTGCTAACCACAAACTGAATAAGCAAAAACAAAACAAAAAAGCACTAGACAAACAAGACAATTCTTCACACAACGTTAGGGGGGCAGTATAGTTTAAAGTACAGTATATTAAAACATAGGCCATAGTGAAGCCAAACACAAGTTATATATACTATATTCATTTAAAGGTCTATTTGGTCATTTCACTTAATTAAAATATATATTTTTTTTTCTTTCTTTTAGGATAACCCTCCCTACTATAGTTCCTGTCTCCAGTGAGCCCTGCCCTTATAAAACCCTAGATTAATGGGGCCTTCTTCCAATCAGGACTGAGTGGGTGCTGGGCTTGGTGCACATGCTGTTGCACTTCCCCACGCTGTAGTGTGTGCACACAACTGCATCACCCAAATCACTGAATGCTGGATGCACTGAATGCTTTAATTCAATTGTTGTAGGGCAGGCAATAGTTTTTAGCCCCCTTCTCTTCCAAATTTGGTTGTTATTCCAAATTAAACTCTTCCAGCGGGAGGACATACGGCCTTCGTCCTGCTCCTCCCACCCAACACTCCCTGCTGAAAGCTGCCATTACCTCAGCCCATAGGACTGGCATGGGTAGGAGTGTCGTGAAATGACCAGTAGTACCCTACTGGCCTACTCGAACAATTCCCTCCCCTGTACAAACACGCCCCAATTGTGTCCTCAAACCCTGCAGTAGATGCTTGACAATGCTGGATGAACCACTGCACCACATGAGCGACCATAACATTTATTCTGGAGGATTACTCATCCAGGTGCTTTATAACAGGAAGAGTTACCATAAGATATGCGGCAAACTGTATTTGAGAGTACCCGTAATATGTATTAATTTTAATCCCTCCTTTTTTCCCCAAGAATAAATAAATAGATTCGATAGAGCACCTTATTTGGTCGTCTTTGGTAGGTCTATGCATTGCACTGAGTTTTGCACACGTGTCTGAGATGTAACTGCACAGTATTCACAATTCCGTAACAAATGGGAGGACACTCACACAACCTGTGAGTCACATGCAAAGGCACCAGATGTCCATCTGCCCATCCCAATAGCATACAAGCTTTAACAGAAGTAGGCCTATTTGAAACCTTTTTATTGTTTGATGTTTTATTTTTTATGTTATCTTAGAGAAGTGATTTTCAACCATTTTGATAGACCCATTATTTATTCAGCATTTGACCCACGGACCACCATCTAACATAGCTAAGTGTAGACTTGGGATGTAAACATGAAACCAAATGGACTCTCTTGAACTTGAACTATAGTCTTTCTTGCATTAGTCAGACAACTATTTTGCAATCACTTGCATTCAAGGCAACCAAAGGTTGCCGTGCACTCCAATCAGCCGACACTGGGAAGCTGGCAGTACCCCTGCTAAAAACGCCTGGACAAAGCTCCACACACCGCAAGCTCTTCTCCATCCTGGCTCCAAAACTACGGAATGCACTTCCCACTGCAATCAGAACCACTTCAACCACAGACTCACTACCTACCTATCTTCCACCAATGTCTGAAAACACACCTCTTCAGACTCCATCTCGGCCCATAGCACTTGTATTACATACCAACACATAGTACTTGCTGCAATGACTTATTTAGGTTGCCTAATGTATTACTTTTAGTGCTCCATTGTATATTGTATATTGTAAATCCTGATTACATTGTAAACTTTTTACCATTGTAAGTCGCTCTGGATCAAGAGCATCTGCTAAATGCCTAAATTGTAAATTGTTTGACGGAAGCATTTGGAAATTGCGAGAGGCGCAACAGTCTGGCAACAGACTACCATGCTGTAAACATTCCTAGACAGACTGTGCCATTGGGGAAGAAGAGACAGAGACAGGAATTGGGACAGAAGAGACGTTGACGTCACCCTTGCAAGTAAGCAGCCGCCACCGCGTCACATTGCCATCACAATGACAGTACAAGTGTCTGGCAGACTGAGTTCTCTGAGACAGCCACCTCCTCATAATGATACAATGGCCAAAAAAGCACTTAGACTTGGAGAAAAACATGCCAATGTACACTAGTGGTTTCAAGAAGATAATATCTGCATGATGCACAGTGCATTATGTGTGTGATTATAGTTACCCAGTGTTAAAGCACGTCAAGACATGCTACGGACTGTCCTTTTGTGTGTGTGTGTGTGTGTGTGTGTGTGTGTGTGTGTGTGTGTGTGTGTGTGTGTGTGTGTGTGTGTGTGTGTGTGTGTGTGTGTATGTGTGTGTGTGTGTGATCTTAGACATCTAATCATTGTCGCTTGCAATGATAATGGAATTCATGGACTGCAGATGGAATGCAAGGTAGTCTCCACAGAGCCAAATTCATACACCAATAATAGATGGTTTTCGTCACACAAATGCAAAGTTATATGCATCATTCATACAATCAAGCAATTCATCTGAATAAACATTTCTCACAATTTAAACCAACAGACCAACAACAACAACATGTATAAACAGTTCTAACAGTTGGAATAAGCCTTTAAAAAGGAGCAGTCATGATTTGGGTGAACCTTCGGCCCCTCCAGCAACACAATGTGCACATGCACACACTCTACAGTGGGGGGAAGGGGCGTGCAACAGCACATGCACCAATGCCTATATCAGAGATGTGCCTCGTGCACAGAAATCTGAGATATCCAACGTGATATCAGACCTATGTTTTCGTACATAGATTTGATATCACATGAGCAGAGCCACATGCAAAAGCTTTAAATAAATGGTTCTTCTGAGCCGAAGTGTGTCAATGAACTATAAAAGAAAAACACAAAACAAGACATTCAAGCTGGAATACGTCAATGCCATGACTGACTTCCAAGGTTGCAACAGGAATTTGTGTCAGAGTCCTAGGGATAAACCAATGGATAAACAAAGGGGACAAGGCATTACTGTAACAAGATGATTGCACAACATCCGTTCCTTCCGTGATTGTCAACAAAAAAAGTGCCTGAATGTTGTAACTGTTTTTGTTATGACACTCTTCTTCACCATATATACCAGATGATAGTCTGGGTTCAATGGGTTTGGCACCACACTGTTTGCTCAGTGTGTGTCTGAGTCAGGTCTGTAGGGGAAGTAGCTTTGTAGGGGGATAGTTGGGGGGAATTTTTCTTTTACCAGTTATTCTGAGAGAATGCGATGGACACTGTCAAACACACATATAACACAACAAAATACCGTATAGCCTACTTCAGTGGTTTTCAACCAGGGCCCACTATTTAATCAGCGTTTGAGCCACGGACCGCCATTTGAGGACATTTTATCTCCACAGACGCTAAAAGTAAAGATTTATTTTGTTTTTGTGCACAATTCCAGGCTGGATTTCGGAAACAAAAAAATACAGAAACATACAGATCAAAATGACCATTAATCTTCTATATTCTTTAGTTGTGCAGACTAATTCAGATGAATATTTTAACTCTTGAGTGTAAAAGTAAATTCATTTTTTACACTCTCAAAGAGTTACCGTACATCTGGTTAACGAACTTTCAATCATTTAGCTGGGGACCACCTGGAACCTTCTCAAGGACCACTGGTTGAAAACCACTGGCCTACTTAGATAGATAAAGCAATAAGTGAAAACTATTTCAAAATGTATTAAAGCGTAAATAACATGGATTCCTAAAATTGTTTTTAACATCACATTGCATGTGTCCCTCCCTGGTTTGTTTTGATCCTCAATCACCACTGATATAGCCAGTACTTGTAATTTCTTTATGGACAGTTTAGCTGCAGTACGACAATGTCCTGAGGTGGTGGGGGCGCTGATATGCAGGATATTTTATAGCAGTCAATCCCCCTTTAATCAACCTAAATGGCATGCCTAATAACAGTGATGCCAAAGGGAAAATGTAATGTAATCACACGAAACCTAATTAATTAAATCCTAATTGTATGTCAACTTGTGGAGATCTACAAGATCTGCAAGCCCAAAAATGTGTTGTATTTGTGGCATGTATAGAAGGAACCAACGTAGACAGGATTTTGTGTTTTTTTTTTCCTTTTAGGTTTTATTATCAAAGTTACACATGGAAAACTTTTCATTCTGAGGATTTTCTTAAATGGTCTAGAGCTTTCTGTGGGGTTTGGAAGGCTTTTGAGCTGAAAACAGCCCAAACAGTGGAAACAGGGACGCCTGCAGCATATGATGGGATTTGCAGAAAGTGACATCACATACAGCAGGAAAATCAGAGCACTTGTTTTGAAACGTAAAAACCCAGGCCACAGAAAATCTACTTGTGTACCACCACCTGTGTAATTGAACTCAGAAAAAAATATATAATATATAATAATAATAATAATAGTAATAATAATAGTAATAATAATAATAATAATAATAATAATAATAACATCTATTCTTCTTTCCAGTAGCAAAATGTGGAACAAATAAATGCATAGAGTAAAAGATGGATGAGTTAAAAAGAGTAAAAAGGAAAAAAAAAGCAAACATTTTGGTAAAAATGTGACCGAGGAGCATTCTGCTCCAATGACCCACATACTCGGTCGCCCATGGTGCAGAACCTTGTCATGGGTGTAATATTACACACAGGTCCAGGAGCGGATCTAGGCATGGGCTCACCTAAATGCCTAGACTGCACCACCAAACATGACATGATGGCATGCAAATCAACCCAAGATACTTCAAATTAAAGTGCTTATATTTAAAATGATTTGAAACACTATACTACTGCTACTAACTACTGTATAACTACAGTTAATTGTGGCACCACTAAACCAACAGCATTTTATCATTGAAAACAGAAAACTCTCTGAGTCAGACCTTTAGCTTTATGCATGCTGCGTGTCTGTTGCAACTTCAACAAAAAATAACTGATGTGATTATTGATGCTTTACTTGAATAGCAGGACTGCTATAAAATGGTATGCCCCCCCAATTGGGAAATGTTACATCCACTCCTGCACAGCTCTGGTAAGAGATCTTTCTTAGTTTTTGGATGCCCTTAATTGAAGCATGGCAGTTTCCCAGCTTTGTAGATGTATAGCAAAGGATGAACGAACCCCGACAGCCTGGACAACGAAAATGTGATCAACACCACAACTGGGACCAACACCACAACGCTTTGTTTAGGAGTCGACATCAGCATCCCAGACAGAATATAGGGCACGTACATCATTATAGTCGCTACCATTACTACCAAGCTGATGAGAATAATCCTAAAAGCCCTTCTCTTCATGTCGTTGCCACTGTCCCTCTGTCCTTCTCCTGGTCCAGGCTGTTTCAGAGCTCTGAGGACAGAGAGGCAGCAGAAAGACAGCACAGAAATGCACACAGCGCAGAAGCCCAGAACAACGTAATACAATGCCACAGGTAACCAAAACTCTAACAAGCTCAGCGCAAGCACCATCAGCCAGACAACACAGCAACAGGCCGCCCTGTACCGGAGAGCTTTGTACCTGAGAAACACCACAGGGTGAACCACCGCTATGTAACGCTCCACACAGATACAGCACTGGAACAACGGGACAGAGAACCAGAAAAACACAACATAGATGAACTCTGCAACCTTTATCAAAGTATAGTTGTACATGAACAGACATGCAAGGTAGAAGACTGGGTCCAGGATAGAGATGATGAGAGATGTGGTCAGGTTGAGATAGAAGAACTCGGAGGCTATGGTCCCACCGGCTCCACTCAGGATCAGCCACAGAACGTAGGTGTTGCTGGGGAGAACCAGGATGAGGCCGACAGCCACATCGGTGATGGCAAAGGGCAGCTCACTGCTAGACATGGAGGAGTCAGTGCCATTTCCCTGCAAGGTGTCGTTCATCTTAGGGCTCTGTGTGTCTCCTGCAGCTGGTTCAGAAGGGATGGATTTCAATGCAGTCCTTCTCAGTTTCTCTACGTATGAATGAATGTGTGTGTGTGTGTGTGGTTAAAAGTGATCTCACATTTTGGATGCCAGCAGCGTGTCTGAGATCTCTCAGTTGGGTGTTGTGGTGAAGTGAAGTCTCTTCTTCAGACAGTCACTGTCTTAAAGTCCTTCACATGAGGTCTCCTCCTCTAACCATTCCCATCCCTGCTTCTCCTTCCACTGTAGTGCTTGTTGTACAGCTGCACAGATACGTATTTCTTTTGATGGTCATTCCATGGAAATATATATTTAATGACCCAAACAGTCACTATGCAAACGTTGTCGTTTGGATATTGGACGCTGGCATACAGATACAGATACATATCTCCCTACTGTATGCAGTCCGGGCACAAAAGGGACCCAGTTAAATCGGGTGCTATGAGAAGTTGCCAGTGAGACTTAAAAGAATAGGCTGTTGAAAATAAGTTAATGGCATTAATTAATTTTGCTGATCGATCTGATTAAAGAATTTAACACAATGAACGCATGTGCACACTGATTTTTGGATTTAAAAAATAAACAGGTCAGGTTCTGACAAAAAGTAAAGAGATCTTTTTTTTCCCCAGATCCCTTTTCTTTTCAAAATGTTCAGGAAAACTAATTAAGTGAAACAGAATGATAATTCAGACTGAGGTCAGTCTGGTGAATAATCATGATTACATTAATTTTGAAGCTGTGATTAATCTGATTAAAATGATAAAATCTTTGATCATTCAAAGGCCCTAGAAAAAATAAAAATATATATCCTTTTCTTTGCTCTTCCTTGATGTTAATGCTTATAGCGTATGTAAAGTACTTTGAATGACCTTGTTGTTAGACAAACACTTTTGTCTCACCTTGTTTTTCTGCCACATCCTGCAGTAAAATGAGGCCTCTGCTATTCAAATGACTGACTGGCGTGGTGCTCCCTCCGTGATGTTGATTAAACGCCACCATTCACCAACATGGCTTTTCTACGCAAAACTGTGTCCCCGTCTGACATCAACACGATTGTTGACACCATTAAAGTGGCAGAACTCCCGGACCATGCTGTTGGAAAAAATACTGATACTGATACTAATAAATCCATTTTAAAAAGAGGACTTTTAACTTTTTGCTTTAATAGCATAGAATATGGAAGAAGGATCAGGCTAGTGATGTGCAGGCCGGCCCTATGGTGGCAGGTCCCGCAGGTTGACCCGCGGGTCAGGCGGACAGGTTAAGGTTTTCAGAGCAATTAGTGGGCAGGCTGGGCCCCCTCCCAAAAAGCACGAAAATCACCATGTACTGTATATTGCTTATGAAAGGGGGTTTAGATCCTACCTTTTGCGAAAACCCAGTAAAGTGATCCGACCTTCGAATTTCGTTGGGCATTTAGTAACGTAACTATGGTAGTGGCTGTTCAGCGCTTGCCGGTTGCCGCGGTGGCAGCGTGTGCGTGGGATCAAGCGCGTGTGCGTGCGTGGGATCATGCGTGTGTTGTGCGTGCATGCCAGTGCGAGAAAGAGGAAAGACCAAACTGGCTGTTGCATGAACTATGAATACAAGCCTGCTGTTGACTACTTTACAAATCTAATGCTATAATAATGTTATAAAGGTAATAATACTATATACTGTGTATATATATATATATATATATATATATATATATATATATATAAGGCTGTCAGCATTAACTAGTTAATCGCGAGTTAACTCAGCCGTGAGTTAACTCGATTTTTTTTTGTGTGAGATTAACTCACAGTAAAACCAAAGGCCAAGTGCGTCTATTTGGTTAAATTTCGCCAAATGCAGTTGAATAATTGTTAAATATCTGCATCAGTTAAGTTACTTCAAAATAAGTCTACATACTTAGAGAATGTAGAAAACTTCCTACAAAATGTGCATGTTCACTCCTAATGATGCCAACATCAAATTATTGACAAATTCATTCATTTAGGTCTGTAAGTCAAAATAAATGTTATGAAATGGTGGTCTGTGGCTCAAATGAAGAATAAATAATTGACCTTGATATGAATATCCTTGAAAAACACTCATTTAAGGTATATTTAGCACTCATAAAAATATGCGATTAAATTCCGATTAATCAAAGATTAACTATGGGCAATCATGCGATTAATCGCGATTAAAAATTTTAATCGATTGACAGCTCTAATATATATATAAACGGTTGATATATCGGATTCCCCCAAATAGCAGCTGAAATTGGCCTCCTTGCTCCAAAACAGACTAGGCCCAAGGGCTGATTCTATGAACTTTGACCAGCAACCACACACACACTGTCAAGTGTGCATGAACCAATGCTATCAAAATCAACTAAGGATGTCTGCTGTTGTTTTGCCGTCTGCTCTGTAATATACAGCAGTGGTTTTCATCCCAGGGTCCACCATTTATAGCACTTCAAATGCTATCAAAATCAACTAAGGAGTTCAATTCTACTTTCCCTGACATTGTGGGCCCTTTCTACTGTAGATTTCTTGACATATAGCACTTCAAATGTGCCACTTTGCTCCAATATCGCCTAGGCCCAACAGCTGATTCTATGAACTTTGACCAGCAACCACACACACTCTGTCAAGTGTGCATGTACCAGTGCTACTGAAATCAACTAAGGAGGTCTAATTCTACTTTTCCTGACAATGTGTACCCTTTCTACTGTAGATTTCTTGAGATATAGCACTTCAAATGTGCCCTTTTCTTCAGATATAGCACATCAATTGTGCCCCTTTGCTCCAATATCGCCTAGGCCCAAGAGCTGATTATATGAACTTTGACCAGCAACCACACACACTCTGTCAAGAGTGCATGTACCAGTGCTACTGAAATCAACTAAGGTGGTCTAATTCTACTTTTCCTGACAATGTGTAACCTTTCTACTGTAGATTTCTTGAGATATAGCACTTCAAATGTGCCCTTTTGCTCCAATATCGCCTAGGCCCAACAGCTGATTCTATCAACTAGGCCCAAGGGCTGATTCTATGAACTTTGACCAGCAACCACACACACTGTCAAGTGTGCATGAACCAGTGCTATCAAAACCAAACCAACTAAGGAGGTCTAATTCTACTTTTCCTGATAATGTGGGCCCTTTCTACTGTAGATTTGTTGAGATATACTTCAAATGTGCCCTTTTGATCCAATATCGCCTAGGCCCAAGAGCTGATTCTATATAATAAATAACCCTAATAAGTGATTACCCATAATAAGTGAATACCACCAGCTTCACTGTTATGTCCATCTCTCATCTCTCATTTTCTGTACCACCATAATAAAGCAATTAAGTTAAATTATGTGTGTGATATATTGTGCGCACTCAACACACACACACACACACACACACACACACACACACACACACACACACACACACAACACACACACACACACCCACACACACACACACTCTTTACAGGAAATATAACCCAAAAATTTAGTCTATTTACAAATAGTCACCACAGGGGGGCAGCAGAGGCTCGTGTTGGTGTTCATTGTAGGACAGCAGCAGCAGCATACATTTGGGTGTTGCCCAAAGCCTTGCTTCACAGTTCCAGGTATTGTAATACTGTATAATCTACTGCGGGTTGCACCTTGGAGCAGAGGAGTTTCAGAGGTGCCCCCCAGGAAAATAATAATTAGGAAACAACTCTCTCTGTAGTGGGTCTGTATAACTCAGAGAGTGTAGGGTGCACATTTGTACTCCAGAGTTAAAATAACTTTGATTTTTACAGTACATTTGTTATTGTTACGTTTATTATTGTGTGTTTTTTTTCCTGCTGAGGCACCTTTCAGATTTTAATCATTTAGCCAGTAGGAGGCTGTATTTGAGAACGCAATGTGATTGGATGGGTGGAGCTAGAGTCAACACAAACACCGGAAAACCTGTATATATATTTAAAGGTAGGGTAATTGATTTGAAATTCATCGTGTAGTGCCAGACAGGTGCACTAGGGGCGCCCAAGAGTAGCTACACTATGTGAACCTGCTGCTCGATCCTGATTGGAGGAGAATTCACCCTCCACCTGGGGAACTTTTATTAGCTCCTCTGCTAACGTGGGGGAGGGAGGGGGGAACTCCATATATGGTCTGCACACCTTATAATAGAGCATTTTAACAGATTTTTTTTTTTTGGGTGATATCTGACAAAAGTGAAATCACTTCCCCTACCTTTAAGATAGGCCTGTATTTCAGCCTTTAAGGTATATTTCAGTCCTGCATAGAATAGAACTTGCTTAATTAACAATAAGCAATTAGGCACCTGCTGCCCCCCCCATGTCCATGCCTAGATCCACCCCTGATTTAGAGAATGCACACAGACATGCTGACAGACTGTCTACATGATTGCAAAAGACAAAATATCAGTAATATCAACACTGAAATCACTGCCACGTCGGTCTACTATGACATGGACGGTACTATAAAGACGACAACCATTGGCGATTTTTGCCCCACCAAACATGATGGCATGCAAAACAACCCAAGATATTTCAGTGCTTATATTTAAATGTATTTGAAACTCTACTACTGCTACCAACTAACTGCAGTTGTGGCACCACTAAACCAACAGCATTTCATCATTGAAAACAGAAAACTCTCTGAGTCAGACCTTCTTTATGCATGCTGCGTGTCTGTTGCAACTTCAACAACTGATGTTATTATTGATGCTTTACTTGCCTAATAAAAGTCCTGTAACAAAAAATGGTATGGCTGCGGCTTCATCGAGGCGATGAAGCCGCCCCCATACCATTTTTTCCTGCCCACCCCCCCCCCCAAAATTGGGAGATGTTACATCCGCCCCTGATTAGCTCCCTACTTCTACAGTCAAAGGCAGAGTATGATTCATTCTTAATAATCTCTACAAGGTTATAATATGTCACGCCACGGCACGCTGCAAGCTTGTTGATCTGCACTTTTCAGAGTGTGACATCTGACGTGCGGCACATGCACAACCAAAATATAAATCATTCATCAGTTTGACCTGCTATGATATGCTGAAATGACTTGATTTGATCGACTGTGAGTTGAGGCCTTCGCTTGCTGTTGGGCGAATTGTTGATAGTGGATATCTTTTCATGCCCTCAAGTTGTTTTTGCGTTCATTGTTTGTGGTAAAAAAATAAACTGTTACTGGATTGTGTAACTTTGTTCTTGTAGTGTTGCATGCCCTTTCTGGCTCATGCTTCAGGCTAGGAATTGTGAAACCCCTGAGAAGAATGGAAAATTGTACCTGGCTTGTTGCTTCAGTTCAACGATATAGCTATCAAGTATGGGGAGATACGAATACATGGAAGGCTCGGCCCAAGTAACACACAAACTGGCCGAAATGTCGCGACATTGAGGGGTCAGAAAACTGAGTTCTCGGGAGGGCTGTTACAGCCTGAAAAATGGACAAAAGAATGACATTTCCCCATAATAACCTGAGAGTGTACAAATGTGAACCAAATGGACTCGCTAGGGTCCGTTTGGTTCATATATGTACACTCTCAGGAAAATAAAACTCATTAACATGGTGACACACAAATTGATGGTAGAGCCGCCATTGGACTGATCCCATAAAGTAAACGGAGGTTGCGACAGCATAACTCTGTCTATACTTAGGGCCGAGCATTACTGTTACCAGGGGATACATGGTATGCATCCATCCATTTTCAACCGCAGATGTCCGTCTCCACATCAACGTTAGTAACTCATTTCTATAGGATTTTGGAGATAAAAACCTTCCAACTCATTCTTAGTCTGCCAGGGGCGTCCCATAGGGAAATGCTTGAGAGTTATCTTAAGGCTCACTTCCAACACTTTTCAACCACACCTTTGTATAAAATGGTCCCAGGCTCTGACTGCGTTTCATAGGAGGACTGTGGGCATTTCAGAAACCATCGATGGACACAACAAGCATCGATGGGGAATCCAAGCTATAGAAATTGCAGCCTTTCTATTTTACAAGCTGCAATGTAATAATGGAAGCCACTGTTCCTCACAATAATACAAATCTAAATATGACAGTGCTGAAATGACAGGGGTGACATTTAAAACACATATATGTTCTTTAGTTTAAAAATAGTTCATAATTGTATCCCTTGGGGGCGCTATTTCACAGGAGATTTTCCCTGGAGCCCCCCCTTACCAAATGGACCTGTAAGGGTCCATTTGGTAAGGGGGGCTCCAGGGAAAATCTTGCCTATGGGTGCAAATTGCTTAGAAACGCCACTGATGTTGGGCCCAGGCCCAGGGGCCCCTGAGCTAGGGGTGCCCTGGGCGGAGGGGGAGCTTGAGTGTTGAGTTGGCCGTCTATTATTTTTTAAGCAATCCCTTGCTGTAAATCCTGCTGAAATGCAGGTGAATATCGCAGGCCTATATGTCATAATTTATATGCACGTGTGCAGACACTATGTGCCACATCGGGAAGAAAAACGCCCCAGTGTAGGCCTGGCAATGTCCCAGGGGCCCATCATTTCTAGACCCATCTCCATGGCTCTTTATCAAAACAACAAAAAAACAACAGAGCGCGTGCAAACGTAATGTCACGCAAACTTCTACAAACCTATAATGCTGCGAGGTGACCGTTGAAATTAAGTTGAATTGCCTTTCCTTATCTTTCAAAATAGCAACACTTCTGAGTCATTTTTAATTGACAGTAAGCGTTTTGTCTCATAAAAAATGACCTAAAACGAGTAACCTGTCCCACTTAACAGCACCTTAATTTTCTTGAGACATAGGCCCAGGCCCTACTGGTCCAAAAGTATCAAAACATGCCACTTTCCTAGCAACGTTTTCCTATAGCTCAGCTGATTGCCCTCAGACTGACATGGGTTCAACGCAGCCACAACTGTTGGCAGCTCTGCCACCTTCTCAGTGTAAAAAAGAAAAATGTATCTTAGGGGAGGAAAAAGCAAGCAACGCTAGAGCTGGCATAATTACCATGTCTGAATGGGCTTTCCCAAACTTGTAACCTCACAAACTCTCAGCCCCACACTCTTGATCACTGGTGCATAAATCGACCTCACCACCTCGTCTATACGGCCCGCAAAGCCAGAGGAATTCTGCATATAGGGGGCACAATGGATCCTCTGCATTCCCCCGTCAAAGGAATGCTACAGGTCATATAAAGGCCCGCAACAGCCAATCAAGCCTAATTGTAGTCTCAATGTTTTACCGTGGAACCACCCTTGCAGCTCCCCAGTCATCCTGGCTGGCAGCCATCTTTATTTTTCGAAAATCGGCCCCCGAAATCCAACCCGGCAATTACAGAGTCAGTTTTTGGGTCCTTTTTATAGAGCTCTCTCATTGAAGGGATCTACATGGGTATTCTAAAAACAGGGTAAGAATAGGCTTTGATGCCATTATTTCGGGAGCGCTCGCAGAATGCGTGGGACTGAAACATTACAGCACACAAGTTCGTTGTGTTGCATCAGAACCGACAGTGGTGTGCAGGTCATTCGAGTTGGCCAGTGCACCTCAACTAACCCACACACACACTATCCAATGTTCTGTGGAGAAAATAAAATCAGATTTCGTAGTTTGTTCCTTATATATCTGAATATCTGAATATTCTGCAAAATAAGTCAGTAAAGTTGCATTTATTTGCGTTTACCTATGAGTCAGCATCTTCCAACAAAGAACCCTGCTGCATGTTGAGTTGCCCCAGGTCTTCCAGCGGTCATCTGAAAAGTTGGATGGGAAAGATAGCAAATGAAGGGATGGGAATACTAAATCATATTTGCATCATGTTCAGTGGAACTTAATGTTCAGTTCACCTAAAAATGTTAGTTACATGGTAAAAAAAAATAGAAGGGTTCATTCATTCCTTTTCTCTCCTCTTTTTTTTCCTCCTCTGCTCCTGGTTGTCTTTTTGGCCGGTGTGAGTAAACCCCTCCCTAATTCCATAGTACTGTCTTGAGGCTTCCTCTGGGCTTTGGCCGTGTGAGTCACAATAACCATTTAAAAGGCTTTCTCATTAACCAGAACTCCCTTTTTGCAAGTGTGTGCGTTTTTAAAACTTGGCCACTCTTAATTCACTGTAGTGTGTAGAGGTGTGGGAAATGCATGTCATGTTGCTGCTGTCCTCCTGCTGCTGCTGCTGTGTCCTGGTGCTGCTGGTGGCTCTAATGCCCGCTCCATGCACCCCGGCACCCTGCACGGCCATCCCCGAGGGAGACTGGTACTCCCCTGCGCCACAGAGTGACCTGAAGCTCGCCACAGTAAGTGCCGTCATTGAACGTGGCGATTTTAATTACAGATTAAATTGGAATTGACTGCATGCTGCACAATAACCCTGTGTTGATGTTTAAACAAATCCTTTTGAATGACATTCCATCTAAGTTCCCCCACACAGCAAAGCTTCCTCTTAATGTGACAGGGATATGGAGATGATCTTTTTTTATCCATATTTGTGTTTTTTGCGTGGGCGGTGGGGCGTGGATGTAAATAAAAGGGCATGCCTCTGAGTCTCTGAGAAGCAACTATAACCATGCAGTTTTAGATTTGACCAAGCCACTTATTATTGTCCTTCATTTGATCTCCTGTATGTCCTCTCCAATATGTTTGGTGATTACTTTGGTGTTAACTGTATTAAGCCAGGCAGGGATGGGTATGGGCTATATTATACAGCTAGTAATATGTCTAGAATGAAATGACATAAAATAGGAAGGCAGTGGGTGGCGCACACCAAGACTGCATTTCAATATTTTATTCTTGCAAGAATAAAATATTGAATGCAGTCTTGGTGTGAGCGACCCACTACCTTAATTTAAAAAAAAAAGAAGATTTATACGGGTAACGCACCTTACATCAGGACATGGTGGCAAAGCAAAAGTTATAAACTCATAATTTAAACATATACAGCATGACATTGTGTTCTCCAGATATACAGTATTAACCTGTGTTAAATTATTCACATTGACATAATTGTGATCTGATCTGAGGTGATGCATTGTAGTGCAACGTATATAATCTGCCACCACCAATAACCGTTTCTGTTTTTAAAGGTCAGTAAGCAGGTTTAGCCAGGGGGAATAAAGTTCAAGATTCGAGGTTTTAAGAGGTCATTTCACTCTGTGCTATACAGTAGGCAATGTGCTATGAAATGTTGGTGTGACATCATGCTTTACAGACCGTCCTAACAAAATACAATGTATGGAATTATACTGTATGTAAACTTTAGGGAATCGATTTTTGCCAGTCTCACTTTAACGCTTTACTCTCTCAAAAGTTAAATTATATTTAAACGTCTGAATGACTTAACTTTCAAGAATCTACACATTTAATTAATATTAATATTTTGACCGACTGAACCCAACATCAAGCAGTGGTCCGTGACTTGCAGAAGTGGGCCCAGGTATGAAAAAGGTTGAAAACCTCTGATGAGAGTGCAATGGTTTGTCTTCAGTCACTCTGCATCAGGGGTATAGTGGAGGGGGCACGCGGGGGGACGGCGTCCCCTCACTTCCCACATCTAAAATATTTTTGGGGCAAAAGTAGTATATGCTATACTTGTTTTAATAGCGTGTCTGTGTGTGTTGCACAGGCGCACACAAATGCGCATGCAAATGCAAGTGTCTTAAAGGGGAATTCCACTCATTTTCAACATTTTATGTCATTAATATACCTTTAGAGAATGATGTTGTGTGGACATGGTAAAAAAAAAAAGTTCCCCCATTCTGTGTTTCCTAGATCATTAAAAAAAAATCATTAGCATGGTAAAACACATCTTGATGATGTCATCAAGATGTATTTTTTCACCATGTTATTGAGTTTCCTTTTTTCTGAGAGTGTACAAATGGTGAAATGGACCCGCTAGGGTCCATTTGGTTCACATTTGTACACTCTCAGAAAAAAAAATTAAAATGGGAGGAATTCCCCTTTAAGAGGCGTCCCCCCCCAACTTCTAAAAGTACCACTACAACACTGCTCTGCATGTCTTCGATATCACTCAACATCAGAGCGTTTCTTTCTACAGGAGTATCTTCAGCAGTACTACAACCTGAAGAAGGAGCCGTTTGGGCGCAGGAAGAGGAGCTGGCCCTCGTTCACCTCCAAGGTGAGGGACATGCAGGACTTCTTCGGGTTGAACACCACAGGTACGCTGGACCCCGAAACACTGGATATGATGCAGAGCCCTCGCTGTGGGGTCCCCGATGTGGAGGAGTACAACCTGAACCAGGGCACACGTTGGAACAAGAACATCATCACCTACAGGTAAGCCACCCATTTGGATTAGAAGCTAGTCCCGTAATTTCCGGACTATAAGCCGCTACTTTTTTCCACATGCTTTTGACCCTGCGGCTTATACAACAGTGCGGCCAATCTATGGATTTTTACAGGTAAACAGGGCTAGTTCCAGGTGAGTTCCAGGTGGGCTCCGCAGACTAAATGAAGGAAAGTTGGTTAACCAGATGTAACTCTTTGAGAGCGTAAAAATGAAACCAAATGGACCCTTGCGGGTCCATTTGGTCTCATGTTTACGCTCTCAAGAGTTATGATATTCACCATCAAAATTAGCACCACTTAATTAATAAGTCATGAGTCATGTTCATTTTGGTCTAATTTTGATGTTTTGCCTCTTTTGTTTGCGAAAATCCATCCTGGAATTGTGAACAAAACTAAAAGAAATCTTTAGTTTTGGGGTCTATGGGGTGAAGATGTTAATCGTGTTCTCTGGCTCAAATACTGAATAAATAGTGGACCCTGGGATCAAAAATGATGAAAACCACTGCTCTAACATGATGCTTATTGCCTGGCTTATAGTCAGGTGCGGCTTATACAAGGACAAATCAGTATTTTGCCCCAAATTTAGCTGCTGCGGCTTATATTTAGGTGCGGTTTATAATCCAGAAATTACGGTAATTTTAAAAGGATAGTTCAGACAGCCTCGACACCCAGGCTTTCATTTTCGTCCGGGTTGCACGGAAACGGAAAGCCTGAACTAATTTGTTAGCCACAGTGGCCTAGAAGTGGGAGTCAACTTTTCGGGGTGGGCGTGGCTCCAAATGATGTGACACATGTAGCACAGCAGTGGAGGGGCGGTAGGGGGAGGGGCCAGTGATGACGACACGTTGGTGAGATCAAATCAGATCAGCTCATCTTCCGTCCAAATTCAGACGGCACCCCCGCTCCCCCTAGACCAAAATCATTTCATGTTAGGACAGGATAAGTTCAGACACCAGTATATTATTGGCAAATAAAATCTGAACTATCTATCTATCTATTAACTATCCCTTTAATGACACAACAATGCAATAGCTCGTATTACAAAATGCCAAGTATATGAACCAATGTCAGACTTGTTGTGAAATGTCAATGGATTTGGATAACACGAGGGTAACGGACAGATTTTTTTGGTAGCAAGCAGCAATGATGGTCTGGAAGTACCAAATAAATAATAGAACACAGCTGCGGGTTACATAATAATGCTATATTTGGGGCGCCTAGATTGGTGACTTGCGGGTGTGAGGTGTGCCAAATAGGAAACACTTGCTATGAAACGTTTGCTTGCAATAACAATTACGGAATACTTTTGTCCATGATTACATGAAGAATTGTCTTCATGTACGTTGTAATCCCACCCGCATAGGCCCCTGTCTTGTGGAACAAAATGCTATTAAAGGGGAATTCTACCCTTTTTCATTTTTTTTTCTGAGAGAGTACAAATGCAACCAAATGAACCCTACAGTAACGGGTTCATTTGGTTCCATTTGTACTCTCTCAGAAAAGAAGCGTCTAAAGAAACCCATTAACATGTTGAAAATACATCTTGATGATATCATCAAGATGTTTCACCATGTTAGTGGTTTTCTTCAGACCTCCATTTCTTGGGAACACAGAATGGGGGAACTTTTTTATCCACACAACACCTTGAAGGTCCACACAACACCTTGAAGGTACATCAATGACATAGTAAAATATTGAAAATGGGTGGAGTTCCCCTTTATTAGGATTAGGATTTGCTGTGTGCCCGGTTCATGATGTAATTACTAACTGAAACAGTGATTTCCAAAACATTATGGGGGTTAAATTGTAAGGATCCTTTGGCGTCTCTGGATCCAGTGTTCTAAAACTGATAAAGAATCCATGGCTTCAACAATGCTGCCTCAAAAGTAGACGATCCCAGGGTCGGGTTGACCATTGGGTGTACAGGGAGGTCTCCCGGTGGGCCACGACCCGTAGGGGGGCGCTGGTATCACGGTATGATTAAAAGTACTGTTTTTTCATCCTTTTTGATCCCAGGGCCCACTATTCATTCAGAATTTTGAGCCACGGTGGAGGACCACCATTTGATGACATTTTAGCCCCACAGATCCCAAAACTAAAGATTCATTTTGCTTTTGTTCCACAATTCCAGGCTGGATTTGGGAAACAAAACAGTCAAACATACAGATCAAAATGAGCGTTAATCTTCTACATTTTCTATAGACTTGGGCCAATTTAGATGAATATTTTAACTCTTGAGACTATACCAGGTATAATAGGTCCATCACACTGCTGATTGTGCTGGGTTAGTGATTTATCGTAGAGCTCTGGGGTAAAAAGGAGCGCTTGTTTTATCCGCCGGCTACTACTAGTAGGGCGGGGCGAAGGAAGTTTTACTGAGGTTATGGTTAGGGTTAGGTTAGGTTTAGGCATAGGTTTACTGAGGTTAAGTTTAGGGTTAGGATTAGGTATAGGCATAGCTTAGGTTTACTGGGGTTATGTTTAGGGTTAGAGTTAGGTTAGGGTGAGAGTTAGACGGTGCTTTATGCGGTAACTAACCCTAAACATAACCTCAGTAAAACTATGCTTCGCCCCGCCCTACTAGTAGTAGCCGGCGGATAAAACAAGCGCTCCTTTTTACCCCAGAGCTCTACGATAAATCACTAACCGTTGTGGTGGGCCGGTCTAGGACAAATCATGTTAAAAATGTCCAGGCCGATTTTTTTGTCCAGTCCACCACTGGACGATCCAACACAGAATTTCACATTAGAGCTCAATAATAAGACACCATTCTGTCATCATACTGCCTGCGGTATCTGATTTCTGTGGGGGAATTATTCAAATGTTTTTTTAACCCATGTAACATAACGGTTGTGCTCTGCTACTGCTTTGCTGTGACAGCATCGGCAGGTACACCAGAGATTTACCTCGCAACACCGTCGACTCGCTGGTTGCGTCAGCGCTCAGTGTTTGGGCGAGAGCCAGCGGTCTGACATTTGTCAGGTCATACACCCGCAGTGCTGACATCATGGTGGACTTTGTCACCTATGGTAAGTACAGTATCTGCTTTGATTAAAAGGGAAGCGGGCCGTGTCTCATTTTGTAGGCGTTTAATTTCAGTTTCTGTGCTTAAAGGGCAACTGTGGCTTTTTTTTCAACCAAGGTTGATGTTTTAGGTTATTAGAGAAAGTAAAAGATGCGTGTTAAAGGGGGATTTTACCCATTTTCAACATTTTACCATGTCATTAATTTACCTTAGAGATGCTGTGTGGACATGATAAAAATTTTCCCCCATTCCCCCATGGTTTCTAGAAATGGTCTGAAAAAAACATGTTAAAACACAACTTGATGATGTCATCAGGTTGTGTTTCACCATGTTAATGATTTTTCTTTCAGGACCTTTTTTTCTGAGAGCCTACAGATGAAACCAAATTTGCTTCCATTCGTACGCTCTCAGAAAAAAATCTGGAAAATGGGTGGAATTCACCTTTACTTCCTTGCTTTCTGTGACTGTAGCTATGGGAGGGGACATTCGAACATGGTCCTAAATACATATTTGTTTACATATTTGTTTACAAATTTGTGGTTTCTTTTTTATTATCTACTACAGTCCTAATAAACCCCAGGAAATTACACCTGGCCACAAATGATCTAGTGAAGCTGACAAACTGCCATATTGAGCTTCTGGGTCAGGTATGCCCCAATATGGACTGTGTAAAGTGCAGTGTGGTGTTCTGCCTCCTTCAACATTCAGTAGATCCTGCGAACGTCTGTGGCCAGATGTAATTTCCTGGGGTTCATTACGACTGTAGTAGGTACTTTCCCCTCTATACGTTATAATACTTCTAAAAAAATAAATCGCTTTAAAATAAACAAATATGCATTAAGCACTATGTTCGAATTAGAGTTCTATAATAGAGAGTACCGCCACTCCCGTTGACTCCCAATGCTACCCTGAACAGAGACGCCTATTGGCTCAAAGGTACACGGGACGGCGGCTATTGGCTGAAAAGCGCATGTGACTCCTGCGAGTTCCAAACAAACCACCTATGATAGTTCCAAACAAACCACTCTCGCCCATCCACTTGCATTCACAGCAGAGTTCCAGTGCGGGGCGCGAAGCGCGAGACACGAGATCAAAGCGCGTCAGTACTCTCGTTTATAGTGCTCTAGTTCGAATGCCCCCTCCCACAGCTAAAATCCCTAAAACTAAAGAAAGCAAGGAATGTAAAACAGTTAACACCCATCTTTTACGTTCTCTAAGAACAACCTCAAACATGAATCTTGGTTGTTGTCCTTTAAATGTATAAGTCGTTGACACTGTTGGCCACAGTGCATTGCGTTAGTATTGTACTGTTAGTGCTGTACATGTGGTAACAACAGGTGCTTGTGGGTTTTTGCCGACTGTGTGGAAGAAGACACCACGTGTCTTCCACATTGAGCAGAAAAAGGCCACTGTGTGTTTTTTTCCTTCCAAAACGACCTTAAAACATAACAATGAAGCAAACCTATTATTCCACCATAAACCGCCAGCAGCATGCGCGGCCCCAGTAGAAATCAAACCCGTAATTATGGCAGTGTTTAGTGCTAGGCCCTAACCACCGAGCTACAGTTCATTGGGGAAGAGGTACAGGGGCGGATCTAGGCATGGGCATGGGGGGGCAATGCCCCCCTAAATGCCCAGTCTGCCCCACCAAACACGATATTTTATGTCACCTAACATGGCATGAAAACAATCCGAGGTATTTCAAATTAAAGTCATTATTTAAAATGAATTGAAACACTACTACTGCTACTAACTAACTACAGCTGTGTCACCACTAAACCAACAGCATTTCATCATTGACAACAGAAAACTCTTTGAGTCAGACCTTTAGCTTTATGCATGCTGCGTGTCTGTTGCAACTTCAACAACAACTGATTATACTGGTTATTATTGATGCTTTACTTGACTAATAAAAGTCCTGGGACTGAAGATGGTATGGGTGCGGGTTCATCACCCGTGGCGCGAAGCGACACGGGTGATTAAGTCGACCCATACCATTTTATCCTGCCCCCCCAATTGGGAAATGTTACATCTACCCCTGAAGAGGTATAAGCAAGCTAGAGAGGTTTCTATTGGTATGTGTAGCAACTTGTAATGTGGTTTTACTGTTTTTCTGTATCCTACATTACCTGGATGGATGGATGGATGGATGGATGGATGGATGGATGGATGGATGGATGGATGGATGGATGGATGGATGCAGTGCACGGTGACATGTATCCGTTTGACGGGCCCAGAGGCACGCTGGCACATGCTTTCGGCCCAGGAGACGGCAGCGGTGGCGACACACATTTCGATGATTCTGAGCTCTGGGCAGCAGGAGGAAAGGGTACAGTAAAAAAAACATTTATATCAGCGGTGCCCACACTTTTTTGACTTGAGGGCTACTTTCAAAATGAGTGTCTCAGCAAGATCTACACATTAAAAATGTGATTGTTCCATTACTGAAAATCCATTTCAAATGCCCTTAGAAAGTTTGAGCTTTGAAAACGTTGGTCAAAATAACAATTATTCTCCATTTTATAATTGTGTGGACGCCTGTAAATTACGTAATTCAGATGTTCAAATATAATTTAACTCTTGAGAGCGGTAAAACAAAACCAAATGGACCCTTATGGGTCCATTTGGTTTCGTTTTAACGCTCTCAAGAGTTACAGATCTATAAGGGTCCAAATGCTGGGGGGACTGTCATGTGATCTACCTGCATGGTCTGTGTGATCTACTGGTAGATCACCATCTACCTTTTGGGGAATGTGATTTATATACACCAGAGGTTTTCAACCAGTGGTCCGGGGACCACCAGTGGTCCTTGAGAGGGTTCCAGGTGGTCCCCAGGCTAAATGCTGTAAAGTTGGTTAACCAGAGTGTGTAAAAATGAAACCAAAATGGACCCTTGCTGGTCAATTTGGTTTCAGCTTTTCACTCTTAAGAGTTAAAATATTCATCATCTGAATTAGTCCAAGTCTACACAGCTAGAGAAGGTAGAAGATTAATGGTCATTTTGCATCTGCAGATCTAGTTTAATTCTATATTATGTCAAATAGACATAATATAAAAATACTTTAAGTAGTAGTGCCCTAGAATTCTCTTCATAGAACAGCAGAAATGTACATGTATTTTAATCATTGTCTTTGCACTCTTTGCAGGATTCAACCTGTACGTGGTCGCCGCTCATGAATTTGGCCACGCCTTGGGGTTGAAACACTCCAGAAACCCAGAGTCACTGATGTATCCGACGTATAAACCCACTCGTTCGCACAACATACTCTCCAGAGAGGACATAGCCAATATCAATGCACTTTATGGTAAATATTGTTTGTTGTGAAATAATACAATCTGGTTTTAATGTTATAATCTTACAGATTACTGGGGCTGCAACTAACAACAATTTTCTTTTTTTTTTCTGAGATGGTACAAATGTGAATGAAATGGACCCTAGCAGGACCATTTGGTTCCATTTGTACACTCTCATAAAAAAGGTCCTAAAAGAAAAATCTTTTACGATAAAAAAAAATCATTAACATGGTGAAACACAACTTGATGATGACATCAAGTTGTGTTTTACCATTAGTCCAGGCAAAATAGATTCTCAAGTGGAATAAATTGTAACATGGGATTTTTCTTCACAGATCATTTCTTTGAGGTCTCCAGAACAACATATTAAAAGTCCCGAAAAATCCCAGTTGCGCAAATATGTTTAATTTCATAAAGTAATAGAATACATAGGCTCCAATGGAGTGATAGCCCCGCCCCCTCCTATACAAACCCATTATAACTTAAAACTCCATTTTAACCATGATGGATTATTCAAAAACAACCCATCTTTTTTCTGGTGACTGATATTGTCCTCCTAATATGTGAGAGGACCGTGGAATTTCATTCACAGGTTTCAGTTATTTTTAAAATATTGTTTTGGAAAATGTAGCCGCCTCCATATCTGGCAATGCCCACCCAAATGAATATTAAAAAAATAAATAAATGAAACCTGTAAATGAAATTCCACTGCCCTCTCACATATTAGGAGGACTATATCAGTCACCAGAAAAAGGTGAGGGCAGTGGAATTTCATTTACAGGTTTCATTTATTTATTTATTTAATATTCATTTGGATGGGCATAGCCAGATATGGAGGCAGCTACATTTTCCAAAACAATATTTTAAAAATAACTGAAACCTGTGAATGAAATTCCACGGCCCTCTCACGTATTAGGAGGACAATATCAGTCACCAGAAAAAAGATGGGTTGTTTTTGAATAATCCATCATGGTTAAAATGGAGTTTTAAGTTATAATGGGTTTGTATAGGAGGGGGCGGGGCTATCACTCCATTGGAGCCTATGTATTCTATTACTTTATGAAATTAAACATATTTGCGCAACTGGGATTTTTCGGGACTTTTAATATGTTGTTCTGGAGACCTCAAAGAAATGATCTGTGAAGAAAAATCCCATGTTACAATTTATTCCAATTTTAGGTAAAACATGAGCTAAAATTACTGGCCTACATGTTCATGATTTTTTTTATCGTGTCCACACAGCAATATATGGGAAAATATATGGTTAAAGTGGGAAAACTGGTAAAAAAGTGATTAGCTGACGAACTGATTAATTGATTACTAAAATAGTTCACAGCTAAAACAATAATCAATCCGATTATGATTCATCGATGGATCGTTGCAACCCTACAGATTAAGTGCTACTGCCTTGTCGATCAGATGAAAAGATGAAGGGGGAAAAACATCTGAAAGCATGAATTTTGCATTTAGACATGGAAATCCTTTTTAGCTTCTTACTTTTAACCTGTCCCCTGGTAGCATGTCAGTTGGCACTAAGCTTCAAAGCTATAACTCACATTCAAGGAGCAATAATAAATGATCAGACGACTCACACGCATAACGCTACACTCAAACGCTGACAAGTGATGTTCGACCTCCCTCTGAAGACAAGGCTTGCTATTTATGGATGCATATTTGATGTTATTGTTGTGTTTTGAAAGCAAAGTGAAGTGAAGCCTTAGAAATGCACAAGGGGTGGATCTAGGCATGGGCATGAGGGGGCAATGCCCCGACTGCCCCACCAAACATGATGTCATGCAAAACAACTCCAATTTCAAAGATATTTTAAAGGTAGGGGAAGTGATTTCACTTTTGTCGGATATCACCCCCCCCCAAAAAAAAATCTGTTAAAATGCTCTATTATAAGGTGTGCAGACCATATATGGAGTTTCCCCCTCCCCCACGTTAGCAGAGGAGCCAATAAAAGTTCCCCAGGTGGAGGGTGAATTCTCCTCCAATCAGGATCGAGCAGCAGGTTCACATAGTGTAGCTACTCTTGGGGGCCCCTAGTGCACCAGGCTGGTACTACACCATGAATTTCAAATCACTTCCCCTACCTTTAAATGAAAGTGCTTATATTTAACATGATTTGATTGAAACACTACTACTGCTACTAACTACAGCTGTGTCACCACTAAACAAACAGCAACAGAAAACTTTCTGAGTCAGACCTTTAGCTTTATGCATGCTGTGTGTCTGTTGCAACTTCAACAACAACTGATGTTATTATTGATGCTTTACTTCACTAATAAAAGTCAATAACTTTTTTCAATAACTGAAAATGGTATGGGTGCGACTTCATCACCCGTGGCGCGAAGCGACACGGGCGATGAAGCCGCCCCCATATCATTTTCTCCTGCCCCACCAAATGAGAAATGTTACATCCGGCCTGCTGAACTCCTATTGATTTTTCCCAGGTCAAAACAGAGGTCGTAGGCTGCAGAGCGGCTGGAACACTCCGTACAACCCCTGGCTGTCAGGCTCCCTCTTTCCTCCTCACTTGATGCGGAACAAATGTGACCCAGACCTGTCCTTTGATGCCGTGTCGACCGTGGGTGAAGCCACCTTCTTTTTCAGAGAAAGGTAACCTCTTTGATCGATCGATCAATAAATCAATCACTCACTGCCAAAATTCTCACCCTTGCCAGCACATCACTCTTGCTTGGGGGAGGCAGTGGCGCAGGGGTAGAGTCACCACATGGTAACCGCAAGGTTGCCGGTTCGAACCTGGGCTCCCCCAGCGTTAACGTTGAATTTGGATGGCAGATGAGCCGATCTGATTTGATCTCACCAACGTGCCCTCACGCCCCGCCCCTCCGCCGCTGTGTTACACACATCATTTGGAGCGACACCGAAAGATTGACCCCTACTTCTAGGCCACTGTGGCTAACAAATTAGTCCAGACTTTCTTCTGTTTTTGCGCAACGCAGACGAAAATGAAAGCCCTGTTGTCGAGGCTAGTGTCAAAGTGTCCTAATTGATCCTGATGTGCCAGTAGGTACCTTGCATGGTTTCCAACTGCTGCCATCTGTGTGTGAATGGGTGAATGTGATGCACAAGTGACAGTATGTAAAGCGCCTTGGATAAAGGTGCTATATCAATGCACCATTTTACCATTTGCTTGACCTTAAACAAGTGCACTGGCTTTCTGTCGAGTTCCGCATCAATTATAAACTCTGCTAAAATGTCAAAAGGATCCTGGCTCCACAGCACCTCTAGGGCCTCCTCAATAAACTGCCCCAATGCACAAACCTCGACACAGAACCTGCGGTCCACAAACTTGGTCTTCCTCTCTCTCCGTCCCCAACTAAGGCATTTGAGCGAATCTTCACACTGAACTGAGCATTCAGTGTGGCAGGCCCCACCCTGTGGAACTCTCTGCCAAAACAGAGATTTGCTCCAACCCTGGAAAGACACTTATGGCTTAGGGCTCCATTTTTGTCACACGCTAAACCCCTTACTCCTTTAATTAGAAATACCTTTTGGAATAGTTCAACGTCCAAACTATTGACATACTGTGAGCATGTAGACTGGTCATTTTAACTATTGAAAAATGTTTTTTTTTTTTTTTATAGTTAAAAAAATGTACAAATTCAGGCAATCCGTATCAATCAATCAATCAACAAACTCAAGTGCGGTTACAGGTAAAATTTCAGGCTTCATTTTGGAGTCAGTGAGTAAAAGGGAATTAAAAGTAATAAGGGATGGTGAATAGAAAAGCTCAAAAAGCCTAAAAAATCATCATCATTCATCATCATCAATATACAAGTTGTAACTAAAATAACTCACTCTAAATTACATAAGTAGTGCATTCAGTATAGAACATTTGTTCATTTGTCCACACAAAGTCCTAACATATACAGTATATATTGCATGTGCCTGAGTATAGTGTAAATCAGGGATTTTCAACAGGTGGTCCGGGGAAACACCAGTGGTCCTTGAGAGGGTTCCAGGTGGTCCCCACCCCAGCTAAGTTGTTTAACCAAATGTAACTCTTGAGAACGTAAAAATGAAACCAAATGGACCCTGGCGGGTCCATTTGGTTTCATTTTTACACTCTCAAGAGTTAAAATATCCATCATGCGAATTAGTCCTAATCTACACAACTAGAAGATTAATGGCCATGGACAGAAGCAAAATAAATCTTTAGTTTTTGGGGTCTGTGGGTAGTCTCAATTGGTGCCTCAATTGGTGGTCCGTGGCTCAAATGCTGAATAAATGGTGGGCCCTGGGATGAAAAAGGTTGAAAATCCCTGGTGTAAATGGATGCAGGTGACATGACAGGCTTAGGTTTTATCCAGCAGCCTGACAACATGACAGTGTCTACTGTATGTTACAGCTCTTGCTCTCCCGGTGGCTTGCCAGGTCGAGGTCAAGTGCGGTACAAGTGCGAACAGCACTGTGGCTGTGGTGGCGTCCGTCCCTGATGTCTGTGATGATAGTACTTGTGTTTATACTACCTGAAATCAATCCAAATCCAACAAAAGGGACATAGAGTGTTTCAACTTGCATGTAAAAAATGGGTTTCCATTTGAGGCCGATTTTATATGCAAGTTGTGACAACTTTACAACTGTCTCTGTATGATTGAAATGACATTTTTAGTTTCAAACAAGCCACATCAAAGAGAAAGAGAGTACTCCTAGAGAATACTTCCCTTATAGATCTGGAACTCTTGTGATCGTAAAATGAAACCAAATTGACCCGGGAGGGTCCATTTGAATCACAAGAATTAAATTATATTTAAACATCTGAAATACTTTATTTTCAAGAATCTACACAATGTAGAAGAATTCTTATTTTGAACAATGTTTTGCCAGTTCTCTCTCCTAAATTGTGGACACAAAGTTGAAAATCCTTAGTTCTGCCACTTTTTCGAGTCACATGTTCAAATACTGGATTGCGATTTGCTTAAAAGAGTGGTAACTAGGACAATCCTTAGTTTTCGCTCCGAGAGACTAGACGCAACATCAAATGGTGGTCCTTGGCTAAAATGTAGAACAGATAGTGGGCCCTAGTACGAAAAAGGTTGAAAACCCATGGTATAGTCTATTCAAATATTGACATGCCCTGCTTCTTTCTTCTGTGATAACCCATCAGGTATCTATGGATCAAACACAACGCGCAAAATGACACCAAGGAAGGTCCCATCACCAACTTTATGCCTAAGATTGAAACCAACATCGACGCTGCCTTCTGGGTGCCGCGCAGATCGACAGCCTACCTCATCCATGGTAGCCATTTGAAAACATTATGTTCCACATAGTGGCAGCATCAAATTATTTTAGCAATTATTAAAGGTAATAGAGGCAACTTTTAGCCAAAAATCAAAATAGATATATAGCTATATTCTTTTGCCCCTTCCCTCTCTACGTTGCTTCTACTTTGATGCCGCAGCCGTTTCCCTGCAGACAGACACTCTCATCGTCCTGCAGACCAGGTCCAGAACTTTGCTAACGGATCATGAAAACGAAAACATTCGTTGGGCTCAGGAAAGGTGGTACTAATTTGTGAGGAGGAGGAGGAGGGGGGTTGTGTGGGGTGAGGCAGCGTTTTAGATTCAAATCAAATTTGTAAACAAATCTGTTTACAGTGTTTTGTATACACTAAAGTTGCCTCTATTACCTTTAACTTACGTAAGAACTAATGGAGAAAGTGTATAAACGGAACACTCTGGTGTACCTCAACATCTTAATGTGTTCTTCACGTCATGACAGAATCCATGTACTGGACAGTGAAAGGCTCTCTGGTAAAGGGGAAGCCCAAGCCGCTCACCAACTTCGGGTTCCCCAGCTGGGTCCAGGAGGTGGACGCAGCGGTGCACATCGTGCAAACAGGACGCACCTTGTTCTTCATCCACGACATTTACTGGAGGTAAGGTGACAGAGAGAGAGAGAGAGAGAGAGAGAGAGAGAGAGAGAGAGAGAGAGAGAGAGAGAGAGAGAGAGAGAGAGAGAGAGAGAGAGACAGAGACAGAGACCATTTTATAGCAGTGATTTTCAAACTGTGGGCTGGGGGGATGGGTTTGTGTAGTCAGTGGTGTTTCTAAGCAATTTGGAGCCCTAGGCAAGATTTTCCCTGGAGCCCCCCTTACCAAATGGACCCTTACGGGTCCATTTGGTAAGGGGGGGGGGGGCTCCAGGGAAAATCTCCTGTAAAATGGCGCCCCCCCAAGGGAACATATATGTTTTAAAGGTTCAATTCTAGTTATAGAGGATAAGTATAAGGTATTTATCCATATAAGGCTTATTGGCCCTCATGGTCGCCCCCCTCCCCTCATGGCGCCCTAGGCAACTGCCTAGACTCCCTAATGGCAAAAACGCCCCTGGGTGTAGTTACCGCAAGTGGGCCCCCAAATAACTATGCATTTTGTCTTTAAATCCTTGAAAAAAAAAAAACGTTTTCATTGTGATGGTGGTGAAAAGGAACTTTTCCAATCCATCCAAGAAGTCCTTTTTCCTTTCTTGGATGAATCACTGACTGTACAGTGATTGAGCATTTTAAAAAAATGCACACGGCCCACCCAACTGACCACTTAACATGGCAGCCGATACGCTGCCGTGTTAAGTGGTCAGTTGGGTGTTTCCGCGAACTCTTTTACAAGTGGACCGCTGGAGCCAGAAAGGGTTGGAAGGAAACCACTACATTATAGGAATTCCCTGTGCTGTATAGAGATACTAGAGTGCACAGGAGGTTTTGGTTTACTAGGGAAAAAGCTGGAAGTATACGGCTCCGACTGATTCTTTAAGCATGTGTGTATCGGTACAGTATGTATGCGTATCTAAGCAATTTGGAGCCCCAGGCAAAGCTCCAGGGAAAATCTCCTTTGACGTCATACCTATAAATGGCGCCCCCCAAAGGATAAAAAATATTAATTATTTTTAAACTAAAGAACATATTATATGTCTTAAATGTTCAATTCTAGTTAGAGAGGACAAGCAGCATCGGACTGGCCATAGGGAGTACCGGGAGGCCACCAGGGGGTGCAAAAAAGAAAAATAATAATACAGGCGTGTGTTATACCTGTATTAGTGAGTGACAAATAAACCCTGTTCTATCTGCAGCAAAGCAGCAAAGGCTTGTGTCTTGTTGGTTTGTATTATTATTTTGATTACTTTGTTTTGGGCCAGTCTGGTTCAAATTTGCGCAAAAATGGGCTAGTCTGGGCCAAATTCACACATAAAATGATTGGGCCGAATTTTTGTCACAGTCCTGCACAAGTGACTACAAGTATAATGTATTTATCCATATGAGGCTTATTGGCCGAGGATCCTTTTAAAGCAGGTCTGGTGGTCGCCCTGGTGTACGCCATTCCCCCAGACCCCCCGCCCCCCCAATACTGAATGCCGGTTGCGCACGGAGGTGGCAATTCTATTTGCACGCACAAATCTGGAATAAGTGCACTCAAGCCATATGATGGCATGTGGTGTGATCTTCCATTGTTGAAAAAGACAGCAATGAACTCATGCTTTGAAGTTGGTGTTAAACATCAACTTGCCCTGAAAGTTAAATTGGTATTTTACAGTGAAGTTTTTTCAATTTTAAAGCTACAGTATATTTGGATTCATAGGGCACAGGAGGGACCTATAGGAACACAATTTTAGCTTTTTTCATGTGGCCACATTGCCCGTAACTATGAACATGTTTGTTGTTAGTTTAGTTTACTAGATTACAGTTTGTAATTACTTGCGATGATACCCATTGTTTATGTCATGGCTTTAGTTTCAATGAAAACAGAAGAGTCATGGATGCTGGTTACCCAAAATACATCAGTGAGGACTTCCCAGGACTCAACACTACAATAAGTGCAGCTCTGCAAAAAGATGGTGAGTGATCCTGAAACAAGCTTGTATTTTATTTTATTTTAAGTATTGTTTAAAGGTAATAGGGGCAACTTTTTAGCCAAAAATCAAAATAGATAGCTATAGTTTTTGTCCTTTTCCCCTCTACGTTGCTTCTACTTTGATGCTGCAGTAGTTTCCATGCAGACAGATACTTGCTACGTCCTGCAGACTTAATCATCCTGAGCCCGACATTCCTCTGGCCTTGGGAAGGCGGCACTAATATGTGATGGGGAGGGGGGTTGTGTGGGATGAGGCAGCGTTTTAGCCAATCACAGCAGTCTCCAGCCAATAGCCAATAGAGCCAATAGAGTGGAGGTGGTTTCTGTTTTCAAACAAATCTGTTTACAAACAGTGTTTGTACATACTAGTTGTTAGTAGTTGCCTCTATTACCTTTAAGCTGAAAAAAATGGAGTAAGAGATTTAAAAATTAAATGGTGGTATGTGTATAAAATAAATAATACTGATTCATTGCAAATTATCAAGTTTGTTTGGATTTTGGCATGTAATATCTCAAAACGGTCAAGTCAAATTTGTTCAACATCATGCACACAATATACTGTAGCTGCAGCAGACTGGTCCATGTTGGTTTAGTTAAATAAATGAGGCAATCTCCCCAGCCAACAAACTGTCTACACCTTCAGGCGCTTTTGCAACATAAATACACCATAGCAGCTGTCACCACGGGTATAAGACTAATTCACCAACATGCAGCATCATGTGGTTGGCACTGGGGTTGTTCAAGGATCTGCATGCACTTATTTTACACTATATAATTACATAGTGTAAAATGCTATAGTCCCACTATATGGTGTTTACTGCAGTGGGACAACCTATAGATACAGCTTCAAGCTGTTTTTCTATCTATCATCATCATCAGCAGCAGCAGCAGCAGCAGCAGCAACAACATGTGCATACAGTACTATCTACATAAAAGACTGCAAACAACAGCATTCAAACACCAGAAAACAAACATTGTCCAACTTCTGAAGATTTGATTTCTGTCACCCCAGGTTTTATCTTCTTCTTTGTCGGACCACAAGTCTTCAAATACGACTACGCCCAGCAACACATCGTGGGAGTTGAAAAAACAAACACCTGGCTGGGATGTTGAAATCCACAGCTTCCACAGGACACAGGAGTGTCGAGGAAATGCTTCAATAAACTCTCATTACAGCACCAGAAAAGACAAAACAACGTCATGTGAAGTCTCTTTAAGTTTTATTTATCATTAAAATATTGTATTTATCAGTAATTTGTCCAAATAAAGGTTCTGGCAGTGTTTAGCAAGCATGTGTGGTTTGGATATTTAGACCGGTATAAAGTGCTCCAAGCGCTGTTTTGTCTGATGTGGTTACATTTATATGACGATCTGCAGTAATATATCGTGCAACATCACTTTGGTGCTGGCGGATAGATAGACTAAGGCTATAGACAATAGTTTTTTTTCCCATGCAGGTGCGTGTAAAACACATGAATTACAGTGTAGTGCAGGTTTTTCCTGTCCTGATTTTGACTCTGCCGTGAGTGATCACAATAGAACCTTTACAGTTCATCTCACACTATATTTGTCTTGTTTAGGTATAATTAAAAACCACTTTGCACAACCACATTATCACAATAACCTACAAACACTGTGATTTGCATTACATCTGATGCCACAAGCATGCTGTTTGCAGCCTGATTCATTCTTCATTATCTTTGAAGAGTAGACGAGACATGGTAGGTAGACATTCCACCCGAAGATGATTTTAAACCACGAAAGCCTCCTGAAAATTGGGGTAGGGTTGAGGGCTTTGGAGGACCCACGTGATTGCCCAATAGCCTCCCATGATCTCATATATAAATATAGAGGCAGGTGAAAGTAAGTGCACTGTGATGTTCATATGAAACGATGGAGATGGTATTGCCTTGGATAACTGTTTTAGGCTCACTGTGCCTTGTGGATATTGTGTGGACTTTACCTGTCGGCGAGAAACAGGGTGTGAAGCCAGAGGACGTGCAGATGGCTGAGGTTTGTGTTTGAAAACCTGTTTTCAGACTAAATATAATCTCTTGTACATTGCAAGTCATTAGATTGGATGTTACACTAAAATTACATAATCATGTCATTTAATATTAATTTCATTTACTGTATTTTTTTGCTGCAAGAGCAGTCAGGTTTCAGTCAAAAGCCTCCCATGTGTTGACCAACAAGGGTTGGTCAACGGGTTTTAAAAAAGGATTACTGAATTTTGTGGGGATTTATAAATGATTGTAAATGATTTCACAAGGGCAAGAGGTATAGTCATGGAATAGTACAGTACAAGACTACTACATGGTGTATGTTTCCCCAAATAAAGATGATTATTAAAGGAATACTTTAAGACAGTCAAGGCAGTCAGTTTTCACCTTTTATTTTACCTAAATAAACAAAGAACATAAACTAACGCCTTTACAAACACATGCATATTGTGTAATTTATGATATGGGCAAACCAGACAAACATTTGTTGAATTGATTTAAACTTACATGCCCACACTAACTCCTTGGAGCCAAATTACTGTATATTCAAAGTACTGTGGTGTCAAATAGAGAGGATTTATTACTTGTAAATGTTCCAATGTGCCATCATCATTATGTGGAAAATGATTAACTTCATAGAAACAATCTCATGAGCCAAACCGTGTTACAGTATATGCATGAGAGCCGTTTTAGATTACTTTCACATAAACTTTTATGTCAGAAGTATGCCATTATTGAAGACTCCTTCCGTATAACAAGGAGTTATGAGACTACTGTACTTTCAGAGCACTGCCTCTAATGTGATTTTTATTTGTTTTATTGATGCCTTTTGTTGACGTCTATTGTTGCTTTTAGTTATTCATTCCTTAGTGTTACTCTTTATCTCGTGGGTAATCACTTCACCTCATCAATCAAAATGCACTAGTGGCATTTTTATACCAGGGCCCACTATTTATTCTTCATTTTAGCTACAGATCACAATTTGATGTTGACTTTAGTCTCTTGGACTAATTTAGGAGAGATAACTTGCAACATGTTGGACAAATCGTAATTCTTCTACATTTTATAAATGTGTAGATTCTTGAAAATTAGGAAATTCAGATGCTTAAGTATAATTTAACTCTTGAGAGTGTAAAATCTATAAGGGACCATTTGGTTACCAATGGTCCTTTCTAGGAAGGAACGACGGTTTTATATCTGGTGCCTGTCAACCAATTTCGCCCCAACTCACCAGCAAAAAAGCACTGTTTTCCGCCAGGAGTTTTTCACTAATTTTAGCGCTAGGGGGGTCTGGAAAAAAGTTAAATATAGCGACAAATGCGCCAGGTTGGCAACGCTTCTATACATTTAAGATCTGCGAGTATTGTTTTTACTTTTGTCAAATATTTAAACTTGCTTCAATAACAGGACTACCTCAGAAGATTCTACAGGCTAAACCCCCAGCACCGGTCTGGTAGACCTGCCAGGTCCACCGCTGACATGGAGGCAAAGATAAGGCAAATGCAAGGCTTTTTTGGCTTGAAAGTGACAGGCCGACTGGAGGCCAAAACCCTGGCTGTGATGAGGCGGCCGCGCTGTGGCGTTCCAGATGTGGAGAAATTCACCTTATACCCTCATAAGCCCAAGTGGAAAAATAGCACCATTACTTACAGGTGAGACGATTTGCTTCATCTCTATGATCAGAAACTAGAATGAATGCAATTTTGCAATTCCAAAGTGAGGTTGCCCTGATGATATTGTACCGAGATGCTAGCCCCACTGATGTTGTAATGGTGACGTGATGCTACACTGGCTTAAACACTTGTGGTACGACTGCTGCTCTGAGTCCTAAAACTCTCCACCTGTCTAGGTTTTCTAGGTTCAGTCATTGAACCCTATGGAGTAAAGCAACATATACACATTCTGAGCCAATACATACAGTACCCCCTAATAACCTACCGAATTTGAACAACAACATTGTGCACGTTCCACCCCTGGGGTAAAAAACAAACAAACAAACGGACGGTGGAGACAATTAGACACCGGCTATCCGCCGGATAGCCGGTTGTCCAGAACCAGTATCTAAAGCCCTCTGCCCGAGCTCCCCTTTATCTCCATACATGGAGCTGGGGGGGGGGGGGGGGGGGGGGGGGGGGGGCATGTGTTTCCACTTGTATCATTTCAAGCAGGCCAGGGCACCGCTCTGGTTATGTACAATTACGATAGATTGCAGGAATCTGTATTAGCCCCACCTATATACAGGTGTTTGTACACACGACCCAAGATTGCCATTGACGATGAAATGAGAAATTAGGCCAAATGTCTGCCAAATATGGTGTAAACTCAACCAACCAATCACATGAATTCAGTTGTTCATGAGATGTATGACGATGTATAAGAGCGTCCCTCACTTAACAGAAGTGTGATTTCATTTTTTTATATGTAGTACATACTATGCTGACATCAGATGACTAACAGTAGCCTACATTTGTATGGAACATTGACGGCTATTAATGCCAATAGGATTGCAGCATACACCCCAGACATGAAGAAAGAGGAGGTGGAAAGCTCTTTTCGCTCAGCCCTGAAGCTCTGGAGCGACGTCACACGTCTGAAGTTCATTAAAGTCAACTCTGGCAAAGCTGACATCATCCTCTCATTTGCGCGAAAAAGTATGCTCTTCCAAACACTGTACAACGCTCACTTTTTGGTGTTCTTCTCAGTAGATCTACATTAGCTTAGTACGTTTTATACAGTGGTTTTCAACCTTTTTGATACTAGGGCCCACTATTTATTCAGCATTTGAGCCACAGACCACCATTTGATGACATTTTCACCCCTACAGGCCCCAAAACTAAAGATCTCTTTTGCTTTTGTCCACAATACCAGGCTGAATTTCAGAAACAAAACAGTCAAACATACAGATCAAAATGACCATTAATCTTCTACATCTACATTATCTGATTGTGTAGACTTGTGCTAATTCAAATGGTGAATATTTTAACTCTTGAGAGTGTAAACATGAAACCAAATGGACACGCAAGGGTCCATTTGGTTTAATTTTTACGCTGGTTAATCTGGTTAACCAACCGTCCATCATTTTGCCTGGGGACCACCAGGAACCCTCTCAAGGACCACCGGTTGAAAATCACTGTTTTATATTGATGACAGACTATACTGCTGGGTGATGTACAGTATCGCAATGCATACATCAGCACACAAACTGTCATACCAGACCACGGCCATCTTTGTTTATGTTCTCTCAGCTCATGGAGATTTCTTCCCCTTTGACGGGCCCAAGGGCGTGCTGGCTCATGCCTTTGAGCCCGGAGAGGGCTTGGGAGGAGACGTGCACTTTGACGACGACGAGAAATGGACGATGGGACCACCAAAGCATGGTCTGCAACAAACAACCAAAGCATGCCCCACCTGTGTGACTACTTGTCTTGAGTCAGAAAAAAGTGGCCTACTGAATCTAAAAAATCAAAGCCAAAACAGTTTAAAATCCTAATAAAAAATGCTTCATCTCTACAGCACAAGTATGACAGTGAGTCAGTGACGTATTTTCTATTAATCATGAATTTGCCCGGTAAATGCAAGTAGACCACTTGCATTGTTTCTACTTTCATACAACAAGAGTAACCCATAGAACAATTAGCCAATATTAAAGATAATATAGACAACTTTAGTGAGTACAAACACTGTCTGTAAACAGATTTGTTTAAAAACAGAATCTAACTCCACCTCACCTCCACTCTATTGGCTCCTTATGAAAATGCTGGAGTCTGCTGTGCTGTGATTGGCTAAAACACTGCCTCACCCCACACAGCTGCCCTCCCACTCACACATTACTAGCCACGTCTGTCCCGACAACTGTTTTAATGATTTGTTGACAAGAACAACAAATCATGGACCGTCAGCAGGAAGAAGCAAGGGTCTGTCTGCAGGGAAACAGCTGCAATATCATCGTAGAACCAACATAGAGGGGGGAAATATATAGGGAAAGATATAGCTATATATCCATTTAGATTTTTGCTAAAATGTTGCATCCATTACCTTGAAAGGCGCAATAGCACACTTTTGATGTGCATTCAGTTCATTGTTATATCATAGACAAACAATTTATTTCAAAAGAATGAAGAAATGTCATTTTGCCTACACAATAGCTTTGACAGTTAATTTTTGCTTGTTATTTCAGGTTACAACCTTTTTACGGTGGCAGGCCACGAGTTGGGCCACTCACTGGGCTTATCTCACTCCAAAGACCCTTCTGCTCTCATGTTTCCAAGCTACAAGTATTATAGTAGTGAACAATACAAGCTGCCTAGAGACGATGTGCATGGGATCCAGGCCCTGTATGGTGAGTCGTGAATTTAACTTATTACTAGAAAAGGCGCAATTTTGGGAACTAAAGGCTATGCATATGAATACATGAAGGCCCGGCCCAAATAATACTCGGACCAGCCGAAATGTTGCGATATTGAGGGGTCAAAAAACTGAGCGCTTTCGAGGGCTGTTGCAGCCTGAAAAGGGGGACAAATAGGGACATAAATAAGGCCTAAAAGAAAAACCATTAACATGGTGAAAAACAAAGTTGATGATAGAGCCGCCATTGGACTGATCTCATGAAGTGAGTTTGCCATAACTCTGCATGCATGTCTATACTCAGGGCCAAGTATTATTTGGGCTGAGCCTTCCTGTTACCATGCATAGTAATCATACAATAGGGCAGTAACAGTTCTGCTACACAGGTTATGCAGGAATACCTATGGAGTGTTAAACAAAAAAATGCTTTCTGGCCAATTCTGAATGCATTAAACAATGTTAAATTGGCTTTGCCACTCAAAAGCACATGCTACTAAAATTGTGTCTTGATCAGATCTTGCCTTTATGATATACTGTATGGGTTAATAAGCCCTGCCCAATAATATAGCAAACAAAACATATTGTGCTAACAACACTGCTGAGTTGTGTAATTAATTTAGAGTGAATTGATCTTCCCAAAAATGTGTTCTGGTAAAAAATAAAATAAAAAATGAAATGAAATAAAATAAAATAAATAAGTGATAGAAAATCTTATCAGAAATCTAAACAGAAATCTGGGGAGTATCATGTACATGTTTTTTTTTTTTTTTTTTTTTATTCTACATCTAGTTATAATTTCCTGGGGTTAATTAGGACTGTAGTAGAAAAGAAATAACTTTACAATTGTGTAAACAAATGTGTATTTAAGACCATGTTTGAATGCCCACTCCCATAGCTAAAATCCCTGAAACTAAAGCAAGGAATGTAAAAACAATTAACACCCATCTTTTACTTTCTCTAATAACAACCTAAAACATGAACCTTGGTTGAAAAAACAAAGTTGTCCTTTAAGCCTAAGTCGCAAAAGTTGCCTCAAGGGGAAACCACACTAATTAAGAGTACGGGTGGTGTAGAGATAAAACACACACCACACTACTGTAGGTGTCTGGGTCTGGGTTTCTAGCAGCCACCACTGGTGCCTCTGGCTTGGCACTGGGTTCTCCAATAGACACTGTGTTTGTGGGTGGTAACCTGCACTGCGGGGCATTAGGCAGGGGCGGATATAACATTTCCCAATTGGGGGGGCAAGATAAAACGGCATGGGGGCGACTTCATCGCCCATGTCGCTTCGTGCCACGGGCGATGAAGTCGCCCCCATACCATTTTCCATACCATTATCTTGGCTTGTTTTGCATGCCATTGTGTTTGGTGGGGCAGTCAGGGCATTTAGGGGGGCATTGCCCCCCCATGCCCATGCCAGGACCGCCCCTGGCATTAGGACCTTGTTGCCACGAGTCACTGCAACTTCTATACTGGCTGGTCTACTCTGGGGACCTGTTAGTAGGGAGAGGAACTAGAGATGATAGCGTGAACCTCTGCTTGTGTTACACTGTTTTACACTCTCAATAGTTAAAATATCCATCATGCAAATTAGTCAAAGTCTACACAACTAGAAGATTAATGGTCATGGACAGAAGCAAAAGAAATCTTTACTCAATTGGTGGTCCGTGGCTCAAATGCTAAATAAATAGTGGGCCCTGGGATGAAAAAGGTTGAAAACCCCTGCTCTAGACAAACAGAAGGGGTCGGCAGTAACAGGGGATTTATTGTGAGACCATTTAGTGTTAATTTTGTAATGCTACTACTACTGTGAATAATAATAACAATAACTAACAATAACATAATAACTTTGTACATATTGTATATTGCATAGTTTGTTTGATTTTTCAGGCAAGCCCATTGCAAAAGTGGAGCCACAAATCATACCCAAGAAGTGTGCCCCCAACTTTTCTGTCAATGCAGTGGCAGTAATTGGGGACGAGATCATTTTCTTTAAAGACAGGTATGTCTTTTAAAGCAGGGGTTTTCAACAGGTTGGCCGGGGACCACTAGTGGTCCTTGAGAGTTCCAAGTGGTCTCCAGCTAAATGACAGAAAGTTGGTTAACCAGGTGTAACTCTTTGAGAGCGTAAAAATGAAACCAAATGGACGCTTGCGGTTCCATTCGATCTGTATGTTTTGCTTCCCAAATCCAGCCTGGAATTGTGGGCAAAACCAAAAGAAATCTTTAGTTTTGGGGGTCTGTGGGCCTAAAATGTCACCAAATGGTGGTCCGTGGCTCAAATTCTGAATAAATAGTGGGCCCTGGTATGAAAAAGGTTGAAAACCACTGCATTATTAAAATGATTACTGTGATGGACTCTACCATCTATTTAAGTTGAATAGAAAGTCATCATTGTTGTGTGTGTGTGTGTGTGTGTGTGTGTGTGTGTGTGTGTGTGTGTGTGTGTGTGTGTGTGTGTGTGTGTGTGTGTGTGTGTGTGTGTGTGTGTGTGTGTGTGTGTGTGTGTGTGTGTGCAGGTACATGTGGATGAGGACCACTTGGACGACGTACTGGAACCGCCTGAGAGAGGGCCAGAGCAGCACATATTTACCGGGCGTCAACTCCCATGTGGATGCCGCCTATGACATCCCTGCCAAAGGAGTGGCATACGTGTTCACTGGTATGGCTAATGTGCAGTCTGCAACAAGGCATCACTTTAAGGCTTTAGCATGACAAGGCTGGATTTCCAGCGAGCGAGAACACAATGTTGCACACAAATTACAGCCTTGCACAACCTTAAGTGTTGCGCTTCATGGCAGCTAGAGCCTCATTGAGCTTGGCAGGCCTTGTGGTATGTTACTGTTTTATTTTTTCCGAGTGTCCCAAAAATGCGGTGACAACGGCAGTGTTTTTCCAGGTCCTAAATACTGGGTGGTTCAACAGCTTAAGATGAAAAGCCATGCTGGCTCCATCTACGACTACGGCTTCTCCGCCAGGGTGAAGCACATCGACGCGGCCGTCCATATCAGTGCATACGGGAAGACGTACTTCTTTGTAGGATATGTTTATTACAGGTAAAATATATAACCCTGCGCTACGGTGTTATCGTGTCAAGTTTTTACCATGCATTTTTAATATCACATGCTGTTGTAGGCATTTTCATGCAGCTTTGCAGGTAAAGTCTGCCACCTAGTGTGGGTTACATTTCCAGAAATTAATTATACTTGTTTAAATGGCCCTTTTTACAAAAAATAAATAAAATAAATAATAATAATTAAAAAGTGTTATTGACAATTAGATTTAGAACACTTTCCTGCAGGGTAATTTGTCTGTAATATGTGGTTTTAGATATTTTAGAGTTTAGCCCAGTGTCTCTGATGTCATCGACACTACTTCCTGGACTACAAATCCCAAAGTGGCATAGGAGTTTTGTCTTACTGACAAAGGTACTAGATATTTATGAAGATACACAACCTTGCATTGTCGCTACTATAGGTGAAATGACTACAAGCCTACAAATGATCTCCGTCATGGCGCAGCTCAGTCACATAACCAGGACGTTTCCTTGTAATGAGCTTCCTGGATGTAGTCCAGGAAGTAGTGGTTGAGGACATCAGAGACTCTGAGCTCAGCTCACCTCATCTTTTTGTATAATAAATGTATAATACTGTTGCATTGACCATGCAGGTATGATGAACAGCGTAGCAGGATGGACCCAGGCTTTCCCAGACTCATCCGCCAGGACTGGCCTGGCATCATAGGGAGGGTTGATGCTGCATTTGAGCTACGAGGTAGACCTGCATCAACAGTGTTGTCATAATGTATTAGTATTTTTATTATCTTCAATATTACTATTAATATTTAATATTGAAATATTTAATATTTTTTAAAGTACAAATAACATGGATTCCTAAAATTGTCTTTAATACTTAATATCATATTATATATATCCCTCAAGCTTATTTCTAAAGGTTTGAATCTCAATAACCACAGATATGACCAATCCTTGTCATTTCTTTATGGACAGTTTAGCTGCGGTACAATGCCCTGAGGGGGTGGGGGGCTGATATGGAGGATATTTTATCATTAAGAGACCAAAATCAAACCAGCTGTTCCTGAGAGAAATTTCCATTAAAGTACTAATATGATATGAAAGACTAAATATTCAAACTAAATAAATTGTGGGAATAGAAAACACACATGGGAGCACTGAAAACACTACAAAAAAAAATAAAAAGTTCAATAGCATGTTATTCCCCTTTAAGGCTTTCTTGTTGTTATCTTAGAGTATCAACTATCCACTGCTCATATGCTACATGAACAACAATTCTTCACACTAATGAATAGTCTCATTAAAATCTGTTGACAGGGAACATCTACCTCTTCAGTGGGACAAAATCACACCACTACGATTTCAAACGAAGGCGGGTGCAAAATACCATCCCAGCAAATGCCTGGCTGGGCTGTTGATGCATCCACGAAATGGGACAAGAGCACCTATGGATTGTAGGGAGATCCCTGTTGTGTTCCGAGTTCTCCCTGAAATAAACACTTTGGAACAGGGAAGCAGAAAGAAAGAAGATTCAGACTGCAGCATTGCACACCATTACATATCGACTGAATGCAGGGGCGGATAAAACATGTCCCATGTGGGGGGGCAAGAGAAAATGTTGGAGGGGCAAGAGAAAATGGTATGGGTGCGGCTTCATCGCCCGTGGCGATGACGGGCCATTTTCGGTTACAGGACTTTTATCAGTCAAGTAAAGCATCAATAATAACATCAGTTGTTGTTGAAGTTGCAACAGACACGCAGCATGCATAAAGCTAAAGGTCTGACTCAGAGAGTTTTCAATGATGAAATGCTGTTGGTTTAGTGGTGACACAGCTGTAGTTAGTTAGTAGCAGTAGTAGTGTTTCACATCATTTTAAATATAAGCACTTCAATTTGAAATATCTTGGGTTGTTTTGCATGGCATCGTGTTTGGGGGGGCAGACTGGGTATTTGGGGGGGCATTGCCCCCCCATGCCCATGCCTAGATCCGCCCTGACTGAATGTTTGTTTACACACATTTTTTAAACATGTGTGTACCTGCTCCTTCCATTGTAAATAGAGTGTACATCCGTGATGTACCCTTGGGGATACGGTAAGACTGTAATATCTCATGTGCTAGCATGTGTTTTAAATGTTATAAATATCAAGTCAGAAAGTAGATCATGTCTTTAGCTCTTTACGGGGCTTTGTAAGATTGGCAGGAGACAGAATCAGTCATGAGTCATTGTGAAATTGTTTCCTAAAAGCTTTGATTATGGTACGTTTTGAAATCATTTGTAATCATTTTGTAATCATTACCATGTGAGGAGCGGAAGGCTGCTCAGATGGTAATGATGAGCACTTAGGGTGGAGCTGTGTTAAGTGACTTTGTCAGGGACATACTTTGATGAGACATAGAGACAGAGATGGGTGTTTCTACATCACATCCAATCATTTACACAGTGTTTTTGATCCAAAGATGTGTGTACTGGAAGTACAGTGACAATAAATAAAATGATGAACTCAATGGGTCTGTGAAAGGATGTTAACAATTAAATGATGGTATGGTGCGTGTGTGTTGGTGCATTAACCAAACGTGTTTTTTTGGTAGTTAAATCTAATACGTAGGTAGTCAAATTATTTTGGACTACTCTATAGTGACATTTTTAATCCAATAAAAATGTTTCTGAGCTTCTCATTGAAGCAGCACGTGACAATTAAACTCAGTTACAATTTAGGCATTTAGCAGACACTATTATTCCAGAGCGAATTACATTAAGGGGAGACATTACGATGCATTATAGAGATTAAAGTTACAGTACAGTATAACATGAAAAATAAGCAACAATCAACCAACAATCAGTACCAACACCATAGCACACATAATGTCTGCTGTAGGGAAAAATAAAAAAAATAAAAAAATAAAATAAATATATATATATATATATATATATATATATATATATATATATATATATATATATATATATATATATATATATATATATATATATATATAATATATATATATATATACACACACACACACACACACACACACACACACACACACACACACACACACACACCACACACACACACACACACACACACACACACACACACACACACACACACGTATACACACAGTATATACAGTATATAATGTTGAATGTTTTGCTATAGTCAAACAGTTGAATATTTAGTTAATGTCCTCGTGTATGTGTGCATGCCTACGTGTGTGTGATTATAAGATACTTTTCAATAACGAAAAGTAATTTCCTATTAATAATGTTGATCCTTTTGTTCATTATGGTCCAATGGTTAACTAGGTTACCTTCTGTTAACATCTAAAGACGAATTGTAAACCATAAGCATTGTTCATATTAAAAAGGTCTTACTATCAATCTGAAATAAAAGACTTATGTGCTTTGGAATCAATTGTTACTCAACAAACACAGCAAGACGTTGTGGGTTCAAGTAAGTGCAAGCAGGTGTGCACATGCAAGTACATATTGCATAAAGGTTTGTGCAGGTGACATAAGTGGCTTTTACAAAACATTCCAATTTAAAAATATAACAATAATAATAATAATCATAATAATAATAATCATAATAATTAGAGAATAACTCTCCAAATGAGGTGATCTAGTGTTCCCTCCATCCTAATACAACACATCTGATGTGTCACAGACGGTGGCCACTTGTCTCTTCACAATAAGGGCCTGTCCCACCACTGGTATGTCATGCCATGCCATGCCAAATATGTACAAGGCACACTGTAGCACACCTGGGTGGGGGCGGGCAATGTTGAGGCTGATCGACACAAGGAGGGGAGATTGATATAAATAGAGAAGACAGATCTGTCATCGAAGATCACAACAGATCTTTTGATCAGAATGGACTACCGCATACTATGGATGTTTGTGTTGCTGGCCTGTTTGGCTCTATGCTCAACTGCTCCAACTGGTGCACCTGAATCAGATGATGAAAAACTTGCTGAGGTAATGTAGAATATGTTATATGTTCTTGAACTCTTGTTGTTTTTGAGGTGCGCTAGCCCCACCAACATTCAGCTTTGAGAAATGACACCATAGTACTAGTCATGTGACTAGTTCATGGATTTTTAATATTTGTATAAAGTATCATGTTTGTTTAGGAGTGAATTGCCCCTTCCTTCACACTGTGTTTTTTCTATATAGTGAAAGACTATTCCATATAGTGAAAACAAACCAATACGCCAATTCAACTCCTACTAGTACATAAATAGTAGAAAAGAGTGGATTAGGAAGGACACCATTTCCCCCTGGAATTCTAAGTGGAAATATAAATTTGCATGATTTTTTTTGGAAGATTTTTTCCACCATGTTTTCCACCATGAATTATGGTTAGATAATACTGCCATACAGTAGTCAAGCTGTATGTATATGTATAGTAAGTCTTGCTGAGCCATAAGGCCCAAACTCCTGTTTCTGCATCATGAGGCAGCTTGATGTACTGTACAAGTACAGTATGCCAAGATACTAGCATGTCACAGGTTACCCCCGATCCACCCTTGATGCTGAGGGCCAAGCAGGGAGGCATTGGATCCCAGTTCTAGGTTCAATGTTTTTTATTTGTCACTCCAGTGTATGACGAGACATACACAGGGATGAAATAATGTTTACAACTCTTGAAAAACACGATGACATATAAAGACTACAACACAACAATAACGATGACAACTACAGGGATTAAAGTAAAAAGAAATCTTGAGACTGAAAATGATCTTTTGCAAATAAGCACTGAGCTAATTAAATGACTGTGAAATCCTCAGGACTGAAATCAGTACCCAGTACTGAGAACTTTAATCCCTGACAACTATAATATATTACATCCTGCAATATACAACAATGAAACTATAACAACTAAGACAGCTACTATACTAACAGCTATACTATGACAACTGTAACAACCTAATATAGGTGAGGTATTAAGAGACTACAAAAAAAGTGATTAATGAGAACAGAACTACAGTACTGAGCAGAGAGGTATTTGCATGTGCAAGGGATAACAGCAGTTTGGGTACAAGGCATGCTACATACTAATGGGTCTTTCTTCTGATTGTGAGAGGTAATACAGGGGCGGATTGGCCATCTGGAGTACAGGGAGTTTTCCCGGTGGCCTGCGCCACCTAGTGGCCTGGACAGGGCGCCAGGCCCAGGCCAGGCAAACTAGTGTTTCTATCCTTCAAAAAAGAAAAGGTGTCCTACACCAGAGCCTGCTGGAGGCAGTGTTGCCAACTGCCAAGATCCAAAATGCACCAGTGGAAATTCCAAAATGCACTAGAATGCGCTAGATGCTCACATGGAACATACAGATCAAAATGACCATTAATCTTCTACATTCTCTAGTTGTGTAGACTAAGTTGGGCTAATTCACATGATGAATATTTTAACTCTTGAGGGGGTAAAAATGTTTCGTTTTTACGCAAAATTGTCCCGGTGGGAAAATATGTACCAATCCACCCCTGCAAGAGGTTTTCCTGGGAGAACATTTAAACCACAAGGCCGCTGAGATGTATGATTAGGTGGAGACAAGCAAAGGATTGACAGCTAAAGCTTCTGAGAATTACAAAATACATTGCACCACTTAATACAAGGAATACTCAGTGAATACCTGGGTTGCGACTATTTTGTAGTAACATTTGAAAGACGAAAATTTGTGATGGTCAAATAATAAGCAGGATTGTATATATTAATGCTGTATCATTACACTGTAGAGATTTTTATGTAATCCTCTTCCCTTCCTCTTCTTTTATTAGAACTACCTGTCTCATTTCTATGCTGATGTTGGAAATTCTGCAATGCGTAGAATTTCCAGGCCTTCATTCAATGACAGTTTAAAGTCCATGCAGAACTTCTTTGGACTAAAGGTAATACTAACTGGATTACTGCTATGTAATTGAAAGTATGATGCAATGTCAGATTCCATCAAAACATTTTGCACAAGCAATGTTGGTGTGCCAACTGCAATAATGTTGCATGAGATTTTAGAAACATAAATAAGTGCTAGATACTGGAACCAGGACACATTGATTGACACCATTTGGGTTGTGATGTCAATACAATAACCCTAGCCTGCACCACACCCCCTTTATTTCATTCCATTGCAATGTGATTTTAAGGAGGAGCATTAACCAGGCAACCAATCTTGCCAATTTTCTGCCTGTATCATTGAATACAAGAATGCCAATGACAATATTGTCTCATTCCACTTGGCATTCGTCTCTGGTTCAAAAAGGGTATACTGTACTCATGGTGTACCAACACATTTTAAAGGACAACTTTATTTATTTATTCATTTATTTTCAACCAAGGTTTATGTTTTAGGCTGTTATTGGAGAAAGTAAAAGACTGTGTTAATTGTTTTACATTCCCTTTCTTTAGCTTTCTTTGGCTTTAGGGATTTTAGCTATGGGAGGGGGCACTCGAACATGGTCCTAAATACGTCTGTTTACAAAATTTTGAAGTGATTTTAAAAATATATATATTATACAGTCCTATAAACCCCAAGAAATTATAACTGGTCTCGGAAGTTCACAAATCTACTGAATGTGAACGTGCACACCGCACTGCACCTTACATCACTTCACACTCAATATGGCAGTTTCAGATTCAGTAGATCATTTATGGCCAGTTATAATTTCCTGGGGTTCATTAGGACTGTAGTAGATAAAAAATAAATGGCTTAACCGCTCCCACAACTAAAATCCCTATAACAACAATTAACACCCATATTTTACTTTTTCTAATAACAACCTAAAACATGAATCTTGGATGGAAAAAAAGTCCTTTAATGACCAAATAATGGGAGATGAGATGCAAATACTCTGTGTGTTGTTTTCTATACATATGTGCCACTGATAACCCCCACCACCACCAGGTAACCGGCACCCTGAATAATGAAACTATGGAGGTGATGAAGGCACCCAGGTGTGGAGTTCCCGACATTGGCCGATATTCACACTTCCGTGGGAGACCCAAATGGGAGAAGAGTGTTGTTACCTACAGGTGCTGAACAGATGACAATGAATTGAAACGTACATTCTGCAACTTGTGCTTAAAGTGACTCGTGCAACATGAGGAAGCTTCTTAAATTTGCCAACAATACATGGCCAATTCCAGGCAACATTAAATTCTATTAGATTCTATTAAATTAATATACTGTATGAAGCAGCATTGTCCATAGAGTAACCTAGTTATATGCTATATAAAAGTGCTGGGGGAAATATAACAAGGAACCTTTCATATCCAAAACTATGGGCAAATACAGATATAAAGGAGCCAAAGAAAGCTGTCCTTGAATACAAGTGTTTCAATGTAGTTGCCAGAAGATAGTGTTTGATAACGAGGTGCAGTGCTGTCCTGGCTGTTATTTCATTTGCTAAAAACTATCATCATGAGCAGGATCTTAAACTACAACCGCCGTCTGAGCCCGAGTCAGATCGACGCCACCATCGCTGAAGCACTGAAGATCTACAGCGATGTGATCCCACTCGATTTCAAACAAATCCACAGTGGTACTGCCGATATGATGATACTCTTCGGAAGTGGAGGTGAATATGAGAAACTGTTTGATAAACCGACAAAACAAAAAAAGAAAAAATGAACACAGAAAAAATATATTGTTAGTTGAACTAGTATTTATAAAGCTGAGTTGAGCAGTCCCCGGGCCCCAGAAATGTTTTCCCTATTCATTTTTCTCATAGACCTTGCGAAAATTATCTATATAATGACGATTATGCCATGGACAAACCCAACTTGGGTCGTGACAAATCATGAATCAAATAATTAAACAAAAAGTGTTGTATTCTGTCATTTTTGGTTCTTGCTAATTACATATTGTATGGTAATATTGTGATATTGGTCATGATTGGTCACAACCCGAGGTGGCTTTGTCTGTGGCGTAATCGTCTTTAGATCATTTTTTAAAAGTCTATGAGGAAAATGAATGGGGAATATGTTTCTGGAGCCAGGGAAGCGTCACAAGAGGAGTAGGACTGCTCTGTTGCCCAGTACTAATGATATTTCTTATATTGATAGAGAAATCATACATTTATTACTGTACAATAATGCATCATGGAGTTAATTTGTGATGCATTATGGGAATTATATAGCCTGGCTCAACCCTGAATCAGCACCTTAAAAATACTAGCTTATTTTTTCCCTGTGATTCAATAATGAAGTGAAACAAAATGACAATTCAGACTGAGGTCAGGCTAGGAATTATCCAATTATTGATGGAATTATTCTTTCTTGTTTTCCTGATAAAACAGAGCATGGGGACGGTGACCCTTTTGATGGGCGAAGTGGAGTACTGGCTCACGCCACTGCTCCTGGATGGGGTGAAGGAGGCGACACACACTTCGATAATGATGAAAATTGGACTTTAACCGAGAGAGGTAATACTTTATGGTTCTGAGAGCAAAGCATGCCTTTGGACACGCAACAAGAAAAAGGGAAAAAAATGATTGATTTTAATCAGAGATAAAGTTATACAAGAATCCATGAAGACTCTGCCCAAACAATACTCAGAACAGCCAAAATGTTGCCACATTGACAGGTCAGAAAACTGAGCTCTCGGGAGGGCTGTTGCAGCCTGAAAGAGGGACATTTTCCTGAGCGTGTACAAATGTGAACCAAAATGGACTCTAGCGGGTCCATTTTGGTTCCATTTGTACACTCTCAGAAAAAATGTCCTAAAAGAAAAATCATTGACATGGTAAAAATTTAAACACAACTTGATGATAGAGCCGCCATTGGACCCCATGAAGTGAACAAAGTTTGCGACAGCGTAACTCTGTCTATACTCAGGGCCGAGTATTATTTGGCTCAAGCCTTTCTGTTACTGTACTACAAAAATGGTTATACTTGAAGCTGCTTAAATTAACCTAACCCATTATAATCTGAGATCATAATATGCACTGTTATTATGGTTACCAGGTATAAATTTCTTGTTGGTGGCGGCTCACGAGTTTGGCCATGCCCTGGGCCTGGATCACTCCAGGGACAGAAGCGCCTTGATGTATCCAACCTACAAATACGTCCGCACTAATGGATACAAGCTGCCAGACGATGACAGGCGTGGGGTACAAGCTCTGTATGGTAATTGTCAAAGATTTTATATCCCGTATCATGAGGAAATTCTATACTCTGTGGATTTTCAATGTGTTAGATTCTGGAGGGTATACAGTGAGAGCCCGAATGATGCCATATTTTTGGGACTGATGCCGATACCAATTTTTGGAAAAACCTACACTGATGTTACTGATGTTTAATTATAAATTAAAATAGTAAAACATACATTTCAAAAACTTCTAAAACTAAAAATCTATTTTCTTTTTCAAGTTAACAATAGAATACAACAGTGAAAACATTTAAACAATGTGACTTCATCATTTACTAGTGCATATGCCCTCTATTTGATCTGTATAGTTAGTGCTGATTTATTACAAGTATCAGACCTTGGGATCTTATACAACATGAAACAGCACCATACAGCATAATCGTATTGATTGACATTTTTGCTTGCTTTCCTGTCTGACTGAGTATAATGTTCATTAAAAGGCATCCGTACACAGCAAGTTCCAAAACCAGCTCCACCTGAGGTCGGGCCCAACCCTCAGAATGACAGGTGCAAACCGGAGCTGGCGTTTGATGCTACTACCTCTCTCAGAGGAGACCTGCTGTTCTTCAAAAATGGGTACTGTGTGCTTTACTATCAATTGAAGTGGTGAAGTACAGCCATCCCAACCAGATGCTTTCAGACGTTGATGCACTGAATATTTGTCTGCAGGAAATATTCAGCAGATTACGTCTAAAAATGCATTTTTGATCTATTTGGCTTTGGCCCAAATTGGCAAAAAATAAATATCACTTTATAGTTTTATGCATTTATGCAATTTATGCATTCATAAGTGCACATTCATTCAGCACTTATGAATGCATAAATGACATAGTGGGACATAATAGTGATTATTATTTAAATTAAGTTTTGCCATAATCATGTCTTTTGCCATATCAGGTAGCTTTTAAGGTACAGCCATGACTGCATTGGTAAGACCTGATTATTAAGCCCATATGGGGAATAAACAGCAAATAACCAGTCTTGCTGTTATTTGTTATGGTCACGCATGCTGCAATGTCGGGGAACCAACACCAAATATTGTACTCTTAGACAGCAATACGTACAGTAGAGCGAGCGAATTTCATTCAGAACAAAACTAGCAGTTAGTTAAGTGAAATGATTAATTAAACCTAATTCCAACATAGACTGCATAGGCTACCATTTACAGCCAATCCAGTACGAATTCTCCCTGCATATGAGCTCTTCTGGTGGACACACAGCTATGCTACAGTAATTAGCACAGCTTAGTGAAGTCCACAATCGTATGCTGATTTTTTTTTAATATGCCCATCCAGCGCATAGCAGTCCTACAGATCAAACCAACTCACTTCATTGTCCACTTACAGTTTTTGTATCAAGTTGTCAGTCAATCAATCAATCAATCAATCAATCAATCAATCAATCAATCATTTCCCTCTTCCTCGACAGATACTATTGGAGAAGGAGTACTTTGTTCCAAGGAGCCCGATTCACCAAAGTGAGCACAGAGTGGCCTCAGATTAACTATGTTGACGCTGCCTACGAAATCCCAAATGAGGACGTTGTATTTCTTTTTGAAGGTACAAGGACTTCTGCACATCGTATCCTCTTCGTGAAACTCCATACAGTCAGAATTAAGGAAAAATCAATACTCCGTACTCCACCCACATAAAAGGGGGGGGGGGGGGCAGATAACCCTCATTTTAATTGCCCTTGTTTTTTCTCCAGGTCGTAACTACTGGGGCATTAGGGCATATGCAAACACAGTAATGCCTGGATATCCAAAACCTCTCACTGACCTCGGCCTCCCGTCAAATGTGAACAAGGTGGATGCAGCTGTCTTTGTACCAACCACGAGGAAAACACTACTTTTTGTGGGTAGTCAGTATTGGAGGTGAGAATTCATGTGCACATTTTTCATCGTTCTTACCATCACCTTTTATTTTTCACTTCACCAAGACACTAAACTAATGTTCTCCTCCCCTTTTAAAATGACATCAAAGTTAAATTGATGTGTACTATATGTTACAGTTATGATGAGTTCTGGGGCCAAATGGACAATGGATACCCGAGATCCATCACCAGAGACTTCCCTGGCATCGGTTCTAAAGTGGACGCTGCTTTTCTGAATCGAGGTAAGAAAACTACCAATACAAAATGCACAAGACATACTGACTGATGTAAGGCCTGTCGGAGCTCCAGTCGATCAGGCACCATCTTTAGTTGACCCATTCTGAACTGAAAAAATAATTCAAAGATTTGCGCCACATTTTCACCATCTTTCGAAAATGACAGATCTAGAAGCTCAAAGCATGCCACTCTGTGTTAATAATGCTAAGTAATGCTAATGCTAAGTATTGTTATTAATGCTAAGTAATGCTACTGATGCCAAGTAATGCTAATAACACTTAAAACACCAAAACGTGTTCCTGCCAAACATCGCTTAAGGATGGAAAGACAGTAGGCCTGCCATAGTAAGAAATCTGTTTCGTTAATTTGTTACCTAATGAACGGAATGCTTCCTTCCATAGAATACCTATACTTCTGTGACGGTGCAAAGCAGACCGAATACAACCTGGCAAACAAGAAAGTGAATCGTGCTCTTCTCAACTACTACTGGCTCGCCTGTTTTTAAGAAGTGGAAGACATGACATGGCATTCTTCTTGACATCAAATATGAATTTTCCATTGACCACACAACCTTTTTGGCTAATGCCGGTAATAAGACACTAAAAAGACTTGAATATATACTCTCACTTGGTCTTGATTAGAGTGGGAATTGGGATAGAAGTCTACTGTATGTTATTGTCTTTTGTAATAGGAATTACTTGCATTATGCCAATAGATGTTACGTTCCATTTATTTATCCATCCATGAGATTTGTGTTTTGATTCACCGTGACAATTAAGGGTAAAGGTGGGAATCACCCCTCTCCCTGTGAAGTATTGTCACTTGATTTGATTTTGTGAGGGTATGTTTGTGAGCGGTTTGACCGATAAAACGCTATTCCTAAAAGTGGTTGTTAATCGTGTCTATTCTTGCACTATTCTAGGAAGGGAACAGAACAAGCCCACAACGTGTTGCCCACAATTGTGACCTTGTAGATCAGCACATACAGTAGAAGACATTGTATGCATTACAGTACAGTACAATAGACTCAAGTCTGTTTCTCATAGACTAGTGCTGCGTGCTGAACCAGCTACCTATTGATTGGGTTGAAAGCATACTATGCCACTGTGACTTTAAACAGCATACCCAAATTCACAACAGGTTGTGCGTTGTGCAAGTGTTGCAATAGTTCATATTAACTGAATTATTACACCCAATTTGGAACAAGTGTGTTCCTGTTCCCGCTGCTGTGGATAGTGTACACAGTACATCTGATGTAACCCTTGAGGTGCAAAAATGCTGTTATATCTTGTGCAAACATGTATTCAGTTCTGATCATCACATATTAAGACTTCAGGCCAGAAAGTGCAATTGTGTTGTTATTATTCTTTGTGAGACTGGCAGGCAAGTTGCAGAATCTCCCTATGAAATTGTTCATTATTTAGTTTGTTTATGGTGAGTTTTTGCTGTGTTAATAATTACTCCTCGGGTCCGCTGCCTAAAGAAAATGAAATTATAAATATCATTATTTGTACAGTATTCTATCCTCAACATGGGTATGCATAAAGTCCCTTAATTTTCAGGCCCGGGCCTTAATTTTCAGGCCCGTTGAGATCTCTAGGAGACACCATTCAAAAGTGACACTTTCGGTAACCAGCGTTTTTTGCAGCAGTTTTTAGACCAGACAGGCATACGTAGGAACATAGATACATAGGGACAGTCAGTAGATGTGCGCACTCACAGACATATAAACGTAGACTAGGGTGATTAAAGTACTGTTCATTTGAGGGACAGAAGCACTGCATTTGCGGGATGAGTGTAAAAACGTTATGGGACTTAACAGGATTAGCAAATTAGTAACATGCAATGTCATATTAATAAAATGAAGTCAGGGTTTCAATTCAAAAATAGCTAAAGCTCAGAACGCAATACAATGTGATGCATAGATCAACTACACAAGATTTAACAGGAGTTGAGAATAAACAGGATATGGTCAACAAGTCAACCCAAATAACATGAAAGAGAGGGGAAATATCGGTGTGAAAATAAACACAGTCATCCTGTCATCCTTTGTGCTTCGGGCTCTTTTGAGATCAACCACGTGTCACAAATGTCACTTTTACATTTTGCTTCAACAACTTCAAAACACATATATAGCAGGAAAGGAGAACAGGAAGCCACTTATTAAGGCATTTGAACACTGATGGCCTGTCAGTCACAATGGGGGGCAGAGTCTGACACTGACAGAGACAGTGTTTTCCAAATAGCTTTTCGCCGAAGAGATTAGACGCTTGCCTGGAAGTTCTGGAACACAGTTTCATTCAAACTACCTAAAATGACAGATCTACAAGCGCAGAGGGCGTTGCTTTGCACCACGTTGCAAGCGTGTTGCTGCCATTTTCATTACTTTTTAGTTTCATGAAATGACTTTAATTTAAAAAAGGTAACAGAGTCAACTTTTTAGCAAAAAATCAAAATAGATATACAACTATATTTTCTGCCTTTTTTCCCCTCTACATTGCTTCTACTTTGATGCTGCAGCTGTTTCCCTGCAGTCCTGCAAACGGTCCAGAACTTTGTTGTTAACAAATCATGAAAAAAATATCCGTCGGGCTCAGGAAAGGCAGTGCTAATTTGTGAGAGGGGTTGCGTGGGGGTGAGGCAGCGCTTTAGCCACAACACAGCAATCTCCAGCAGATTCATAATGACCCAATAGAGTGGAGGTGAGGTGGAATTAGATTCTGTTTTTAAACAAATCTGTTTGCAAACACTGTGTTTGTACACTATTACCTTTAAGAAAGATTGGATTTTAACTCAAGGTCTGACCCATACAAATCAGTCTGTAATCCACCAATGAGTCCCAACCCAGTGTTTGGGTGAACAGTGGAAGAACACAGCATATTCTTTAAGCAAAAGAAAACATATAGAAGTACTTGAAGTACTTGAAGAATATGAAGTGTTCCTCCCAATCTAGCACAGCCCCCCTCATGTGGGCTTCTTTTGAGTTCACTTTCCCCCTCAGGACATCAAGGGGCCTGTCCCGGCACTTCTTGGAATGTATACCAGAGGATGCTGCCATCCCTGTGTCAAGTCACTCAAAACACCCACCCCAGGCAGGGGGGCGGAACGACGGACCCAATGAAAGGGAGATAAATAGAGAAGGAGAGAGAGATCTGTAGTCAACATCCCAACTCTCTGGACCAGAATGGACTCCTGCATGATGTTGGTGTTGCTGTTGGCCTGTTTGACTCTATGCTCCACTGCTCCAACGGCTGCACCCGAATCAGATGCCCCAACGAATGCCCCGGAGGATGATGACACAGTGGCTGAGGTAATAAAGCATATGGCTAAGGTAATGAAGAGCATTTATTACTTTGTAGTTTTTTTCTCTATAGTAAAATAGTGGGATCCTGTGGAGAGACTTACCGCTATCATAACATTGAGCCACAGACACATTAAGTCCACTTCTCTAATAAAGCAGAAATGTGCTGGCAAGTGGGAGACACCCTAAGAATATGTTTAGGCCTTCAGGTAATTACACGTAGAAGTTTTCCACCAGTGGTCCTTGAGAGGATTCCAGGTGGTCCTCAGATAAATGATGGGCAGTTGGCAACCAAATGGACCCTTATAGTGTAACTCTTGAGATGGTAAAATGAAACCAAATGGGTTCATTTGGTTTCATTTTACTCTCTCAGGAGTTAAATTATATTTAAACATCTGAAATAGGCCTACTTAATTTCCAATTATCTACACAATTATAAAATCTACATCAATTGTTATACTGAACAATGTTTTGCCAGTTGTCCTAAATTGTGGACACAAACTTGAAAATCCTTAGTTTTGGGTCTGAGAAACTATCAAGCATCAACATCAAATGGTGGTCTGTGGCTATAATACAAAGTAAAGGGCCCTGGTATAAAAATGGCTGAAAGCCCCTGATTAATGTTTAAGGCCGCCTTAATTAATTTGTTTACTATTATTATCATTGTTATTTTTTCAACCATGGTTCAGATTTTATGTTGTAATTAGTAATTAGACAAGGGAGTGCATGTGTGTGTGTGTGTGTGTGTGTGGGGGGGGGGGGGGGTAGGGGGCTTCAAAAAAGTGGCTAAATATGTAATTTTATTTTAAGATTTTACAGTTATTTCATTACTACAATTTACTATCTTCCTACTAGACCCCAGAGAATTAAATCTGGCCACAAAAGAAAGGAATCTATTGACTACATTCAATAGATCCTGCGATCATTTAAGGCCAGATGTTCCTGGGGTATGGGTAGAATTTTAGTAAATAAATAACAAATAACAAAGTGGAAAAAGCTAAAATGAAAGAAATTAAAAATAAAGATAAATCGGTTGTACTTTAAAATAATGATGGTCATACAATGACAACGCCATATAGGCGTTAGGCAAAAAGTCAGGTAAATGTTTTACATAATCATCCTCTCCTCTCCTATCCATCAGAACTACCTGTCTCATTTCTATACCGACGTTGGGGTTTCCAAAGCTACTGTGCGAAGCCTTGTCAGGACAGTTCCATTCAATGAGAGTTTAAAAGCCATGCAGAGCTTCTTTGGACTAGAGGTATGATCATTTATGGTTTGTTCTGTAGACGATTCTTATGTCTGTAAATACATTTAACAGGCTCCATGTTGAGAGAGCCCAGTCATGTTATTGCCACTCATGTGTTTATTTATATGCTTTTCATTTTTAGTTTAAACTGGGCCGCCCAACCTTGTAAGTCTGGCCCATATCTATCTGATAATATATAAATTATTTCCAGAAACGGAAGAGGAAATTTCTTGTCATTGTTTCATAGCTAGAGGGGAAACCAGGGTTGATGTGACATTAAAGGCTCATTGTCAAGTCATTCCCCATCTCTGATTCCTCCATTGGCTCCCGGTCGTTGCCCGCAGAGTACAAAACTCTGACACTGGCCTCAAAAGTACCGCCATATCTGATTGCACTTTACAAACCCTCCTCTTCTCCGCTTTGGCTCCAAAAACTATGGAATGCACTTCCCAGTGCAATCAGAGAAGCAAGAAATGGCACCCTCTTCACTGTTATAATGCCACCAGTAGGCTGATTCTTTTTTTGCAAAACACAATTTTGTAACACAGCGTCCTTTTCACAAGCTATCATCTGACAAATGGTGGATATCTGATGAGTTATCGACCAAAAACAAGGCATGTGCTTTTTTAACCTTCTTGCTAATGGCCACCAGGTAACCGGCACCTTGAATAATGAAACTATTGAGGTGATGAAGGCTCCCAGGTGTGGAGTTTCTGACATCAGCCGATATGCACACTTCTACGGCAGACCCAGATGGGAGAAGAGACAAATCACCTACAGGTGTGTGAACATTAAAACACTTCCATCATGCTTTAAATCAATCTTGTACTTACTTAGAGCTGTGTCACGTCAAATACACTGACATGCGCAAGTCCTAGGCTTTCATTTCATTGGCTAAATAAACTATCCTGAAACCGAAAAATCAACAGGATCACACAGTACAGCCGGCACCTGAACCGCAGAGAGGTGGACGTCACCATCGCTAAAGCATTCCAGCTCTACAGTGATGTGATCCCACTCGACTTCCGACAAATCACCAGTGGCACTGCGGATATCATGATCCTCTTTGGACGTAGAGGTGAATATGAAAAATAGTATAAATTATTGCTATATGGCAAATAGCAATACAATTGTTTGGTGTGCCCTAACAATATTATACATAATACATATTCCACTGTTTAAATTAAAGGACCACTTTTTAACCTATCTTCATATAAAAAGGCCCTCACTAATGTTTATGATAAAATGGCACATTTGTTTCCCTACTCAGTTTGTCTCATAGGAGGGCCATCACTGTCCACCAGTGATGGGGAATCATTGATGGGGAATGCAAGCCATTCCTGAAAAGTTGCAATGTGAAGATAGACGACTAGTTCTAGTTTAGTCCCACAATAATAAAATAGTCCCACAATAATAAAAACTCTAAACGTTTTTATATATGAAAATCTGGTCACTGACACAGTGACACTGGTGAATGGGCCCTCTGAACTACTCACAGCTGTCCTATGAGTAGAAAGAAATGGCCATTTTATCATCATTATTATTAGTCCCTCCATGATGCATTATCAAATTATTACAAAAGGAGATGCACATCCAAAACCAAAAGTGCTGGACAAATGTTAACCAACAAAGCAAAGCAAATGAAGTCTGCAGGTTGAGCTCCATGTTCATTGCTGCTTTCAACGTTTTGATCAACTCGATATTTACCTTGAATTTATAATAAATTCCCTGATGCAGATGAAACCCGGCAGATCTTGTTGAAAGGAAAAATATAGTGAAGCTGATGACAATCAGCATACAATACTTTTAAACCTTAAAAATGATAATGATTATCATTAGATTGTTACCAGACTACTGGTAGACTACTGGACTACTGTTACTGTATTGCTTTGTGTTACATTCACTTCATCCATTCATTCATTCATTCATAAACAATGTATTATGTAAAACAGATCATGGGGACTTTTACCCGTTTGACGGACCAAGTGGAGTCTTGGCGCATGCCAACGCTCCTGGACGAGGACAAGGAGGGGACACACACTTTGATGATGATGAAACATGGACCTTAACCCAAAGAGGTAATACGTTCAAACTGCAATCTACAAAACAGAAATAGCATTAAGCAGGATTTTTTTCTCAAATGGTTCTTAAAGAAAATTACATTCGGATTCTGAACAAAACTAGTGTGATTTGAGCACCACTGACTTCCCACTATGCCATAAAAGTGGACAAGAACTGTGGTGCTGATGATATAATTCAAGCGATTTGTGAGATTAGCCGTAGACAGTGGCCCATAGAAGGCAAGCCACCAATAGATTTTGTAGACGGCTAACCTACTACATAGCCACGCCATCAAAATAGAATATAACAACTACAACTAAAAGCTAAAGTGAGTGAAAAACACACCGGGTGGGTTAGTCAGGTTGAAGGTGCAGGGGTGTAGTCGTGGCGAATTATACAAGTTATAATATTAAAAGATAATAGAGGCAACTTTTTATCCAAAAATCAAAATAGTGATACTGTATATAGCTATATATTTTTTTTGCCTTTTTTCTCCCTCTACGTTGCTTCTACTTTGATGCTGCAGCCGTTTCCCTGGTGTTAACAAATCATGAAAACAAAACATTCGTCGGGCTCAGGAAAGGCAGTGCTAATATGTATTTGTAATTGTTGCCACCAGGTGTAAATCTGCTGTTAGTGGCGGCTCATGAGTTTGGCCATGCCCTGGGCCTGGATCACTCCAGGGACAGAAAAGCTCTGATGTTTCCTACCTACGCATTCGTCCCCACCACTGGGTACAAGCTGCCAGACGACGACAAACGCGGGGTACAAGCTCTGTACGGTAAGCAAAGCTTTTAGATCAGGGGTGCCCAAAAGATAGATTGTGATCTACCAGTAGATCACACAGACCATGCAGGTAGATCACGACAGTCCCCATAGATCTGTAACTCTTGAGAGTGTTAAAATGAAACCAAATGGACCCGTAAGGGTCCATTTGGTTTCATACTTAACTGGTCATTTAATGGCCCACTTTTGCACTTTCCTAGATGTTATTTTAATGATGTTTGGGTGACAATAACCCTCTTTTTTGTGATTTTACATGATTTCATATTTCAAAGTGTGATGTCATGGATGCACGATTTACGCATAGGCGGAGTCAGGGGGAGTCAGAGACAACATGTAATCCAGGAAAGAATTGAGACCAGTGTCCATAACATCAGACACTTAATTGAAAGATTAAAATATCAAAAAACATTCAGATAAAAACAACAGGAGAGAGTTTCTTTTTCTTCCAAAACATCATTAAAATAATTGATTTCTAATTGATCTGGTTGATTTCTAATTGATTTCTAATCATCCCTACAGCAATTATATTTAATCTAATGTCCCCATTTAGGGTTACATCATTGCATGGTAATTACACCTCTGCAAACGTGGTCTTATGCTGCATACGTGTTTGAGTTCTATGAAGTGGCATCAGGCATGTTTAATGAGAATGCACACCATCTGGCCAGTGTGTGTCTGTGCAACAATTAACAACTCTGTAAACTTTGTAATAAACAAAACATTCCGTTTCCCCAACCGCCCTGTCTTTGTAAAGGAACCCGTGGTCCACCAGGCCCACCGGCCCCAAAGCCCAAACCCACACAACGTCCCACACCGGCTCCAGAACCGGAGCCTGAAGAACCCACTCAGCCGGACCCGGGCCGCAACCCCCGAGATGAGCAGTGCAGCAGGGACCTGGTGTTTGATGCCGCCACCTCTGTCCGCGGAGACTTGTTGTTCTTCAAAAATGGGTACTGTGTGTTTGAATCGGAATTCATGCAACTAATAGAGGCAAACTAGTGTTTCCTCCACTCTACTGGCTCATTATTAATCTGCTGGAAACCTCTGTGCTGTGATTGGCTAAAACGCTGCCTTTCCTGAGCCCAACGAATGTTTTGTTTTCATACTTTGTTGACAACAACAAAGTTCGAGACCGTCTGCAGGACGAAGCAAGTGTCCTCCTGCAGGTAAACAGCTGCAGCATCAAAGTAGAAGCAACAGAGAGGGGAAAAAGGCAAAACATATAGCTATGTAATGCATCTATTTTGATTTTTGGCTAAAGAGTATATTATGTGATACATTGTGTGTATAATTATTACGCCTTTCTTGAATGTAAGTGTAGCACCCAGCCATGAGCCAGCCACAACAGCCCCGCCAATCGGGCTCAGCCCTATTGGCGCGATTGGTTGTCTCCCGGGTTCGATCCCCGTTTCCGTGTAATACTATAATCTAGCGTAGTCAGCAGGATTTGGTGTGCGGGTGTTATGCCCAATAAACCCGTATACGACGTTGCGGGTCCACATGAAGGACATTGTGTACGGCGGTCCACGGTGTGAAGTGTGAAACGCGAGGACGCGCTCCAAAAGACCAAGGGGTGAATGTAGCACCCAGCCATGAGCCAGCCACAACAGCCCCGCCAATCGGGCTCATTGGCTTCCGCGTAATACTACATAAGCTATTTTTAATGAAATAACTATTTCAATCCCTGTCTCTTGTGTTCCTCTATAGTTACTACTGGAAGAAGAGCACTGCAGCCCAAGGAATCCGTCTCAGCCAAGTGAGCACAAAATGGCCAGGGATTAACTTGGTGGACGCTGCCTACGAAGTCCCAAGCGAAGACGTGTTCTATCTTTTTGAAGGTATACTATTCAAGAGAAGGGACTAAAATCCTGAAAGTCAAGTCAGTGATTGACTGATCTTAGACAAATCTACCCTGTGTTACGTTCTAACAACATCTATATAGAGCAGGGGTTTTCAACAGGTGGTCCGAGGACCACCAGTGGTCCCTGAGAGGATTCCAGGTGGTCCCCAGCTAAAGGATGGACAGTTGGTAACCAAATGGACCGTTATAGATCTGTAACTCCTGAGATCGTAAAATGAAACCAAATGGACCCTTACGGTTCCATTTGGTTAAAGGTCCATTTGGTTTCATTTTATGCTCTCAAGAGTTAGATCATATTTAAACATCAGAACTGCTTAATTTTCAAGAATCTACAAAAATAGAAAATGTAGAAGAATTGTTATTTTGACAAAGATTTCTTTAGTTATCTCTCCTAAATTGTGGACAAAAACTAGAAAATCCTTGGTTTTGCATTCGAGAGACTAATCTCAACATCAAATGGTGGTCTGTGGCTAAAATTCGGAATAAATAGTGGGCCCTGGTATCAAAAAGGTTGAAAACCACTGATATACAGTAAAGATACAGCTCTTTGCTTTTTCTGCAGGTCGTCAGTACTGGGGCATCAGGGCTTATACAAACACAAAACTGACTGGATATCCCAAACCTCTCACCAATCTTGGACTTCCCTCAACGGTGAAGAAGTTGGATGCAGCGGTTTATGTAAAAACCACTGGGAAAGCACTATTTTTCGTGGGCAATCAATATTGGAGGTGAGAACACACTTGATGCCTTGATGATTATCATCATCACATCTGTCTTTTAATGTTCACATCTGCTCATCTGTCTTCAATGAGGTGAACATTTTTTAAATGTAATTCATGGAGAATCGGATAATTGACGTGTAATGTATTTTCCAGTTATGACGAGAACAGAAACCAAATGGACAGTGGATACCCAAGATACATCGCCTGGGATTTCCCTGGCATCAGTTGCAAAGTGGATGCAGCCTTTGAGAATTATGGTAAGAGATATAAGGAGTTGTCCATATAAGACAAAAACATACCAAAATCGTCTAAGGATGAGTAATAATTAATAACCTACAGTATGTACCAATATGTGTTACTTCGATAAATGAGCTGCATGCTTCCTTCCCTAGGGTACCTATACTTCTCCGATGGACCAAGGCAGACTGAATACAACTACGCCTACAAGAGAGTGAATCGTGTTCTTCTCAACTACGGCTGGCTCAACTGTTACTAAGAACTGGAATACACTAGTCATTCTATGAGATCTGTATAAAATGTCACTGTCAGTATAAAAGAACGCATGTATTTCAAGAATCAACAATTCTCACAGCAACTGTCTGAGATATTGAAACAGAAAGCATGATTGGATTGTTTTTGCTTGGTACTCAGATTACTTTAACAAGGTGGGCATTACAAATCAATTGACCTTTAGGTAAGCCCTGCCTTATCCCCCAGTGTCCACCCAAGGCTAGGACAATTTCCAGCCGGGCTCATTCATTCCAATGTAAATCATGGACATTACACATTAAATACTGGTTCATTTTTAGAACCAGACCATCAATATCACCTCCAAATCCATCAACAAGGCATGCTCTATGCAGTGGAAAAATGTGTGTGCGACATTTATTTTTTAAAACAATAATAGGAAAGCTATTGGTGGAGAGGTTTGTGTATCACATGTTATGCTTAGCTGTGATTGGACCATAGCAGTTTGGGGAGGGGTTCACTGAACGGTCTATTGAGTATTAAGCGTACCTCCTTTGTCATTATGTTGACTTCATTGTTTTCAAAGATGGTAAAGAAATAGGAAGGGGGAGTCCATAGAAAGAACATAGAAATGTGTCTTTCCAGTTAATACGAAGCGAATACTCGCTTGACTGGAAGCATTGTCCGTATAACTAGGGATGCACTTCTGCCCTCAGTTCGATGCAGGTCGCTTTAATGAATTGCTAGTTAGTCAAGAGTTAGCCTGAACAGCCGATCAACATAGCCCATCATTCTCACACACTTTTGTGAACTGATATGCTAAAATCAGACTTCACATCCACATCAAGAAGGTCTATAGCTCACGTGAGTGTGATGATAACTAGGGGTGTTTTTAATCCAAGGAGTGTTATTTTGTGCAAAACTAATGCTTGGAATGGATTCAGAATCATGAGATCTACAGTTGTTTCCTTCTGCTGCTGTATTAAAAGTGGTACATACTTGTCCATGAGTGCTGATCGCTTCATTTGCTGTCTGTGTGATTTGTCATTTTCATTGATATCATTCCGGAAAAAAGAGTGGACAATTTTGTCACAAAAAAGCTCCTTTAAAGCAGGGGACCTACCATTTTGGCATGACCATTATACAAGAAATTACATGGTGTACAATTTTGATGTATTTTATCGAGTATTATTTTTCTCAGTTTCCAATACTTTTGCCAGGAAATTTAAATTGGCCCGGCAATTTAAATGCCCAAATGTCGTGTGCACAACCACTCCTGGTTACTTGCCAACAACTGAAACCTTACTTGCCAACAACTGACCTCTGCCCCAATTTGTTACTTAACAGCCTGTTATAGCACCACCATGTGGCTGATTTTTGCAAAACACATTTTGTTATATTACTCCCAAACATTCTATCCTTACATCATGCAAATCACTGCATGCAAAATCATACACTACCTCTACAGTCACGTGATCAACACAGATCTATACCAACTTGCAGACAGACACACAAGCTTTGGCCTGACAAGTAAAAAAGTCATCATCGTGAGTGACAGACCTAATGGAGTTCCTACCTTGAGCTGTCTTCATCTGGTCTTGTGTTACCAGACTGTTGACTCTTCTTGCAATTTCCAAATACTTTCATTCATTTGGGGATTGTAGTGGTCTGGCAACGGGAAACTAGTCTTCAGTCACAGGAAACCCCTGGGCCTGAAAGAAGGAAAAAAAAGATTAATTCAAATGATATTCTAGGCCTATCCAACCTAATAAATCAATTTAGTTCACCTAACACCTTTGTTATTCAATATTTCAGGGTATACAATAGGCTACAGCCTACAATCATTTATTGATCTACCATCTGCATGTAGTGCCATATAGATATCGTAGATTACCAAACAGTAGCCCAGGCCGTTATTATGCAAAATTGATTCAGATCCCAGGCGTTTATAAAGTACTGGGCTGCTATTTGCAGTAGGCTGTCATTTGTTTTTGCACCAGCCTGCACAGGGCCATTATTTTTGTCACAGTCCCTGTTGAACAAGTTTTTAGTGGAAAATGAAAAGGTTTGATAAACAAATACATATAGCAGGCAAAGTCTTTTCTCTTTTTGATTCAATATTTTAGCCTATATAGGCAGCTCCTGTTGATTAACTGATTTGGCCCAGATGCAAACCGACTGGCATGATAGGCCTACAGTAATTCTTTAATTGGTAGAACAGCTGTGTATTAAACATTCCCTATAAGCATTTTAAAATGCTGTCATATATCGCATAATATATTCTTTCAAATGAGGTTTGGCTTTAAAGAAAAAGTACCTGACTCAATTTTCAGAGTGAAACGAACCCCCTAAATTCCCAATTGAGATAAAACGCACAAACACAGAGACACAACATGAGTGCTTGAACATGAGACATTATCTATTTCCATATTGTTTGATATAATGGTCATATATTTTAAACACATTATATAACCAACGAAAATATACCAATTTCCTGGGATGTTTTGATGTGTGGTTGCCTGCAGGCCTACAGCAGTGGTGAAAGCCCAAAACATATTTCCCTTGTGAACAATAAACTTTACCTTGAGCCCTTTACTCCATGTAAGAAATAATAATTGCCCGAGTCTCAGTCTGAAATTCGTTTCACTTCATCATTATTCAGGGAAAAATAATTTAATCAGGTCATTTAGGGCTTGAGAGGCAACGAGCCGAGAGTTCGCGCGCGGGTCAAACAAAACTATATGTAAAACTACATTTCCCTGTAAGAAAACTACAACTACAACTTCCCGCGTGGAAAGGATATCCGGTGCGAGCGGTGTGCTCCCCCCAAAATGTTCGGCTATTAATTGTATTATTTAGTTCCTCCTGAGAATAAGTGGCTCGTTGTTTATCCCACAGTATCTATGTTCTATCCTTAGTCTTTTAAACTACCATGTGCTACTTGCAGCGGTAAACGAGTCAACCTTGTTGAGGTTAAAACTGACAAAGATAGCCTGACCCAAGGCTAGCGCAATAAGAAGGATCCGTTAGCTTAGCAGATGAGACGAGCCAGTTAACTTTAGCGTTGAGTGTGTGCATGCATGTAAACAATGCAATGGATGCCAATGAAGGCTCTCCGATGATACATGGTAAAGAGCAGAGCCGCACGAGAACAGAAAGGACTGGGGTGAGGTGTTTGCTGTTGCCGTGTGTGTGTGTGTGTGTGTGTGTGTGTGTGTGTGTGTGTGTGTGTGTGTGTGTGTGTGTGTGTGTGTGTGTGTGTGTGTGAATGAATGAAATGAATGAAATTTTTATTAACAGAGAGATGAGTTACAATACAAGTAAAGTACACACTGCTACAAAACTGATAACAGCTTGGAGAATTACAGTACAATTCAAGTACAACTGCATCAGATCTGAAAAAGCTGATTGGACACACTAGTTAAGCATACACTTGTTTACAATAGTGGCCAACTTGTTCATTTCATTGAGGCATTCAAATACCGTACATACAAAACAGCTACTCCAGTAAAGACAGAAGCAGCAAATCTTGGGGGCAAAATCATAGTGGAGGTAAAAAGAGGGAAAAGAGAAATGTACATAGAGGAGAGGCGGGGTGGGTGGGGGGAATTTATATACATTTTTGTTTTACAGAGGCCAGTTAAGCATTGCAGCCATCTGTAGGTGCCCTTTGAGGGCGGTTTTGAAGGAGTCAAGGGATTTACATGCCTTTATGACTGTTGGTAGGGCATTCCACATTTTGGTGGCATATGAGCGGAAGGAATTGAGACCCTTGTTTGTGCCAAATCTGGGTTGGACATGGTTAGTAGCACTCCCTCTGGTGTTGTGGGAGTGTACTTCATTGACGTTAAGGAAGTATTTGGATAGGTATAAGGGTATTTTGGTAGAGTATCGTATCTTGTGGACCAAACCCATTGCGAGATGTTGTACTCTGTCGTCAACCCTAAGCCAACCTAGGCTGTCGAAGTGGGCAGGGGTGAGGTGGGTTCGAGGTGAGAGGCCAAGTAACAGTCTGACAAGTTTGTTTTGGGAGGTCTGTAGCCTTGTTTTTAAGGTTTTTGAGGTGCTGTGGTACCAAGAGGTGCAGGCATAGTCAAAGTAACCTTGTACCAGGGCTCCAGTTATGGTCTTCAGAGTGTCTTTGTTGACCAGTGAGGAGATCCTGTATAGGAATCTAGTTCTTTGGTTGACCTTTTTGATTACGTTGGTGGCCATTTTATCACCGGAAAGATTTGCCTCTAGGATGGAACCCAGGTAGGTAATTTCTTCTTTCCGGGTGATAATGTTTTCCCCCACTTTGACAGTGAAGCCATCTGCCTTACTGAGCTTAGCATTTGTACCAAAGAGTATGGATTCAGTTTTACCAAGGTGTAGTGATAGTTTGTTATCGGCGAGCCAGGTGCAGATTCTACTGAGTTCGGAGCTGAGGACTTTTTCGACCTGCTGTTTGTTCTTGTGCGAGACCAGCAGTGCTGAGTCATCGGCAAACAAGAACAATTTGCAGTCACAGGCTGATGTCATGTCGTTCACATATAGAAGGAACAGTAGAGGCCCTAGTATGCTCCCTTGTGGAACACCACAGGTCACAGGGAGGGGAGGGGACAGGGCTCCATCCACCTCCATCCACCTGTGTGTGTGTGTGTGTGTGTGTGTGTGTGTGTGTGTGTGTGTGTTGTTGGTGTCTGTCTGTCTGTCTTTCCGTGTGTGTGTGTGTGTGTGTGTGTGTGTGTGTGTGTGTGTGTGTGTGTGTGTGTGTGTGTGTGTGTGTGTGTGTGTGTGTGTGTGTGTGTGTGTCTGTCTGTCTGTCTGTCTGTCTGTCTGTCTGTCTGTCTTTGCTGGGTGTCTCTCTCTCTCTGTTGTTGGTATCTGTCTGTCTGTCTTTCCACGTCTGTCTGTCTGTCTGTGCTGGGTGTCTCTCTCTCTCTCTCTCTGTTGTTGGTATCTGTCTGTCTGTCTGTCTTTCCACGTGTGTGTGTGTGTGTGTGTGTGTGTGTGTGTGTGTGTGTGTGTGTGTGTGTGTGTGTGTGTGTGTGTGTGTGTGTTGTTGGTGTCTGTCTGTCTGCCTGCCTGCCTGCCTGCCTGTGCTGGGTCTCTCTCTCTCTCTCTCTCTCTCTCTCTCTCTCTCTGTTGTTGATGTCTGTCTGTCTGCCTTTGTTGTTGTTGTCGTCTGTCTCTGTGTGTATGCGTGCGTGTGTGTGTGTAAAGCATAATAACTTTGTCTACTGTGTGTCTGTGTCAGCCTTCTACCAGTAGTGTCCAGCCGGGGAGAGGAGGCTCATCCTTGTCTCCCATGGAGTCTCTCAACACCCTGCCCAACTTTGAGACGGAGATTGAGACGGATGGACAAGGAAACTACTCTCTCTTCCCTGCCTTGGACAGCATGGCAGCACTGTCAGGGAATTCCGAAACTCTTGAAAGGTGCCATTCAAATTCTTTAGGGTTAGGGAGCTTGCCGCAAATCTTAACAGTAGATTTTATTTTTCAGCCAAGCTGTCCTTTTAAATGTTGTCCATGAAATGTCTGTAATATCAACAAAATCCACGTCTCACAAACAAATACACAATGCTGTGTTTAACTATCATCTACTGTATATCAGATGTTCAGTTGTTAGTAAATTATTTTTCAAATGGCAGATATTTATTATTATCGTTAGTATTATATTAGAATTTGAAATTCCTGTAAATGTTATTGCTGATCCTTTACATGAAAAAGTACACAGGGTACAGCGTTTTGATTAAACTATTCTTCTGTCAGCAGCGAACCACAAAGTGATATCGCAGAGAAGCCAAACCTCACTTGGCTTGATGCTGCACAGGTACTTCCATGTTTCATTAGTTGCATTACACTAATGGATATCAGAAAACGCTGCCTGTCAGTAGTCCTATTTCTTTGTGTATTTTATGTATCAATTTCATGTGATCTGATTCTGTAATCAATATGTGCTTGAAACGTATAAAGAGAAGGTTTGCGTGACAAGGTTTAAAGGGTGAATTATCAAAAATGTATTATTTTCCTTCCTTAGATTGTTTTGGAGGAAGCTGGGAGGCCAATGCACATCAAGGAGATCAAACAAAGGATCATTGACAGGGGTCTTGTACAATCCAAGTACAGTTTTCTTACTTTTTTCTAACTTGCAAAACTGTTAGTTTCAATATTGAAAAAAACGTTTCAAATGTTACAGGACAATAAAATGTTTTGAAGGATGTGAGGCATGACTGATTCAAGGCGACTCAAATAACGGGTGGCTCATCCCACATGGCTTGTGACCATGGCTCTCGTACCAGCGAGACACAACATGTCCCACAAAACATAGTGGAGTTTTGACCACATGCGAGCCTGAATTTGCATAGCTATTTGTTTTGACGGAGAGCTTTGGGATTCTCACAGTCTAAATCAGTGGTTCTCGACGTCTTCGGAATCAGGCTAGATGGGCCTACGCGATCATTTCAGAAGCGTCTGCGGCCCACCCGTCTGACCGCTAGCGGCTGCCCTTCTAAGTGGTCGGATGGGTGGGCCGTGTGCGTTCTCAGAACATGCTTATTTCAATGATCAATCAATGGTGTTCTGAATTGGCTGTTTGGAACTGATGTAGTATATTTCAGTTCTTGTTTACTGATATATCACAATGAAAACACACTTTTAAACATGCTCTAAATCAGAACCAGTCGTGTGGACGTTTCCTCTAATTTCCTCTAAAAACTACCATGACACTTTTACATAGTTTTGTAAATATAAATGTGATATTATTAAACCAGTGGGTCTCGGCCCAGAGGTTGAGGAATCACTAGTCTAAATTGAAATGACTTTCAACCCAATCATTTGTTTATATATATACACTGTATATATATATATGTATATGTATGTATATGTATGTATATATATATATATATATATATATATATATATATATATATATATATATATATATATATATATATATATATATATATATATATTTACTTTTATGCCTCTGTTCTCCCCTGGGCAGTGCCAAGTCCAGCCTGGAAGCTGTTATGTACCGTGAGGTAAGACCAATGTTCCAGATGCGGTGTAACAGCAGCCTCTGGTGTCCAGTACCATCTATTGCATTTCAGCATTGCATTTGTTTGTTTTTTTCAGTTAATCCATGTTTTATGATTTTTTAAAATATATATATTTTTTGTCTTTAACGTAGTGACTGTCTCATGACTACAGCCATGAGACATTTTTTAAGGCTTTGACGCACACACCTTAAAATGGTACAATATTTGGCTGATTTTCCAGATTCAGTTCAGGTCCACTACGTTGAGTAATTTTAGTCAGAGTTTCCGCGACTCCATGCCCTTGGCTTCAGTGTCCCATTATGTTTCAGACACAAAAAGGCAGCAGGAGATTCAAGAGGATTGAAAACAGAAATGGAGTCTTTGCACTGTTGGTGAGTGATTTAGGATTCCAAACAAATCTGATGTGTTGGGGCAACTACTGGATGGCAGTGTCTTCTGAATCGCAGTACTTTACTACGTCACCGTTGTTGCTTTGGAATTTGTACCCTGTTGCTCAAACATATTTTGCTGGGGGCATTGTCCATGTACAGGATATTTTTCAAACCCTTCCCTTGTGGACAAGGGTTTGAAAGTTAACCTAGTAATACCAAAATGTCCGCCATGTGATGGTGAAAAGAATAGTCATCCACATCGTTGCTGCATTTACAACAGATTAAACATAGAAGTTCAGAGATCCATTGATGAATCTAGTAAGATAAGATAACGATTGGTCCCAGAGGGGAAATTCAACCAAATAACAAGATATTGAGTACAAAATACAGATACAGTAAAAACAGGTTTCAGTTTTGTGTGAATTTCTTAAGTTGCAGTTTTCAGTCACTTTTTTGTATTATTTATGCTCTAATTTTATTTCTTATGCATCAATGCATTATTTCTTTATATTTACCATCTTATTCCGGGCATTTTCTCATACAGTCGCAACTAAGGTTTTAGTGCTGCTGCGTTTTAATCAGATTTCCTCTCTCTCATTTCACTCTCATGCCGTCTCTCTCCTTCTCTCTCCCCCTAATGCATCGACATTACCAGACGGACGAGGAACGGCAGCAGTCCCTAGCAGCCTTCCCCACCCAGGCCTTCCTGGGCTCGCCTCCCCAGACCACCCTGTCCAGCTCCGGCTCTGCCGCCTCCATGCCCGCCTTCCCCTCCCCCACCAGCTCCTGCAGCGAGCACAAGCCCACCAAGGTCAAGAAGGTCCAGCAGCGCAAGAACCAGAACGAGAAATACAGACTCAAGTACCTCAGGCTTCGCAAAGCGGCACGGGCCATGATATTTGTGAGTAACACTTGAAAGTTATTTCGTATAGCTAATAAAGCACAATTTGTAACATACAGTACATAGTAGTTAGTTTAGTATGTGTACTACTGAGGCATTTTCAATAATTCATTCATTGCCTACAGGAAAATGCAGCCCTCTGCGATGAAGTCGCTCACCTAGAGGAGAAGTTTGTTAGAGCAAAGGAAGAACGCAGGTGAGAATTTGAACAAGCTAATTTGACTCATTCAACTCACCCATTTGAGTCACAACCCGGCATAGAATAATAAAATAAAGTATCAAATAAAGAATTCAAATAGAAGTAAAGAGACTTAGCGCGCCACTCGGTGATGCACTATGAGCTTGTAGGTCTGCAATTCTTGAAAAATCGTGAAAATGTGGCAAAACCTTTGAATATATTATTTCAGAAACAAACATTTTTAACTCAAATCTTTGTTTCTGGGGCATCCTAATTACCACAATCTAGCGTCAGAAACTAGAATCTAGTGGCAAAAAAACAGAAACTTGTGCCAGAACCTTGAATGCAGCAATCTCATGTCAGGAACCAGAATCAAAACAAAATGGGTTAAAAAAAAATAAAAATAAAATAAAAAAGTTCATAAGTTCATATCTATTTCCAGATTTTTGCTGAAGTCATTGCTGCAGTACCAGTCTGTGTCGGAGGGGGATCTGTTACCCACTCCCAGCAGCAGTTCTTCTCACCAACCTGTGCCAGTGAGTGTGGCCTTAACCACTGCACCCGCTGGGACCTCTGCTGCAGTCTCTGTGGAACATAACCTGGTTCCAGGGATACCAACGCTGGAAGAGGGGCTACAGAAAAAACCCAAGAAGGAGAGGAGAGAACGAGGCAAGGAGAACGGAAAGGAGGAGGGTAAGGACTGTTTTTGTAAATTCTGATCCACGCATCATAAAATAACTTCAGTACAGTGGTTTTCAACCTTTTTGACACCTGGGCCCACTATTTATTCAGAATTTGAGCCACGGTCCACCATTTGAGGACATTTTAGCCCCACAGACTCCAAAACTAAAGATTTATTTTGTTTTTTGCTGTCCACAATTCCAGGCTGCATTTGGGAAACAAAACAGTCAAACATACAGATCAAAATTACCATTAATCTTCTACATTCTCTAGTTGTGTAGACATGGGCTGATTCACATGATGAATATTTTAACTCTTGAGAGTGTAAACATGCGATCCATGTTTACACTCTCAAAGAGTTACATCTGGTTAACCAACTTTCCATCATTTAGCCTGGGGACCACCTGGAATCCTCTCAGGGACCACTAGTGGTCCCTGGACCACCTGTTGAAAACCCCTGCTTTAGTACATTGTCAGAAAAAAAGAACAATGGTCATAGTGGTTAATTTAGATCATAATACCATGCTGCTTGGCATCGATAACTAATGAAAATAGAAATTAGACATGCAAAACTCCAGTGCCCTCGAAGTCCAATATTTGTCATGTGATCTGTGTTCTTCAGTTCCAAGGAAGATGTCCAAGAAGAGAAAGCTAACAGATAGCTCTCGCAAGCTAGTGCAGCCCATCGCTCTGGATTCATCCGGGCGTCCAGTCTTTCCTATTGTACTGGGAGGGCTAACCGTCTACAGCTTAGGAGAGGTCAGTGTCTATACTCGCTTCAACCGTTATCAGTAGATATGATCGCAGTTATTAGTTTTCGTCAACAGGACAATTTCGTCTCAGTATCGCCATGGTCTGCCGACCCATCTTGCAGTCTGTAGACATCAAGGATTCTTTCCGTTGATAATGCATCTGCTTGCGGTTAGGTTTAGTGTTGGGGTTAGAGACCGTCAGGTCTGTGAGGTGGTTGAGCGTCGGGCATTTAGGCTTAGCGTTAGGGTATTTACGTAGGAATAGGGCATTTAGGATTAGGGTTACGGTTCAGATTTGTCCTTACCAGTGGATAAGATCGCATTGTCATCTTATGCATTATCAACGGAAAGAATCCATGATATCTACAGACTGCAAGATGGGTCAGCAGAGTATGATAATACTGAGACGAAAATGTCCTGCTGGAGAAAACTAATAACTGCGATCTTATCTAGTGATAACAGTCGAATCAACTGGCAGCGTGTCTGAGCTCTGACCTACAGCACGTTACTCTATTAATATAACATTCGAATCGATTAAAATCCACAGCCACATTTTCAATGATTATCTCATTGTGACCTATATATATTTTTGGGGGTTGCAGAATAAGATTTTTAACACGTTTTTGTTATCTAGATCATCACAGACAGAATGCTGTTCCATGACCACTGTGCCATCTATCCAGTGGGATTTTGCAGCACACGGGTCTTTGCCAGCATGAAAAATCCAGACCAGCAATGCCTCTACACCTGCCAAATCAAGGATGGGGGCGCTGGGCCACAGGTACACACAGTAATAGTAATTATCATGATGATAAAATCATGGAAGGTAAGATTAAGATAATTTAAAATAATGTCATGAAGGGTGCTTTATTTACAAATATCACCTTTCAGAACATGACAGCTTAAAGTGCTTTACAGGTCAATAAGGAAAAATACTTTACTTACTTTTAGGTTAAAGTATAATCGATTTTATAAAGACAGGATCATAGTCTGATTAACCACTACTTCTACATTGTACAAGCGTGGTACATTTTATGTGTTGGATTGCTTATCTCAAGCATGTTTCAATCTGCTAATTTATATTGGAAAGGTATTGCTTGAACGGAATCTGGTTGATATAAAGCTTTTGTGTGTGTCTGGTTTGAATCATTCTCCTAAATGTCCACAGTTTGAGATAGTGCCAGAGGACGACCCACAGAATGCTATCGTTGCCTCGTCTGCTTTGACATGCCACTCTGATCTGCTGAAGGCCATTGCATCTGCCAGGTAATGTCAACTGTGGTTCACTTCCATTTAAAGGGTTTAGTCATTTTAAATCAAACATTATGTGTCATACGTGTGGAGTTACATTAATTTGACCTAAATACAGCATTCTAAGATAAGAGATAGACACTCACACTGTAAAAATGCCATATGGCTTAATCAAATGATATTAATGAAAAAAAAAAATGCTTATGTGACAAACAATATTTTACACCAAGTCTGAGTACATGAAAGGCCTTTTTTTGTGCTCAAGACAAAACCCTTAAGACAGAGGATGTTCTGAAAGCTTAAAGAATTTTAGGAAAACATTAGTGGGGAATGAAACTAGTGTACAAAGAAAGTACACGCACGACGGAATCACACCCTCTGTGGCGTCACCCGCCCACGGACTGGCCATAAGGCATACCGGGCATTTGCCCGGTGGCCTGCAAGGCTTTTTGGCCCGCTGTCCTACGTAATAGAGGAGACATCGTCATCTATTCCCCCGCAAATGCCGACCAGGCAACCTTGCGGTAGAACGGTCTGTTCCTATTGACTGCTCATTACTGAGATCCTGTTTAAAGCCCGCCTACTGGCTTTGCCATTTGTACAGAATAGCACAGGAACCGGATCTGCACCCTGAAACACGCCCTCCCCCTGTGCGGTTTAGTTCAGTTTGATTTGTCGCTGAACAATCTGACCAAATGCAGTAATCTCATTGGCTGTAGGATGGGTGAGCTTCTTCTCTCATGACCACCGTTCTATTCTTGTAAACAAACGCACATGTGGGGGAAAGAAAACTTTGTCTTACTATACCGAGGACTGTGTTCGTCCAGGTTTGATCAATAATGATAGTGGATCCGTTTTCTATTGCCCGATACGGGTGGATGCATGGTTTATAAAGAAGCACGCCGAGCTGAGGTGAGTAGCCTAAAATTAACTGTCTGTTGTCCCCCTTGCCCCATGAAGTGAACGGTGTTTGGGTTGCTCTGTCTGTACTCCAGCCAGGCTTACATCTGCATCTGAATCATAGCCATCTAGTAGAAGAGTTGCGACATTGTGGGGTCGGAAACCGAATGTGCTGAGTGAATAGAGACATACATAGTTTTCAAAGCCCCATTGCAGACAGCATTGCTCGTCGTTGCAGACAGCAGGCTTGTTACTTTTAGTTCTGTTCCAGCACCTCCCGAAACCAATAGATATTGCAATGTAGGCTATCCATTCCATTGTTCTAAGGTGCGACAAAAACAATAGGCTAGCTCGCCCCGATCGCCCATAGGAATGCTAATTTAAGTCTTTGTTTGAAAGGGGCAATCACATCACCGTGAACTTCCCAACTTAGTTTCTGCATGTGCAATTAAATGACAACAAATATCACCCCGGATTGCTCCTACTGTTGTGCTTTTACCCATGTAGCTATCAAAGCTGAATAAAAGAAAAGGTGATTCCAACATAGTACAAGAGAGCAATTGCAGCTTTGCTGCATAGATATACAGAACAGGAGCGGACTGCTTAGGCATCTCGCCGTGTTGCATGGGGGGAAATCACACCCACGTGAAGAGAAGTGGTGCAACTGCATATGGCGGTCCCTGGGTGGTCCCCGAACTGGCAAACAACACACACACACAAAACGTATATCTGGGTGTGCCATGACGTTTTGGGGCTATGAAAAGTGTGCCTTGGGACAAAAAAGGTTGAGAAACACTGATCTAGTGTTCTATGACTGTTGATTTTACAATCAAACTGTTTTATTTGTTTTATTTTAAGACTCGTTTGGTGAGGATTTGAAGTATCAACAGCTTGCAGAATGTACTAGTTAATACACTAGTTATTTTGTCAAGGTATTGTTTGTAGGTTCTATTGTCCAGTAAATAGCCCATTTTGTTTGTTATTGGTTCCTTATTGGTTGTAATTCATGCCACCACAATCAAATCAGAGCCCCTTTGTTGGTGGGTTGGCTTGGCTGGTCCAGTTATTTTGTCAAGGTGTATTGTTTGTAGGTTCTATTGTCCAGTAAATGGTTCATTTAATATTGTTCAATTATATGTATTATCATAGTCCTATTGTGTGCTACTGAATGAAACAGATAGCACTGTGGCATATGAAGAGGAATGAAGGAATAGAAATCTAATTATAGAAATGTTATTTTTTTGTTTTGTTTTTTTTGTGACAAAACACAGTTTGAATCTGGTCGGCTAGCTGTAACCCCCACCTCTCTCACATCTAAAATATTTTTGGGGCAAAAATATGTTTTTTGACTTGACTTTTTGACACAGTCTCCCTGTGTGTGTATGGGCGTGCGTGCGTTCTGTGGCTGTGCTGTTGGGTTAAGGGTAAGTGTAATGCAGTAGCCTATAATGTGTTTGTATAGTCTGTTGTAGATTCTAAAATGCTGGTATCTATGCGTTTTTGACCCCCCCAAACCCCCATAATGTTCCGTCCGCCCGCCTCCGGGTGGCTGGGAAGTGGCCTAGTCTAAGTAAAAAATGCCCGGCCTGAAAAAATGCCCCAGTCCAGCCCTGGCGTCACCTGATCCTTTTTCCCCAGACTCTCACAGATATTTTTTTCTGAAAACAACATGGTGGCTTTTCTGAGGAAAAAAAATGTCCTAAAAGATAAATCGAGGAAAAAAAATAAATGGGTGGAATTCCCATTTAATGGGAGGTGTTACCATGTGTCTCATCATGTTGCCCATTGATGTTGACATTGCTAGTTGATATTGATCAAAATATTGCTAGTGTGTCAGGGCCTTCTTTACAGGCTTTCTTTTTGTTCCGACACTTGTTCCTACCAGGTCCAAGCCTGTGAGCCCCATCGTGCCTTCTGGAGCAGACTTCTTTGGCTTCTCTCACCCCACCATCCAAAACCTCATCCAGAGCTGTCCCGGAGCACGCAAATGCAGCAAGTGAGTTGCAACTCTTCTCAGTGTAATGAGCAGTGTTGCCAACTTGGCACGTTTTTTTTCTATATTTAGTTTTAGTTTAGTTGGGGTTTAGTTTAGTTTCACCCATTTTTCCTCCCTCCTTCCTTCCTAGAAAGGACCATTGGCAACCAAATGGACCCTTTATAGATCTGTAACTGTTGAGATCATAAAAATGAAACCAAATGGACCTGTACGGGTCTATTTAGTTTCATTTTACGCTTTCAAGAGTTAAATTGTACTTAAACATTTGAATTACCTAATTCTCAAAAATCTACATATTTTTAATTTATTATATGTAGAAGAATTGTTATTTTTTTTAATTGTTATTCTATGTGAGACCAAGAGACTAAACTCTACATCAAGCGGTGGCCCTCCGTGGCTAAAATGCAGAATAATTAGTGGGCCCGGTTATGAAAATGGCTGAAAACCCACTGCTCAAGCACATTCTAGTGCATTTTGGATTTTGGCGACACTGGTAATGAGAAGAGTGTAATACACTATACAGTGTAGACCAGGGCTGCCGAGAAGGTAGATCGTGAACTACTGGTAGTTCACACAGGACATGCAGGTAGATCACATGGGCCCTTGGACCCTTTATAGATCTGTAACTCTTGAGAGCATTAAAATGAAACCAAATGTACCCTTACAGATCCATTTGGTTTCATTTTACACTCCCAAGAGTTAAGTTATATTTAAACATCTGAATTAGGTCATTTTCAAGAGTCCACACAACTAGAAAATGTAGAATAATTGTTATTTTGACCAACGTTTTGCCAGTTCTCTTTCCCAATTGTGGACAAAAACGTGAAAGTTCTAAGTTTTGAGTGCAAGAGACTAAACTCAACATCACATTCTGTCAACTCAACCCGCAAATACTGTTTTCAAACATCAGTAGTACCTTCCAATTCTCTCTCTCTATTTTTCATTATAAGTGCATTATTCTTAAACACTAACAGTAAGCAACACCATGGATGGATTTTCAGTAATAATCACATTTTTCATGTGTAGATCTTGTTGAGCCGGTCATTTTGAAAGTAGATCTCGAGACAAAAGTGTGGGCACCCCTGGTGTAGACTTTTTTCACATGTGAAATCATCCTAATTCAATTGATATTATTTGTGCCGTCACCATAGCTACCAGTGGATTCGCTTCGAGGTCTGTCGCCCCGGTGACGGACAAGTCCCTCACAGCCTGTCAGAAGACGACGCCTCGGTCAACTTCGAGGCCTACCAGAGACACCAGGACTTTGACAATGAAAGTGTGAAGATGGATCACAGCGTTACAGGTTGGTCAGACAATAGATATGTGTTATTAGTTAGGGAACAGTTATGAAAACCTGGAAACTAAATAATTACCAAGAAATGTCTTCACCATTGTGTCTAATAACATGGTCTAAAATGTTGAAACTCAGCACACGTGGGAAACTTCATAAAAACAGTTTTCAGCATTATGAAAACCCTCTAGTTAGACATATCACATGATGAGATTTTGCATGGTTTGCCTTCTAATGGTTCTCATGGGTGTAACAATTTAGTTCCCTAATTTGTCAAATGTCTGCTAAAATTGTCTGCCCTAACTATTTGGAGAATATACGTTCAAGTGTTTGATTTTGCTTACATCATCTTTTGTGTTTACCTGATGGCTGGCAAATGTCAAGGACACTAGTCATTTTGGACATTGTGAAGACTTATTTAGGCATTAAAAATGAGTGTTTTGTGAAACTAAACGTTATTCCCACATGTTGCTAGAGGTATTTGCTCAAAGAGATCACCACTTAATCTAAGGCTCTACTTCCTCCAGGACAACTGTCCCAGTCTCCTGGCTCCTCCCATCAACACCCCCTGGTCTCTCCCAACATGAAGCCTTCTTCTTCCTCATACTTCAGCTCCTGAGTCCACAGAGCGGAAAAACTCATTCATGTTTTCCATTTTTCATAAGATTTCTAATGTGACGTTTAACTTTTCTGTAAATCTTTAAAACAGTGACCAATACAGTGTTTTTTTAAAGAGCCTTTTCGATCTCTATAATTCAACTGCTTTTAACCAAGCTCATGGATGCAATGTCTTTTTAGAATCAATGTGAGCATGGCTAACGTCTAATTTATAGCGTACCTGCTTGTGCTCGAAAATAGCTGATCAACAAGCTCGCAACACATCTCGCTGTGAAGTGCTGTGAGGTTTTCGATGGGCAGATCGCCACTGGATGTGTCTGAAGGTCTGCTTTACTGTTGTTTACTGAACCCACAGATGGCAAACAACAACCTGATCCATTTTCTCACGCTTAAACTATGTACTACTGGTGTTTTAAGTTTCATTAAAAAAAATAGCAGGTGTTCACGGCTCATGAGCCGTGAACGCCTGCTATTTTTTTAGGAGAACGCCTGATATTTTTTTAAGGAGAACGCAGCACCAGTCTTTCAGTATGTTCTTTCAGAGCAAATGTTTTGTAGAATCTACAGTGTCATCGAAACGGGTTAAAGGACAACTTTTGTTTTGTTTTTCCAACCGAGGTTCATGTTTTAGGTAGTTACTGTAAAAATACAGGCGGTATATGAATTCACCATACTCAGTCATTTTCAATCATACTGTAGAGTGGCACCCAACTTGCATGGACATAATTTATTAATAATTTCACATTATGAAGAAATACCCAATATTGTTCCAGCTATGACCAGTAACACAAAGAGCTAGCCATGAATGACCATAACAGGTCTATAACCCTGTAGGCCACACTCTGTGTTAACTAAAGGGATTATTGAGCGTTAAACATTTGAGGAATGATAATCATTTCAAAGAACCAAAGATTATAGATCTATTTTTCATGAACTCCATAGAAATAAAAAAGGCAATAGAATACATGATAAAAAAAGGTGTAGTAATCTCAAAATACAGCATGTGATCTGCTGTTTTTGAATAGTCAAAAGTATAAAATGATGGGCCAACATTCTTGTAACTTTCACAGTTAAAGTTCGACAAAAAACTCACAGCCAGATGATGCCGTCCTCGCCGGCTCCTGGCCAGCGATCGAGTTTAAACGGGGCTGCAGGCAAGACCCCGCTGTTGCTGTAGATCGGACAGGCCTTGAATTTGCAGGGCCAGTCTTTCCACGCGTACCGCAGGCCAGCGACAGAGTCGGCAGGTTGGCACATGGTAGTGTTCACCTGCACCATGGTGGCGTACCAGTGCACGATGGGAGCTGGAAGCCAGACAGAGAGTGGTCCGCACGGAGTCCTCACCGCCGAGCAACAGATCTGTTGGAGGGGGAAAGTATTCATTCAAAAAGCAGTTATACAATACCTATGGCATACTGTCAAACTGTAGCCATGCATCGCATGACACGAGCGTCATGCATTGACTCAATCCAGTTTTACACGGATCGCTACATTTACATTCAACATGTGTTTATAAACATTTCGATTTCAAACACAAAGTACTCACACATGTTTCTACAGGTGTTAAGACATATGCAGCGCCCGAAATTAGCATTGCAGCGTGCCACATTGTTTAATAAACAGCATTTTTATTAGAGCTTTTCTTCCGCCATTGGCTTTCAATTGTATGTGCCCCTATCAATGGGGAGGAGCGTGGCACTCTGAACATTGGGTGTGTTCCATGTACTACTTACTTATTATTTACTTTCTCCTTTTACTATGAAAGCAGTACTCTGTGAGCTCCATAGAACAGGAAATTGAGCTTTAATAATGCATTTCCAGTTTTTAATGCATGGAGTTTCATGTTTACATGTATTCTGCTATGCAAAGGGACATTGAGTTTTGAAGGAAAATTACTTTTTTTTAAAGAGGGGGTGCCGTGATTTTTGCATTTTTTTTCCTATTTTGTACATGTTTAAGAGGTGACAGTATGTAAATAGACCCCTTGGTGTGTTTTTATGTGCAATGATGTCTTCCCTTTGTATTTAGGGTTTCTTCCTGGGGGCTGAATCTTTCCAGTCAAACATGCCAATGAAAAAAACTTCAATATAGTGACATCACGTGTTCAGCCCCTCCCCTAACTCCTCCCCCTTTACCATACAACTACAGCTGTGGGTGTGGCTTCAGTTCAGGTGGATCTCCACCCATCACCACCCACCAGCCAAACCAGGCATACTTAATGAACTGGTAGGGTGGAATCATAAAAATCACAGTTTAACAAACACTGTACCCTTTTTGGGAAAAAATCTTACTTTTCATATAACATTAATACCTGATGATCATGTTTTAGGGTAGAAAAAATTCATGGCACTCCATCTTTAAGATGTCCAATCAAACACAGGACTGTTGATACCTGTACGTATATCACCTGTATGCCCACACACACAAAAAAGAATCTCAGATGACAGATCAATATGGGCTTAGCTGATTTGTCTTGTAGGTAAATATGTATATTATTGTCATGTTCAAAACCCAATGAACAATGAGTGGCTTCCATGACTGCAGTGGTTTTCAACCAGTGGTCCTTGAGAGGGTTCCAGCTAAATTATGGAAAGTTGATTAGCCAGTGGTCTAGTAACTATAGTAAATAACTCTTGATAGTGCAAACATGAAACCATTTGGTGTTAATCATCTGAATTAACCCACTTAATTAAGAAATGTTCACAATTAGAGAATGTAGAAGACTAATGGTAATTTTGCATGTTTGTCTGGTTTGTTTGCAAAATCCAGCCTGTAATTGTGGACAAAAACAAAAGAAATATTTAGTTTTGGCTCTGTGGGGCTAAAATATCATCTAATGGTAGTCCGTGGTTCAAATGCTGAAAAAATAGTGGGCCCTGGTATCAAAAAGGTTGAACACCACTGCACTAACGGCATCACCTCACCTGAAAGATGTCTTTGGATGGCGTGACAGAGATTTTCTGGTCGAAGGTTATGTTAAGATATTCCTCGCTGGCCAAGACTTGCTTTGGGAAAGGCCCTTGGAATGCCACATCCTTCTCTCCATAAGCCACTGCCCTCGCCCCCAACGTCAGTCTGTACGCCACGTCCTGCTTGTCTCTGGGATGGATGCTGGAATAGAATATCGATACTTATTGATTAGGGCTGGGACTTTAACTGATTAATTGAGATTAACACTCTCCGTGCCAGCCCTTTTTCATATTTTTGGAGGTAGCCAGTGCCAGTTTTTTTCATCAAAAATTCATATTTCATATTTCGGTCCATGTTTCCCCACGGACAAGTTAGTTGGCGACACACACTTCCGGTTACGGTTTGGTCGGTCTCTTGTTATTGTCTATCAATGGTGGATGCGGTCGCTGCTAGCTGCTGTTAGCATGGGGATCGTATTGAACCGGCGCCGGTAACTATGTCACGTACAGTAGCGTTAATGTCAGCGGCATCAGTTGTTACTGTAAATCATAATGATAACGGGAGACGTAGATCTATTTCCATGGCATGAAAACTGTTAATTAATTACAGATACTATAATGCGATTAAAGAAATTACCTCATTTTAATCACATATACATTTTGCACCACAGAACCTTTTTCATTGGACAAATTTCGTGGTACCGATCATGCCGGTGCACGCAATGGGAGAAGAATCCAAACAGGGTAACCAATAAGGGCTGCCATTGATCCCACTGTTTCGTCCTCCCATTGGTCCGAAATTACTAACGCTGTCTCTAACCGTCACGCTCATCAAATCACGTTGCAGTATGGACACAGTTTTTTTAGAAAAACTCACTCGCACACTACCAACCGGTTTAATTGACACAAATAAATGCTTCTCGGATCAAATATTGGTGTGAGATTAAGTAATTGCAAAGCTTCTAATTAATTAGATCAAAATATTTTAATCGAGTCCCACCCCTAATATTGATACATGTATCTCTAAGCGTGCATCCCCAGCTAAATGCGTATAATGCTCTTTAACCTGCCCCATGGAGATGTGTCATCCGGTAAGTCCACGGCCACAGCCATAAACGTCCTCTTCATCCTGGGATTGGGAGCAAAGCCGTAGTCTGCGGTCTGGTGCCAGCGGATGTTGGGGAAGCAGTCTTCTGTGGAGGCTTTTAGGTAGGTAGAGAGCTGTGGGCACAACAAAACAATGAATGAAACTACAAGGAATGTTGACAACTCCAGGGCACACTGCACAGCCATATTTCGTACTCGCCAGGTCTTACAGTATATCAGGACTTATATTTGGCAAGTAAGCATCAATAATAACATCAGTTGCTGTTGAAGTTGCAACAGACACGCAGCATGCATAAAGCTAAAGGTCTGACTCAGAGAGTTTTCGGTTTTCAATGATGAAATGCTGTTGGTTTAGTGGTGACACAACTGTAATTACCGTAGTAGCAGCAGTAGTGTTTCAAATCATTTTAATTAAGCACTTGGTACTCGCAAGGAAAGTGGTCAATAGGTCTTGTCTGTCTGTCCGGACCCACCAGAAAAAAAAAACAAAAACAAAAAAAACGCTACTGCAATTTTGAATCTCATCATTTCAGTAATAAAAGCCACCGACCTGGACGAAGCCAAAGGGGAAGTCTGATGCGGTCTGTCCTCCTGAGCCTTCATGGAAAGCCCCCCTCCAGTCGTCGATCATGGCTGGGAAGGAACAACTGTACTTCTCCTGATTATATTTTGTGTTGTCCTCACCTGAGGATACAGACTACATTAACCTTTATGCCAGCAACACAACAGGGCTGCAAAGTTCAGAACAAACAAATGTGGTTCAAACATACAGTATTGCCTGGTCTGTTTTGGTAGCATTTCTAGAACTGATGCAGTTTCCATTTTGACTACTTAATATACCTTGTGTGGATGTGTGGATAAAAAGTTCCCCCCATTCTGTGTTTTCTAGAAATAGGAAAAAAAATAACAAGGTGAAACACAACAAAAGTTGTGTTTCATCATGTTAATGATTTTTTTAAGACCTTTTTTCCCCCGAGAGTGTACAAATGGAATCAAATCGTTCACTTTGTACAGTACACTCTCATGAAAATGTTGAAAATGTCTGAAATTCCCCTTTAAATGGTTGTCTCTCAGACCCAGTTTTAGGACCCTGGATTGTCTGAGGAATCCAGGGTCCATTTTTTATTATTATGTCCATTTTTTGTTCATTTAGTTTTGTAAATGAGACAATTAAAAGGGTATTTCACACTTATATGGTCTAGAATTTGTGTTAACCTCACTTAAAAAAATAATAATTGAAGGTGTGTTCGGTCATTTGGGCAATGACTTGTTAAAATGGGGAATTTGTGTTAAGTGGGCTTGTATTATAGTAGGGGGCATTTAATTAATCTTATGAATATCAAATATCCAAAGACTCAGTGAAGCAACTGGGCCCAGACAGATGACCCTAGAGTAGCGGTTTTCAACAGGTGGTCCGGGGACCACTAATGGTCTTTGAGAGGATTCCAAGTTGTCCTCAGGCTAAATTATGGAAAGTTGGTTAACCAGATGTAACTCTTTGAGTGTGTAAAAATGAAACCAAATGGACCCTTGCGGGTCCATTTGGTTTCATGTTTACACTCTCAAGAGTTGAAATATTCATCTGAATTAGCCCAAGTCTACACAACTAGAGAATGTAGAAGATTAATGGTCATTTTGATCTGTATGTTTGTGTGTTTTTCCCCCCAAAATCCAGCCTGGAATTGTGGACAAATTCAAAATAAATCTTTAGTTTTGGGGTCTGTGGGGCTAAAATTCCATCAAATGGTGGTCTGTCACTTAAAAGCTGAATAAACAGTGGGCCCATGTATCAAAAAGGTTAAAAACCCACTGCCCTAGAGGTTATTTTAAGGTTAAATACCCCTTTAACTCAAAAACTGTAATGCAAGTGGATGTGTGCTCTGCCAAGTGGACCAAACAGTACCTTGGTACCAGAGCGCCCCCTTGAGGGTCATGTTGAGCAGTGGATGGATCATTGCGTTCCACAAAACAGAGTGGTCCCTTTTGGGGCTGCTGACAACAACAAAATGGTGTGATTAATATAAATGAACCTTTCAAAAAAGGAAAAGCTAATCACAGGACATGGACAATGTAGAAAAGGACAGCATTTGTCGCTATATCTAGCTTTTTTCCCAGACCCCCCTAGAGCTAAAATTAGCAAAAAACTCAGAAAGTCTAGTGCTTTTTTTTGCTGGCGAGTCGGGGCAAAATTGGTTGACAGGCGCCAGAGATAAAACCCTCGTTTTTGATCATTTTCCCTTCAAGTCCTCCTTCTTTCCTAGAAAGGACCATTGGTAACCAAATGGGCCCTTATAAATCTGTTATGCTGTCAAGCTGACAGCATATCTGAACTACCCAATTTTCAAGAATCTACACATTTAGAAAGTGTAGAAGAATTGCTATTTTTAACCACAATTTTGCCAGTTATTTCTCCTAAATTAGTCCAAGAGAATAAACTCACAATCAAATGTAGTCCTCCATGGCTAAAATGCAGAATAAATAGTGGGGCCCTGGATGAAAATGGTCGAAAACCCACTGCTCTAGCGCATTCTATTTTGGAAGTGCCACTAGTGCATTTTGGATTTTGGCAACACTGCTCCCTTACCCGTATTCAGCCTCCAGTCCACACTGGCGCAGAGCTCTGGAAGATGACCATGCCTCTATGGGTGTGCCACCCCAGCAGGACTCCACCAGACCCACCGGGTACTTCAGGGTGTCGTACATGTAGCGGCCAAACAACCAGCACACTGCGGAGAAGTGGAACACATCTCCTGGAAAAATCTCTGCCCATCCAGTAAACACACGTGTAAGATGGGTGGGTACATGGACAGACAGACAGACAGACAGACAGACAGACAGACAGACAGACAGACAGACAGACAGACAGACAGACAGACAGACAGACAGACAGACAGACAGACAGACAGACAGAGAGCGAGAGAGAAGAATAGGTCAGTGATGCCAACTGCCAAAATGCACTAGTAGCACTTCCAAAATAAACTAGACTGCGCTAGAGCAGTGGGTTTTTAACAGTTTTCATACCAGGGCCCACTATTTATTCTGCATTTTAGCCACGGAGGACAACCATTTGATGATGAGTTTAGTCTCTCGGACTAACGTAAGATAACTGGCAAAATGTTGAATGTCAAAATAACAGTTCTTTGATATTTTCTAAATATGTAGATTCGTGGAAATTAGGTAATTCAGATGTTTAAATATAATTTAACTCTTGAGATTGTAAAATGAAACCAAATGGACCCTTACGAATCCATTTGGTTTCATTTTACTGAGATGTATATAAGGGTCAATTTGGTTACCAATGGTCCTTTCTAGGAAGGAAGAAGGGCTCTATCATAGGAGTTAAAATTGTGAAAAACGAGGGTTTTATCTCAGTCGCCTGTCAATCAATTTCACCCCAACTCACCAACAAAAGAAAGCACTAGTTTTCCGCCAGGATTGTTTCACTAATTTTGGCACCAGGGGTAAATTAAAAAGATAAATTATGTTTCACCCGTGTGTGTGTGTCCGTCCGTCTGTTAACAAGTAATCTCTGGCGCCGTTTACCCGATCGCTGCCAAAATTTGCACACACATTCCCTGGATGCCAACCATGAACCTCTGCTCCAATATTTTGGCCAGGGCCTATTATAGCGCCACCAGGAGGCCGACTTTTGCAATTTTTTGGCAAAAATATGTGTGTGTGTCCGTCTGTCACCAGCTAATCTCCCAAACCGTAAACGCGATTGATGCCACAATTTGCACACACATTTCCTGGATGCAAATCATGAACCTCTGCTCCAAATTTTTGCCCAGGGCCTATTATAGCACCACCAGGAGGCCGACTTTTGCAATTTTTTGGCAAAAATCTGTGCGTGTGTCCGTCTGTTACCAGCTAATCGCGATTGATGCCACAATTTGCACACACACTCCCTGGATGCCAACGATGAACCTCTGCTCCAAAGTCTCCAGAAGGGCCTATTATAGCGCCACCAGGAGGCAGATTCTTGCAATATTTGGCAAACATCTGTGTGTGTGTGTGTGTCCGTCAGTTACCAGCTAATCTCCCAAACCATTAACCTGATCAATGCCACAATTTACAGACACACTCCTTGGATGCCAACCATGAACCTCTGTCCCAAATTTTCCACACGGCCTGTTATAGCGCCACCAGGAGGCTGATTTTTGCCTTTTTATTTGTAAAAATGTGTGTGTCTGTTACCAGCTAATTTCCCCAACCGTTAACCCGATCAATGCCACAATTTGCACACATATTTTCTGGTTACTAACAATGAACCTTTACTCCAAATCTTTCACAACAGCCTGTTATAGTGCCACCAGGAGGCTTTTTCTTGCCATTTTTTGCCAAAAATCTGTTTGTGTGTCTGTCTGTTACCAGCTAATCTCCCAAACCGTTAACCTGATCTAAGCCACAATTTGCACAGACACACTCCCTGGATGCCAACCATGAATCTCTGTCCCTAACGGGCTGTTAGAGCGCCACCAGGAGGACGATTTTATAAAGATTTTGAACACAGCAGGCAATTTACATAAAATCTTTAACACACTATACTACTACTAGCCTGAGAAAAATATTCCACTCTTTTCAAGATGGCTTGTTATAGCGCCACCAACAGGTGGACATTTGCAAAACACATTTTTTGCACAAAATGCCTCAAATCATCAAAATGCTAAAGACAACAATAAACGGCACCCTTTTAACATTGGCTTATTATAGTGCCACCAGGAGGCCACAATCTGACCTGGCCTGGTGGAGACCTGTGCCCAAAAGGGCACTTTTCTAGTTTACCTTTGTTTTTACCTTTAAAGTTTAGTTGATATTCTACACTAGGCTACAGTTGGCATGTTGCCCACACAGTTTGCATTATTTGCTCCACCCTAGTAGCCTGGCTCAGCCCTGAATCAGCCATAGAGTATAAAATAGAGTGAACAGGAGTGATAATTATCAAGTTAATTATGTTTGCCTCTATAATAGAGGCCAACATAATTCCCATACATAATGCCCAAACATAATGCCCATATATGAGCCCATATTATGGGCTCATATATAGTCATGGCCACTATGTGGAGTCCTGGGTCAGGCGTGACCAAATATGGAATGTGTGACACACATTCCTAAATATGGTTTGTGACGTACGACACTGTTGTGTGACATCAGAGAAGCCAGCCACTGCACAAGGGTCAGAGCATATAAAAGGCAGCCGCAAGATCATTTCTCCGTTCACAGGTAAATGTTATGCCAAAAATGGGCAACAGCAAGTTGCAGGAAGCATCAGCTGCTGTGGACATGTCGCGCCGTCGCCATGACAACAACTAGTGTTGACATTGCGTGACGTCAGAAAGTGACGTCACCGAGCAACGGTCAGACCAGATAAAAGGCAGCGACGAGACATTACAGATCATTTCTTCTTAGCTTTCAGACCGAACACACGTCCAATATCCACAGGACTGACCATCTACTGGATTCGTCGTCAAGCTCTTCCACATCCTCATCAACAACATCATTGGGTAAGTGTCCATTGCATTACTTTACACTGATGGCTGCATTGTTTGGTCTGACGTACGAACAGTCCTACAGGCAGTAGTCTGGCTGGGAGGAGCAGTTGAGGCTGAATGGGGACGAGTGGCTGGCCATTGTAGAGGAGTTCGAGGAGAGGATGGAGGAGTGGGAGTCTCGCGTGGACGACGATTACTCTTACTCTTTCCACAAGGCAGAGGAGACTTAGCTGGCGGAGGATTGGAGAGATGAGGAGCAGCTGAGGCTCAGCTCGATGAGCCTCAGCTTGTGCTCTTCTGCGGCACAAGGGGAATTAGCTCAAATGGTAGAGCGCTCGCTTAGCATGCGAGAGGTAGCGGGATCGATGCCCGCATTCTCCAAGGAGCCCACATTCTTTTTTTTTTCCCCCTCTCCCTTTGCTGTGACCTTGCCATGGTGGAGAGGCTTAGTGACTCAGTGATCCTGTGAATCCTATACTGGTGTAGTTGATCATGACCAAGACCTCGTGGCGCAACGGTAGCGCGTCTGACTCCAGATCAGAAGGTTGCGTGTTCGAATCACGTCGGGGTCAAATTGTGTCAGGATTAACCACACTGGTTTGGTCACGGGTGAGAGTCCAAACTAACAACAGCAACATCTCTTCGTAAAGTACTACAGAGTGCAGAACAGCATTCGATGACCAGGCCTGGTCTGATTTCTAAACTCCTGCAGCACAAGGGGAATTAGCTCAAATGGTAGAGCGCTCGCTTAGCATGCGAGAGGTAGCGGGATCGATGCCCGCATTCTCCAAGGAGCCCACATTCTCATTTTTTTCCCTCTCCTTTTGCTGTGACCTTGCCGTGGTGGAGAGGCTTAGTGACTCAGTGATCCTCAAATTCCTATACTGGTGTAGTTGATCATGACCAAGACCTCGTGGCGCAACGGTAGCGCATCTGACTCCAGATCAGAAGGTTGCGTGTTCGAATCACGTCGGGGTCAAATTGTGTCAGGATTAACCACACTGGTTTGGTCACAGGTGAGAGTCCAAACTAACAACAGCAATATCTCTCTGTAAAGCAGTGCAGAGCTGCGTTTGATGGAGAAGCTAGGTATGATTTCAACCCTCCTGCAACACAAGGGGAATTAGCTCAAATGGTAGAGCGCTCGCTTAGCATGCGAGAGGTAGCGGGATCGATGCCCGCATTCTCCAAGGAGCCCACATTCTTATTTTTTTCCCCTCTCCTTTTGCTGTGACCTTGCCGTGGTGGAGAGGCTTAGTGACTCAGTGATCCTGTGAATCCTATACTGGTGTAGTTGATCATGACCAAGACCTCGTGGCGCAACGGTAGCGCGTCTGACTCCAGATCAGAAGGTTGCGTGTTCGAATCACGTCGGGGTCAAATTGTGTCAGGATTAACCACACTGGTTTGGTCACAGGTGAGAGTCCAAACTAACAACAGCAATATCTCTCTGTAAAGCAGTGCAGAGCTGCGTTTGATGGAGAAGCTAGGTATGATTTCAACCCTCCTGCAACACAAGGGGAATTAGCTCAAATGGTAGAGCGCTCGCTTAGCATGCGAGAGGTAGCGGGATCGATGCCCACATTCTCCAAGTAACCCACATTCTTAGTTTTTTTTCCCCTCTCCTTTTGCTGTGACCTTGCCGTGGTGGAGAGGCTTAGTGACTCAGTGATCCTGTGAATCCGGGACCGTGTCTATGTTCCCTCAGCTCTATGTTCCCTCAGCTCTATGTTCCCTCAGCTCTATGTTCCCTCAGCTCTATGTTCCCTCAGCTCTATGTTCCCTCAGCTCTATGTTCCCTCAGCTCTATGTTCCCTCAGCTCTATGTTCCCTCAACCAAGTTTAATAGTAGTATGTAGTTTAATACAACATGTAGCCTATGTCGTGCTGGGACTATAACTGATTAATTGAGATTAATTAATCACAGAAACAATAACACAATAAAACAATTAACTCTTTTTAATCGCAAACAGATTTTGCACCCAGCACCTTTTCCACTGGACGGAGTTCAGGGGCACCGACCATGTCATTATTCCGACCTCCCATAATCCCCAAATCCTGTTCTTCCGATGGCCGGAAAAACAGCATGTCAGACCTATGGGAATTCTTATTTTTGGCTTTTATCAGAACTATGGGAGGTCGGAATTATGGGAGGTCGGAATACTGGGTGGATACCACCGAAAGTGTGCACTCAAGGGAAAAAGAAGCCAATCAGGGTAACCAATAAGGGCTGCCATTGATCCAAACCCCCACTGTGCTGTCCTCCCATTAGTAAAAAAAAAAATACTAGCTCTAAAACTCACCCTCAACATAACATGTTGTAGTGTGGACACAGTTTTGATTAAGAAAACCTCACACACTACCAACCTGCTTTAATTGACCATATAAATGCTTCTAATTACAAAGCTTCAAATTAATTAGATAAAAAAAATGTTTTAAAAAAACATTAAAAATGTTTAATTAGACAAAAATGTTTAACCCTTTCAGGCCGGGAATCCATTTTTGGATTCTGTACAGTATGTACAGTATTCCATGATTCAATTTTGTTCAATGCTGCTATAGAAATGTTTTTGAAAACCTTAGGTCTGGCCTAAATGGGTGTGTGTGTGTATATATATATATATATATATATATATATATATATATATATATATATATATATATATCAAATTAAGCCGAAGCTTTGTAATATTTGACCTGAGATAAGGATGTTTTGGTCAATCAAAGCAGATTGTATATAGTGAATCAATGAGTGATATCGTGTATAAATGAGTGAGTTTTTCCAAATCACAATTTCCTATCATCCAGTGGGCCAAGCAAAGCTGTCTGATTGGCAGGGACTGGCCGTAGATCCTAAGTCCCAGAGATCCTAAGTCTCATTAGTTAGAATGTGCAAAATCCCTGAGAGTATCTCTGAGAGTTAGATACAGGGCTAGTAATTTTGAACAAAACAATGGTCGGTCAGATCATTGCATGCACCAGCATGATCGGTTGACTGCGCCTGAAATTTGTCCAGTGAAAAGCACTTAAAAAAAAAAAGAATATCATGGAAAAGTTGGTTTATTTCCACAATTCCATTGAAAACCTTGAACTTCCATTAATTATATATTCAGTGCACACATTGTAAATTATTTCAAGTATTTTTTTTTTTTTTTTACAGAATTTTGACTTCCAGCTCATAAAACCCACCAAAACAGGATTTCCAAAAAACATTATTTTACTACACCACTAAAAAAATATGTTTTAAATAAAAAATGTTGAATATCTTAAAAGTATTAATCTATGCAGTAATACTTGGTCTGGGGAACAAATTATTTCATCAATGGGACATGGCATGGAGGTGATCAACCTGTGGCACTGTTGAAGTGTTATGAAAGACCAGTTTTGCTTTTATAAATGAATGTAAATTAATTTATATTGTTCAGTCTTATGTCTCACACCTTCCTCTTGGCCATACAATCCAGATTCTCTGTTGTGTTAAAGTCAGGACAGTTGGCAGGTCAGTTAAGCGCAGTAATACCATGGTCAGTACAGCAGTTACTAGTAGTTTTAGCTCTGTGGAACTAAATCAAGCTGGATAGGAAAGGTAGCATCTCCATAAAGCTTTTTAGACTATCCTGTGCTTCAGTATGTTGACAAGCATCATGGAGTAGCTAATTTTCCTTTCCAGCTTGATTTGGCACCTGCCCACAAGGCCAAAACTACTAGCTGCTGTACTGACCATGGTATTACTGCGCTCAACTGTCCAGCCAACTGTCCTGACTTTAACCCAACATAGAATCTGAGTTGTCAAGAGGATGGTGTGAGACATAAAACTGAACAATACAAATTAATTTACAGCCAGTATCAAACCAAAACTGGCTTCCATAACACCTCTACAGTGCCACAGGTTGATCACCTCCATGCCCTGCCCCATTAATGAAATAATTTGTTCAGAATTAGCCCAGACCAAGTATATTAATGCATACATTAATATACTTTTCAGATAGTCGACATTTCTTGTTTAAACCATTTTTCTTTTTAGTGGTTTCGTAAAATATTCTAATTTTTGAAATCCTGTTTTGGTTTACAAAACATTTACATTGTGTGCACTGAATCTATAATTAATGAAAGGATGGAATGGAATTGTGGAAATAAGACAACATTTTTACGTACAACGTAGTTACCATATATAGGCTGTTGAAAATAACGAGTTAGTTAATTATTTTTGCTGATTACTCTGATTTAAAAAATTGCACACTGACTCAACTGACCATTTTCTCATTGAAAAAAAAAAATCAGTAGAGCACGATTTTACGGAGACATAGCTGTGTGTCTCCCTGTAACCAGAGCTATAGAGTATAGCTGGAGGATGGGGCTTGTACAGTCGATTACCTATTTTGAAATAATTATTTATCAAATAAGAAATGAACACATTTTTCCAAGATTCTTTTTCTTTTTTAAGTGTTCAAATCCTGTAAAGGAAAACATGCATATTTTAGAATTAGTTTGAACGGTGATTAATCATGATTAATTAATTAATTTTGAAGCTGTGATTAATTTGTATAATTCAACAGAAATAACATTATATACATGCATTCAAGAAAAAAGTTGCCTTTTAATGCAAACTTAATTATTTAATACCTCCCACTCTCTACACAAAGTGAGCGGTGCAACTGTACTTGAATGAATTGTTAGTTACTGTAACATCCCCACCCTGTTCCTGTGAGCACCAGAACGGTAGAGAAATGACATACAAAGGTGCACATCTAGCTATATAATGGGCACACTAAAATTATTATTATTATAAATAATAATAATCATCATCTGGAGACCCCCAAAATCGCAACACCCAAGGGGTCATGGAAAGACTTGATCACACCTCCACATGACATTAAAGTTGCTTTCATGTGCATAAGCATGAGGGAACATAGAGCTGAGGGAACATAGAGCTGAGGGAACATAGAGCTGAGGGAACTTAGAGCTGAGGGAACATAGAGCTGAGGGAACATAGAGCTGAGGGAACATAGAGCTGAGGGAACATAGAGCTGAGGGAACATAGAGCTGAGGGAACATAGACATGACCCCGTGAATCCTATACTCGTGTGGTTAACCATGACCAAGACCTCGTGGCGCAACGGTAGCGCGTCTTACTCCAGATCAGAAGGTTGCGTGTTCGAATCACGTCGGGGTCAAATTGTGTCAGGATTAACCACACTGGTTTGGTCACAGGTGAGAGTACAAACTAACAACAGCAATATGACCAGGCTAGGTCTGATTTCAAACCTCTTACAGCACAAGGGGAATTAGCTCAAATGGTAGAGCGCTCGCTTAGCATGCGAGAGGTAGCGGGATCGATGCCCGCATTCTCCAAGGAGCCCACATTCTTAGTTTTTTTTCCCCTCTCCTTTTGCTGTGACCTTGCCGTGGTGGAGAGGCTTAAGAGATGGATTTTCGGTGCCCACTGCGACCACCGTTTCCTACAATATGATGTCATACCACCGCAACCACCGCACCTCCCAGCCCTCCTCTCGGATTTTACTAACCACCGCACCACACCGCAGCAGTTGCTTGTTTTTAACGGCTGGTTAAAAAAAAGAAAACACACAACACACCACAGCACGGTGCGGTGCTGGCAGTGGACTTTGGAATAGCGGTGGTCGCGGTGCTCTGAGCGGTGGTCGCGGTGGCCACCGAAATTCTAGACTCTGAAAGAGCCTTTAGTGACTCAGTGATCCTGTGAGCCCTATACTGGTGTGGTTGGCCATGACCAAGACCTTGTGGCGCAACGGTAGCACGTCTGACTCCAGATCGGAAAGTTGCGTGTTCAAATCACGTCGGTGTCAAATTGTGTCAGCACTAACCACACTGGTCATAGATATGGAAAAAACTATTCCAATTGTATTCTGCTTAATTCACCAGTAATTGATGTATTTATTGATTTACAATAATCACATTACCTTATTACCGTTTGTCTTTATACCAATATATGGGTATGCCCAGTTTGCGCCGGAGGTATGGTTTTTCCATACCTGTAGGCTAAGCTAACTAGCTACGTCAGCGCATGGACGGGAACAGGATGGGTTTTATGGGGCTGATTTTGCTGTGGCCTGGGCAGGGGCAGTTGTTTTACAGACAGGCAAATGGGCAGAGTTGGATTCCTCCTTTAATATTGATGTGTTCAAGTTCCCCGCAGAAAGTTCACAAAACAGAGACGCGACTGCACACTGAAGCGATTATGACAACAGAGCCTGTTGCTAACGCGTTCTCCCCACTCATCACAATCTTTTTAAAAGTAAATACGACGAAACGAGCCGTCCGTCGCTCATTCATGCAATGCAGCCATGCGTCGCACGCACACGCACACACCATGCAGGGAGGACGAACTACTTCGGAAGTACATTGGAAAAGTGACATTATTTGGATGTAAACAGCGCAGCTCTGGCTTAAAAACAACAACATCAATGCGGGCTGCGGGGTGTCTTGTAATCGCACTGGGACTCTGCTGTAACCAGAGACCGCACAGCGTTCCATGACCAATCACAATCATGTATGCAAATCACCGAGTCGCCCCTCTCCCACCCACAAATAAGACGCCAAATTACCGATTATAAGTCGCGTTTTTGGCAAATAAATACACATATTTAACTTCTCCAAACCATCTAACTGTTCGGATGAATAGTAAGATCAAAGTTTGAACTGTATCAATATGTTAAAAAGTGAATTTGTGTAAAAAAATAAAAAATACACTTTCATGGCTCCCCGGGGGAAATTAGTCTTGTGCGACAAGAGGCACAAAGCACCAGGTGCGATCACATATAGCGACAAATGCGCCAAGTTGGCAACACTGGACTAGGTTAAACAAAAAAAATCTCTTTACCACTCCCAGAAAAGAAATGAGTACAATAGAATAATGTTAAGCCTTGCCAAAGAAACCGCTAATTTATTGTACTCTTACTTGCTGTTGGCACAGACCATGGTAGTTCCACCCGCGGCAGGTCAGTCAGTTCTGTTGTACTCATCTCCAAGGCTGCCGTAAAGATACGGACATGAGGGTACTTGACTGCCAGCGCCAACTCATCAGATGCATTGAAAATCTATTGGGATTAAAGGAACCAATGTTATTGTGCACTATGAAAGTCAGAAGTGTTACCATAAAATTGATATCATAAAATTATAATCAATCTGATTTGGATTCACAATGAATCAAAATCAAATCGAGGTTTCAGAATTTGGACAATGTAAAAAATTAATATCGAAAATGTGGTTTACCCTTTCCTAGCACATTTACGGTAAAACTGTGTCACACACGCTCACGGCCTACATTACTGTAAAAAGTGTTCTGTTAAATAAGAAAAGAAAAATGCAATGTGTTCTGCTGTTTACTTTAAGAAAAGGTAGTCCAATGTTCCAATAAGAGAAAATAAATACTGGGGGGGTGGGGGGGGGGGGGGGGTAATAAATTTCTACTTGAATGTTCATCAAAAGAAAGAAAAATGAGGTCTGCTTGTTGATCAATAAGAACCACCCTATTCTCTGTTGGAGGGAGGAGAATCAAATAAAACATATTTAAAATAAATAATTGTCTTGTTTTTGTAGTTTTACCCCCAAAAATCCATATCGAAATTGAGACAAAATCATGAAGCCCTAATAATACTCATAATAATTTCAACATAACTTTCTCTTGACACAAAGGAACATAATATTCTATTCCAAGAGAAGATAGGTAGGTTTTCATAATAGGCTTGATATTGCTCCAGCTCCAAATTTGTCTGGTCATTTCCGTGTCATCACTTGATCAGCGGATTCTACCGAAAATCAAGCGAGTATTCCCAGTAGGCCGCATATTAAAGGGGAAGTCCACCAATTTTCAACATTCTAATGTCATTAGTATACAGTACCCTAGAGGCGTTGTGTGGACATGGTAAAAAAGTTCCCCCATTCTGTGTTTTCTAGAAATGGAGGTATGAAGAAAAACACGAACATGGTTCGTGGTTGATGACATCATCAAGATGTATTTTCACCCTGTTAATGGATTCCTTTAGACACTTCTTTTTTCTGAGAGCGTACAAATTGTACGCTCTCAGAAAAAAATGTTGAAAATGGGTGCAGTTCCCCTTTAAGCAGAGTTTCTTGGTTGAATGCTAGCCGACCTTGTTGATAAGCGTCCTCAGCCCCGCCCCCCAACTGCACCACGAGCATGTCACGATGCAGTTGCACTTTATTCTCTGTGTCGTTGTTGTATGTTTTTGTGTGGTCTACGAGTATATGGGAGCTCCTTAGCAATTTCGTTGTGTGAACTTTTGTGTGCAATGACAAATGAAGCCTATTCTATTCTATTCCAAGCAGCCTCGCTGATCGAGGATTTCCGGGTTTCATCTTATCAATGCAAACGTGTCAGTCGGCTCCCAGACAACATGCCTCGTCGAGAAGATCGGCTAATAAGCAACCTTCTGGGAATTATCGCCTGATAACAGTCGAAGTGGGTGCAGAGATAAGTAATTCCACTTATTTATCCTGTATTTTCTGCGCTAAGCCAACCGTATAGGCCTACCTGAGATGTTTCAAAACCCATGTTGCTTTGACCTCCACACAGCCAGACATCTCCAAACAAAACATCAACCAGGGTGACTGTGGTGATGTTGAGAGTTGCTGTCACGGTGTAAGGACCCCCGGCTTCAACGGGGTTGAGGGACAGTCGCCATATGCCTGCATGTGTGGCAATTAACCACAAACACACTCATCAGCCAAAACCATCGCTCATCGTCTCCAACTAGTGGTCAGCAATGTCGTGTGGAATAGTTATTGAAGCATACAGTACCGGTAATAGATGAAATCAGGTCTACTTAGCCTACAACACACAGGGTGTCCTATCCAGACTAACTTGCTCCAGACATTCTTTTGACAAGCTAAAAAGTCAAAGGACAACAACACTGTTTACTAGGGCCTTATCTATTCTAAAATATCAATGGGAGTTATGTACTGTGTGGGTTGGGCTATGCAATATAATAGATCACATCGATTAGGAGGGAGCACTTAACGGATGATCTTGTTAAGACAGACGGACAGACTTTGATGGATTTCACAGGCCTGCATTAAATGCAACCTTTGAACTGCAGCATTATCACCTGGTACCGGCTGCTATTAGCTCCAAAATGGCGAGGTTCCAAATCACACCTGGGCATCATGCGGCCAAGGGGGCAAATGCAGCCCTTTGGCTGACTCTGACCACAGGCCGGTCAGAGTCAGCCAAAGGGTACTGTGGTTTTCAACCAGTGGACCGGGGACCACCAGTGGTTCTTGAGAGAGTTCCAGTTAAATATGGAAAGTTGGTTAACCAGATGTAACTCTTTGAGAGTGTAAAAATGAAACCAAATGGACCCTCACGGGTCCATTTGGGCCTGTTTTGTTTGTGAAATCAAGCCTGAAATTGTGGACGAAAGCAAAAGAAATCCTCAGTTTTGGGTCTGTGGAGCTGTCAAAATGGTTGGTCTAACACTTACTTTTATCTTGAAATTAAATTAATATCACACAGACTTTAGTTCAGCCTTTAGTCTTGGCCCTCCACAATATTTTATGTATCACATTTGGCCCCTTGGGAAAAAATAATTGCCCACCAGTTCCAAATGGTCGAGTTTAAGACGGACTACTCTGGTTTCAAGTGGGTTCCCCTCCCACAGTATTTTGTTCTGCTAACGATTTAACAGTTTTTGCTGGTGTGTGCTTAATGAAATACCTTCAGCACATCAAACATATATCATTCATGTCAACCACGGAACATATTTTGGCAATAGTGTACCTTGTGCAGCTGATCAACTAGTACAGGGGTTTTCAAGGGGTTTTCAGTGGTCCCTGAGAGGATTCCAGGTGGTCCTCAGGTTAAATGATGGAAAGTTGCACCAGATGTAACTCTTGTTTGAGAGCGTAAAAATGAAACCAAATAGACCCTTTGGGGTCTGTGGGGCTAAAATGTCATCAAATGGTAGTCTGTGGCTCAACTTCTGAATAAATAGTGGGCCCTGGTATGAAAAAGGTTGAAAACCACTGAACTATTATATGTTTTTTAGTATTTAGTTCAATATTTTGCTGACTTCGGCTTCTTGAATGACTCTAGTTATAGACAATAAGTAGAATGTATTTATCCATATGAGGCTTATTAGCCTGGGATCCTTTTAAAGCATGTGTAGTCGCTCCCTCCCGTCGCCCCCCTTCCCTCATGGTCGCCCCTTCCCCTGATGGCGCCCAAGGCAATTGCCTACTAGTCTGCCTAATGGCAAAAACGCCCCTGCTACTCACCCTTCGTCACCACCACCGGTGGGGGTTTCTGTGTCACCGGTCCTGACAGGGAGATGGTAACTTGGGCGCCATCGAGTCCGTAGCCCCACAACACAGCTCTCTCTGGGGCCCTTTGTAGCACCATGTGGTCTCCATAATACGATGCAAAGCGCAGGATCCCACCTACAACACAAGGCATTTTTTCTTGTTATTCTTCACATTTCAAGACAATGCCGGATCGCCGGCTAAATTTCTTATAGATCTTTGAACATTCTAAAATACTACAATATAAGTATTGTGTCTGGGGATCCTTCCCCTAAATGTCCTGACATTTAGTTGAGTTGGGATAGTGTTCTGTTAAATCTTAAGGGTTTGATACCAAACCCAGGACATGTGGTCAAAATACAGGAGACTTCTGCAGGATCCAGGAGTCCGGCAGGAATACGGCAGCCCTGGCCGGTGCTGCCGTATTATTTCAACAGCTAAAGATATGGCAAATTTCACTCCTATGCTACGAAAATCTCTTGACTCTTTCAAAACCGCTCTCAAAGGGCACCTACAGACGGCAGCAAATTCCCCATTCCTCTCTCTCTCTCTCTCTCTCTCTCTCTCTCTCTCTCTCCATTTAACAAGGAAATCTTGAACACAAACAATAGTAGATGTGCAAACTTGGAAAACACTCTCTACAACAAGTGCTAGGATACAGATCATGGGTACAGGAAGCAACGTCTTCTCCATATATGGCGACTGCCAATTATTGCAGATACTGAACAGAATCTTGCCAGTGCCTTAGCTCTGGGTTTGGGAACACCTGCAATCTGCAGGCCCCTCACCACTGATTTGTGGACATTACCAAGGCTTTCGAAAATAAACACCAGCAGTTTGCATTTGTAACCAAGCTGTATAATAGTATCCCTTTAGATGCTGGTACTTAAGCACCTCAGTAAAGAAAGCTTCTTCCAGACTGTGGTCAAATGTACATGCCACTTCCAAAATGGTCACTTCCCTACTGTCCTCATCAACAACAACAATATCCGGTGTGTTAGCACTAGCAGTAACATCTGAAAATACGTCAATTCCGTTATTGTACATGAACATGGCAGTTGAAACACGTGAGTCCTTGTACATTTTGACAGATGACGGGATATATGAGCTCCTTAGTCCTTAGCTAACAGGTCAACAATTCTGTCATGCCGAGCAGTGTACATTCCCTTATATACAAAGCAGCCATTAAGAATATGTGGCAATGTTTCTGTAACAGGGGTGTGGTCGTGGTGCAGACAATGAGGAGGAAACCTGTAGGGCACAGGTTTTCAACAGGTGGTCCGGGCACCACCAGTGGTCCTTGAGAGGGTTCCAGGTGGTCCCCAGGCTAAATGATGGAAAGTTGGTTAACCAGATGTAACTCTTGAGAATGTAAAAATGAAACCAAATGGACCCTTGCGGGTCCATTTGGTTTCATTTTCACACTTTCAAGAGTTAAAATATCCATCATCTGAATTAGCACTATTTAATTAAGAAGTCTACACTGTTTTGTTTGCAAAATCCAGCCTGGAATTGTGAACAAAACCAAAAGAATTCTTTAGTTTTAGGTCTTTGGGGCTAAAATGTCATGGAATGGTGGTCCGTGGCTCAAATGCTGAATAAACGGTGGTCCCTGGTGTCAAAAAGGTTGAAAACCCCTGCTGTAGGGTATCACAGAGAAAGGTTGAGTCTGGTTGGAAGGACCTGTAATCTTGCTTTAACTGTAAAACGGACTATCTCCTCATCAACTGCATAATTCTTGAATATTGCGTGAGATACTGTGTGGTCTGCATCAGGGAGGCAAGCAAGCTTCCCCTGTAGGTTTAATCTACAGGGGAAGCACACACACACACACACACACACACACACACACACACACACACACACACACACACACACACACACACACACCATTTATTATTATGCCCCTTGTGCATTTCCTGTTTTGAGGGGGACAGACATTCACAATGAAAAGAGAAATTAGGTCAAGAGTCCAGTTCATTCTTTAGTCACGATGATATATAATGAAAGCGCCCCTCAATGCACACGGGTGTGATTTTAAAGTGGACCCAGTTGTAAACAATTATAGTCTAATGCTTTAATCAATGTGTCGTCCACAATAACTGTATTGAGCTGTGCTTTCATGTGAAATGTAGCATACCCATAAGGCAAACTGTTATACATAGTTTACTTCAATCAATGAATCAGAACTATAGACCCAGGGCTGAACTAAAATCCTAAGAACAAGCACTTGCACTTACCCGCGGCATAACAGCAAGAAACAAGCGTGTAAAATACACAAACAGCACGTGTGCAGGAAGACATTGAACCACACACTCGTTTAAAATACACAGTAGGTTACTTGTTGTTCGCGATATAGTTGTTTCGACAATCACATGATCTCGAGTTCCAACATAACCTTTAATAAGTGACAGTCCAGTGGAATAACTAACTCAGCTGTCTGTGGCTTCCTCGTTCTTTTCTTGTGTTTTGAATGAGTTACGGATCCTACGTTGGACAAAGAGAGCCTTTCGAGACATCATGCAGCAGCCAGTGTTGCCAACTGCCCAAATCCAAAATGCACTAGTGGCACTTCCAAAATGCACTAGAATGCTCTAGATGCTTGCCTGGAAGGCAATATGACCATTAAATGACCATTAATCTTCTACATTCTCTAGTTGTGTAGACTTGGGCTAACACACATGATGAATATTTTAACTCTTGAGAGCGTAAAAATGAAACCAAATGGACCCGTAAGGGTCCATTTGGTTTGTCCTTTGACCAGGGCCGGATCTAGAGCAGGGGCGGATGTAGGCATGGGCATGGGGGGGGCAATACCCCCCTAAATAGCCACTCTGCCCCCCCAAACACGATGCCATGCAAAACAACCCAAGATATTTCAAATTAAAGTGCTTCTATTTAAAATGACTTGAAACACTACTACTGCTACTAACTACAATTTTGGCACCACTAACCCAACAGCATTTCATCATTGAAAACAGAAAACTCTGAGTCAGACCTTTAGCTTTATGCATGCTGCATGTCTGTTGCAACTTCAACAACAACTGATATCGATGCTTTATTTGACTAATAAAAGTCCTGTAACCGAAAATGGTATGGGTGCGGCTTCATCGCCCGTGGCGCGAAGCGACACGGGCGATGAAGCCGCCCCCATACCATTTTGCCCCTCCAACATGTTCTCTTGCCCCCCAAATGGGCCATGTTACATCCTCCCCTGATCTAGAGGGGGGCAGGGGTGGGCAGAGCCCACCCAAACGTGCATCCTGCCCGCCCAATGAAAGGTAGGCCTAATATCGGTGTTTTTCATCCGTGGTACGGGGGCCACCATTGGTTGAGAGAGGTCCAGGTGGTCCCCAGCTAAATGATGGAAAGTTGGTTAACCAGATGTAACTCTTTAGTTTGAGAGCGTAAACATGAAACCAAATAGACCCTTGCGGGTCCATTTGGTTTCATGTTTGCACTCTCAAAAGTTAAAATATTCATCATATGAATTAGCCCAAGTCTACACAACTATAGAATGTATTATGTAGAGGATTAATGGTCATTTTGATCTGTTTGACTGTTTTGTTTCCCAAATCCAGCTTTGTTTTGGGGTTTGGGGATCTCTGGGGCCGCCTAAAATGTCATCAAATGGTGGTCCGTGGCTCAAATGCTGAATAGGCTAAATAGTGGGCCCTGGTGTCAAAAGGATTGAAAACTACTGCCCTTGGAGTTGCCCATCACCCTGCCATTCTTCCATCTCACTACTAAATCCGGCCCTGCCTTTGACATGATGTGAGTGATCTTCTGCCCAACAGCCAACACACAATTATTGTGTGTGTGTGTGTGTGTGTGTGTGTGTGTGTGTGTGTGTGTGTGTGTGTGTGTGTGTGTGTGTGTGTGTGTGCGCGCGCGCGCGCGCGCGTGTGCGGCTTGATGAAATTATGATGAAATATAACAAAAATAATTTAAAAAATAAATAAATACAATAAATGGACCGCACACAAACGGCCTCAAAAAGCAGTATTTGGCAAATAATCTCACTTTGCTCTTTGTCATATCCAGCTATTGTAATGTTACACTGTTTAAAGGGATATTTCACTTTCAAAAAACAGTTTATAAGTTACCCCATTCAGTATTTAGATATTTGATTAGCCTTTTTTTGATTATCCTTTTTTAGCCCACTTCCTATGCACCGATTATAATTTAAAACTCAATTTTAACCATAATAGATTAATCTAAAACACTCAATATTTTTTTATATGTTGACTGATATTGTCCCCGTAATATGTGAGAACATGGAATCTCATTTACAGTTTTCATTTATTTTTAAAATATTGTTTTGGAAAATATATCAGCCTTGGGGATTTGGGGATGCCCCCCCTGGTTGCAGCCAAACAAATTAAACAATATTTTTAAAACAAATGAAAACGGTAAATGAGAAAGCACATAATAGGATAATATCAATCACCAGAAAAATAGATTGGCTGTTTTTGATGAATCTATCATGGTTGAAATGGAGTTTAAAGTTATAATGGGTTTGTATAGGAAGCGGCCAAGTCAGTTAAAATGAACATCAAATACCTAAATAACTGTCTGGGGTGTTCACATGAGACTGAGTGAGTAGATCATTAAAAGTGTTTTTAGAGTAAAATATCCCTTTAAGTACCTGTCCCACAGTCTAAATTATTGTCACTTGATAGCCTATAGTTATACCTGGAACCCATAGTTTCAGTCATGAGACTAATTGAATTACCACGGATGACTTTGCTTGTCCACTAACTTTAAAAATCTGAACTAGGCCTATAGAGCCGCAGCACAATCATTTCTTCATTTGAATTTTACAAAGGGCAGTCAAACAATGAATCATGTAAATAATTAGAATGTGACAGTGTGCATAATTGAATTCAGTGGCACGTGACTCGAAACAGTGTGTAGATTTTCCCTACTCACAACAGGGCAACTTTGAATTGTAGTTGTTTTGCAAGTGTACAGTACCTGCAATTTCAAACGAAAATGTGTGTGTGTGTGTGTGTGTGTGTGTGTGTGTGTGTGTGTGTGTGTGTGTGTGTGTGTGTGTGTGTGTGTGTGTGTGTGTGTGTGTGTGTGTGTGTGTGTGTGTGTGTGCGAGCACACGCGCGTGTGCATCAGCAGAGAGAGAGAGAGAGAGAGAGAGAGAGGGGGCTGGATCTATGCATGGGCATGGGGAGCAATGCCCCCCTAAATGCCCAGACTGCCCCACCAAACATGATGGCATGCAACACAAACCAAATTTCAAAGATATGTCAAATTAAAGTGCTTACAGACATATTTAAAATGATTTGAAACACTACTAACTACAATTGTGGCCCCACTAGACCAACAGCATTTCATCATTAAAAACAGAAAACTCTCTGAGTCAGGCCTTTAGCTTTATGCATGCTGCAACTTCAACAACAACAACTGATGTTGTTATTGATCCTTTACTTGCCTAATAAAAGTCATGTAACAGAAAATGGTATGGGTGCGTCTTCATCGCCTGTGTCGCTCCGCGATGAAGCCGCACCCATACCATTTTCGCCTGCCCCCCAATTGGAAAATGTTACATCCGGGCCTGAAGAGAGAGAGAGAGGTACTGTAGTGATCAGATCTGTAATTTACTCCTTGTGGGCCATGCCAACCATAACAAACCGTGACACTGCATTTCTGTGTGAGTAATGTTTCGACATTACCAGCCACATTTTCAGAAGCAAAAACCAGTACTCGCATTAGACGGCAAGAAATTGGTTTGAAAATGGCCATCCTCCCTCTAGTGAGCTGTGGAATGGGCTGTGGTCTATTCCATCACATTTTACAGCTAATTTCACACAGCGACGACAACGAGAGATGCAAATGTGTTTGTGGTTTCAGGCATGAACTGAGATTTATGGCCGTCGCCTGCAATGGCCCCTCACAGGTTCCACTGGGGGAAAAAAGGTGCAACTTCTTGTGATAAATCCTCCAAATTAGTGTCTCCTTTCAAGTCACTCAGCAGCTATTAGATGCACAAGGGGAGGCAGAGTAAAGGCCTGATTTATGCTGTGTCATACGTTAATGTCAATCTACAAGCCGGCGGTGTTGTGAGTTAGTTAAAGTTTACAGATCTTTTGTGGATATTTTGGGACTGAGAGACTGGGTAGCAACAATATGTGGGCAGAGAAAGGCGTTTAAGATTTACAGTGGAATTTAATCTGCACTACAAAATGTCTCAAAAATAAGCTGATAATAATTGCTCACTTTTTACTAAAATAAGCAAAAGAAATCTGCCAATGGAACTAGTATGTTTTGGATTTTCAAGAAAATACTAAACATGCTAGTATTTATAGCTTGTAGGAATAGATGGTGGATCTTATTTTAAGATGATAAGCTATTCTTTTTTTATACACTTGATAAGATTTTCTGTTTTTGCAGTGTGCACTCTACTGGCTATGTGTTCTACTTGATAGATGCAGTTATGTTCTGCATCAATTATGCATGGCATAGTATAGCTTTTCTTGAATGTAGAATCAAATTAGAATGCTGTGGAACAAAAATCGAATGTCCCTCAAGCATTAATGGCCAGACAAGTCCATATAGCCTAACAGTATAGGCAGGGACAAAATTACAGTTTTGTTTCATTTTTTGCAAGCAACTAGAAGAGGCAATACTTTCATAACCCTGCACCGGGAGTTTTGTTTTCACACGAACATGTACACGCGCACGGAACCCACACAAACCGATAACCTTTTCATTTCTTTCGACAACCGGCTCCACTACTTTCGTATGAATGATTACTTCTAAATGCACTGGGCAGATTTACTCATCCTATTTCCTCTAAAGCAAAAATCATAATAATTGATGAGCCAGGTATGCTCATTTATTAAACTGACGGTCCCCTGGAATTGTTCCTCCGGGGCCTGCGTCGATGTGGTCTTCTTTTATTTTATGATCTAATGGCTTGCCGTCGGTGGGAGCCGGGCCATTAATAATGGTACGCCAACCCATTTGCATTTTTGCTTTGTGGTCATTTTCGCATCGTCCCTCATGGCTATCCCGCATTATTTTATGATATTACAAGGCGCAATGCGTGCCCTTTTACTGCTGTGGAACTTGGGCGAAATACATAAATCAGAATGAAAAACATACCTCTCCAACGCTGCAATTTATTGGCAGATATGGCAAACTGTTTGACCGTAATGTATTCACACAGCGGCCATTTGCTCAGGGTATGGTACACATAGGCGATTTTAGGCTGTCCCAGCAGGAGGGGGGGCATAGATCTCTAACTCTTGAGAGCGTAAAATGAAACCAAATGTACCCGTAAGGGTACATTTCGTTTCATTGTACGCTCTCAAGAGTTACAGATAAAGTTATACAGATAAAGTTTAAAGAAAATTGTGTGTGTGTGTGTGTGTGTGTGTGTGTGTGTGTGTGTGTGTGTGTGTGTGTGTGTGTGTGTGTGTGTGTGTGTGTGTGTGTGTGTGTGTGTGTGTGTGTGTGTGTCTAGAGCCACATGTGGCTCTAGAACACAGCCTTAGTGGCTCCATGGCTGTAGCAGCATTACATACACACTGTGGCTCTAGAACACAGCCCTAGTGGCTCCCTGGATGTAGCATTACTACATACAGTACACACTGGGGTGATCCGCCAATAAACATTTCAGTCACTGACATTTGTACACTCTCAGTAGAAAAAAAAAAGAAAATGGGTGAATTCTCATTCAAGGGCTTATTATTAGGCTTACATTTTTTGCGGCTCCAGACAGATTTTGAATTTAATTTTTGGTCAAAAATGGCTCTTTCAACATATTGGGTTGCCGACCTCTGGTATAGGCTAACAGGTTATATAAACATTTTGCATTTATTTGGCTTAGTTATTTTCGATGTTTATTATTTTCAAGCAATCCCATGCTGTAAATTGTGCTGAAATGCCTGTGCACCGTGCCAGGAAGAAAAATGCTCCGGTGTAGTGGGGGGCCTTTGGCTGGCAGTGGCCCAGGGGCCCATAATTTCATAATCCGTCTATGTGTGCGTGTTGGCACGTGCATGCTCGACACTGATGACACTCTCATGGAAGTATTCAAATGCTTCCAATATTGGTACCACCTCAGGCAATGCTATCTCCAATTATATCATTGTTGAAAGGTGACATGTTTCATTATGGGTGATGTTTGCTTTTCAAGGTAGGGTACTTTAGAGACTATAATTAAACAGTGATGGGGCATTCATGCAATTTTATTATTAATGCCTGATTAATGCTGACACAGTTTTCTACTACAGCAAGCAACTAGTACACCCTCAAAGTGAGTTAGAAAATGACTAACATCTACTTGATATTGATGATGTCATATTTTAGAATTAATTATACTGGGGAGTATACTGGGGGTTGAGATATACAGTATAGGCTATTGTGAATGATGTACAAAAGCCTTCCTAGTAGAAGTCTGACAGCTTTTTTACAGCATGTTTATGGCACACAGTGCTACTTCCAGGTCCGGATGTACCATTTCACATTTGGGATGGCTTTGCGCCACGGGCGATGAAGCCGCACTCATACCATCTTTATTAGGCAAGTAAAGCATCAATAAACACATCAGTTGTTGTTGAAGTTGCAACAGACACACAGTCGCAGCACGCATAAAGCTAAAGGTTGAATGATGAAATGGTGTTGGTTTAGTGGTGCCACAATTGTAGTTGGTAGCAGGAGTAGTGTTTCAAATCACTTTAATTATAAGCACTTTAATTTGAAATATCTTTGAAATTTGGGTTGCCACCATGTTTGGTGGGGCAGTCATGGCATGCCTAGATCCACCGCTGGCTACTTTTACAGTTTCCCCTCCATCCTCACAAGATAATTCAAGTTGTTGTGTTTTCAGCAAATGAACGTAGTTTAGGTTGTTTTCTGTAGTTGGCCAGATCCTTCATGTTTTGCAATGAAGGCCAAGGCCAAGGCCCACCCCCGCTCGATCCTAATTGGACGAAGTGATATTTGAGAAAGTGGGTCTAGTCTGGCACGCATAGTCAAATGTCATAGATGTATTATATTTATATAAAAACTATGACAGTTCTTGGTTCGAAGCTAAAAGTCAGCAGTAGCCACAGGACTGTTTCAGTGTTGTTGTTGTTTCAGAGTGCTGAGAATGCCTTGCACCAGCAGGTGGCACTGTTATGACAGTGAAACACGTGTAAAAATGTCTGAGACCCACAAATGAACCTTTGAGTAGGCCTATGTATTTTTGGCTATGGACATTACTGTATAATAAGAGTTTGTCCTAGCATGGACATTGGAGATATGAAATGATAATTCCATTTGAATTTGTTGAAATCAAATGATATATACATGAGATACAGTTTGTGACATTGAAGCATGTTCATACGAAGTGATATGAAAAATGAATTTAATTACAGGGTAATTATCTCACTTTTCTAATGACTGAGGACCCTCTACTGGTCTAGAACTCCCTCAAGGACCCCTGGCTTATAGGACACGAATTGAATATTGGCAATTCTAAATACGACAAATACATTTTAGAGTAGGGTGACCATATTCTCAAAGGAGAAAACCAGGACACCTTAGCGGGGGGCGGGGGGGTTTCCACGAAATATTCAGATATCGAACAGGCGCTACTATCGCCTCGAACAGCTTTTTTGTGTTTTTCTGTGTCAATGTGGGATTTTAGGTCCCTTGCACCATTATTGCAGAGCGAGACATACGTGCCTGCTTTGCAAACAGTGCACAGTGCTTCACTTTTGTCTCGCCCCGGTCTGAATACAGGGAATCTTTTCTGTAACTCGTCTGTAAACGTGCACTTGCGCTTGGGCATGGTGGTGGAGACTGACAACCACGCTGTCTAGTGTCTACTAACTGATTGACGAAGGCTGCCTGCACTGACTCTGCTCAGGGCTGAGGTCATTGTGCGCAGTGTCCTAGTGCCTGTCGATTTACTGGTCCGATGTAAGCAAAGACGTGTCGGAAAGGAACTGAATGAAAGTAATTTTACAAAAAACAGGACATTTCCTCATTTTCTAAAAAAAAACCAGGACACCCAGGACAGGACGTGAAATACGGACATGTCCTGGGAAATACGGACGTATGGTCAGCCTATTTTAGAGGATATATTTTAAGGTGGGCTCACAAAATGGTGGCAAACAGATGACAAAAAAATACATTGAATTTGACTTTGAAGACTGAGTAAAACTAGGCCTGATCACAGGACACACATACCACACATTTCCATATCCTTTATTCACGCAACCTCAGTCACAGACAGACAGACAGACAGACAGACAGACAGACAGACAGACAGACAGACAGACAGACAGACAGACAGACAGACAGACAGACAGACAGACAGACAGACAGACAGACAGACAGACAGACGTGCACACACAAATAAGTGTGTTCCTTTTTGATATTCAAGTGGGCTACTCAATTTGCTGCAAGTGTTTAAGAGGGGCACGGGGACACGCTGTCTCATTTACAGTTCCCCGCACGAGTTCACAAACCCCATTATGAGAAAACTCACAAGCAAGAATTATGCTAATGTTAACCCAGATACTGATGCATGCATGCAAACACCCTCTCTCCGTTTGCTTTGATTTTGTTGTTATCCGTGTTATGTTGGCTGTAATATTTGAAATATCCCGATAAAGCTGCGTCGAACCGTGTTTCGTTTGGCGTAATCCTCTTGTGTTTGGACGTTTCAAGAGTTGTAACGTTGTATAGCGTCGCGGCCTGGTGATATTGTCTTGCAATACCATCAAGTCCTCAACTCCCACAACACCAGATGGAGTGCTATTAACCATGTTCAACCGAGATTTGGCACAAACAAGGGACTTATTCCTTCCGCTCATATGCGACCAAAATTTGGAACGCCCTACCAACCGTCATTAAGACTTGTGAATCCCTTGACTCCTTCAAAACCGCTCTCAAAGGGCACCTACAGTCGGATGCAATTCGAAACTGGCCTCTGTAAAACAAAAGATGTATACTGTGTATATAATCGTGAAAACAAAACATTTGTCGGCGGGCTCAGGACAATGCGGTGCTAATGTGTGAGGGGCAGGGGGCTGCGTGGGGTGAGGCAGCGTTTTAACCAATCACAGTAGTACAGCAGTCTCCAGCAGTTCCATAATGAGGTAATAGAGTGGAGGTGACTGAGGTGGAGTTAGATTCTGTTTACAAAAACACCCAACCAAATGGACCCTTGCGGGTCCATTTGGTTTCATGTTTACACTTTAAAATATTCATCATTTGAATTAGCCCAAGTCTACACAACTAGGGAATGTAGACGATTAATGGTCATTTTGGTCTATATGTTTGACTGTTTCGTTTCCCAAATCCAGCCTGGAATTGAGGACAAAAAGCCAAAGAAATCTTTACCGGTAGTTTGGGGTCTGTGGGGCGAAAATGTCAACAAATGGTGTTCTGTGACTGGAATTCTGAATAAATAGTGGGCCCTGCGTATGAAAAAAGTTGAAAAGCACTGATCTAGCATATCGGGAGCAGTTTTGGGTTCAGTGTCTTTCCCAGCAGGGATTCTACTAGGGGTGGTACGATTCACTTACCTCACGATACGACACCTTATCGATTTAGGGTTCTGAATCGATTTATATGGCGATTCTTAGTTATACTGCGATTCGATTTGATATATGGATGTATCGCATTTTTCCCCACAAATGACTTTTATTATACTAGAACAAGGAGGATTCCACCCATTTTCAAGATTTTGTGCACAAATGGAACCAAATGGACCCTGACGGGTCCATTTGGTTCCATTTGTACACCCTCGGAAAAAAGGTCCTGAAAGAAAAATCATTTACAAACACAACACAAACACAACTTGATGATGTCAATATAAATAACAAAAAGTTCAATCATACACATCAATGCAGCCTGATAACGTTAGTCAGTCTTTCTGACATGAACAAATTAATCAATAGGACCTACATAAATATCACAAAAATCAATTTTGAACATGGTGAATCGATATTGATATAATGGCATTTAGAATTGTGATATATTGGTATATTGATTTTTTTGCCCACCCCTAGATTCTACCCACCGACACACAGACCATTGGACAACCTGTTCCAACCTGTGGACACCCAGTATCCTGTCTGTATCCTGATGTCTGTATTCTCTGAAGTACAGGAAAGGCAGCATTGCGTATAGTTCTGCATTCAGCCTCATGGTATACTGCTTGCCCAAGTAATCATTACGCGTAATGTGCTTCAAAACAGGCCTACTTGTTGCTGCGCCCATTTCCGACGACCGCCTGTGTTTTTCTCGAAGACAACCACGACTAATTTATTTACCGCACGTGTATTTATTTGCGGAGGGATTAATGAATGAGTCACTCAGCAAGCTTTGTGGTTTGCAGCTTGTCGGCAACTATCACGCCAGGCTTACAGTGTACCGTATGTGTACCGTATACAGCGGCTGAATGACAATCACCTGTGTTTTCCACTCATTTAAAATTCAGCATCAATTATGTGTGGGTGAAAAGAGGTTCCACCGAATCATTAGTAATCATGTAGGGCGGCCATTCTGCCGTATTGGCCTGTCAGCACTATTGACGATCTGCAGTGTACAGTGAAAATAAAATAGCGCTAGTATTTTGTGCACAGCACAGCCTGCCCCGGTCCCAATATGCCACTATACGCCCACTCCGGTGCCTGTGAAGTTCTGCGACCAGCAGAGAATTGCTCCAGACTTGAACCCATGAAGAAAGGAAGGAAGTAAAAGTCCAAGCATGGCGAAAAGGTGAAATTAGCGGTGCATTCCAATTTTACCTTGGACCTTTACTCCTTCTGTTGAGACAGTCAGGGTCATACACTGCTGGTGCTATATTCCTGCACAGTAAAAAGAATATATATATTAAGGGGTTTTAGAAGCATTTTCCCTCCAATGTACAGCAGCAAAAAGAGAGCTCCCCAAACACTACAAACTCAGTTATTCCATCATGTATTGTGCAGTGTGAAGCTTAACAGCACAACTTCCTGTTGGTACCCTAAACATACAGTATATATGGGTACATACATACTTATACACAGACAGGCAGATAGACAAAGGACAGACATTGGGTGCAATTCCAGATCGCTTGGTGTAGCCAGGTATGGTGTAAGTCCTCTCATTGGCTGCATGGCAGCAAATCAGGTTTGGGGCCGTGCTCATTGGTTGCATGGCAGCAAATCAGGTCTGGGCCCTTGAGGTAGGCCCGAAAGCCTATACCACCAGGCCTGGGCCTGGGCCTACCAAATAGTTATCCAGAATAATTAAAACCAGTCATCAAGAGCTTCAAATCATGATGAACAAAGCAGGGGAGTGCAGTAACATTTTTAATTGGGGGGGTCAGGTGATTTCTGAACCTTTTGACTTGCAGGTTTTAATTATTCTGGGTAATTATTTGGTAAGCTCAGGCCCAGGGCTGGTGGTATAGGCTTTCGGCCTACCCAAGGCCCCAGACCTGATTTGCTGCCATGCAACCAATGAGCACGGCCCCAAACCTGATTTGCTGCCATGCAGCCAATGAGAGGACTTACACCATACCTGGCTACACCAAGCGATCTGGAATTGCACCCATTGTCTGTACACATTGGCTACACGTCTCAAAAAACAGGATTAGGATTAGGAATGAGAAAAACAGTCAAATTAATTCAAATTGCCTTTTTTTTTTCTTTTTTCAAACACACAAAAAAGACAAGAAACAAAACATGACAAGACATTGTCATGTTTACAGACAAAAAACACAACACACACACACACACACACACACACACACACACACACACACACACACACACACACACACACACACACACACACACACACACACACACACACACACACACACACACACACCACCCACACCACCACCACAGATTTAGCATGACATGTACAATACATTTCATCTTACCAGAGTCTTTGTTTTGCTACAATTTAGTAAGGCGCGTTGAAGCGTAGCCCAGAAGGGTCCATCATACTGTATCTAGGACTAGGGGTTTCCAGTTGGTGAACCCATCCATGTTATCGAGTAGGAGATAAGTCAGTTTCTCCACAGGGACCACAGACATCACCTCCCTGTACCAATCATCCAGTGTAGGGGTGTCTCTATGAATCCAGGGTTTGAGTATGGATTTTTCTCGCCAAGTATAAGAGAATTCCAAATAATTTGGCATTGTGTCACTGTGGCTGGATACCTAGCTGCTAGTACACATGATGGATTCAGATTATATCCCATCAAGGAGTCCAGCTCATTCTTCACATCATTTCAAAACACCTGCATCTTTGTATTTCCAGAGCATGTGTGCATACTGCATAGGGTACAGTTACCAGTAGCTGTGCAGCTGAGACCTAGCTTGCTTCTCAGTAAAGGTGTGTAATGGAGTCTATGTCACATTTTGAAATTTATTGTACTGTGAAGTGATAAAAGAAAACGTGAAGAAGAAGAGGAGGCGGAGGCGACTGGCAAAGAGGATGCTAATTTTGTAAACACTGTCTGAGGCGACAGAGTTTGAAATACATAGCCGATGTGCACAAATCCATATCGCCACACGCATTCTACAAAACGGAGGCTCCAGCTGGTCGTATAATAAACGGCCGGCACGTGTGCGGATAGAATCATATCCGAGATTGTTTATTACCGTATTTCATCACGCATTCTTGTCTTTGTGCATAGTTACGAAGCAATAAAATCCAACGGCTCTGCTTACTCGTGATTTAATCATCTGTCTGGTTGATGATAGGACCTGCAGTCTGGGATAATTAGTTGATTAGAGCATAATAAACATTTTCCATGGATGGAGAGAGAAATAGGACCCTTTCAACAGGACCTGTTATTCCTTTAAAAAAGTGGATTGCCCATATGCTCCATACAATAACCTTGTTCCTGCATGACTACAACAGCAAAGGACCACTTCACCACTTTTCAACATATCTTCATATTATAGGTCCTCAATAATGGACATGATAAATCACTCGGCAGATTTTTTTCCTAAACAATATGTTTTTTTTTGAAAAATAATATTTATATTTTTACTATCGGGAGGCTGCCAGGAATAGAAAGTCTGCTGTTTCTATAGCTTGGATTCCGCATTGATGATGTCATTGGGGGACGGGTTTCTGAACTGCCCACAGTCCTCCTGTGAGACAAAAACAGAGTAGAAGAAATAGTGATATTTGTATTAGTGACGATCATATGAAGATTCGTTGAAAAGTGTTGAAGTGGTCCTTTAATGCAGCGGTTTTCAACCAGTGGTGTGGGGACCACCAGTGGTCCATGAGAGAGCTCCAGTTGGTCCCCAGGGTAAATGATGGAGAGTTGGTGTCACGGTACGTGACAGGCCCACATTGTAATTTGTACCCTGTTTTGGCTATTTTGTATTGTTAGAGTTTTTACCCACTGTTTCCTTGTGTTTCTGTAGTTTTTGTGCCTTTCCAGTTGGTGTTGTTCTTGCTTGGAGTACCTTTTATTTTTGTAGTAGTATATTGTGCCTTTCTGTCTACCCCCTGTAGTTCTGTACCTGCCTTGTCTTACTAGTCCTGTGATTGCCTGTGTTTCCACCTGTGCCCTCTTAGTTCCCCAGCCAATCCCTGTGTTGATTTAGTCTTTTTTACGCTCTCAAGAGTTAAATATTCATCATCTGAATTACTACCACTTCATTATAATAAACAATTAGAGAATGTAGAAAATAAATTATCATTTTTGATCTACTTTATGTTTTGCCTGTTTTGTTTGCGAAATCCAGCTTGGAATTGTGGACAAAAGCAAAATAAATCTTTAGTTTTAGTGGGTCTGTGAGGCAAAAACTTCATCAAATGGTGGTCCGTGGCTAAAATGCAGAATAAATAGTGGGGCCTGGGATGAAAAAGGTTGAAAACCTCTGCTTTAATGAATAGAAGGCCCAAACGAGCTTGTCACCACAAAACAAATATTTGTTTCATTTGTTTTATTCTGTTTTGCCGCCGTGCCACAAGGTGGATAAAACCATGATGGGGCTTTCAATCTTTGTGGGTTCAGTCAGAGCTTGCCAACAACTTCTCGCTTCTGTGCAGCACTGAAGAGAGGCTAGTACAGTGATTAATGGCCATCTGAATGGCAGCTCTCCGTGTTATGAGAGCTAAAGCTCTATCTAATGGCTGGAGGCCATGCTCCTGTAGATCTACCTCTGCATTTGTTACCAAACGCAATTTTCCTAATGGCAACTTGCAGAAAATTATACATTCGGAATGCCCACAAATGGGCTGATGTTGCAAGCAGTGGAAGCCCAGAGGTTATGAATATGGAGCCTGTATAACTGGTAGATTAGTGAACAATGAACATGCTCATAATCCTTCACCTGGAACTGGATATCTATGAGGAGAGGGTAAATGAGTACCCCTTGAGCAAGGCACTGTAGTCCCCAAACTTTACTGCTGTGGCCACTTATGTAAATTGAGTATAATGTATTTGTATGGAGATCTGAGTTATAACACACCTAATGTTCTCAAACATTTAAAACACATGTAATATGTTCTTTAGTTTAAACATAGTTGTCTCCACCATAAGGTGGTGACTATGTTTCACCCCGTCTGTCCGTCCGTACGTCTGTCCGTCCGCACGTCTGTCCGTTCGCACATCTGTCCATTTGCTGTAAGGCTGTATACCGAAGCTCGGGATTCGAACCACTCGCTCGCTAAGGTCGCCACGCAAACGAATATTAATGATCCCGAACCATTCGCATTTATTTATTTATTTATTTATTTAACTTTTCCCCAACATCTAGTAGATCTGAGACATTGAGGGGTCAGAAACTTGCTGTGAAACGCGCTGTTACTGCAGTTGGAAATGCATTGTTTTCACTGAAGGTGTCCCATTTTCAATAGAAGTCTATGTAGGCGATCCGCCATTAGACTAGCTCTAGGAAGTGAACGCAACTCCGTCTGTGCTCACGGACTTGGGTTGGTTTTATGGTTACCTGACCAGCAGCAGCAGGTACTTAAGACTATATATATACAACATACACGTAGTCTAATCTTGGCAAACAAATAATTAAACAAGCCTTTGGTAAGGTTGGTTTTATGGTTAACTGGCCAGCAGAAGCAGGCACTTAAGACTATATATACAATAGAAACGTAGTCCAATCTTGGCAAACAAATAATTAAACGAGCTGACAGACGGCCTTTATTGGCAATCAAAACAGCGTGTTACCTGTGGCTGTGTCGGATCGGTCTCATCAGAAAGGAGAGAAAGGAGAGCGGTGTCATGACTGATGTATTCACTAATGTCAGTCACATCACAGAGCAGTAGAAAACTTAGCTACCGATGACAACATGCACAATGTTAATAGGTAGGCTAGGAGAGGCGTGCAGGGGGCGGAGGGGGGGGGGGGGGGCAGCATGCTTTTTTTTTAGCGAAGGTTCGAAGCTCGCCCTATAATTTCTGGCAAACACTCGAACGCCAAAATAAGGCCAACTATACAGCACTAATTTGCTGTTACGTCACCTGCAGGGTGACGTAACAGTTGCCTGGATGGGTGAAACATGTTTCACCAGTATGGTGAGTCACCACTAGTGACTGTTACATCACCCTCACAGGGTGACATAGCAGTCACCCTGTGGGGGTGACTGTTGTCCTCACAGGGTGACGTGACCTGAGCTGGTGGAGACCTAGTTCATATTTTTATCCCTTGGGGGCGCCATTTTACTGCACCTGTCATAGGTTTGACGTCCCTTTTTCCCTGGAGACCCACCAAATGGACCCTTACGGGTCCAATGCAAACTGCATTGGGGGATCTCAAGGTGAAATGTAGAAAAGGGGTCATCTCAAAAATCAAGAGCATTATGTAACATACCACAGGAATCGAGGTAGATGGGTGGATGCCCAATGTGTTTTGGTGTGGAATTCTCCTTCCTGAATCCATGGAGGTATTTCCATTGTGTGGGAGCAGGATAAATACACCTGGACAAAACAGAAATGTCATGGATGATGTGTTTACGAGCAAAGTTTAACTCACACTTTCCTGAAATAAATTATTCATATAGTTTCAGATCCAAAGATGTTGTAGAAGAGGTGAATCAAGGTAAGACTTCAGTAGTTGTGTAAAAAGAGATGAACTTTAGCTACAATCTCAGCAAGAATCCCTGAAGATGTGCTTGACAGAGCAGCCAGCACGTTATCTTGGTTCTGTCTGACAGGCAGCGCTATCATGAAGGCAAATAACACTAAAACGAATAAACTCATATCAGGGTATCCAGGAATCAAACAAAGGTGGAATAACACTGAGGCTGATCCCCATCTACTGACTCCTATCACCTCACCAAGCAGCCAGTGGATGTTAAAGCGCAAATAACATACATTCCAAAAATTGTGTATGCCCCTCACGCTTATTTCTAATGGGTTCAAAATCAACACTCTGATATAACCAGGACATTGTGGTATTGTCATTTCTCAGAAAGAAATGCCAGTTCCACAGTGTCCTGAGGTGGGAGGGCACTGATATATGCACAGCACACTATTTAATATTTGAGTCATTATTATAATACTGACTCAAATATTATGTATAATAATACTGAGCTCTCAACCAATGGTAACAGTCACAGCCACTGGTTATCGGTCAGCTACCGTTTTCGGTCGCAGCAGGTATCCTGTCCGTCGCGGCAGGCATCCTATAAGGCCCAGATGTAACATTTCTCATCTTTGAAATTTGGGTTGTGTTGCTTGCCATTGTGTTTGGTGGGGTCGGGGGGTTAAGGTAAGGTTTAGTTGTATAGGTTTTACGGAGGTTATGTTTAGGTTTGTGGTATAAGACAAGTGTTTTGTATCTTACAACATTATGTATGAATACAATACAGAGAATGTTTGCATTTGCCATCTTTCTTTGTTGAAGAAGAGTCTATCTATGTCTATCGAGTCTATCTATATGTCTGAGATAACTAATCTTACTTATCTTTCATAGTGGTTTAAGCCCGGTGGAAATGTTGTATTAAGTTTTAAAATCCATTGTTTTTCTGCAAACCATAGTAAAATGCTGTATCTCGCTGACTGGTTTAAAATTAGGTATTTCTCGGGAGCACCAGAAATACAAAAAAGTAAAGAGTTGAATTTAATGTTACTTCCTCTGTGTAAACTGCCAGAAAAAACATGTTTTCATAAATGCACCATTTGGATTTATAACACCTATCAACTGTATTAACCTTGTTAGCAACAGCTGTGCATAGTTTGTAAGGCAAGCACATGCACATTAGGATAATGCATTTTATTGTGCCATTCGGGGAAAAAGAAAATGTCAGGCATGGTGGTGGTTAGATTTGGCTGACAGCCCTATTAAATCCATTACATCTAGTACATGTTGATGGAAGGTCACTGTGATGCTCTTTTCTTTTCACATGATTCCAGGTTGTCTGAGAACAGAAAAATGCATTAGAATAATACAGACCCCTTAGCATGTGAAGGTAAATGGTACAATTCTATATAGCCGACTGAATGTGAAATGATGTTCCAATGGCCCAATGTTTCAGAACACCATTGTGAGTCAGCATTCATTAATGGTACCTATAGAAGCTCTTACTCTCTCGAGCACATATGTCAAACTCAAGGGCCGAGGACCAAATCAGGCCCACGAATGAATTATCTTTGGCCCGCGGGATGGTATTTAATTACCGTCGTTGCAACATTCAACTCATGAATTTTACCTTCAACTGAGTCTGGATAGTGCCTGCTTGACTCCAATTTCCCTGACATCACCTGTTGCGTAGCGCCGTTGTTGTTTCTGATTGGATGTTGTTCCAAAGGTAAACTGTTGTTTTTTTTCCCCAAACAAATCAGAAGCCTCGACTGTATTTCGGCCTTCATAAGCCACACCCACTCGTGGAGATAGGCTCCTTGCCAGACGGAGTTGCGTTGGAGTTGAATTCGAACGTCAACATAGCAGTCTTGTATCAAGCTAGCCCTCTGGTATATCTGGAATATTGCACACACCATGGATGGAACTCTTTGCTTTATTTTCTCACCTCAATGGATTTACTTTCTCAATTTACTACGAAAGCCCTGCTTGGAGATATAAATGAGACAAAGCTGAAATCTTGCTATATGCGTATACAGTATATATAGCAATATTTCAGCTTTGTCTCATTTATCTCTCAAATACAGCTGTAACAGCCAGTGGAGAGACCTCAGCTTTGCCTCATGTACAGTATCTCTCAAATACATCTATAGCAGCCAATGGAGAGAGTTCAGCTTTGCCTCATTTATGGATCCTAGTATTGCCAGTATGCCAGAAAGAGGCATAGGTGATCTTTTGGTGATCTTAAAATGACAAATAAACGTGGTTACATTTGTCTTTCTATTAAAGGACATGCATGATTTTGATGCTAAATTACTTTTGCTGTTTTCCTGGGATGCCTTGTACACTGGTGCCCCGTGTGTTGAAACGCAGCTAGGCCAGCGCGTCCGTCTGACCCACAAATTGTACCAATTGTTCTATTTTGGCCCGCCGCGTATTTGAGTTTGACAGCCCTGCTCTAGAGGATGATAAGCAGATTGGGGGCAGTCAGAGGGGATAGCAGGTGCTCACTCAGATAACGTGACAGACAGGCAGGGGTGGTGTGACCCGGGTGATTCGATTGGAACATAACAGCAGAGCACAAGCCCAAGGGTTCAAACTACAAAAATCAATCCGCAGTTTTGGCAGACGACGCAACAGATTTTGCTTGAAAAGCAGTTATCATTGGCCAGCAACAGAATAGACTGACAAGAAGAAATACATGATTTTCCAACATGACAATTATAATGATTTAAAGGACGATTTCAGTACTTTTTCTTCATATGGTCCTAATTGATCCTGACAAGGTTAAAGCAGAAAATACCACCATTGTTTCCGACTCGATCCGTGTCTCATGGGGAGGGCTGTGGGCAGTCCAGACGCCCGTCACCAGCCGTGGAGCGACTGACGTGCCTCGCTAATTTATTTTCAATTAGAGGCATGTGTTTATTTTGGGCGTGCGGAGATGCTGAGAGGCGATGGCGTAAGCAGCGACCAAACCTCTGAGGAGGAGTTTTTTTTTTTTTTTTTTTGCAAGGTTAATGTTTTGTCTTCTTGTGATAATTATATATCTTGTGGTAATTATGTTACATTTTGATGAAAATTACTGTTGGAAATCATTCAAATGTGTATTTTTTTAATAGTTTTTGTATATATTTTCTGGCATCTGTTTGTTTTGATATAAGCTATGCACTATAGTTATTAGTTAAACATGACATGTAATGTTAGTCAGCCATTTAATATAGGCCTATGTTTTTGCTGAGAACTCTCTTGAGGTGATCACTGCTGCTGAGTAAACTGTTCCTTGTTTATTCGCACCGAAACAAGTGCTCTTTATTTGTATTGCTATAATTATTAGATCAAAAGAACGCAGACAAATTGAAATCACCATGTCGGTTCATGTCTGACTGAATAAGCATTATCTATTAAGACGTGTAGCTTTTGGCAGTACCGTAACTACCTTGTTTTATTTTAGTTTCACTTACAGCTTGGAATGGAAACCTGTTTGTGTCTCAAGCTATCACAGTCTCTCAGCCAAAAGTCCTGTCCCTTTGGGCTATGGGATGGCTTAATCTCACTGCAGCCAGAATAAGGCTAATGTGACGCACCATTAGGTTGTCTCTTGGAAGAGTCACCCATCTCACTTGGAAGAGTCACCCATCATCACTTCTCCAATATACGTGCAGCAACCTTCTAATTCTTCATTAGTCTGATCTAGAAGACAGTGGCGTTTCTACACAATTTGGAGCCCCAGGCAAGATTTTCCCAGGACCGCCCCCCTCCCACCCCTTCACGGACCCTTACGGGTCCGTTTGGTTTGTGCGCACTTACTGAACCCACTGTGCATTTTCTCAGGAAAAATGGGTTTCTCATTGATAAAAATGGGTAGAGCACATGGCCGCGGGAACTATTTTACAGTAGCAGGGGCTGAGCATGGAAGCGGGGGTGCGCAAAAATGCGCGTGCGCGCGCTTCATGCACGCGCATTTTTGCGTGTTAAAGTACTCTTTAATTTCCCTCTCCACACACAAGTTATGAACAAGATGCCTATAATGTGAAATAGCATATTTATTAGGCCTGGCCTACATAAATCACTTGTTTTGAACATATAGGCTGAATGAATAGGCCTATAAAATCCTCACGCAGGATATATAATCACAACAAACGCTCAACAGCAACACAAACTCAAACAACTGACAGTTCCAAACCCATCATAAACGGGCATATGCCTATTTAGTCCACATGAGATTTAGCAAGGCGCAAAAAATATAAATTATAGGCTAAACAGAGGAGCTGAGGTCCAGTAGGAGGTATATTTTTATAAGTCCCAATAGCAACAAGTTGACAGCGCAGCGCGCTTGGGTTCGGCGACCCGTGTGTTCACATCATCATCATCATCATCATCATCATCATCATCATCATCATCATCATCATCATCATCATCATCGTCATCATCGTCACACAGCCCTCCCCGTCAGAATCGAACAGAACACAATACATAATATCTCACATTAAATTTCAGCAGCAGGCAGCAGTTCAGTTGGCACGGCGGCCATAGTAATTAGTTAATACTATATTATTTCTCGCATATTTCCCATATTCGTAAATATTAGTGAGAAATATTATAGTTAAATAGTAAAGGCTTTAGCCTACGTTATACTCCAAAGGTGCTCTTGCGCTCCGGGGTGACGGCGATGAATTCCCTCATCCACAACCTCCTCCTCCTCTCCCTCCGACAACTGATCGATCCACGACATTATCATCCTTTTCAACAAAGTTAGCACTCGTCCCCTGTACATTGCTGCTGCTGGGACGAACAACTTTTGTTTTGGGCTTGGGCCCACCAAAGAAATCACTTATCCGCTTCTGAGCCATGCTGACTGACAACACAACACTCACTGTTAGGCCCAGCTGACGGTGGATTCAAACGGCGCGCACCATGCGTAAAGGAAAGGTAACCGAAAATAGCCGAAATAGCCGGAAACAGCATCAGCAGCCGAGCAGAGGTAATGATGAATATAAAAACAAACACCCCACCAAAAATGCATATTTTATTTTAGTCTCCATTATAATAAAGTGACATGTTTTATTATTATTGATATCAGAGATCGTGAGCGGAGCGGAGCGCGAGCGGAGCGGGGAGTGGAGCGGGTGGATTTTTAAGTGAGCGCTGAGCGCGTTTTCAAATGGGTCGGAGCGCGCTCTGGAGCGGGAATTATCCTCCGCTCCAGCCCGCTCCAAGCCGTTCAGTCCAGACAACGGCACACGTGTTCAGTAGCACAGCATAAACGTGTGGTTGTGGTTCAGATGGCGACTATAGGCCTACAGTGCCAGCAACACGATCAAGACATTTAAAATCCTCTCCGATGCTGCGGGAGGAAGGAGGAGATGATCATGATGGAAATTGGAAAAAAGAAAAAGTAAGCTGACTGTCTTGCTGTCTATCTTGCCTTAGATGCGTCACCTCGCTATTTATTTTGAAGCACTGCACATCATAACGGCAATTTGAGCGCAGCGACCCCCCCAATGATGTCCAATTCCCCCACAGTGTAACATCATCAATAACCTATTATCCCGTATGGCATTTTGGAAACGAAATAGCGCGGCATAAGATTATTCGCCGCACCTGTCTGGGTTAATATAGACAGTAGTGTAACTGCACATTTAACTCCTGTCTTAAATGTTTATGCTGTGAGGGGGGCAAATGGATGTAATCGACACATTTGGAATGTCGACGAATCGCGGCCCAGTGTCAAAATGTTGTCGATTTTTTTTTTTTTTTTTTTTTAGCCCGCGGCGCCCACGGGACCCAACGCAAAATGTTGCCATACGGCTCACAACGCAGCCGTGTGCATGTGTTCTGAGAGAATCAATGTCAACTTAGGCTACTGTCACTGTGTAGCCTACCTTTTGCAGTGTTTTATCAAAGATATAATCCATAACGCGGAGGGAAAGAATGTCCGAGGTCGCCTTCGTTCTTGCTTTCCTTTTTTCTTTTTTTTCGGCGCATTTACAGAGCCGATAAAAGGCTGCGCGCAGGGGGGAATGCCCCCCTAAACGCCCTAAATGTAACTCTGTTCTCATATAAGGTTTTCGCCTGCCCCCCCAGAATTGTGAAACCTTATATCCGGGTCTGACAAAAGCCGGCGAAGAGAGAGAGAGAGAGAGAAAAGAAAATCTTCCGAGTTTGAGCGCACGCCCGGCTTCAAAGACTAAAGCTTTGGAGGTCGCGATTTGACAAGAAAGCAGTGACATGTTCACAACGTCGGTGGTGAACTTTAGGTGTTTGTGATGTGCCGTGGTTCCAAAAAATAAGCAAATAAGCAATCATAGCCGTTTGTTTGAGACAGACTGCGGGGGAAGGAGGAGGAGTATAGGAGGACGCAGCACAGACGCGCACAGCACAGACATTGATAGTAGCCTAATGCCCGAAAGCAGCCTAATACCCGACAAAGAAAAAGCAGCAGCCTTTTTTTTTTCAGCCGTCAAATTTTGCTCCTGAGCGGGCCGGGCTGAGCGGAGCGCGGAGCGCGGAGCTGCCCAAATGAATAAGAGCGCGGAGCGGAGCGAGAGCGGTCTGGGAGGGGGTCCACGGGAGCGGATTGCGAGCGGGACCAAATACGTCGAGAGCGATGAGCGGAATTCTCGGCCGCTCCGCTCCGCTCACGAACTCTGATTGATATTATATATTTTTTATTTTATGTTATTTTTTTCCTCCTGTTTTGGGGCGTGCTGTGCCTGGTGGAGGGGGTGCTTTTAGCTCCTGTCTGAGGGGTGCTGTGTTTGAGGGGAGCAGGTGCTCCAGCCCCCCCAGCACCCCATGTTCCCTCAGCCATGGTAGAGCACGGTTTTATGGAAAGATGTAGTAAGATATAGTAGCTGTGTGTAGCTTGTGGGATTCTATTACAATTGGGGGCGTGTAGATCACCTATTTTGATAAACATTTAAAAGATAAACAGATCTTTTTTTTTTCTCCAGATTCTGTTTCTTTTTTAAATCTTCAATCCTGTACAAGAAAACATGGCCTGTTTTGGACATTCAAATGGTGATTATAAATCATTCAATTAATTTTGAAGCTGTGATTAATGTGAATTTGTGAAAAATAAAATAAAATTTTTAATCATTCAATTGTAAAACTACCCCATGTAAAACTACACCTTACCATTCTTTTACATTCTGATTGTGTAGACTTTGGGCTAATTCAGATGATGAATATTTTAACTCTTGAGAGTGTAAACATGAAACCAAATGGACCCGCATGGGTCCATTTGGTTTCATTTTTACGCTCTCAAAGAGTTACATCTGGTTAACCAACTTTCCATATTTACCTGGAACTCTCAAGGACCACTGGTGGTCCCCGGGCCGGTCAGGGTCAGCCAAAGGGCCGCATTTGGCCCCCGGGCCGCATGATGCCCAGGTATGGGTTGGATGATTCCACCTCTTCAGTATTACATGACTGTCCGCGCGTGTATATATATATATCGTGCTACCTAGTCTGATTTGTCCGCATGGCTGTGATCTGCTTCATGTAAGTCATTCATGCATGCTGGACTGTCAGACAGCTGCAGACAGGCAATCAGTCACAGCCAGACGCCATCAATCACAAAAAGCACTCCACTGGGTCTGTCCTTCACTTCCTCCAGCACTCACTGCATGACCCCAGAGAGCAGGGGCGGATCTAGGCATGCATGGGCATGGGCCCCCCTAAATACCCACACTGGACACCAAACATGATGGCATGCAAAACAACCCACGATATTTCAAATTAAAGTGCTTATATTTAAAATGATTTGAAACACTACTACTGCTACTAACTCATTACAATTGTGTCAACACTAAACCAACAGCATTTCATCATTGAAAACAGAAAACTCTCAGACCTCAGACCTTTAGCTTAATAGCTTTATGCATGCTGCGTGTCTGTTGCAACTTCAACAACTGATGTTATTATTGATGCTTATATTACCTAATAAAAGTCCTATACCCAAAAATGGTATGGGGGCGGCTTCATCGTCAATGAAGCCGCCCCCATACCACCCCCCCCCCCCCCCCAAATGGGAAATGGTAAATCCTCCTGCACTCACTGTATGACACCAGAGAGAGAGACTCACCAGATATAGCTTGGTGTCTTTTTCACGTTATTGATAAATAATAAAGCCTATAAGTGTACTCACTTTTTAACTATTATTTTGCCTATTTTTTGTTCAGTTTATCGCACTCCCACTACTGTTTACTGTGTCTCTCAGAGTGTCTCTCTGAGTCATAACTCAGTCCAACATTCACTGTCTCTATAATGTTTACAGTGTTCTCCCCCGCTATGTGTTTTTTAACTGAAGGGGCCACTTCGCCTTGTGCCGTGTATAAATAGTAAAAGGTGAATTTATACTCTATAGTGCCTTTATCCAAGGCACTTCGCATAGACTGTGGATCCCATTCACCCATTTGCACACTAATAATAAGCTTTATTTAATAATAAGCTTTATTTGTATTGGCGTGCACAGAGAGTTTCAAGGGCATGTGCTCAAATGTAACCAGGAGGGCACTCTGCGAAAAATTGAGTTTTGAGGGGTTAAAAACGCATATAAAACAGCATTTCAGCATCTTTTTGCTCTTTTAAAAAGGGCATGTTGGTCCAGAGAGGGCCACGAGGGGGTGCTCAAACCCCCCTTGACGTCTATGTATGCACGCTTATGTTTATAGCACCTTTCATGGCATAAAATACAGCTCAAAGGCGAAAGAAACCATGTAAGGAAGCTGACCAGCACCTCGGGAGCAACCAGGGCAGGGGTTTTCAATCGGTGGTCCGGGGACCACCAGTGTTCCCCAGGCTAAATGATGGAAAGTTGGTTAACCAGATGTAACTCTTTGAGAGTGTAAAACATGAAACCAAATGGACCCTTGCGGGTCCATTTGGTTCCGTGGCTCAAATGCTGAATAAATAGTGGGCCCTGGTATCAAAAAGGTTGAAAACCCCTGAACTAGGGGGTTAAGTGCCTTGCTCAAGAACACATCGACAGATTCGACACTAACTCTGGGGGTTCAAACTGGCAACCAACGTTGCTACTCTATATACCGGTGGTTTTCAACCTTTTTCATACCATGCAGGGCCCATTCAGAATTTCAGCCACGGACCACCATTTCATGACATTTTAGCCGTACAGACCCCAAAACTGAAGATTTCTTTTGCTTTTGTCCACAATTCCAGGCTGGATTTTGGAGAAAGCAAGACAGTCAAACGCACAGATCAAAAAATTCATTAATCTTCTACATTCTCTAGTTGTGTAGAATTGAGCCACTTCAAATTTCATCATGCCAAGTACAATATTGCACAATAAAGGTTTTCTATTATTTTCGACACATCACATGAATGCATATCTTACCATAGGATGAGGAAGGATAACATGCAGCTGAAATATACTGTAGCTACAGTGTGTGCCAAACAGAGCCATTCCCCCATTCTGACGTAGGATATTAATCCAAAAGATGAATTTCCCCTCAGTAATCGATACGCTTTGGTCCATCGGAGAGCAGCGTTTCATTCCACTATCCCTTGGAACATCTTTTTACCTTTGTAGGTGAGCAATGTTCAGTGTAATTGTATATTAGCGCATTATTTGGTAATGGGGGTTATTGTAAACTTCTTTATTCTCATTACACATTATGTTCAACAGATCTGATGTGGAATCTCCACTCTCTTCCAGAGTTGCGATGCAACGCAGATCCGTATGTTCTTATTGTTGTTAGTTTGTTCTTAAAGGGATATTCCACTTTCAAAAAAAACTTTTGCTAATTTTATGGTCAACTCAGTCTCATGTGAACATGCCAGACAGTTTATAAGTTACTCCTTTCAGTATTTAGATATTTGATGTTCATTTAGTGTATCCGCCTCCTTCCTACAAACCTCTTTTTTCTGGTGACTGATATTGTCGTCCTAATATGTGAGAGGGCCGTGGAATTTCATTTACAGTTTTCATTTATTTTTAAAATAGTTTTGAAAAAGTTTTTTTTTTTAAAGTGGAATATCCCTTTAACTTCTTTGTTTGTATTTCTGGTCTTTCTGCCTAATGTCTGTATGCTGCAATATTGTTTGTCACAGACCAAGGACTACAACAGGATCAAACTCAAACAGACAGTGGGCCAAAATACAATCATTGTTACAAATGAAGCACCAGACTATGTGGACACAGATTAACGACAACTTCCCAGAAGAGTAATTTTCCTTCAAAACCTGACGTTCCTTAATAGCAAGATAAAGGCAAAGATGAAACCGCCTGCATTTAAAACGGGAGAATGCATTATCAAAGCTCAGTTTCCTGTTCTATGATCCTCACCATGCACTGCTTTCATAATAAAATGAGAATGTTAATCTATTGAGTTCAGAACATAAATCAATGAGTTGAATTAATTTCTGAAGATTGTGTGTGTATAGAAGATCGTGTGTGAATATAGCAGAGAGCCGATTCTAATAGTATTTAAATATCATCCCCAAAAATAGCCAAAAATGATTCATATTCATAGCCAAAAATTATTCATACGTGGACCCCAAGACTAAAGACTTATTTTGTTTTTGTCCACAATTCCAGGCTGGATTTTGGAAACAAAACAGGCTAACATACAGATCAAAATGACCATTAATCTTCTACATTCTCTAGTTGTGTAGACTTGGGATAATACAGATGATGAATATTTTCAAATATTTCATTTGGTTTCATGTTTACGCTCTCAAAGAGTTACATCTGGTTAACCAACTCTCCATCATTTAGCCTGGGGACCACCTGGAACCATTTCAAGGACCACTGGTGGGTCCACGGACCACCTGTTGAAAACTCCTGCAATATAGGACAAATATTATTTCGCCTTGCAGCCCTTGGACTTTTACAACATAGTATTTTGTGAAGTGGCCCCTGAGACATCTAAAGCTCTGCTGTATTTTGTGTTTCTTTTGTTGCGTGACATCTTTTAAAATCAAATCCAATCCTTTCTGCTTTTATTGATCCAACTGAAGATAGACAGAGTCTATGAATGGAACATTCATTGGCTAGAGCCTATATTGTGGCATGTGCCTGAACCACAAGGCCAGCAGGACAATCCGTATTTTTTGATCAGAAGATGAACTTTTACATACGTTCAGGAGCGTTTTTGCCATTAGGCAGACTAGGCAGCTGCCTGGAGCACCATGAGGGGGGTGGGGTACCAGACATGCTTTAAAAGGATCCCAGGATAATAATTATACTTATCCTCTATAACTAGAATTGAACATGTTTAAAAATGTTCTTTAGTTTAAAAATAGTTCATTCTATCCATTGGGGTGCCATTTTACATGAGATTTTCCCTGGAAAGTCCAGGGAAAATGTTGCCTAGAGCTCCAAATTGCTAAGAAACGCCACTGCATAAGTTTAAGTTGTATATTTCACTTCCTTATCATACCTTTGTCAATTGTAAATTAATTTTTGATTAGATTTTGATTAGTAACTCTAACTAGTATTTGTGTATTTGTATTACTCATTTCACCACTGTGAAAATGTCTCTCTACCCCCCCCCCCCCCCCCCCCCCCCCCCCACACACACACACACACATGAACGCACATACACACGTGCGCATGCACAGCACTGCATGCACATACACACACATGCACACACCCCAATAATGGAACACTATAATAAGTAAGGCATTAAAGGACACATTGAGTGGATATTAAAAGCAGCAAGGGGAGAATAGACAGGAAGAGGAATTGGTATTCTTCCAGACAATCTGGAATGTCCTTGAAGAGAGCACACACACACACACACACACACACACACACACACACACACACACACACACACACACACACACACACACACACACACACACACACACACGATTGCCAGGATTAAGCCCATCCTCAAAAACTGCATAGTAGTATATTCAGCCTGAACAACTCACCTCACCAATGTGCTGTTGCATCATGTGAATTAATTTGTGCAGGCTCAATACACTAATTGCAGACATTGTGTGACGGTGTATCTGCGCCTATTTAAACCAGATATAGGAACCCCTTAAAAGACAAGAGAGAGGCGATCTGGTTAGAAGCCACAAACATCTGCTTTTTTATGAATTCCTATTAGGGGCGGATCTAGGCATGGGCATGGGGGGGCAATGCCCCCCTAAATTCCCAGTCTGCCCCACCAAACATGATGGCATGCAAAACAACCCAAGATATTTCAAATTAAAGTGCTTATATATTTAAAATGATGTGAAACACTACTACTGCTACTAACTAACTACAGCTGTGTCACCACTAAACCAAACAGCATTTCATCATTGAAAACAGAAAACTCTCTGAGTCAGACCTTTAGCTTTATGCATGCTGCGTGTCTGTTGCAACTTCAACAACAACTGATGTTATTATTGATGCTTTACTTGACTAATAAAAGTCCTGTAACTGGAAATGGTATGGGTGCGGCTTCATCGATGAAGCCGCCCCCATACCATTTTCTCCTGCCCCCCCAATTGGTAAATGTTATATCTGCCCCTGATTCCTATTGAACATAATCCAACTCAGAATCCACAAATGCCACTTGCATATTTGCTTCACCAAAGCCCCATCCGCAACATTATTTTTGTGGGTTGCTTGTCGAGAATTAGATCCATCAGACAGTTTATCTCCAAACTAATAACCAGTGATGATGACACATTCATGGAGTCTAGTCTGTCTAATTTCATATTGTACATCTCCTTCAAAGGTTACCGCTGACACACTGACAGCTTGACGTAGGTGGCTGTCAGTGCGGTGGAAGTGTAACAGAGAAGATTTTTATCACATTGAGAAATAAAAGTCAGAGACGTAATTGCCTTTCGAGCAAATGCAATGATAATCGTGGGGGAAAAAATCACAACAGCGTTTGTGTAACAAATAATACTTTGCCCCAAGTATAGACAGATACTGTATGCTGTCGCAAACTCTGTTCACTTCATGGGATCAGAACAATGACAATGGTGTTTGACAATTGTGTTTCACCATTTTTCTTTTAGTACCTTTTTTCCTTAGAGTGTGCACACTCTCAGGAAAAATTTGTAAACGTCCCTCTTATTGTCCCTCTTGACTCTTGAGAGCTCAGTTTTCTGACCCCTCAATGTCAACATTTCGGCAGGTCCGAATATTATTTGGTCTGAGCCTTCATATATCCAACACTCCCATATAGACCATTTTAAATGAAAGTCATATGCAAACTCTTGAAAGTGGCAGCTTTCATACAAGCCAATTGACAAAAAAATACTATGGCTATACTATCTGTTTTGAATCTCATATATAATTATTATAAATTACAAAATGACTGGTATACTGTATGTTTCACTTTACAAAAAAAAGAAAAATACTACGGATCTTATATTAACTTCATTCTCATGTGTGAAAGGTGCCATTTTCAAGAAATTTGCATATATAACATTTTCCATATGGGCCGTGTAACCAAAAGCCGATTCCAAGAAACAGAAATTTCGACACAAATGGAAAGCGCTTTTGGGTGTACACATGGGAAGATGCACAGACACACATCACAAACTGTGAAACATTTCATATTTTACTGGCCTCACAAAGGTGCTTCTTGGGCCTAATCCTATTCGTCTCAATAGTGCCAACTGCATTTAAATGTTGAAGGAAGGCCCGGATAAACATTTCCCAATTGGGGGGCAGGCGAAAATGGTATGAGGGCGGCTTCATCGCCCGTGTCGCGATTTTCATTTATATGCTTTAGTTCTGTGACCCACAAGATTTATATCCTGTACAGGGCTTATATTAGGCAAGTAAGCATCAATAATAACATCAGTTGTTGTTGAAGTTGCAACAGACGCGCAGCATGCATAAAGCTAAAGGTCCGACTCAGAGAGTTTTCTGTTTTCAATGATGGAATGGTGTTGGTTTAGTGGTGCCACAATTGTAGTTAGTAGCAGTAGTAGTAGTGTTTCAAGTCATTCTAAATATTATAAGCACTTTACTTTGAAATATCTTTAATATGTGGATTGTTTTGCTTGCTACCATGTTTGGGGGGGGGGGGGGGGGGGGGGGGGGGGGGGGGGGGGGGGGGGGGGGGGGGGGGGGGGGGGGGGGGGGGGGGGGGGGGCCAGTTAGGGCATTTAGGGGGGCATTGCCCTCCCCCACCCATGCCTATAGATCTGGGTTGAAGCCCCACCACAACAGGGAAATGAAAGAATGCGATAGGAAAATATGCTCTGCGGTTGCATGCATGGGAGGTAGGTAGTTCGAGCCGTTGTTGCTGCGCGCCTGAGACTGAAAATTGTTGATAGGACCTCAATGCCTGGAGGAAAACCCAGGCAGATGTTACAATGACACGGAGAATGATGAGTACAGTCTGCCAACATCTGTACCTCCACTCTCTCTCGCACACATGCACGTGACACGTGACACGTGACACACACACACACACGCACGCACGCACACACACACACACAATGGATGTGGACAGTTACTATGGAAGCTCATCCTTGCCATCAAGCGGCAACCTTCGACCATGAAGCACGGGTGTTCTTAGCGCATCCTTGGAGGCCATAGTGCCACTGTTGCGCAACTGTTTTTGCTTAATATTGGATAGCCTTGTTCCTTAAAGGACCACTTCACCACTTTTCAACATATCTTCATATAATGCATACCTGGGCATCATGCGGCCCGGGGCCAAATGCAGCCCTTTGGCTGACTCTGACCGGCCCGTGAGAGGGTACCGTGGTTTTCAACCAGTGGTCGGGGGACCACCAGTGGTCCTTGAGAGAGTTCCTGTAAAATATGGAAAGTTGGTTAACCAGATGTAAGTCTTTGCGAGCGAGAGCGTCTGTCAAATGTCATCAAATGGTGGTCCGTGGCTCAAATACTGAATAAATAGAGGACCCTGGTGTCAAAATGGTTGGTCTTACTCTTCCTTTTATCTTGAAATTACATTAATATTATAATATTACGCAGACTGTAGTTCAGCCTTTAGTCTTGGCCCTCCACAATATTTTATGTATCTCATTTGGCCCCCTGGGAAAATAATTGCCCACCACTGATATAATTGGTCCTCACTAGTGTACATGATAAAACACCACTATGTTTTTCTACTCCAATGACATCATTGACAGGGAATCTAAGCTAGAAACGGCAGGCTTTCCATTCCTGAAAAGTTGACAATAGGAAATAGACCTATGCACAGCTACTGCGACAGGTGGGTAGGAGAGGGTAGAAATTCCCAACGTCATTGCAGTGAACTTTAATCAGGGAGCAGCTGCTCCTTTGCAATGCAAAAATGGCAGCCATCATTCTCCAGATAATACAAATATAAATATTTTTTCAAAAACATTGTTTACTGCCTACAGCCCTCCTGTGAGACACAGACTGGGTAGAAAAAAAATAGTGGTATTTTATCATGAAGATAAGAAAAGTGGTCGTTTAATCCAGAGCACAGACTGCGTGTTATATTTTAGAATGTGCAAGATGATTACAACGTGCATTAAAACGTTTGTATTTTTCATACATCAGTTCAGGTCAGAAATTGCTTTTTTTCTTACGATTACCCATGCATACTTTAATTCAGGACAGATAAATTGCACAATTGACTTTAGTACAATATATATATATATATATATATATATATATATATATATATATAATATATATATATATATAATATATATATATATATATATATATATATATATATATATATATATATATATATATATATCTATTTTTTATATTTTTATTTTTTATTTTTTATTATTATTATTATTATTTTTTTATTTTTTTTTACCAATCCCTGATTTACATGCTAATACTAAATAAAAGTGAAAACCTATAGGATATTCAGGATAAGATTGTGATTCTCACTTTGATCAAAAAACCTCTTTACACACAGTTCACGACGTGATTAGACAAAGCCCTAACATGCACAGCAGGGCGGCGAGAGACCGGTTGCATGGCAAATGTCAAGGGTGTTTTTCTTTGAAGCAACCATCACTTGTTAACACGCAAATTGGGAGTGCTATTCGAGGAGTTTGACAAAATGTCCTTTGTGGGGAAAAAAAACACCCGCTTTGATATTGCAATGATCTCTCTCTTTCTCTCCCTCTCTCTCTGTGTGAGCTATAAGATCAAAGGTTACCGGGTGAAGTGGAGTCTTGTAATTGCTAACATCACCTTTAAATGAAACTGTTTCGGTTCAATGTCAAACATATTAAGCCCGGCCCTGCGATATTGATGGAAAAGGGGGGCTGCCTTGTTTAGCATTGGGCTTTATCAAAGTGGACCTGGCACTTCAAAGCCTGGGAAGAAAAAAACACTGCCTGAACCACATGTTCCATCGTCATGGCGATGGATACATAATCAGATGTTTGCAACGCACCGCTGTTTGGCATACAAAAGCACTATGCTCATTAGATTCTCCCTAACCCAGGGGTGTCAAACTCAGATACAGAGTGGGCCAAAATTTAAAACTGAACAAAGCCGCGGGCCAAGTTTGAACGAACTAACCTTTTAAAGGGGAATTCCACCCATTTTCAAAATTTTCCTGAGAGGGTACAAATGTGAACCAAATGTGAACCAACCATAATTAACATGGTGAAATACATCTTGGTGATCTCATCAGATGTATTTCACCATGTTAATGATTTTTTCAGACCTCCATTTTTAGGAAATACAGAATTGGGGGAACTTTTCTTTTATCATGTCCACACAACATCTCTAAGGTATATTAATGACATATTAAAATGTTGAAAATGGGTGGTCTTCCCCTTTAATATGATAATGTCTCAAGGGCCAAATTAAATTACACAGCGGGCCAAATTTGGCCCGTGGGCCAGAGTTTGACACCCATGCCCTAACCGCACATTTCCAGGAGTGAAGTTACAAGGTATGATGCAATATACTAAATATACTCTGTACGTAACATCAGGCAGTGCTCGCTATTTGCCCTGCTGGCCCTGATGTGCACTAGATGAGTCTCTAATGGCCAAGATAGCCTCTATTGTGCCCTTGGATGAAATCCATTATCCTTCATTTCTCCAGGATCACAGCATCCCATGCTCCTATTGAAAACATTTTAAGCCTTGCCAGGAACTGTCCACAGCACTCCATGCTCCCCAAATGAAATTGCCCATTTCATTTATTCACTCGGGGCGACCATTGTAGGTTGAAGAGCAAGAGAAAGAGAGAAAGAGACAGAGCAGGCCATGGATTCCTTGTTACATCTCACTTAAAGGGGAATTCCACACCAAAACACAACCCTCTCTTCATCGACCCCTCTTGCCAGGACTTAATTTGTACCAGAATATGCCGGAACGGCACCTCCTGAGTTACAAATTAAGCACTGCCTGTTGCTATAGTAACCTTACTAACCTACCTAGTACAGTGCATTTTCACTGTAGTTGTCCATGAGGTCCAAACGGCCCCAGCTCCATGGGTTTCAATGTTAACATCCGTCTAAAAAAATCCACATACCTTCCTTCTATGGCGAGTACAACTGGAACATTAGTCAACATTGGAGCCTGTAGAACTGGGGCAGGTGGGGAGGGGGTTTGAACTACATGGACAACTACAATGAAAGTGCACTCTACCAGTAGAGGTTACTATGGCAACAGAGGTCGATTAAGGGGTTGTGTTTTGGTGTGGAATTCCCCTTTAATTCAGAACCAAATCAGTCAAGTTGCGTCTGGAATACATCTCCGGTAGCATATCGACATTTATTCGCCATGCTGTGGCATTTCTGTATGTGTTTGATGGCTTTCATATGGCCTTCATATCTCAGGCCGAACACGATGGAAAAGACGGAAATTAAGGCCATTATCTGATCCGATATCAGGCAGAGAATACAATGGCACATTAGCCACACATTCAATGGGAAAGCTATTTAATGGCTTTTAGATTCAATGTAAATGCAGATTTTGGGGCAAAGTCAAATTATCAACGTGCCATGAAATATTAAATGGATGACCACCATGACTTTTGCAAATGATGATCAGCCGGTCCCGAGCAGAAAATAGATATATAGATATAAAAAAATAGATATATCTATGCAATATATACAGTAGAAAGGTTCATAAATAAAGAAAGAAATCCAATTTATTTTCCCCCAACAGCTGCTGTAGAGAGCCAGTGAAAGCAATTCTCGACCAGGACAACCGCTGTGACAGTTTTATAACCACTGCAACCATTTTGCATAACAGACGACCATTTTCCCAACATTCTCACAGGGTTTAAACCACTATGAAAGATAAGTAAGATTAGTTCTCTCAGACATGGATAGACTCTTCTTCAACAACGATGGCGAATGCAAACATTCTCTGTATTGTACTCATACATAATGTTGTAAGATACAAAACACTGAAGTCTTATAATACAAATCTAACCCCTAACCCTAAACATAACCTCAGTAAAACCTAAACATACATAATCAAACCCAACCCTTACTCTAAACATAAACTTTGTGAAACTATGTCTAAACCTAACCTTAAAGGGGAATTCTACCCATTTTCAACATTCTACTATGTAATTAATAGTTTTTCTGCCGTCCACGCGCTGCTCGTGGACATCCCGTTAGAATACCACTGCCGAAAACGCGGACGGCTCGTATCACACGGAAATGTAGATTTCATTCTTTAATCCAACTATTAGTCCGTGCGCATCGTCTGATGATCATCCCGTTGCTGACTTTCATTTGGGACAGAATTGGGGACAACTTTTTTTTTTTCCGTCCCATTGACATGCATTCAATCCAATGCATTCAAACGGCTCTCCTCCGGTTTGCCCCCTCAATGTCGCTGGCGCATGGGTTAAGCAGCCAGGCTACACAGCTCTTCCTGACTTGTGACCCGATGTTTTTGGGTACATCGCCAGATGATCGATTAGGCAAGACACAGACACAGCATAACAGAAACAGCACATCCTGTTTAGGAGATCTGAGCTTCAAAATAAGGGCTTTTTTACCGGTCGAACTGGTTTGAGCCGCGGCAGTGGAGAGGAAACAAAGAAGATCCGATCGCGGTCAATGAGTTAATATACTTTGGAGATGTTAAAGATAAAAACTTTCGACCATTCTGGGTTTCCTAGAAACGGAGGTCTGAAAAGAAATAACATGGTAAAACACAACTGATGACATCATCAAGTTGTGTTTCACCACGTTATTGATTTTTCTTTTAGGACCTATTTTTCCGAGTGTGACCATTCTGTAAACCGTCGACTGTTTCCACAAAATTGGTTGGCTGTTATGCAAAACAGCCGCGATCGTTATGCAAAACGGCCTAGAAAACCGTCGCGACGGCCGCCACGGTCGAGGATTGCTTTCTTCGCCCCCTCCTGGAGCTGTACAGCCTCTCACTGACCCAGACTGCATGCATGAGGCCCAAAACACAGGCACAAATCCTTGGACAACTCCACCTCCACCCCAGCAGGCAGACAGCAGCAGCACTAAGCCGTTGGTCCTTTAGACTTGAAGGACTCTGGCAATATGATGCAGCACAATCTATTTTCAGCATTCGGCCCCCTTTAACTGTGGACGCCAGCTGCTTCACGGAGAAGGGCGTGCGAGAGTGTACCGCACACACAGGGCCGGGTAGAGAAGGCTCTGTGCTTTGACACTGACCCGCTCTCACATCACACTCACGTTAAAAGTGAGAGTGAACGGCGTCAGCGTTGGTTAACATCACCGCTAACGATGTCGAGGCCATAGACGTTATGCTGACTTGAATACAAACTCACTTGACCTAACTATCACTTAAACTCCAAAGTATAATGTCGAGGATATCGTCTTCTGTCTGACCTGCACTTGTACTTGACATACTGCATCCATCGCTGAGTAATGATGGACTTCTTTAGGAGTAATCGTATGTGTCAGCAATGTGAGAATGTGCTAACGCTCTGCAGCAACTGCATGATCAGAGGAATGGGGAGAGAGAGAGAGACAGAGGGCATGGGGGATGACAGATCAAACTAAGAATAGGAGAAGACAGAATAGGGTAACAACAAAAAAAAAGGACGGCGTGCAGGGGCGGATCTAGGCATGCGCATGGGAGGGCAATGCCCCCCCTACAATGCCCCCCCCAGACTGCCCCACCAAACATGATGGCATGAAAAAGAGCCCACGACGTTTCAAATCAAAGAGGTTATATTTAGAATGATTTGAAACACTACTACTGCTACTACCTACTACCTACAGCTGTGTCACCACTAAACCAACAGCATTTCATCATTGAAAACAGAAAGCTCTCTCTCTGAGTCAGAGAGAAAGGTCTGACTCTGAGTCAGACCTTTAGCTTTATGCATGCTGCCTGTCTGTTGCAACTTCAACAACAACTGATGTTATTACTGATGCTTTACTTGCCTAATAAAAGTCCTGTAACCGAAAATGCCGCCCCAATACCATTTTCTCCTGCCCTCCCCCAATTGGGAAATGTTACATCCGCCCCTGCCGGCGCGAGAGGAAAGGAATAAAACCATACTCTTTCCCCTTCATGCCCTTCAGCCCAGTGGAGACAATTAAGAAATAGAAAAGTGAGAGAGGAGATGAGAGAAATAAAAGAAGTTGACAACAGAGGAGAGGAGGAGAGTCGGGGGAAGAGAGAAATCAAGGAGAAGAGGGGAGGACAGAAGGCGAAAGTAGAAGGATCAAAATGTGTAGGACGAGGAGGATAGGAGAGGAAATTGCAGAGGACAGTCAGGAGGGGAGGAAAAACTCAAAAATATCTAATCATATTTGAAGGAGGATGGTCAGAATTAAAGATGGTCAGAAGGGTGAATACTGAATAGGCAATGTTACACTCTCGAGAGTTACAATATATGCAAACATCTGAATTACGTAATTTTCAAGAATCTACACAATTAGATAATGTTATTTTGACCACTGTTTTGCCAAATATCTCTCCTAAATTGTGGACAAAAACAGAGACTGAATTCAGCATCAAATTGTGGTCCTTGTGTGTAAAATGCAGAATAAGTATTGGGCCCTGGTAAGAAAATGGTTGAAAACCACTGCTATAGAATATACTCTATTGGCCTGAATGTAAGACTACATTTTTTCTCAGTGGAAATATCCTGAGAATATTCCCAAATACTATATTTGGGAGCTATACTATTTGACATCCAATGTTCTTTTTCCACAAAAGAGTCTTGAAAAATGGTGGTCTTATATTCGGGACAATATTGTTTTTCTAGTAGACACTGTGTGATTTACGTATTTACACTGACACTGTCAATGAAGTTACAACCAACTGACAAAAAAAAAAAACATTTTTTGGTTTTTCTATATAGTATTTTTTTTTTTTTTTTCAACTTTTTTCCCCCCTTTTTGTCAAAATCGCCAATGAGGGAAAGGGAATTAGAAACACAGAAGGACATACTGTAGATGGTGGAGACGATAAAGGATGAATCAGGGTAGGGGGATGGAACAGGACTGATTCATCACTATCATGGTAATGTGGAGGCGTAATGAACGAGCGACGCTGACTCACTCCGATGCGCTTACGCAGAAACGTGCAATGTCACCAACCAGTCCCCTGGGAAGAGTATAATCAGTCCCTATAAGGTTTCTACAGTCACGCACTTACAGCAACGCATGCGGGTTTACCTCCGGCTGGAGGGCTCTCATTTTTTTGTTCCTGCAAGAGAACACGTGTAGATTAGCTTCAGTTACTCATGGCTTTTATTTCCGTTCGCATTCGGCGAGAGGCTGAAAAAACTGAGCAAGCATCCTTTCACCAAAAAAATGAAAGCATGGAGGAGGAACAAGAGACATTTGCGCTGGTCTCAGTGGGAGTGGGAGTGAACTGTAGTGCAGAAAAGCCTGCCACTACAGCAGTGTTTTTTTTCCTACAAGGGCCCACCATTTATTCAGAATTTGAGCCACGGACCACCATTTGATGGCATTTTAGCCCACACACATCGTCATAAAGATTTATTTTGTCCACAATTCCAGGCTGGATTTGGGAAACAAAACAGTCACACATACAGATAAAAAAATGAACATTAATCTTCTACATGCTCTAGTTGTGTAGACTTGGGCTAATTCACATTATGAATATTTTAACCCTTGAGAGTGTAAACATGAAACCAAATGGACCCACAAGGGACAGCGAAAACATATAAATAATGTGACTTCATCATTTACTTTTGTGAAATACTTCCACATCTTGCTTTTCTGTCTTTCTTTTTCTGTTCCAGGCATATATCTGCATGGATATCAGCGATACCGATGCAGATATACATCGGTGTCATCAGCCTGTATATCGGGCCGATACTGTATATCGGTACGACCGATATATCGGTCAGGCTCTAGTCGGAACATCCGTCAGATGCATCTCCCCTGAATACCACATTTTCCTGAACAATCAGAGCACTTAATTCGCGGAGTATGTAAACTGATTTGTAAAGCATCAACGCCATTTCCTTGGGCGGTATACTTACGCCAATAGCGCAAGTTCCACTGTATACACTACACAGCAGTAGGTCTCACCAGATTTCTACAAGTAGCCTGTCCATGTAGGTTAGATTGTGGTTAAAAACAATGAGATCTTGCAGCAGCATGTGCAGACAGTGTCTTCTGTGTTGTTGGGGGAGCATGTGCAAAACCTGATCCGATCTAAAGCCTTGATTTATGTCTTTATATTTTTCATTGCTCAGATCTGTTACTGCAGGGCTTTTCAATCGGTGATCCGAGGGACCACCAGTGGTCCTTGAGAGGGTTCTAGGTTATCCCCCGGCTAAATGATGGAAAGATGGTTAACGAGATGTAACTCTTGAGAGCGTGAACATGAAACTAAATGGACCCTTGTGGGTCCATTTGGTTTCATGTTTACGCTCTCAAGAGTTAAATCTTTCACCATATCAATTAGCCCAAGTCTACTTAACTAGAGAATGTAAAAGATTAATGGTCATTTTGCTCTGTATGTTTGACTGTTTTGTTTCTGAAATCCATCCTGGAATTGTTGACAAAAACGAGTCATGAAAAGTGGGCCCTGGTGTCAAAAATGTTGAAAACCACTGTGATACTGTGATTATGTTATCAGACACACTGCAAGAAAAATAAGGGTATTTTGCTGTAAACACGTGTTGGCTGCATTTATTCAGCATCGTGGGCAGCAACTAGTCTGTCTGCCTGCCTGCCTGCCTGCCTTCCTCCTTCTCATTTTTACAACGTGTAGAGTTTATAACTATATAGATGTGGATACTCTTTCCTCAGTTTACGGAAATCGTAAAGAATGTTCATTGACTTGGGCCTCTATACCTATACCCAATGGCATATCCCACTACTGGCTAATTACGCAAAAGGCAGCTGGCGTCGTCCCAAAACGTTACCCGCCTACACATCATGCCGACTTGCGTTATTTGCACACGGCAGTGTGGCCCTGCGGGCATGTTGTTGCTTTCGCTATCTCTAAATTGTATATCTTGCACATACTGTATAGCCTCCATATGGGAATGTGCACAGAGCGTGTCTGTGATGGAAATCAGGAGCGGATGTAACATGTCCCATTTAGGGGGGGGGGGGGGGGGGGGGGGGGCAAGAGAACATGTTGGAGGGGCAAGAGAAAATGGTATGGGTGCGGCTTCATTGCGATGAAGCCGCACGCATACCATTTTCTCTAGTAATAAGTAAAGTAATATTACTTTACTTATTACTAGGAATAATATTGCATATATATACAACATTGCAATATTACTTTCCCAAGTCCCCCCCAACCGCAATGGAATAGAAATATACAACACAATCTGTTTAGCGAAAACTGCGGTAATTTGTAGTGTATGTCCTGTGTGCAGAAGTGGATCAGATCTACAAACTACAGTGCATCTCTGTTGATAGCTTGTAAATCGTTTCTATTTTCACATGCAACAACACGCTTACTTTACTTTTGCTGGAAAAAGTAATATTACAGTAAAATGGGATATTTAATTAGTTACTGCTCAACACTGCTCCCAACTCATTCTCAGTGAATCTCTGTGAATCGACTTTTCCTACAATCAGCAGTGAATCTATCAATTCCTTGTGTCATGTTGTTTGTATAAGATGTTAATCTATTCTGAAGATAACGATTTGAGCTGCACGCTTCGTTTCGCATTTACAAACCGTATAGACTTCAGTTTTCCATTGCTCATTAAATCCAGAACGGATTCATTTAACCTTCTCTATAATCAGTAAGATCATGAATAGGCGATACTTGTCCGTATCGGATTTCAATAGCAAATCAAATCCCAGAGCTTATGATACAAATGCCAGGATTTGTCAAAACGCTCCTTTTGCTCGATGCCTTTGTCTGTGTTTGCTGTTTTCGTGCTATAATTACTCTCAACATCCTATTTGTGCTTTTAAAGGTCTGCAAAGTGGGTCGACCCGAAAAAAGCAGGTTGCCAGGGTTGAGACGACAGACAAAAACGAGTTTAGGTTGTTTGAAAATAACATGTGAGGCCAGGGGCGGATCTAGGCATGGGCATGGGGGGGCAGTGCCCCCGTAAATTCCCAGTCTGCCCCACCAAACATGATGGCATGCAAAACAACCCAAGATATTTCAAATGAAAGTGCCTATATTTTAAATTATTTGAAACACTACTACTGCTACTAACTACAGTTGTCTCACCACTAAACCAAAGGCATTTCATCATTAAAAACAGAAAACTCTCTGAGACAGACTTTTAGCTTTATGCATGCTGCGTGTCTGTTGCAACTTCAACAACAACTAATGTTATTATTGATGCTTTACTTGACTAATAAAAGTCCTATAACTGAAAATGGTATGGGGGCGGCTTCATCGCCCGTGTCGCTTCGCGCCACGGGCGACAAAGCCGCACCCATACCATTTTCACCTGCCCCCCAATTGGGAAAGGTTACATCCGCCCCTGCGTGAGGCAGAACAACACTCACACTACTACATGTGTTAATCCCTAACGCATCAGACGCAGCGAGCCGAATAAAACAACATTCATCACCTGCGGATCTGCTAGGTAATTTTTGTGTGTTCAGGGCTTTTTGCAGGCTCTGATTCCCACTAAGCCTTTCTGTTATACCGAGTCATTTCAGGACATTTATACCGGATTTAACTAACACCGTGGTTGTCTTTTTATTTTTTTTAGCAAAAGCAAACCCATTTGGGTATAATCTCCGGTTGAGGAGGAGCATCATCACATCTGTGGTGTGGAAAGGAGGATGGGGGAAGGGAGGTGTTGTATGTGTTATAAGGCTTTAATACATCCTTACCTTATGGTGTCTGGAAGCGGCAGGGAGTCAAGTTGTCATATGCTTGTGTAATGTACAATAGCAGCCTGTGTGTGTGTGCGTGTTTGCATGTGTATGCATGTATGTGTGTGTGTGTGTATATGCGTGTGTGTGTGTGTGTGTGTGTGTGTGTGTGTGTGTGTGTGTGTGTGTGTGTGTGTGTGTGTGTGTGTGTGTGTGTGTGTGTGTGTGTAGGCATGTATGTGTGTGCGCGTGCATGTGTGTGTGCGAGTGAATGCACACGTGTGTGTGTGTGTGTGTGTGTGTGCATGTGTGTGTGCGTGTGTGTGCGCGAGTGCATGCGCATGGATGTATGGGTGTGTTCGCGCGTGTAAGCATGTAGAGTCTGTGTGTATACTGTATGCATGCGGGTGTGTGTGTGTGTGTGTGTGTGTGTGTGTGTGTGTGTGTGTGTGTGTGTGTGTGTGTGTGTGTGTGTGTGTGTGTGTGTGTGTAGTGTGTATGCATGTGCACGCACATGCGCCTGCATACGTGCAAGCGTGAGATCACCATTGTCACTGCCTCCCCGGGGCGGTTTTAACCCTTCCTTATTTTATTCCCCTCTTTCACAGGCATTTAGAGCACATTTGTCGTTTTAAAGTGTTCTCCCATTATCCCCAGAGAACGGAGGAGAGCAACGCCACCCGGGTTTAGTCAAATGAGCGGCCTGCGTTGTGTGCCTGCCTGCCTGCGGAACGCCGTTCGTCTGTTTCATGTCGAAATGCTCCAGCGCTGTGGTGCTGCAAATCTACGATAAAAACCTCTAATAGCTTTTGGGGCCTTGTGTCTTTCAATCGCAGGGGCGGATCTAGGTATGGGCATGGGGGGGCAAAAATAAATAAATAAATGCCCAGTCTGCCCCACCAAACACGATGGCATGCAAAACAACCCAAGATATTTCAATTTAAAGTGCTTGTATTGAAAATGATTTGAAACACTACTACTGCTACTAACTAACTATAGTTAGCTAGTATCGCACCACTAAACAAACAGCATTTCATCATTGAAAACAGAAAACTCTCCAAGTCAGACCTTTAGCTTTATGCATGCTGCGTGTCTGTTGCAACTTCAACAACAACTGATGTTACTATTGATGCTTTACTTGCCTAATAAAAGTCCCGTAACTGAAAAAATGGTATGGGGGCAGCTTCATCGCCCCGTGTCGCTTTGTGCCACGGGAAATGTTACATCCGCCCCTGTTTCGACCGCAGGCACTGGGGAGCAACTATCCATGCATTCACGGCAAGGATTGCCTTTATGACTGTTTACTTTAGCTGATTGGCCGGCGATGCTGCCGGGATTGTCTTCATGTCGGCCATACAAAGCACTCCCAATCACACCTCTTTATGCCTATTCCTTCTTTATCTATCTGCCTCACTGTCAGTCTCTGTAAAATGCTAAATGGTGCTTTTATCAAAAGGTGCGTTGCAGAGATTGTGCATTTCATTCACCCATTCGTACCAGGGGCGGATGTAACATTTCCCAGTTGGGGGGGCACCAGAAAATGGTAAGGGGCGATGAAGCCGCACCCATACCATTTTCAGTTACAGGACTTTCATTAGTCAAGTAAAGCATCAATAATAACATCAGTTGTTGTTGAAGTTGCCCAGACACACAGCATGCATAAAGCTAAAGGTCTGACTCAGAGTTTTCTGTTTTCAATGATGAAATGCTGTTGGTTTAGTGGTGCCACAGCTGTAGTTAGTAGCAGTAGTGTTTCAAATGATTTTAATTATAAGCACTTGAATTTGACATATATTGGGTTGTTCTGCATGCCATGATGTTTGGTGGGGCAGTCAGGGCATTTAGGTGGGCACCCCCCCCCCCCCCCCCCCCCCCCATGCTCATGCCTAGATTCACCAACCCCACTTTGTACTTGTTTTGTCGTTTTCTTTTTGCCAGACCTATGCGTCAACTGGTTATTCAACATAATTCATTATTCATGCCTATTAATTCTATAGAATGTAATTAGAGGAGAGGACAACGTGATCATGGACAGGGGGAACCGTTGGTTCAGATTCAGGACACGAGGACGTGTCAACAAGGTGAACATTCAGGCACAGAACTGTACACTCAAAAACTGTCACACATGGCTCCTTTATAGGCGGAACGTGGACATCTGCTGGGTAATGTATGCTATACATTATTCATACTGTAAAGAGGAATGGTTAATAAGGACATTAGCGGCTCCCTGTTGCATAATGAGACCACTTTCTGTGCCCGTGGTCGCATGAAGTGTTCATTCTTTCACGTGTTTATCCCTGTTAAGTATCCATGATGATACGTACCGTAACGATTTGCTATACGAGAACATTTGAATGATTAGCTATGGCCTCTTTAACTTCTCATTTGTTTTAGTAGAGCGGTTAAGAGGAATCATCGTTTATTTTGTTATACAAGCTTGAAATTTGGCAATAGGCATTCCTCTCTGCCATCTGTTTAACTTTTTAAACGCAGCCATCCACAAAATCCAATATGGCGGCCCCCAAAATCCAAGATGTCCATCCAGAAATGTGCTTTTCCCCTTGAAATGCATGCGTTGAGAGTGAATTTAAAGTTGGGGCATTGCGGATATTCCTCCCAAGTCTATACATTTATGGTGCTTAACATCAATGCATTTCAAGTTATAGAGGGAAAACCAGATTTCTGGACAAAGATCTGGGGTTGCCATATTGGATTTTTAAGAGGCTAGGGGCCATATGTTGATTGTCTTAAGTAGCCTATCAGGTTTTACGTCTTAAGTCTAAACTTTTTTGCCACACCTCCAAATTTTGCCTTAAGACTTAAGACCTAATACTTAAGAATCAAAATAGGGCCCTAGGTTTCTTAATTCAAGAGTAACCTTCAAAGATGATTTGTACCAAATTTCACGCTTGTATCACCATTTGAACGATCCTCCCAAAATTCGTCTCTTAGCTGCTGTGCTATTTACTTCATCTCCAACCGCACAATGAGCAATCCTGAACTCCACACAACACACCACGATGCCAACTGTGTGCACAGGAAAAGAAAACTCTCCAGCAACACTCAATTAAGAACAGGGAAAGCGTCCATCACCGGCAGAAAGAGCCTCGGTGACAAGGCGTGATCGATACGAGACAAACGTTGACAGGCGCGGGGCCTTCGTTTCGCAGATTTCTTTTGACAAATGGGATCTGTTTTGTGAAGCCGACAGTAGAAACAAATACTGTAGCTTCTGCCTCGGGGGGCGAGGCATGCAATGCCGGAGCTAAGTGACGTTCTGTGGAATGAGTGAAGAGCAAACAAAAGAAACAAAAAGATAAATGTGTTATTGCGTGGCAGGGTTAGATGGCGGCGCGCTGGTGGAGAGAGAGGGGACACCGCATGCAGCACTTCGCTAAATATAACTGAAGAGAAGAAGTGCTAGGGGTGCAGTGTTGCACTTAGAACAAGATCTATGGGAGATTATCTTCTTTTTTTTGTTAAAAGGCACAAACATTCTTCTCTTGGTTTTATAGCTTTAGTTTGAACTTTCATCACAAATAGCCTTGAGTTCCAAATCTGTACTTAAAAAAATAACAGTTAATAACAGGAAATTCTTTTCTGTGTGTGTGTGTGTGTGTGTGTGTGTGTGTGTGGTGTGTGTGTGTGTGTGTGTGTGTGTGTGTGTGTGTGTGTGTGTGTGTGTGTGTGTGTGTGTGTGTGTGTGTGTGTGTGTGTGTGTTTTGGGTGCTTCCATGTGTGTTTTCTATGCCCATAAATAACCAAGTTTGAACAATCAAGCTTTCATATCACATAGAGGAACTCACATTGCTCTCAGGAACAGCTCATATGTGTCCTTACGATGATGTTATTAATGCGTGATGGTTTGTCTAATTCCTGCTCTTCTGTAGTCTTTGGTTCCACATTGTTTACAATGTCTATCACTGTTGATTTTCCAAGCTTGCATGCAATCTAAACTAGCCTGGTTTTATCTAGCATCAGTATATAATGGCTCAAATATTAAATAATCTGCATATCAGCGCCCCCCATCACCCCAGGACATGGTGGTACTGCAGCTAAATTGCTTTTAAAGTCCCATAATGAAATGACAAGACTAGTTATACCAAAGTAGTGATCGAGGGTCAAACCATTAGAAACTAGATCAGCCCTCGCTAGAGTGCAAACTTGCACACTGCGCACAAGTAGGCCATGGCTTACTCGTCTGTGAGTGGAGCGGGTTAATACTAATGACAATAGCTATGAAGGTCTTTCATTTATGTCACATTAGGTCATCACCTAAACCTGCCAAACCGACCGCCGAACACTGAACACCGAGAACCAAACACTGTGCACCGGTCGCCTTACTTCCGCTCACCGAAGTAACAAGCTTACTCACTTAAGCGTAGTATTAACACTAGGGGCGCGTTCGGAAATACCACACCAGAGCACACTCATCTATTAGTTTGCATTGGACATTGTACTCAGTGTGCAAAAAACGCACCCTAGTATTAACAACAATTTTCGGACTGTATGTTTGTATATGTGCTTTAACAAAAGACCTTGATCTTTCAGGAGAAATTTGCTTTAGATAGCCTATATACTATCTTTTACAAAAACCTTTACTAAAATTTACAATATATTAGCAGCTCTTAATCCAGAGCGATTTACAGTAACATAAGCAAGAACAAAAACATGGGGATACATCATATACAAGTATATGATATTAAAGTATTAAAGTAGCAAAACTGTGGATAACAGTATAAGTTGAGCGATGAGAATACACTCATTAGAACTTTTGAAGGATGAGAGAGCACAACAGCTGCCATCGACAGAGCCAACGTCCTCTAAGTTTGACCTACTGGTGCAACGCACAGTATAAACCGTTAGAAGGCTAGTTTAACTTTTTAAAGTTTATAAAAGGCAGCCATTACAGGGTCCATATAATTACACTTTCAGAGTTAAATGAACCCTTCTTCATTTTCTAAAAGCTCCCCGGGGTGGACACCCAGGGAAAAAAGAGGCCCGTCAGTGGGGTGGCATTACGGAGGGAGGGGCTGCCTAATTCCTCCACTCCAATCCAATCTGGGTGTATTCTGGTTGCAGAGGCTCAGCGATCTGTCACAGGGACGGGGGGAGGGGGGAAGAGAGCAGGGGCGGATCTAGGAATGGGGGGCAATGCCCAGTGTGCCCCACCAAACACGATGGCATGCAAAACAACCCAAGACATTTCAAATGAAAGTGTTTATATCTAAAATGATTTGAAACACTACTACTGCAACTAACTAACTACAATTTTGGCACCGCTAAACCAACAGCATTTCATCATTGAAAACAGACAGACTCTCTGAGTCAGACCTTTAGCTTTATGCATGCTGCGTGTCTGTTGCAAGTTTGCAACTTCAACAACAACTGATTTTATTATTGATGATTACTTGCTTAATAAAAGTCCTGTAACTGAAAATGGTATGGCCCGCCCCCATACCATTTTCTCCTCCCCCCCCACCCCCCCACCCCCCCATTGGGAAATGTTACATCCGCCACTGGAAGAGAGAGAGAGAGGCATTATCCATGCTGTCACTCAAGGGGAGTGACACTGGAGCCAACGCTGCAGTGGAGTGATTGAATCAAAGCGAAATACATTAGCAGGTGGATGTAAGTGGCATGTTGACAGACAATAGCATCGCTTCTGGGCGGACGGGGACGACAGGCGCTAAGTCGCTAATCTCGTGATCTACTCGTCCCTCTCCTTCCCGGTGATAACGTTAATAGTGAAAGGTAATCGTCGCCGCACAAAGGGATTGTTCAACCAATTATTGCGCCGTGAGACGTTAGACCTCTACTCTTCTGTCTGCTCTTTTTAGATTACCCCCTAACACCATACATATACAGCACATAGAGGACAGGATTAGTGTTGAATGATTAAAATTTTTAATCAGATTAATCACAGCTTCAAAATCAATTTAATCGTGATTAATCTCCATTTGAACTACTGTATATCCAAAAATGTTTTCCTGTACAGGATTTGAACATTTAAAAAAATATATCTGTTTATTTTTAAAATATTTATATCAAATGCAACATTATCAAAATAGATGATCTACAAGCCTCTGATGCTTGTAGACCGCTCAAGCTCAACTCCATGGCTCTGGTTACAGGGAGACACACAGCCACCCGTCTCCGTGAAACCGTGCTCTATCGACCGGTTGGCCTATAGGCCTATATGTGTTAATTGCGTTAAAGTTTTTAATCAGATTAAACAACACAATGAATTATTGCAATTAACTTGTTATTAGATAACCAAAAAGGTGACAAAAAACCGAACGGACGGGGCATGAGTAGCAACAGAAGCTAATATTATGAGCAATCTGGAGCTAAACGAAAGACATGACTTCCATGATTAGGCCATGGGTATGATTCGAGTGTCATTCTTGTTTACTGTATTTTGTTAATCATATCTAAATATGTGGCCTTTCATTTGGTCATGCTCTTGACTATGATGATATTCATGCCTGACATGATCCATCCATGTATTTTAAACACAGCTTACAGAGTGACTTCCTCCAATAAATGAATAACTCAGTTACTAATGTGGTCAGATCAACCCGATACTGTATATAGGTATAGGACCCATGAAACAACTGTTTTCTAATTGCCTGGCTTTTAAAGCATCTGTAGCTGACACCCAGAGGGAGAGCGAAACGCCTCCTATCTACCAACAATGCCATCTCATAATGGAATTTTAATGGTAGTGTAATAGGTTTTATGGAGTAATGAATTGACTGTAATTATTGCCAGGGGTGTCAGGAAAACAGTGGCACATGACAGGAAAGCACTGAATGCTCTTTAGCCAGCTTATAAGTCTATGCTGCACGACAGCAATAGTCGTATGAAAAGCTCACGCCATTACTTATAAAAGGTCAAGTACACTTAATAATTGGTCACTCACTGTCCTTTTTCTTTTGGCCAGAATCACATCACAAAGAAATATCTGAGATACTGTATGCCAACAAGTTAGAATTGCAATAGACTATGACCCATGCAAAAGGAATAATGTCCGTACTTCTCAAGCAATTTCGGTATGTGACCTTTTAAGATAAAGTCATAAAGATTGTAGCTTGGTGCTAGCTGTTACCTAGGAGACAGAGACAGCTAGATCATTTTGAGACAGCGACTGCAGTCTTTTTTTTTCCTTTTTGTTTTGTTTGTTTCTTTTTATTTTGTTTTTCATTTAAAGGTAGGGGAAGTGATTTAACTTTTGTCAGATATCACCCAAAAATATTTTTTTTCTGTTAAAATGCTCTATTATAAGGTGTGGAAACCACATATGGAGTTTCCCCCTCCCCCACGTTAGCAGAGGAGCTAATAAAAGTTCCCCAGGTCACCACAATTCTCCTCCAATCAGGAGCGAGCAGCAGGTTCACATAGTGTAGCTACTGTTGGGGGCCCCTAGTGCACCAGGCTGGTACTACACCATGAATTTCAAATCACTTCCCCTACCTTTAAATCCTTTTTTAATCCTGATTTTATTGTGATAAAATCAATAAAGAAATTTGGTAACCTGAACCTTTTTCCCAAACCTTTTTTATGGGTCACAACTAAACCTAACCTATAACCTTAGTAAAAAAAAAAAAAACTTTTATTGTTCATAGCCACAATTTTGTAATCCATTTCTATCACCCAGTGCCAATGAGCCCCTCACTAAGCCCCTCCCCAATCCATCCTTGTCCAATAGGCGCATTGGAAGGGGAAAGCTTGACCAGGAACCCTTGACCTGCACAGCAAGCAACACTTGCTAAACTACTTGCAACGGCACCGGACAGTGACAAATGACAAATAAACCCGAACTTGAATTCATCCTTATATAAATCTGACTTTTTTAGCCTTTGGGAGCACGGGGTGCCTCCAAATCAAAGGGGCTTTGGGTGTTCAACAATCCATTGCCAAACCCTGATTAGAATGACCCAAGATGTCACTCGCACAGCATCTGTCTATGTGAAGTGGCTTTGTGCACAAGAGCTGATTATGTAGCTTCATAATGCAATCTGTTGAGCCTGAGCCTCGCTGGACTGAAATGTCATGCACTTTGATTTCCATAGCGGGGCAATTCGACAGAGACTAAAGGCAATTTTTGGTTTAACTCTGTCTATAGTGGGGTTTCGTCTCCATGTTAAATGTGGATGTCATTTACAACTCTTGTAAAAGTTTCACTTTCAGTCCTAATTTGTTGGTGAGGGTCTATAGAACCATTTTGGTTCGAGTGGCCCGCACACAAATTAAATATTTGGCCTGTAGGGGGCGTAACAAGGTGCCAACCCTACCAAAACATGTAAACTGTTGTAACTTTTGATCAAATTGTCCAATCTGTACATATGGGATATCTATGGATTCACAATCAGGAGTAGCATTTGCTACCTAAACCTAATTACACATAAAATATATTTTTTCATCCATTATTGGTGTATATCGACAAAAATAGCAAGCAAAACAAGCTAAAATTAGCTAAAACCGAAGTGAGTTTCCATCTCCATGTTAAATTTAGTTGTCGTTTACAACTTTAAAAGTTTAACTTTCAATACTAAATTCTAGGTGAGGTAACCATTTTGGTTAGAGTGGCCAGCACGCAGATAAAGATTATTGGGGGGCTTCCAAAATATGATATAAGACTGTCGTAACTTATCCAATCTGAACATATGACATATTCACATTCAGAAGTAGTATTTAGTCATTTTTTAGACCATATTACCCCAGCCCCCCTCCCCACCCCCTTGTGTGTATCCACAAGAATAGCACGTAGTCCAGCCTCTATGTGCAGTATTTTGATGATAACAGCATGAATTTTGGAACACAGTTGGAGCATGTCATTAGGAGCATTGTTGGCTATGGCACCATCACAGATTTGTCCCTTGGTAATCCTGACAGCTATTTTCTAAAATATTAATTCTAGTAAATAGTCCCACATTGTCAATGATGAGGAATTCATTGGTACTATTTACATTTGTCCTGTGACCATGGTAGATATTTCTCATAATGGCCACCACCTGCTGATATTTTAACAGTAATTAAAATTCTCTGATCCTGATTCTGGTAACTAATCCTACGTTTTCAAGGACGAGGTCTAAAGGATGACGTGGGGTGAGGGCTTCCAGCCAGAGTTTCTCCTCACTTCTTATGGCCTCAGTGTTCTGGGGCTATGTCAGCTATGTCAATGCCATTGTCTTTGCTGAAGGTTTCTTTCCAAGTCTCTAGCTCAGCCCTGCAAGGTCCAACCCAGACTTGTGCAGATGGCTGCTGGCTCATCTGGAGGCCCCGGTTTGTGTGATTAGGTGGGGTTGACTGCCGCAATCAGGATTAGGGGCTTGACCCTTTCAAACTGTGGCAGTCTAGCCAAGTGTCTGCATTTGTTTTGGAGGCTATATACAGGAGACAGTTTCGCACCAGGTATCATGAGGTGAAGGCTCCTTCAATTGACATTGTTGTTGAGTCTTCATGGGGAGAAGCATTATGCATTCCGAACCATCTTCAAGAAGGACATGAGAGTCGAAAAGAATGGTCACCATGGTGCAATATAACTACTTTGAGTATGACTATTTTCCTGTCAACTAGCTTGTGTGTGAAGGTACAGCACTTCAGCAGGGGTTTTCACCAGACAGCTTTTACTGTATGGATCTGGATGGGATCTGGCTAGAAGTACACAGACTGGTGTTGGATCTGGCTAGAATTACACAGACTGGTGTTGGATCTGGATGGGGATCTGGCTAGAAGTACACAGAATGGTGTTGCATCTTGGTGGGGATCTGGTTAGAAGTACACAGACTGGTGTTGGATCTGGGTGGGGATCTGGCTAGAAGTACACAGACTGGTGTTGGATCTGAATGGGGATCTGGCTAGAAGTACACAGACTGGTGTTGGATCTGGATGGGGATCTGGCTAGAAGTACACAGACTGGTGTTGGATCTGGGTGGGGATCTGGCTAGAAGTACACAGACTGGTGTTGCATCTGGGTGGGGATCTGGCTAGAAGTATACAGACTGGTGTTGGATCTGGGTGGGGATCTGGCTAGAAGTACACAGACTGTGTTGGATCTGGATGGGGATCTGGCTAGAAGTACACAGACTGGTGTTGGATCTGGGTGGGGATCTGGCTAGAAGTACACAGACTGGTGTTGGATCTGGATGGGGATCTGGCTAGAAGTACACAGACTGGTGTTGGATCTGGGTGGGGATCTGGCTAGAAGTATACAGACTGGTGTTGGATCTGGGTGGGGATCTGGTTAGAAGTACACAGACTGGTGTTGGATCTGGATGGGGATCTGGCTAGAAGTACACAGACTGGTGTTGGATCTGGATGGGGATCTGGCTAGAAGTACATTGGTGTTGGATCTGGATGGGGATCTGGTTAGAAGTACACAGACTGGTGTTCTGACCTCACTGGGTACTGGTCAATCGGGTAGAGCTGGTTTGAGTTGGAGTGAGTACTAAGAATATGTCAGCTGATTTCATGGGCTCACTTGATTTTCACATATAGGGTAGAAGACATGGATTTACTGCCTACATCAATACATCAATATTACACATTTTGATGATTTGACTATTCTAGCCAAGTGTCTGCATTTGTTTGGAGGCTATATACAGGAGACAGTTTCTCACCAGCACCAGGTATCATGAGGTGAAGGCTCCTTCAATTGACATTGTTGTTGAGTCTTCATGGGGAGAAGCATTATGCATTCCGAACCATCTTCAAGAAGGACATGAGAGTCGAAAAGAATGGTCACCATGGTGCAATATAACTACTTTGAGTATGACTATTTTCCTGTCAACTAGCTTGTGTGTGAAGGTACAGCACTTCAGCAGGGGTTTTCACCAGACAGCTTTTACTGTATGGATCTGGATGGGATCTGGCTAGAAGTACACAGACTGGTGTTGGATCTGGCTAGAATTACACAGACTGGTGTTGGATCTGGATGGGGATCTGGCTAGAAGTACACAGAATGGTGTTGCATCTTGGTGGGGATCTGGTTAGAAGTACACAGACTGGTGTTGGATCTGGGTGGGGATCTGGCTAGAAGTACACAGACTGGTGTTGGATCTGAATGGGGATCTGGCTAGAAGTACACAGACTGGTGTTGGATCTGGATGGGGATCTGGCTAGAAGTACACAGACTGGTGTTGGATCTGGATGGGGATCTGGCTAGAAGTACACAGACTGGTGTTGGATCTGGGTGGGGATCTGGCTAGAAGTATACAGACTGGTGTTGGATCTGGGTGGGGATCTGGCTAGAAGTACACAGACTGGTGTTGGATCTGGATGGGGATCTGGCTAGAAGTATACAGACTGGTGTTGGATCTGGGTGGGGATCTGGCTAGAAGTACACTGGTGTTGGATCTGGATGGGGATCTGGCTAGAAGTACACAGACTGGTGTTGGATCTGGCTAGAAGTACACAGACTGGTGTTGGATCTGGGTGGGGATCTGGCTAGAAGTACACTGGTGTTGGATCTGGATGGGGATCTGGTTAGAAGTACACAGACTGGTGTTCTGACCTCACTGGGTACTGGTCAATCGGGTAGAGCTGGTTTGAGTTGGAGTGAGTACTAAGAATATGTCAGCTGATTTCATGGGCTCACTTGATTTTCACATATAGGGTAGAAGACATGGATTTACTGCCTACATCAATACATCAATATTACACATTTTGATGATTTGACTGTTATCTAGCATTTTATAAAAAATCATAATCATAATCCTCCGTTTTGTCATCAGAATCAAGATTGTATGTTGTATGAGCTGAATTGGTAAAATAACAGCAGATGATGGCCACCATAGCTGTCATCACAGACCCATAGCCAAAACAATTCCTTATGGCAGGCTTTAACTTTGTGCCAAATGTCATGCTTTCATTGAAAAGTGCACAATTTTCACACAGAGGCTGGGCTATAAGTGGGTATGCCTAACTTTAATCCCCCCAATACTGTATTGTTTCTATTTATTTACAATGTACACCATTACTCATTCATGATAGGTAGGCACTAACTTCATCCTTCTAGGTTCAACAGAATTTAAATTAGCTGCCATTTGAAGTAATTTGATGTACATGGGCGTCCATTTTTTCCATATCATATTCCAAACATTAATATTTGAAATCCAGTTAATTCCTGGGTTAGTATTGACTAGATATAGCAAAAGAAAACAAAGAAAAACAGCAATTGTGAGAAAATAAAGACTTTTAAGAAAAACAAAAATCCGATTTTGGTCAATTTTGAAATTAGGCAAAAAATGCATATTTTTTTCATCTACAGATGGGCCACTCGAACTAAAATTGTTCTATAGGTCATCATCTACAAATTAGAAGCGAAAGTCAAACTTTTACAAGAGTTGTAAATGACAGTGTGTCGTGGGACCCAACTCTGTCTATAATGCACTCTGATATTCTCATGAAGGCGAGGAGTACTATTGTGTTCCAAGATATCATTGGGCGGGAGGATAATGCAATAGATTTGACACTTTTGCAATTCCAGTTCCTGGGTAATGTGCAGCAGTGCTTCTGATTATTACGCTTGCTACTAGGTACAAAGAGTGCACTGTATTGGTAATCTAGTTCTTGTAAACCACTACTGCACATCAAGCCCGGATGTAACTTGCTGTGTCGCTTCGCACTACAGGCGATGAAGCCGTACCCACACCATGTTCATTTAAATTCACCCCAAACCTACACAGTGATTCAGTGAATAGATAACTATGTATTTGTCATATTTACACTGCATCTATAACACAAAATCTATCTTTTATTTTATGTTATTTTATCTTTTCTTTAGTTCTGTGCGCCCACACAAGATTTACATCTTGTGCAGGACTTACATTAGGCAAGTAAGCGTCAAACATCAGTTTTCAAATCTTTTTACATATAAGCACTTAAATTTGGCTTGTTTGCATGCCATCATGTTTGGTGGTGCAGTCATGGCATTTAGGGTGGCATTGCCCCCCCATGCCCACGCCTAGATCGGCCCTGATTGCCATTGAATGATATCCATTTATAAATACCACATAACCCTGTCTGCATCTGTCTATCTGCAGATTTCCTGAGGCCAACCTGCAGGAAGTAGGGATTTTACGAAGAAGAGCTTCTGTTTCTGGCTCAAACCACCCAATGAGCATGAAGAAGAGCTTCTGTTAATCTGTAGACTGACCTCAGTCTGAATTATCATTTTGTTTCACTTCATTATTCAGACCTAAGTCCCTCTCTACCACAGCAGTTTCTAGGATGGGCATGGTCAAAGCACCAGTCTTAACAGTGATTGGTTCATATGAACCCCTAAGACCCCTAGACGACATTGTGGTTGAAGTGATTGACAGGGCTGTTGGCAAATCAGGTCCTGGGATTGGATTTCCAACCGGCACAAACGGCCTCAAAGGCAGGAAAGCCAGTCCTTGAATCACAGGAAGAAAATAAGATAGTATTTTTTAAAGTGCTGATTCAGGGCTGAGCCAGGCTAGAGCTTCTGTGCTCAGAACATCCAATGAGCATGAAGAAGAGCTTCTAGGCTCAGAACACCCGATGAGCACGCAGAAGAAGAACTTCTGGGCTCAGAACATCCAATAAGCACCAAGAACAACAGCTTCTGGGCTCAGGACACCCAATGAGGAGGGGGCAATAAAAATGTGGCAGCGGCATGCTTATTAAGCAGAGTTGTTGCGCACATCCCATAAAGTGCTGGTGCTGAACTAAAAACAAGTGCTATGTAAAATGAAGAAAAAAGTCCGCACACAATGTCTGTTCCACAGACATCAGGTGACAGTAATCAGACACAATCTCCTTAAATGGTAACTTACAGGGTCACATGACCATCAACAAGACCATCAAGCAGTAAATTCTTTAGACACACCCAGTGACAATGAGGAATGAGCTACATCGGCTTCACCCCTATTGGAGACTGCCTACACTTGTCCATGGTCTGTCTGTCAGAATCGTAGTAATGCTCATTCCCATCTTACCAGAGACAGCGTAGCAGAAGAAAAAAAAACACTTGTTTAGATTTGTAGGAGCAGTAAGCTGGAACTCGCTACCCTTGGATATAAATATCAGCAGCAGCCATCGCCTTTTTTAACATTATGGCTTTTAGAAAATGTTGCAGAACAGTGTCATGTTTAACTATAATGGGATCGCATGTATTTATGATGTAGGAGGCAGTACAGCTCTTCATTTATTGATTTAATGCCAGTATGTGCAGTATTTTGTTTCAATAAAAAAATACCACAATGAAAATAGGTTGGAAGGCTGTATTGTGTTTCTTATCCTCGACGCTTCTTAGATGTAACTTGATGTAAACTTGTTTTTCTTGGTTGACGTCTAATAAAATAAAATCGGCCTGCCTGTCTCCATTTCCCAGTAATCGATGATGTGTACAGAGTTTAGGCTTATAGCACTGCTACAGTAATTGAAAAGAACGTGCTCTTCAAAGTAAGATGTTGCGAAAGTTTTTTCAACCTTGTCTCACATAGAGTCATGTGTCTTATAGCCAAAGTCATCATATAGTGCAGGGGTTTTCAACAGGTGGTTCTAGGGGCCACCAGTCCCTGAGAGGATTCCAGGTGGTCCCCAGCTAAATGATGGACAGTTGGTTACCAAATGGACCCTTATAGATCTGTAACTCTTGAGCATGAAATGAAACCAAATGGACCCTCACGGGTTTCATTTTACGTTCAAGAGTTAAATTATATTTAAACATCTGAATTGCTTAATTTTCAAGAATCTATGCAATTAGAAAATGTAGAATAATTGTTATTTTGACCAAAGTTTAGCTGGCTATCTATCCCAAATTGTAGACAAAAACTTAAGAGTCCTTACTTTTGGGTCAGAGAGATTAAACTCTACATCAAATGGTGGTGCGTAGCTAAATTCTGAATGAATATAGTGGGCCCTGGTATGAAAAAGACTGAAAACCACTGATTTACTGTCCTTCCTTCTCAACGCCCCAAATATCCCAAAGTAATTCAAGTCTTTTGCATGTGCGCACACACACACGCGCGCGCACGCACGCACACAGAGAGAGAGACAGGGAGACAGACAGACTGACAGAGAGAGACAGACAGATAGAAAGAGAGAGGCCCCAGTGACAGCCTCTCTAGACTAATCAACCTTTGGAAACTAATTAAAACCATCTTCCGGAGGAAAACGTGATTATGTATGCTCCATGTTATACTGGCTTGTTGAAGGCAAGACGACAACAAGCCTTCATGCTTTGACATGATGCCAAAAACACAGCAAGACGGCAAAGATTCAAATTATTGTTTTAGGTCAGGCAATTCTTAGAAATGTTCCTGTTGCATGATTATTGTCTTCATGCTGAGAATTAAGCTGTTATGGAAATCTTGCATTTTCTCCTGGCTAATCACTGCCATGCTGTGTGTGTGTGTGTGTGTGTGTGTGTGTGTGTGTGTGTGTGTGTGTGTGTGTGTGTGTGTGTGTGTGTGTGTGTGTGTGTGCGTGTGCGTGTGCGTGTGTATTAATGTGCATTGTGCGTGTCTGTGTGCGTGCCCAATTGCATGTCACTGTGTCCGTAGCCTTGACACCCAGACTTTAATTTTTGTCTGCACAAAAAGTGAAAGCCTGGAGTAATTTATAGGCCGCACTGGCCTAGAAATGGGGGTCACTCCTTGTGAGTGGACGACGTCTCTCCAAATGATTCGACAGAACGGCGCAATCCAATCAGAGTGTTCAAAAATCTGAGCTGCGTTCAGAAAACATTGTCTGTCCATCGTCGCCTGCTGTTAAAACACACTGTAACACATGAGCCCAGGCTGCTGTTTCCATCCAGGAAATGAAAACGTTATCTTGCCATGATGTAACTCCAAAAAGGTCAAAAATAATTCCTCCATTGACTAGAAATTCATTCAAATATATGCACCTCATTGTACAGTGGAGAGGCTCTGGAGGAACTCTTTCAGGCAGCCCACAAAAACGGATGTAAACCAGGGGTGGATGTAACATTTCCCAATTGGGGGGGCAGAAGAAAATGGTATGGGGACGGCCTCATTGCCCGTGGCACGAAGCGACACAGGTGATGAAGCCGCCCCTCTTACCATTTTCTTCTGCCCTGCATTAATGTTTCAAATACTTTTAAATATAAGCACTAAAATATCTTGGGTTGTTTGCATGCCATCATGTTTGGTGGGGCAGACTGGGCATTTAGGGGGGCATTGCCACCCCCTCCCCCCCATGCCTATGCCTAGACGGTCACAGTGTGAAATGGTTGAGAGAACCACTGCTCAGTCTGTCTGCCTGTCTTCCCTGATGTATTGCCTGCCCATTTGGCCCTATGCCCAGATGTATTGTTTGCCCAGTTGTCTGGTGTGGCCACTTGACCTGACCTGTTACCCCTAGATCCGCCCCTGATGTAAACAATGCTGATTCACACACACAATCACTTGCTTACTAGTCGTGACCCGGTTGGCGAATGTACGCTGCTCCGTATTTCCAGTTAAATTTAGGCTTTGGGTTAGAGATAGGGTAATAAGTAATTTGGGTAATTCGGGTTAGGTAATTCGGTGTGGTTGAGGTAAGGAAATAGTCCTGCCGATAGTATATGTTAGCCAATGACAAAGCTTATAGGGATGTCTCTGGAGGCCTCCTGCAGCCCCTAGAGGCGTCAAAAAGACTAGATTTTTGGGGAATGATCTAATTCAGTGGTTTTCAACCTTTTTGACAGCAGGGCCCACCATTTTTTCAGCATTTGAGCCACAGACCACCAGTTGGGGACATTTTGGCCCCTCAGACCCCAAAACTAAAGATTTCTTTTGCTTTTGTCCACAATTCCAGGCTGGATTTGGGAAACAAAACAGTCAAACATACAGATCAAAAATGACCATTAATCTTCTACATTCACTAGTTGTGTAGACTTGGACTAATTCACATGATGAATATTTTCCCGTTGAGAACGTTCTCAAGAGTTACATCTGGTTAACCAACTTAGCTGGGGACCACCTGGAACCCTCTCAGGGACCACTGGTGGTCCCCGGACCACCTGTTGAAAACCCCTGATCTAATTAAAGGAAGACTTCATGAAAAACATGAAACCAATAAAAAAAACAATGTATTTATTATTTTGACCATAAAATTACATATATGAGCTTTAATTATTTGTAATCTTATTGCATAATTCCGTTACATGTAAGCAGTTACTTCCCAACCCTGCTGGTTGCTATAGTGGATTTTGCCGCCTCTCGCTCTAGCAGTGATTTTTCCACCATTTTGAAACAGTTTGACACGAATGATGGTATAATTGTTGTCTTGTGGCTGATGCAGCACTCTAGTGTAAGCGAAATCTGGTATATTGGAACAAGAATCGCTCCAGTGAAAGCAAATGGGTTTGTCTAATTTGGGAAAAGGATTTTAGATAGGCCATTAAGCTATTCTAATTAAGCGATAATCCCGTATCATTAATTACTAGGCATTATTTGTCCATTGCGGGTGTGGCTGTTTGAAAACAAGTGTATTTGGTATCTGATGCATCACTGAGTGAAAGCAGTCATAGCCAAACGGCCTCAGTCAATAGACAATTTAGACATTTTACGCAATTAGCGTTTTGTGGACACAACAGCGATATTGGGGCTTTCAGCACCTTCACAATACAACAAACACAATTAACTTGTGCTGTAATGGAAATGCTTACGAACTCCGTAAGCATTTATTATTTTTTATTAACGGCCTAATTGATATTTCATTTGCGTGGCGGGGGTAATCTTGACATTATTTATTCAGCATGTCAAGACAATTTACATAGCATCTGTTTATATTTGTGCCGGACACAATAATGAGCTTCTATTGTCGGTTTAATTCCATACAGCCACTGCATACTACTGAGCTTGTTAGCAAAATCCCTTAAAGGGGCTTTTGCCACCCCTTTTGCAACCACACAGGGGCGGATCTAGGCATGGGCATGGGGGGGCAAAGCCCCCAAATGCCCAGACTGCCCCACCACACATGATGGCATGCAAAACAACCCAAGATATTTCAAATTAAAGTCCTTATATTTAAAATGATTTGAAACACTACTACTGCTACTAACTATAATTGTGGCACCACTAAACCAACAGCATTTCATCATTGAAAACAGAAAACTCTATGAGTCAGACGTTTAGCTTTATGCATGCTGCGTGTCTGTTGCAACTTCAACAACAACTGATGTTATTATTATATAGTTATTATTATATAGTATAAAAGTCCTGTAACTGAAAATGGTATGGGTGCAGCTTCATCGCCCGTAGCGCGAAGCAACACGAGCGATGAAGCCACCCCCATACCCTTTTCTTCTGCCCCCCCCCCCCCCCCCCCCCCCCCCCCCACAAATTGGGAAATGTTACATCCGCCCCTGCAACCACATCTTTAAGAGAGACATCATGGTCACATGGTTGGTTTTCCACCTTTTTCATACCAGGGCCCACTATTTATTCGGCATTTTAGCCACGGACCACCTTTCATGTTGAGTTTAATCTCTCGGACCCAAAAGCAATGATTTTTAAGTTTTTGTCTACAATTTAGGAGAGATAACTGCAAAACACTGGCCAAAATAACCATGCTTCTACATTTTCCATTTGTGTAGATTCTTGAAAATTAAGTAATTCAGAGGTTTAAAGGGATAGTTTGGATTTTTTTTAAGTTAAGCTGTATGAAATACTTGCCATTAATATAGTGGTGTCAACTGTAATAATTCATATCATATATTCAGATCTCTTGAGAGTGTAAAATGAAACCAAATAGTATCATTAAATTACATTTTAATGGGTAGTTTGGATTTTTGAAACTTAAGTTCTATGAAATACTTCTTATTAATATAGTGGTGTCAATGGTATTAATTGATTGCCAGTGGTGGGAGTTCTGCTGTGGTTTTGGTGAAATACTAAGTAGTTCTGGTCATTTTGGGGCGGTCACTGGGGGCCACACAGTAAAAGTAAATTAATCCAAAAAACAAACATGTGTATTGTTGACCCATTTCTACTGCATGGCCTCAGGGACCCCCACAAAATGGCCGGATCTATTTAATATTGACCAAAAGCAGAGCAGAACTCCCACAACAGGACTCTGGCAATCAATTAAAACCATTGACACCATTATATTAATAAGAAGTATTTCATAGAACTTAAGTTCCAAAAATCCAAACTACCCCTTAAAATGTAATTTAATGATACTATTTGGTTTCATTTTACACTCTCAAGAGATACAGATCTATAAGGGTCCATTTGGTTAACAACTATACATTGTTTAGCTGAGGATCACCTGGGATCCTCTCAGGGACCACTGGTGGTCCCCGGACCACCTTTTGAAAACCCCTGATATAATCAGTTCACAAATATAAAATAATCATATCACAGTTTTTTTGTTTTTTTTTTTGGAGTGCACCGTTTTATTTGAGGATCTATACAGCAGCAAGTCTCGTTTCTTTTTGGCTGCCAGACAGAAGACAGATCAACAGAAACATATTTTTTGCTCTTTAAAAATGACACAGTGCAAAGACAGATATAAAGAAACATATTTTTTGCTCTTTAAATGACAGAGTATACACATAAAAAAGTCTGCCGCCATTTTCCAGAAGATTACTTTAGAAAAGGTCTCACTTATCCAAAAATAATTCATGAATAGTTCATGAACTCTCGTTGACGCTAATGTATTCCACCAAACTTCTGGGTGTAGTCGCTTGGTGCGATGCTTCTGTGATTGTGGGTAACTTTTTTATTGAAATAATTTTTAAATTTGATCATGACTGGCACATTTGTGACATAGCACACTCGCTGAATTTCAGCATGTTTTACCTCGACATTTGTGTCAAGAGGGAGGGGGGTGGCAAACGAGGGTGCCTATAATTATTAGTAGACTATTGTTATTGTGCCACTTATTATTCTTGTTTCTGGTTTATGGTTTTTAACGTCACCATTATACCATCGCCTAAACCAGTGGTGCACCCCTGTCAACGGTTATGGTCAATCTTGGCTAGCAAAATGACTGGGAGGGGCCTACATCCTCGAGGACAACCACACCTTTGCAATTTTCCCAAAATACATGAAGTTACATGTATATCTTTGAGCCCTTGTCCGCCTTCTTTTGATAGTGTACAGTATAGAGCTGACTGGAAATGCAAGGAGAGAGAAGACGGGGAGTAACAAGCAGCAAAAAGTCGCCTGTATCAGGAGTTGAACGCGCTACACACTATGTCAGGGTGCACTACCACCAGCCTGGGTGACTGGAGCACCACTAGGTGAGCCCGTTGAAGCCTGTGTAGACGGGGCAGCATTCCTGTCACGGCCTAGTCAAGATTTGTAGCGAGGAGGCAGGTGGAGTCAGTATTATGAACGGGTACATTCATATTCCGCCTCGTTGGTTTGCTGCTTGATGACTACAAATCACACTACAAACACATAAATTACCGTCCGCTCCAGACCGCTTCACACAGCAAATTTTGGAACACCAGACCAGGCTTTCCTCCCTGGTGGAAACCCTAGTCAAAAATCCCATTGGATTCCAACAGAAAAGACCTATATTATGATTTTGGAACAAATCCTATTGGATATCCAATAGGAATCCAATAGGATTGCTATAGGATTTTGAGAGATCTTAGAGGAATGTTATACGATTTTCTTAGGATTTCTATAGGATTTTGGGGAAAATAGGATATAGGCCTACTGTAGGAATCCTATTGGATTCCTTTTTGTAATATCTTATAGGAATCGTATACGATTTTCTTAGGATTCCTATAGGATTTTGGGGAACATTTTGGGGATATACTGTAGGAATCCTATTGGATTCCTATTGGATATCCAATACGATTCAACTTGTTTTGCAACACAGGATAGGCTGATCCAATGTGTGTGTGTGTGTGAGAGAGAGAGAGAACGAGAGCCAGAGCGAGAGCGAGAGCGAGAGCGAGAGCGAGAGAGCCTATTCCACCCACACAATAAAATGGCCAATGCTGGGTACACCGGAACCTGAACACACAGACAGACTGCAGGGCGCTTTGTCAGCACAATAACTCTGGCACAATAAATCTGGGCAGGGCTGATAAGCATTTTGCGATGTGTATTCTGCTTGTTTCTCATGCCATTCACACCGATAGGCACAGCGTTAAAACAAAAATCCTTTCTGTTGTTTATCCATTTGTCAAAAAGTGTAACCGACGGACGCCGTTTGTACGCTTTCTTTAATTAAAAATAACACAGAAGATTTATTTGTGCACATCCAGCCTGGCTGCAGCTGGCTAAAGAACTGTTGATATTGATTAGACTGTAAATACCGACTGGGCCGATAGCCTCAGAGCCACGTGGTTTTGACCAAACGTTTGTGTTTGATGGGCAGAACACAGCCATCAAACACAAACGTTTGGTCAAGCCCATGTGACTCCCGTCGGAAATGCGAATGTGGCGACCATTAAACACAGACAGGACACAGAACATGTGCGCATATGAAACAACACTTTGATTAGCATCAGTGAGCATCTCTTTCTCTCTCTCTCTCTCTGTGCGTGTGTGCGGCCGTGCGTGTCTGCGTGTGCACGCGTACGAGGTGCAGGGGCGGATGTAACTTGTTCCATTGGGGGGGCAAGAGAACATGTTGGAGGGGCAAGAGAAAATGGTATGGGGGCGCTTCGCACCACGGGCGATGAAGCCGCACCCATACCATTTTCTGTAACAGGACTTTTATTAGCCGATCAAGCCGCACCCATACCATTTTCTGTTACAGGAATTTATTAGTCAAGTATGACATCAATAACAACATCAGTTGTTGTTGAAGTTGCAGACACGCAGCATGCATAAAGCTAAAGGTCTGACTCAGAGAGTTTTCAGTTTTCAATGATGAAATGCTGTTGGTCTAGTGGTGACACAGCTGTAGTTAGTAGTAGCAGTAGTGTCTCAGATCATTTTAATTATAAGCACTTTAATTTGAAATACATTTGAAATTTGGGTTGTTTGTTTGGTGGGGCAGTCAGGTCATTTAGGGGGCATTGCCCCCCCCCCCCCCCCATGCCCATGCCTAGATCCGCCCATGACGAGGTGTAGTTCCGTGCAGGTCAATCGATCAGCCGGACCGCGCCGCTGTGTGCTTCGGAGCAAAGAGCAATGTATTAAGTGCTTGTTTGGATCAATCGACTGCGCGGTGAAGGCAGCATTCCCAAAGTGCTGACCGGCAACATAAACAACGCATTATACTTCACGACATGCGTCCCCCCACCCACCCCTCCCCTCCCCAACGATCCCAGTGGGATGTGCTATACTTTGCACTGTCCTGGGCAAGGCAGTGCAAAAATAATAAGAAAACTAACTTTTTGTGTTTTTGCATGGTGCATGCGAAAGATAAGACAAAGGTTTTTGATCAGGGGTTTTCAACCTTTTTCATACCAGCGCCCACTATTTATTCAGAATTATTCAGAACCACCATTTTAGCCCCACAATTGTCCACAATTCCAGGCTGGATTTCAGAGAAAACCCGGCCCGCGGGCCTTGACTGATGATTTAATCCGGCCCCAGGCTTGTAGAGCAAAAATGTCTGAGTCTATAAAAAAAAAAAGTAAGTCTCTAGCACGTTCCTATCAAAAGTTATGATCGTTTAAAGAAATGCCTTTGAGCTCTCTTCTGAACGGCATGGAATGCATGTTGTCCAGCAGGGGGAGTCGTTTACCCAGGCTAGGCTGCTGGCGCTGCAAAGTGAGAACTATACTTCAGCAGTACAAGGGTGTGTAACCGAGAGAACTATACTTCAGCAGTACAAGGGTGTATAACCGAGAACTATACTTCAGCAGTACAAGGGTGTGTAACCGAGAGAACTATACTTCAGCAGTACAAGGGTGGATAAGCGAGGACTATACTTCACAGTACATGGGTGTATAACCGAGAACTATACTTCAGTCAATTAAAGTCATTAATATATATTAATAGCTATTCTTAATAATAAATATGACTTGTGTGATATACTGTAGTGTAGAAGTAACGGCTGTGTATGTAAACATGCGTGTGTCGAGCATGCTTGCGGTCTGCGACTGGTTGCACCACGGCGCTCCGGCACCCATGAAGTCACATCAAGTCCAATGCGGCCCCCACCCCAAATTACTTTGATACCACTGTTCTACATGCTCTAGTTGTAATAATGGATTGCATTTTTATAGCGCTTTTCCAAGTGCTCAAAGCGCTTTACAATGGTCCATTCATTCATACATTGGGAAGTAGATTGGCGAACAGTCGACGCCAGCGTCACCACTTCCCACATTCACACACCAATGGTGGCCAGCTCACACTGACCAACACATTGGAGGCAATTTGGGATTCAGTGTCTTGCCCAAGGACACTTCGACACGTAGACAGGAGGAGCCAGGATTGGAACCGCCGACCCATGGGCCATTGGACGACCTGCTCTACCTCCTGAGCCACAGCCACCCCAGGTAGTTGTGTGTTGTGTATTCTGTCTAGTTGATGAATATTTTAACTCTTGAGAGTGTAAACATGTATATTTTTATGCTCACAAAAAGTTACATCTGGTCCCCACACCGTTCTATTGTGTCATATAAAAGGTACTTTATGACAGATCTGAGATCCAGATGTAATCCTGAGGGGGGCGGCAACGCAAACGCAAAGAAAAAGCTCAACATAATCCAGGTCTGGTCAGTTGCAGGCAACATGTGCATGAAATAAGTCTGTGCAGGAGAATCTAATGCATCTGTGCCCCACATACATATGCTCGACTTCTCCGCACATACAGAAAAAAAGCAGGTCTCATCGAAAATGAATTACAAGCTGTTGATTTCTGATTTCTGAAACCGAAAAGAGAGCCTCGCAATGCCTGTGGATCAGATTGGAGCAGTGAGCCAATGCTTAGCTAGAGTGCAATGTCATTGTCTGGACTACTGAGACACTGTAGAGTGTAGAAGACAGCCCTCTCCTTATCTACAAGGAGGAGCAGTGCACCAAAGCATTATTTGGATTTTAATGAACAAAAAAACATCAACATAAAAACCCCAGGAAAGTGTTCCTTCATTAAAATAAGTCAGAAAAAGGGGGTGGATGGTCCTTTAGAATATCCAATGCATTTGTGCATATTAACTAAAATAGAAGTTGTCAGCTGACTCCAAAATACAATATACTTCCCTTTCAGTGTAACAATTTGTTTTCTTTTCCTTCGAAACAGATTGTGTTACTATTGTACCTTTTTGTACCCTTTTGGCTGATCATGTGAACATATTGCAGTGGTTGCTTGTTGATTTTCTAGGTTGTATTGTTTTGCTATTTCAGCCTTTAATTGGTATCAATATAACATTTGTAGAATTTAGAATGATATTCATCTTACTTTTTATCAGATAAGAGACCAATTTGGGAGATTTTTTTTTTACACAACCTAAATACTAAGGCTACACACATGCTACACATGGTATACTGGGTAACCTTTTCATTGAAACAAATTTAAATTTGATAATGACTGCCACATTTGGCATGTAACACACTCCCTGAATTTCAGCATGTTTGAATTTTAGCAGTGTTGTGCCTGTATATCTGTGTAATTTTGCTCATAAGTGGGAGCCTGAGGTAGGGGGGCTCAAACTGCTAAAACAGCTAAACCCCACCATCTCTCCCCCCTTTTTTGCAACCCTTGTGTGATGCAGAGCAATGACAATAACGTAATTCCTTTCTCGAGTGTTCTGACCTAAAAGTGCATTTTTTCCACCATCACATTCCATCACGGTGATGGAATATCTCTCACCGTGATATTCCGTATCGCAACGGAGACCCACAGACGCACAAAGACATGCAGAGGGTCTATCTGTGGGGAGTCCACAGAAGGCCGTGAAGAAGAACCCGTCACTTTGCGTTTGTATCTTTTGTACCGCCATGATGTTTTCTGACTATTCCTGTTCTCATCCACAGCATCTGTCCAATTTCACCATGCAGGGCTCCATGCACATCCCTGGTGGAAGGAGGACTCTGCCTGTCAGCTGGCCACAAAACGTGAACTGAATTCAACCTCCTTTTAGTCTCTCAGTGTGCGATTCCTCACCCTCACTGAATCTGGGATAACCAGAGAGAGAGCAGGGCCGGTTAGCCTGCCAGGGGCGGATTTAGGCATGGGCATGGGCAATGCCCCCCTAAATACCCAGTCGCCCCCCCCCCCCCCCCCCCCCCCCCCCCCCCCAAAAACGATGCCATGCAAAACAACCCAAGACATTTCAAATTAAAGTACTTATATTTAAAATGATTTGAAACACTACTGCTGCTACTGACTATAATTTTGGCACCACTAAACCAACAGCATTTCATCAGTGAAAACAGAAAACTCTGAGTCAGACCTTTAGCTTTATGCATGCTGCGTGTCTGTTGTTTATTATTGATGCTTTACTTGACTAATAAAAGTCCTGTAATGGAAAATGGTATGGGTGCGGCCCCATACCATTTTCTCTTGCCCCTCCAACATGTTCTCTTGCCCCCCCCAAATGGGACATGTTACATCCGCCCCTGTAGCCAGCCCTACTAGGGTGAGCTGGAAGAATGGCAGGGTGGGAAACTCCAAAGTTTTTCATACAAAGCAGTGGTTTTCAACTTTTTTGACACCAGGGCCCACTATTTATTCAGCATTTGAGCCACGGAGGACCGCCATTTGAGGACATTTTAGCCCCACAGAACCCAAAACCCAAAGCTTTTCTTTTGCTTTTGTCCACAATACCAGGCTGGATTCAGAAAACAAAGCAATCAAACATACAGATCAAACCATTTATCATATTTTTTTTATCTTGTACATTCTCTATAGCTGTGTAGACTTGAGCTAATTCAGATGATGAATATTTTAACTCTTGAGAGTGTATGCTGTCAAAGAGTTACATCAGAGTTACATCTGCACAAGTTAACCAACTTTCCACCATTTAGCCTGGGGGGACCAAATGGAACCCTCTCAAGGACCACTGTTAGTCCCAGGAGCACTGTTTGAAAACCACTGATATTACCTTTCATTGGGTGGGCAGGATGCACGTTTGGGTGGGCTCTGCCCACACCTGCCCCCCTCTAGATCCGGCCCTGATAACCAGAGAGAGAGAGAACACAGACACTCTCAGAATCCTTCAGCCACTCTCCTCCCAGGCTTTTGGGAGATGTCAAACAAATGCTATACTGTTCCAGTGTCCTCTATTGTGAGTGGCGCAACGTTACCACTCCTATATGGAGCTTTGTGTCTCTCTGGCTGTCTGTATCTGTACCCCTGTGTCCCTGGCTCTGTCCTCATGCGTCCGAGGACGAAAATAGCATCTGGTCGGTTTCCACCCACAGGGACCCCCACAAAAAACTCATTCATCGTGTGCATGGGCTTCAACTGGATTGTACGGCTTCAACTGGATTGTACGAAGTTAGGGGTTTTGTCCAGAGCTTTGAGAGGAATACAGTCTTGCACATGTCCTTATAGCAGGAACTCAAATACACCCATATGAATAAATATATGTACATATATGCCAATATATGCATCATAGGCATTGTATATGTTGCATATATGCAATAAACAAGTACAAGTATACTGTATATATATATATAAATTCATATATTTAGGGGGTCCAATTTCATAGGCCTAATATATTTTCTTTTCATGTGGGCACAGCGGGCAAAAATAGAAAAATTGGTGCCAGTCGAGGGCCAGACTGTGTTTCAACATGCAGTGGCACCAAGGACTTCCCAGGCAAACAGCAAAAAGTGATCTCTATCAATATATCTCCATTAGAAGCAAAACATAGGCAAACAGGAAATTACATCCATTAAAAACTGAAATGCATCATTAAAGCTCAGTTTCCTCTTCTGTGGTCCACACCAAGCACTGATATCATAGAAAAATGAGTAAAGTGTTTGCAATATACGAGAGGGCCGGTTACCGACTGTGGGTTAGAGATAATTCATTTGTGGGCCTGATTTGATTGATATAGTAGGCAGTTTGATATAGCCTACCGGTATGTGCCTTACTATACTGATAATACAGATAAGACCAGGGCCGTTGCTAGCCATTTGGGTGCCCTAAGCACAAATGCTTTCTGGTGCCCCCCCCCCAACAAACAAGACAAATATGTTGTATTTCTCACAGGGCCACCGTTTCACAAGCAGTTATGGGCCATTAGCCATACTCTTGGTTTCAGAATGATCCAACACCTCCAGTCTCCAGAACCAGTTAAAGGTAGGGTAAGTGATTTGAAAATCATGGTGTAGTACCTGCCTGGTGCACTAGGGGTGTAGTACCAGCCTGGTGCACTAGGGGCGCCCAAGAGTAGCTACACTATGTGAACCTGCTGTTCGATCCTGATTGGAGGAGAATTTACCCTCCACCTGGAGAACTTTTATTAGCTCCTCTGCTAACGTGGGGGAGGGGGAAACTCCATATATGGTCTGCACACCTTATAATAGAGCATTTTAACAGAAAGAAAAAAAAAAAGGGTGATATGATATCTGACAAAAGTGAAATCACTTCCCCTACCTTTAAACAGGTTTTGACTCATTTGATAACAAAAGGCTGAATTAATGAAGTCTAACACCTTGGAACAACCTTCCTAATGCCATTGTAATGTATAGTTCCCCGAATCCCCCACCACTACTCATTGTTTCTCAGTTGCAAGGGCGATTTTTTTCCTTCCCTTAATTCCTGGCCCAAGCCTATAGCCTGGACCAGCAAATTAACCACAGCTCCTGTGAAATCCTACTGAAATCCTCATGTAGGCTGCACCCTTGCAGCCTACACAGAAAGGTGGGGGCGTGTGTAGGGTGAGGTGGTGGTGGGGGGCATCCCTGACCAGTTATACTTAGGGCCTCATATAGCCTAGTAGCGGCCCTGAATAAGCCCGCAGCCAGGCTGCGTATTTTAGCTCGTATTTTCAAACAATTACAGTTTGGTCAATTCTCGATCATTTCTTACCATTCAACATGTTATGATGAAAAAACATGTTCCACGTTTTTTGCTGTATGTGGCGAGCATTTATCCCAAGTCTGCGGTTGTTGTAAATTGCAAAAAAAAAAAAAAAAAAAGTCGAGAAATTCGCGGCAAAACAGACATCTTTTTGATCATTCATATCTCCTTCAATTCTGGGCCATTTTGTACATTTCAAAATGCAGCGTGACCGGCAAAAATCACTCTATCAGATGCTGTATAGAATATGCGGGTAGGTCTTCTCTATGAAGCGGAATCAAGAAAAAACTAACTGTCGGGATTTCAGTGGAAACGTGAAAGCAGCAGCATTCGTCACAAGTTAATTAATGTATTTAATTACATTATATGCCTTACCTAAACACAAGCAAGTGACCGACAGCAGGCAGCTGCAGCTGTTTATAGGACAATCCATAAATAAGGACTTAAGGAGATGAATTGAACTGGCGCTTCTGTGGACATCTCCAATGCGCACGGTCTGTGCCCGCACGACGCACGTGGATTTGAAATCCCGTTTTCTATTTCCCAAATCTATTTGACGAAATTAGCTTAAGGGACTGCGTGACAAACAGGGGGGCACCATGTCTCTGGAGAGGGGCACCCGAGCACAAAGCAGATTCAACAGTTTTCTCGGGAAAATGCATATTTATAGAAATTAGGGCTATTGATATTATTTTAATGGTGCCCTGCCGGTCACTGCCGGGCCCAACGCACTGTGCGTTATGTGCGTTGCCCTCGCTACGGCACTGATTAAGACCAGGGGTGTTTTTGGGACAAAAATATGTTCTGACTTGTCATTTACCTTTATAGATAAATTAAGCCTTGTAAACACTGTTTCTGAATAGGCTATACTGTACATGTCTGTATGTTTTAAGTGTGACTTTGTGCCTCCTGTGCATGTGCTATGATTGTGCCCAGGGCAGCTGGCATGGACTTGTCTAGACTGCAGGTAGTCTAGGTAAATATAGGCAACTTTAGTCATACAAAATCTGTGTTTTGAATCTAACTCCACCTCACCTCTACTCTATTGGCTCATTATGAAACTGCTGGAGACGGCTGCGCTGTGATTGGCTAAAACGCACCCCCCCCCCACACACACACACACCCAAGCACCGCCTTGTCATGAGCCCGATGAATATTACATGATTTGTTGGCAATAATAACGTTCTGGAGGGCAAAGCAACTGCAACTGTAGTTGCTGCAGCATCAAAGTAGAAGCGACATTGAGGCAAAACGAGACCTGTGGCCCTTCGGGACTACCTGTGATGTAACAGTCACAGGTAGTGACTACATTTCACCCCTGCAGGCAACTGCTACGTCATCCTGCGGGTGACGTAACAGGTGCGTGGACGGACACACGCGTGCATGGACGGAGTGTGTGCATGGACGGACGGATGGGACGGACAGACGGACGGACGGACAGGGGGCGAAACATAGTCACTACCTTACGGTGGAGACAAAAACATATAGCTACAGTTACAGTATATATATTTTTTTTATTTTGGGCTAAAAGGTTGCCTTTAACTATCCACCTATAGTTAAAGGCTACCATCGCTGACTACTATACTGTAGGTGGTGCCACTACACTGCTACTATGTAGGCCAACAGTACAACCTGCCGCACAATACCACACCGAATATACTGAAGTGTGGTATTGATGAACTGCTTCAATGCCTACCATGACAGCAGCAGAAATTGGCTGAGTTCTGAGTAATGAATTGACGTATGCCTGAGCAGAAGCCATTAATCACACACTAGCAAGGGGTCACTGATGGATGCCATGGGCGGTGGGAATGCCGCAAAAAAACACACACATTTAGATGGAAAACCAACGCTCTACTCCAACAGTAAATTATCAAATAAACATGATAACAATAAACTCTATTTAGATCAGGCCCGGATGTAACATTTCCCAATTGGGGGGGCAGGCGAAAATGGTATGGATGCGACTTCATCGCCCGTGGCGTAAAAGTTGCACCCATACCATTTTCAGTTACAGGTCTTATATTAGGTAAGTAAGCAAATAAGTAACCAAATGTACCCTTACAGGCCCATTTGGTTTCATTTTACACTTAATTTAGCTTTTTTGCTTAATTTTCAAGAATCTACAGTTCTACAGATTTAGAAAACGTAGAATAATTGTTATTTTGAGCAACAATTCGCCAGTTATCTCTCCTATATTGTGGACAAAAACTAGAAAATCTTTGGTTTTAGGTTCGAGTCGAGAGACTAAAATCAGCAGTGCCTAAAATGTAGAATAAATAGTGGGCCATGGTTCGAAAAGCACTGCTATGGGAGTGTGGAGTATGCATCAAAGACATCTCTAAAGCTCAACACATTCCAGCCATTAAGCAACATGTCACCACACTCGGCAGTAGAGCCAGTCACTACACTGACTCATTTAGAAGTGATTCATGGTGTTCAGTGGTTCCCTGCCTGGCCCTCCCCATAACAGCACATATCACAGTCACATCCAGTTTCAATATGATGTGACTTTCAAAGGTCACCGCAAAAGGTCTGGCCTAATGGCAAATTCACGCTGATGCCGACTGAACATCGCTCAGAGACAACAAGAGCAGACCTGAATCCTAACACCTTGAAAACAGAAAACTCTCTGAGTCAGACCTTTAGCTTCATGCATGCTGCGTGTCTGTTGCAACTTCAACAACAACTGATCTTATTATTGATGCTTTATACTTGGCTGATAAAAGTCCTGTAACCAAAAATCGTATGGGTGCGACTTCATCGCCCGTGGCACGAAGCGACACGGGCGATGAAGTCGCCCCCATACCATTTTCTCCTACCCCACCAATTGGGAAATGTTCCATCCAGGCCTGCCAGATCTGCGATCGCGGAAATTGAAATAGAACTGAATCTTGATAGAATAATGCCCTAGCCCAATTATGGCCTGCCTGAGCCTCAGGCATCTGACTTCTCATTAATTTCCCTTTTCCGTCAGAGTGTGTTGTTGCTTCATCAGTGAAGGAAGAAAGTGCAGGACCCCCCCCCCCCCCCCAACACCCTTCAGTTTCATTAAGAGCGATCTTTGCTAGTATAATTGTCAAACCCAGTGTGTCCAAAATGGGAATGACGTGTCAGGTAGAAAGAGTTTTCCATTCTCTTCCAGTTTACTGTTTGCATAGTTTGCACAGTCTTTGGGTGATTGCAAAAAAACAAACAAACAAACAAGCAAGCAAAAGAAAGAATTCAGCTATTAGACACCCTGGCTGGCTGATACCGACTATAAGCCTCTCAAACTTACCAAAGTAGTGCAGAGTTTTGTTTTCCAAAAGATCATCACCATGACATTTGAAGGTAATAGAGGCACAGGGTTTGTGCACAAAACATTTATTAATATTATTATTATTTTAATTAAAAGTTTGCCTTTATTACCTTTAAATTACAGTCAATTTGCTCAGACATGACATCAATTCATTCACTCAACAATAAACAAACAGCAACAACAACTATTATTTCATGGTAAAAAAGAGCTCTAACGAGACAAGGTATCATTTTAGTGACTTGATGGTATCGGCGATAAAGATTATTTTAAAGGTGATGGCTATGGGTAGTTTTTGGTGCTTTGTAGTGATTACCAGATGGAAGTAGTTCAAACTCCCTGCAGAGTGGACTCTAAACTTCTAACGGAGTTGGGCATAGTAGGTGGAGGCGACATTTTTTTTTAAATCTGGCTGGTATTTTCACTTTGAAATTAAGTTTGCTGTCAATAGAGCCTTTCAATATTTGAAAGTCTAGTGCCCCTCAAAAATAAATAAAAGCTATTTAATTCATGCCTACATTCACCATGAATCAGCATGCAGGAGGAAGCCAGGTAAACAAGGTGGATGCATTTGGAATGCGAATAACTCAGGGGATCTGGGGATACCAAGCAAGGTCAACTTTACTGTATCCATAGGAAATGTGCTAACCCAATTTTACGCTGTAATTAAATTATATTTAAATATCTGAATTCATTTTCAAGAATCTAGTTATTTTGACCAATGTTTTGCTAGTTTCTCCTAAATTGTACCCAAAAACTTGAAAATCCTTGCTTTTGGGTCCTAGAGCTTCTACATTCTAGACCACACCTGGGCATTATGCGGCTTGGGGGCCAAATACGTCCCTTTGGCTGACTCTGACCGGCCCACGAAAAGGTAATTAGAAAATACAACTTCCCAATACCTTTTATTCACGTTATACACAGACAAAAGTGAAAGTGTTAACCAGAGATGACTTTGGAAACCTCAGTTTTTCATTGCATAATTCCTAGAAGGCCCAACGTTGCTTTTTAGCAACATTAACCATTCATTATTTAAAAAATGTTATTATTATTATTATAAATATCATGGTTGATTTTTTTTTTTTTTTTTTTTTTTTTTTTTAAGTAGAAATATACCTGGACCTTCTAGGGATAATAATAATAATAAAATATACTCTTACCAGAGTGTCAAATCAATGTCATGTACTACTTTTATATAGAAATTAAATTATTATAACCCATTTGGTTCAGCATTTACGCATTTTCCTTATCTCATCTGTATCTCATTTCTCCGTTGGGGAACAATAATTGCCCAGCCCTGGCTCTAGACACATTAAAGCAGTGGATGCAGTGGATTGGATGTGAATCACTGTGCGTTGGGTCCATGTGCTTCAAGTGACAATGACTCCATAATTGTGTCTCACATTAATGTACAACACACATGAGTAAATTGACATGTATGGTTCAATTTAATATGCACTCTGTGTTGAGAGGCTTATTTTCCCAATCTAAGCGATAGACCTAATGGAATGGAACGCTCAAATGGAGTTATCGTCTACTTACTGGACAAATTGGTTCTGTGTGAATTTTAAGCGCACTGTACACATGTTGTGTGATCACATCTGACATAGTGACTATATTGCATGGCGTGCATAACTCAAACAGACGGATGGCCCCACATGCACACACTTACATGCAACATACAATATTCAGTATGCTGAGAGCACAAAGATTATACAGGGACATCAAATGGAGGAACATACATTGTGCTTCAATAATGCACCATACATGTTCGGTTATTTTAATATTCTAATAGGCCCATCTCGTCTTATCCTATAATGTAATAATGTTAATGCATAATGAATCTATCTCCTTTAATTGTTGTCTCGATATTGCCCAGTGCATCTGCACATAGGGCTGTATCTAAAATTCACTGATTTTATCCACCCTAACTATAGAGCATAGCATACCTGGGCATTATGCGGCCTGGGGGCCAAGTGGCCCTTCGGCTGATTCTGAACGGCCCGTGAAAGGGTACCGTGGTTTTCAACCAGTGGCCCGGGGACGACAAAACTGGTGGGGCGACAAAACTCAATTTGTCACTTTGCCACTCGATTTGCCATTCGATTCCCCATTCACTTTATGCAAAGCAAGGTTTAAATCCAACTATTTAAATCAAACTATTATGGTTCTGGTGGGCATAAGCATGGACATAAAGGCTGGCTCGAGGCGGAGTCTCTGCTCTATGGCAGCTCAAACAAAAATATCCATAACTGGCTCAAAACTTGACAGATTTACAAACAAATGGGTTTATTACAAACGTTAACAATGTGGCTATGATTTTTGTTGCTTGCTTCCTTTTATGTTATATAAACATCATAGCCACAATATGATGCTATACCTCTGTAAAAAATGGCTGTCAGGTTAACGATGCCGCACTCCAGTAGCCAACAGCGTGGGTACATATGTACATACAGTATATGCCAATATATGCATCATATGTGCACCATATACTGTATGTTGCATATATGCAATAATCAGGGACACATATAGGACATACTGTGTGTGCTAACCACATGCCACAGTCAGGTTCATAAATGTAGGGGGGCAATTTCACATATTGTTAGCCTCATAGGATAAATGCCAAGTTATTTTTGGAAAAATTGAGATAAGACAGAGCAAATGCATTCCAGAAACCTATTCCAGAAATCTCAATTTCACTAAAAAAGAAAAAAAAAGAAAAAGAAAAAATATAAAGACTTAGGCATTTATTCTATGAGGTTATGTACGCGGCCAATTTTGTATATTTTCTTTCCATGTGGGACAACAACAAAAAAAAACAACAGTAGCTTCTGTACTTTATCCTGGACCTGACCTCTATTATATTCTACTTGTGCTTGAGAATGTGTTGTAGAATATTCAACTGTTGAAGGATGCAAACCATGTGGACTGGAAACATCAATTCATCTCACTGTGCATATGGGCCCGCTGCCTGAACAAACAAAATAATAATCTTACTTGGAACTATACCCTCCGAGCTTTGCTTCCAAAGCCTCCTTAGAACAAGCGATAATTCATAGATACCGGACAGTGGGGCATATATATCCATTCTTTATGGTTTTACGCCGCGGTGATGCAAGCAAATTCAATTATGTTTGTTCATGAGAATAATGGCTGAAGGGGCAGACAGGCAGACGGATGGGCCAGTGTCCTGAGGGGTGAGAGTTATTGATGCCTACGGAGACCCAAACTCACTGACAAAAACACCATTGTATTAGCCCTCGGGGGCGATATTTCACTTTTGGCGTGATTCAGGAGCAGTTAGACGGCTACCCCAAAGATATTGTCCTGATCAAAACTCAAATGTTTTGGGTTGCAGCTATTAAGGAGAAAAAAACTAATGAAAAATATATGCATACAGTAAATGTATACAGTATGTATGTGCATGAATATTTATAGATAAATCGAATAACGGCCTGATGCTGAGGCAATATTCAGGCTTTTATAGACTGAATGAAATATCCAATGGCAAAAATGGTATGGGGGGTGGCTTCATCGCCGCGCCCATACCATTTTCGGTTACAGGACTTATATTAGGCAAGTAAGCATCAATAATAACATCAGTTGTTGTTGTTGAAGTTGCAGTCGAAGAAACAGGCACAGCATGCATAAAGCTAAAGGTTTGACTCAGAGAGGTTTTAGTTTTGAATGATGAAATGGTGTTGGTTTAGTTGTACACCCATACCATTTTTCGTTTAAATTATCTTGTAGAGTACTTACTGTATATTATATTCAAGTAAGCCTTGATAATATAACATCAGTTGTTGATGCTGCCACAGGCACGCAGCATGCATAAAGTGGCTGGCTCAGGGAGTTGTACTTAGTTAGTAGGCCTAGTGAAGTGTTTCAAATCATAATATAAGCACTTTAATTCGAAATATCTTTGAAATTCAGCCATCATGTTTGGTGGGGCTATCAGGTCATGTAGGGGGCATTGCCCCCCCATGTCCCTGGCCCTGGTATGAGGTTAACTGTAGTGCAGTTAACTTTCTCCTACCAAGGACAACAGCACAGTCTAACTCTAATCGCAAAAAAGTGTGTGAAAGAGTTGAACCCACAGAGCACTTCAGGTCACTGTTGCTCAAAATGTTCCACGGTTGGTAGTATAGGTGAGGTTGATTGATTCCTGAGCGGGGAATAAGCTTGTTTAAATCAACACAACATACTGCCTTCTTTGAAGGGACATTAGTATGTATGGGTGTACGCGTCTCACCCTCCTTCTGGTTGAAAAACAAACAGGCGGTGTGCGGAGGTTTGTCTGTATATATTACTCTGGGATTTGCAACTAAGGTGGCAGCTTCATGATACTAAATTAATGGAGTGAGTGAACCACCCTGGTCTCCCATTGATTTCAATAAGACAAAGCGGCCAAGTGAGGACAGGGAACACCGTTGGCTTGGAAAAACGTGCTGAGGAAGGACTTTGGAGGACCAGCAGGGGAATGTTTTATGTACGTTCCGCCTCACCGGTTCCCAAACACTGGATCTGGGACCTATGTGTGAGTTTGGGAACGCACTCTCAGGGGTCCCTGCATGTGTTTTTTGTCTCATAATTCCTAAATGTTGTTGTCAATTATTATTACTTCAAGACTTTTTTCAAAAAACATCCCCAAATATGTCTTTTCCATAAATGGAAAACTAAATTTAGTTAATTGTTGTTGTTTTTTTGCTTCAGCAATTGCACAAATAAATCAAAGATACAAAAAGAAATCCATGAAAGAAATACAGTATATACACAATACGTAAACATATTATTATTATCTAATAATACTGTATCTTCAAAATGACTGAATTTATTTTGAATGAATACATAATACAAATTATAAATAACTCCTTAGACCTCAAGGACAATAAAACAGGTTGTAAGCAAGTTAAACAAGGTTGTTTACCTGTGCCAAAGGACGATAAGACTTACAAGTTTTGCGCGCGCACGCACACACACACACACAATACATAGTATGTACCTTTTGAACGAAGGCCGACAGTGAATGTTGAACGTGTTCCTTCCATGCTGGACAGGTTGTGTGGATGCTCTGCAATCGCTCCATCGCATCACTGAAATGGAAGGTACAAAAAAAGCTGCATTGAGATGGGGCGTGCGGTTATTATGGATCTCAACGCGGTTCTACGAAAGGCCTGCCGTGATTGGCCCAGTAGTAGTCAAACACCCACAAAGTTGGTTGAAAACGCAGATGTTAAAGTCAGTGATGTTTCACGGCCAACAATGCTCTGGCCAGCTGAACTGAGCAGCACAAAGCTGTTTGTACAACTTCTCATTTGGTATAATACAGTAGATGAATGGCTGTAGTGGAGGATCTTGATGATGATTAATGAAATCCATTAAAGTGGAACTCATGCAGCAACTCAACGTATGCACTAGATTTGTATAGGGAAAGTATCATACTGTAGTAATCCCAAAGTAAGGAGTTTGGATCAGTGGTTTTCAACCAGTGGTCCGGCGACCACCAGTGGTCCCTGAGAGGGCCAGGTGGTCCCCAGCTAAATGATGGACAGTTCGTAACCAAATGTACCCTTATACATAATAGTGTAACTCTTAGTGTAACTCTTGAGAGCGTAAAATGGATAAAAAAAAATGTAGTGTATCATTTACGCTCTCAAGAGTTAAATTATATTTAAACTAATTTTCAAGAATCAACACATTTAGAAAATGAAGAATTAGTTATTTTGACCAATGTTTTGCCAGTTGAACTCTCCTAAATTGTGGACACAAAAATCCTGAAAATCCTTAGTTTAGCTCTGAGAGACTAAGCTCAACATAAAATGATGGTCTGTGGCTAAAATGCAGAATAAATAGTGGGCCAGGGTTATGGAAAAGGTTGAAAACCACTGGTTTGGATGTACTGTTATTTCAGAACTAAGAAAAAGAAAAAGCACAGAAAATATTAAAGTCAATGTGGAGGCCTGAGGAATAACTGACAAGGCACTGCATGTTCTATCCTCCAGCTGTATCACAACCTCAGGCTGAGTTCAGAGATCGCTGTTAGCTACACCCCAGAACTAAAGTAAAAAGGTGATCAGGCCACTGCTGTCAGGAGCCCTTGAACAGTGGAACATTCAACCAGGGGAGCTCACAAAACAAAACAAACAACTGTTGTGCAGGTATCCGTCACATCCCGAAAAGTCACAGGCTACGCTTTGGTTTTCTCATATTTTTTCATTGCATGAGCAAAACGAGTTCAAGTAAAGGGATCGGTTTGCGGTCTTCGGGCCGTCCCCCTCCAAGTATTCCGATTGGCCGCTTCAGGTCAGATGACGTCAAGGTGATGTAATTAAAGGGGAATTCATTCACCTATTTTCAACATTTTACTATGTCATTAACGTGGTGAAACACAACTTGATGAAGTCATCAAGTTGTGTTTCACCATGTTAATGTTTTTTTCTTTTAGGACCTTTTTCCTGAGAGTGTATACAAATGGACCCTTTAGGACTTTTTTCCTGAGAGCGTATACAAATGGACCCTTTTTGACCTTTTTCCTGAGAGCGTACTAATGGAACAATGGACATTGTTTTGTAAAACAATAATTGTTTTCTAAAAAACAATTATTGTTTTCTAAAAGAATATTAATTGTTTTCATTTGTTTTTGAATTGCTCACTCTGCTCACGCAAAAGTGGGCGGCCATGGCCTACTTGTGTGTAACGCAAGTAAGGCGCAAGTTTGCACTTGCACCGGGTGCTGATCTAGTTTTATAATATACAATATGTGTCTACAGCCCGAAAGCCTTTTTCCAGTATGTATATCCAAACTAAAGACAAGACTGGACCACAATTTGATGACATTTAGCCCCACAGACCCCAAAACTAAAGATTTCTTCAGGCAAACATACAGATCAAAATGACCATTCATTTTTATGCAGGTGGTGAATATTTTCAACTCTTGAAAGTTGAAAACATCTCAAAGAATTACATCTGGTTAAGCAAGAGCTCTCAAAGCGTTATATCTGGTTACCAACTTTCGGTCATTTAGCCTGCGGACCACCTGAAATCCTCTCAGGGACCACTGCTGGTCCCCGGACAACCTGTTGAAAACCTCTGGTGTATGACGAAATGCTAAATGCAACGACTACAATAAGTCTTCTCCACAATACTTGACAACACCTGCCATCCAGATCTTTCCATATTTCAGCAGACTTAACTGTAACCCCAGTGCCACACCGCCATGTTTGTTTGTCCACTATATGATAGATGTGTCTATTATTGTTCCCTACAGCTTGTTACCTGGATGACAGATAATGACACCAGGGCTACCACAAAGCTAAAAATAATAATGTAAGAGCACCGCATTTTGATAAAAGAAAAAAACATCCATCAAGCGGCAGGTGTTATGTTGTACACAGCCGTATCACTCATATAACCCTAGACAGTTCTGCCAACTGCCACTAAATCATAGGTAAAGCTTTTAAAAGCAAAACAAAAGTCAAAAGTAATTTTGGAGATTGATGAGTTTAGTCAATATAAAGTCTGTTAACAAAATAATGGATACCGTTTGGCACGGGGATGCGAGGACAAAGACGGATTGTGCGGCGCCGCAAATGCCAGACACGTTCCCTTATGGATGCTGTTCCGTAGTTTACGAGGGAAAAGAACCACTCTATACTTCACTGCAGGTGATTTGGGGGCACGCATGCTGACAGCTAATGTTTGATGCACACATGCTTAAAGGTAATAAGAGGCAACTTTCGCCGAGCTCAGGGGAGCCGATGCTAATGTGAGAGGGGGGTTGTGTGGGGTGAGGCAGCGTTTTGGCAAATCACAGCACAGCAGCAGTCTCCAGCAGTTTCATATAATGAGCCAATAGAGTGGAGGTGAAGTGGAGTTAGATTCTGTTTTTAGAGACAAGTTAAGTATGTACAAACTGTTTGTAAACAGATTTGTTTAAAAACAGCCCCACACAACCCTCCTCTCCCTCACAAATTAGCGCCACCTTTCCTGAGCCTGACCAATGTTTTGTTTTCATGATTTGTTGACTATCTGGACCGTCTGCAGGATGCAGCAAGTGTCTGTCTACAGGGAAACAGCTGCAGCATCAAAGTAAAAGCAATTAACTTTAAAGAGGATAATGTTTTATCCATTGGTTGTTGATCATGCAGTACAATAATAAATTGTCCAAGTAAATTAAACACAGCTAGTATGAGGAATGTTGTATAAGCTATACATGATTAGTGGACCTTAGTTGCAAGCTTACAAGAATCAATTGTGCGCTGCAGGCATTGGGAGAGAGAGTTAAAGCTCTCTGTGAAAACCCTTCACCCAAACTCACTTCTCTCACATCTAAAATATTTTTGTGGCAAAAGTAGGCCTACCGTATGTTTTTTGTCTTGTCATTTACTTTTATGGATACAATTAGGCATTGTAAACAATCTTTCTCAATATGCTCTACTTGTTTTAATAGCCTGTCTGTGTGTGTTGCAGGTGCACGCAGATGCGCATGCAAATGCGCAAAGTGTGTGCATGCACGTGCCTTAAAGGGGAATTTCACTCATTTTCAATATTTTACTATGTCGTTAATAACACTGGAAAAGAGCCTTTAGAATTCTGTCTATAATGCTTTCAGATACAGGTATTTTAGCGTGATGAACGAGTTTAAACCGATTAATACACTGTCTGGATGTCACATTGAATGGGATTATAGAGGGCTAGTTATGTAATCACAACCACCTGTGTTTGAGGGATGATTCAGAAATGGGAATAAAAACAGGTCAGCTTAATTTCTACGGGATTTTCAGATATTCTACCACATAGTTTTTTCCTGCAAAAGACTGCAATTAAAGGATTGTTAAGTTAGCATTCTGAAAAGCAATGAAACAAGAAAGCAGGCTTATTGGCTGGGTATCCATCTTGTCATTAAATCAAAAGGGTGGAAAAAAACAAGTCTCAAAAAGTACATATTGAGTGACTCTATTCATTATCTGTTTTAAAGGTAATAGACTTTAGTGTGTACAAAACACTGTGTTTGCAAACAGATTGGTTTAAAAACAGAATCTAACTCCACCTCACCTCCACTCTATTGGTCCATTATGAATATGCTGGAGACTGCTGTGCTGTAATTGGCTAAAACGCTGCCTCACCCCACACAACCCCCTCCCCCTCACAAATTAGCAATGCCTTCCCTGAGCTCGACAAATGTTTTCTTTTCATGATTTGTTGACAACAACAAATTTCTGGACTGTCTGCAGGGCGAAGCAAGTGTCTGTCTGCAGGGAAACAGCTGCAGCATCAATATCAGCAACAGCATAGAGAGGAAATTATAGCTATACACAGTATCTATTTTGATTATTGGCTAAAAAAAAAAAAATGCCTCCATTTCCTCTAAAGATGCATTCTCTACAACTACTTTCATCACTGTTCCTTCAATGTTATATTTATTAACAGGCGGATGAGTGGCCATGGGAGGTCAGGTGCTTAATGCTCAATGGCATGTTCAAATTGTAATAGTGGTTTTTTTATGGTTTTTCCCTATTAAAAGGACTTTCCTTCAAACAAGACCAAATAAGAGACATTTTTAAATGTCTAAAGATGACCTCCTCTGATGGTAGCACTTCTCACTGTGTCCTTCTCGGAGGACACAGGTCGGGTTCTTTAGAAACAGATTTCGAGATTTCTTTGGCCTCCATCATGCCGTTTATCTTTGCACAAATAAATAATAAACACGTAAACAATCCCACAACACATGACAACGATAAAAGCAAACATCAATAAAAGTAGAGTACAACACGTAAAATTGCACAAAAAGTGCAGCTTAACATTCGTCCATCAACACAACAAAGGTAAATCTAATCTTAGATCATACAGAACAGTGGTTTTTCAACCTTTTTGACACCAGGGCCCACTATTTATTCAGCATTTGAGCCACGGACCACCATTTGATGACATTTTAGCCCCACAGACTCCAAAACTAAAGATTTATTTTGCTTTTGTCCACAATTCCAGGCTGGATTTCGGGGAAAACAAAACAGTCAAACATACGAAACAAAATGACCATTCATCTTCTACATTCTCTAGTTGTGTAGACTTGGACCCGCAACGGTCCAGTGTGGGGGGACGGTGGGGGGACGCCTCTTAAAGTGGAATTCCACCCATTTTCTTTTTTTTTTTTTTGAGAGTGTACAAATGTGAACCAAATGGAACCTAGCGGGTCCATTTGGTTCCATTTGTGCACTCTCAGAAAAAAGAAACTCATTAACATGGTAAAAGACATCTTGATGATGTCATCAAGATGTATTTCACCATGCTAATGATTTTTTTCAGACCTCCATTTCTAGGAAACACAGAATGGGGGAACTTTTTACCATGTCCACACAACATCTCTAAGGTATATTAACTCTCTCAGTGCCAGCCCTTTTTCATATTTTTGGAGCTCGCCAGTGCCAGCGATTTTCATCTAAAAATCATATTTCATATTTCGGTCCATGTTTCCCGACGGACAAGTTAGTGGACGGACACACACTTTTGGTTCCGGGTTAGGCCGTCCCTTGTTATGCTCTAGCAATGGTCGCCGCGGTCGCTGCTAGCTGCTGTTAGCATGGGGATCGTATTGAACCGGCGCCGGTAAGTTACGTCACGTACAGTAGCGTTAACGTCAGCGGCATCAGTTGTTACTGTAAATCATAATGATAACGGATGACGTAGATCTATTTCCATGGCATGAAAACTGTTAATGACATAGTAAAATGTTGAAAATGAGCGGAATTCTCCTTTAAGACATAATAGTAGTAGTAGTAGTAGTAGTAGTAGTAGTAGTAGTAGTAGTAGTATAAGTAGTTCTGCTCCGAAGACTAGAGGGCATGCACATACCATAGCATCATCATAATACTGGCAAGTTATGGGGGAAGAGCTACTGATTGGCAGCCTATACATCCAGCCTATAGAGCTGAGCAGTCCCGCCGCTTTCATGATATCGCTCCTGTTCCAGAAATGGAATGCTCATTCATTTTCCTCATAGGCTTTTCAAAAATGGTTAATATAAACACGATTACACCACGGACAAAGCCAACTCGGGTTGTGACAAATTATGACAACACACACAATATTATCATATAATTATTATAATATTAGCAAGAAGTAAAAAAAACGTCAGAATAAAATACATTGTTTCGTTTTTCATCTTAGAAATTATTTGATTGTCCCAAAACATTGTGTGTGTCGTCATGATTTGTCACAACCCGAGTTGGCTTTGTGTGTGGTGTAATCTATAAATTATTTTCAAAAAGTCTGAGGAAAATGAATAGGGAATCCACTTCTGGAACAGGGGCAACGTCACAAGGGGGCAGGACTGCTCAGCTCTATACATCCAAACATAAATGTCCCATTGACATCCCCATTGACGTTAAACATGCATTAATCTCGCTTCTTTGCCACTCACTTTGCCCTTCATTTTTATGCATGCGCATACATAGCCCTCTATAAGAAACTTGCCTTTTAGCGAGTTCTATTGATGCGTAAAATGAAAACGACTTCATCTCGCGGGACACAGTGGAGTTCAGTGGTCTGAACACACATAGCACAGCACAGCCACTGCCACTGCGAAAAATTCAGCCTAGTGTATGAAATATACATCAAGGATGGTCCCATCTACATGTGTTTCTGTCCAATGAAAAAAGTTAACTGTGATAGATTGGAGCTTTCAGGGCTACCATGGGAGGTTATACAAGCTTTTACCTCCTCCGCCTAGCCCATTGTTGTGTCTTAATAAATGAAGGTAATCCTGTTGAAGCATTCTGAACTGCTCATACACTCCACAGCACGTCGATGAATATTTCATTAGGGCGTCTAGTGCGAGCAATGCAGCAGCTAATGACGAGACACCCCCCTGCTCAAAAAAAGAAAAAAAGATTTCACCTATGGGCCTTCTAGAAGTGCCTGGGGAATAATGAAGAAGCAGCATTATAAAACTGACAGTAAGCTTTTAGTTCACTCCGGAGGGCTTTGTGTTTATGGTCCACCATGCTGCTCAGCATGCAGATGAGAGGGAGGGGAGAGAGAGAGAGAGAGAGAGAGAGAGAGAGAGAGAGAGAGAGAGAGAGAGAGAGAGAGAGAGGCAGAGAGAGAGAGAGAGAGAGAGAGAGAGAGAGAGAGAGAGAGAGAGAGAGAGAGAGAGAGAGAGAGATGCATCTATATATGAGTCTATGAAGTTTTTTGTTGTGGCAAGAAAAAAAAAACATACTTGTGTGAAGTGAGGGGAGCCCTTATTAGGGCTGGGACGATATTGGTACCTCACGATACGATATAGGTGGCGATATTAGGCCTTTGATAATATATACTGTATATCACGATATTTGACATATTGCGATATTTGTGATATATCAATATATTGCTTGAAATTCAATGATATATCATGATACAACTGCAGCTGAAAAGCAAATAAAACTAAAAAGCAAAAATCTGAACTTACTAATGTACCTCTTTTTATTTGTCTCAACTGATTCTCATATCTGCCTTTTTGTTTTTATCTTGTGTTTGTTTTTTGGGAATGAAGCCGCTGTAGAAGTAACATTTTAGTTCTGCGACCCGTTTTTCCTCCCGGAATTATCCCTGTTGTGGATGCTCTGCAACAGATACGCAGCATGCATAAAGCTCAAGGTCTGACTCAGAGAGTTTTCTGAATGATGAAATGTGTTGGTTTAGTGGTGCGGCAATTCTAGGTAGCAGTAGTAGTGTTTCAAATCATTCTAAGCACTTTAATTTGAAATATCTTTGAAATATGGGTTGTTTTGCATGCCATCATGTTTAGTGGGGCAGTCAGGCCCTGACCTCCATGGTCCTCCTCGGTGTATACAATCCTTTTTTAAGTCCAACTCACTTTTTTTGTCACATATGACCTTCATGTGCCCCCCCCCCCCCCCCCCCCCCCCCCCCCACACACACACATACACAGCCCTTTACTGGGATCTGAGCAGGGCCAGAGCAACTACACACAATAAGCTGCATTTCCATTCCATGTCAAAAAGATTAAGATTACTGATGATGATGGCTGCGACATGAAAAAGGCGTTGTTGCCGACTTAGCATATAAATGAGAATGAGATTGAATCTCTGGCTGCGGACGGCTAGGGTCCATTGTGCAGTCAGTCTCCTTAGCCCATGCCCACCCAACAAGGGCATGAAGGAGGACAGAAAATGAGCTTTTTGTAAGGAAAGACATGGGAAATTATGACCGCCAGACGGTGCGGTGTGGACATTCCAAATAGAATCTTTATGAAGTCAGTGGGATGTGGAATGTCTGCCCTGTTCCTACAGTAGCCGCGTGGGAAACTGTGTTTACCACAAGAAACACGGTTGTTTTGTTGCATTCCTGACAACTTTATTTGTTGAGCTGACGTTGAATTTCTCTTCTGAATAAACGTAACACAATTTTGGAACAAAATGCCTCAAATCATACATTTCAAATGTCTAATTGCCATCTAGGGAGGAAGAAGAAGAAAACGGGGCCCTCCAATTGGCCAGATGGGGGGTAATAGGGGGATACATATAATGGTGACCATGGCCTAGGTACTTATGCGCAAAGATCAAGTATGCACTCTACTGAGTGCTGATCTAGTTGTTAGATCTAGTTGTTAGTATTTAGTATTTATAAGTATTTATAAGTCTGCAGAATTACAGTATGTGGACAACAGCATAACACTTTACGCGTGTTTACAATAGCGTCCACCATTTTCAATTCATCAGATCATGTATAGACGTACAAACACCACTATAAAAGATGACATACATGCAAGCAATGGGGGAAGGGGAGGATGCCATTCATGTGAAGTATATACCAATATCACATCACATGTTATTTCCCTTTTTTGTGACGTCCCTTTGAAGAATGTCTCTGGATTTATTCATGTGCTGCTTGGAAATGGCAACATGGCAACGGCAAGTCCTACACTGCTGTCACCTTTTGGCAGCTTTGAGAAGGCATTTTGCAGACAGAGAGATCAGTAGAAAAAAAAAAAACAGTATTGCCGCGCTAAAACAGCAGTGGGTCAGTATGATCCCTGCTGTCTTTGATGTCCAGATAGGTCATCGCTTTCAGGATCTGTGTGTGTGTGTGTGTGTGTGTGTGTGTGTGTGTGTGTGTGTGTGTGTGTGTGTGTGTGTGTGTGTGTGTGTGTGTGTGTGTGTGTGTGTGTGTGTGTGTGTGTTGGGGGGGGGGGGGGGGGTTGTTGGTGAAGGGTTGCAAACAACCCAAATTTCAAAGATATTTCAAATTAAGGTGCTTATAATTAAAATGATTTGAAACACTACTACTGCTACTAACTAACTACAGTTGTCTCACCACTAAACCAACAGCATTTCATCATTGAAAACAGAAAACTCTCTGAGTCAGACCTTTAGCTTTATGCATGCTGTGTGCCTGTTGCAACTTCCACAACAACTGATGCTATTATTGATGCTTACTTGCCTACTACCTACTGTAAACGAATGGTATGGGGGCGATGAAGCCGCCCCCATACCATTTTCACCTGCCTCCCCAATTGGAAAATGTTACATCCAGCCCTGGTGCGTGTGTGTGTGGCATGCAGTGTTGAGCAATATTACTCCTTTAGAAAAGTAATATTAATAAGAGTAATGTGACATATTACATATTACTTTGTTATATTAGCTGCACGGGCAGCTCTCGAGTGCTCAGTTGTGACCCCTCAATGTCGCAATTTTGACACTAGATGGCTTTGCACGAAAGTAACTAGTGAGGTTAGTAGAAGTAGCTCTAATATTATTACTGTTTCGTAGCACGTTATCTTGTTACTTTTACAGAGAAAAGTAATACTATTACTGTTTTATTATTTCATATTACTAGTTCCACTCCTCTCTGGTGGCATGATGTGACTGCACCAGGATCAGTGAGAAGCTGTGTCACTGTGGGGCTGTGCCTTAGACATGGTCGCCATGGTAACACGCTCTCTCTTTCCATGACAGGCGGTGGAAGGGATATGGTGAGAGATTGATGTTTTCTGTAAGACCAACCACATACGGGGAACTTTCACCCCTCAGAGAAATGTGTGCGTGCCTGTGCGTGCCTGTGTGCGTGTGCGTGTGCGTGTGCGTGTGTGTGTGTGTGTGTGTGTGTGTGTGTGTGAATTATGCCACAGTGATATTCTTATATTAAAATATTATGAATATCATTACCATTGTTTGTATTTTGATTAGATCAAAATAGAACAGCTTGTTGGTTATTTAGCTCTAATTCACAGTAATGTGTTGGGGGGACTATAGCAAGCTTAAACTTGACAGAAGATAACACACTGGGGATATGCTATCAGCAAGTGGCCGTGCTCAAATAATAATAGCAAAGAAAATGTTAACAAACAAGAATAACACAACTCATGTATTTTGATGATGGCCAATAAATGCCCTTATTCATTCTCATGTTCACTTCAGATAAACAAAAAAAGAACTCTATTACAATTAAATAAATGACATAAAATTACATAATGAAACTAGAAAGGGTGCCCTTCTGGACACAGCACTCCACCAGCTCAGGTTCTTATACCTGTGATGGCAATTGGATGAGGCGTTTTGTTCCAAAAATGTGTTTTGCAAAAATGCAACCTGTTTGTGGCACTATAACAGTTCAATGTGAAAAGGGTAGGATGTATTTCTCAACCTAATAGGAAAGTGTATTAAAGATTTTGCATAAATTGCATGCAGCGCTCATGATTTCATGCCTTTTGTTCTAAACAGGCCAATCTTGCAAACTTTGAAAGTCAATTTTAGCCATTTAGTATGGAATATGAAGTATGGGGTACTGTCTTAAGCACATAATACTAGAGATTCTGGGTAAGAATTTTGATGATTTCGGGACAGAATCTGGATGAGTAATATGAAAAAAAAAAAAAAGATATTTTATAAAAATCAGCCTCCTGGTGGTGCTATAAAAAGCTGAAGTAAAAAATACAGGTAAAAGGTTCATTGTTGGCATTCAGGGAGTGTGTGTTTGCAAAGTTTGAATCATCAATCGAATTAGCGGTGAAATTTCCAGTGAAATGTATGACAAAACAGCAGGAGCGTAGAAGAACATTAAACAATGTTAACCAGTACTGTATGCTTATCATCATCTCCCCAGGGTCCAGACTGTAACACTCTACTCCTAATTCCTTCCTTGAAGAAACAATTTGGTCTATCTAATGTGTCATTTTCTGAGGGAAAATCCTATCCACCCTGAAAACCTGATTATCAATGGATCTTGGCACGGCGTGAATAATTATTCACTTTGATTATGGATGAGTCAATATGCATTTGCATTTCACGGTTGCCTTTGTGTTGCTGAGCTGATTACAGTTCCATATACGCACTTGCCAGGAAAAAAAATAAACCAAATTTGCTATAACTCAAGCCAGAGGCGAGAAGCCAATACTGTACATTAGAGGTTTCTTATCTTTCTTTGCCAATTATACAAAACATACTGTATTATTGACTGAAGTTTTGCTCTGATATGGGCTGAGACTTCTGGTCAACCTTGTGAAGATGACATTGCTCTAACAGTCTCAGAAGACACAGCAGAGAAATAAGGGTGGATTGGATTCACACCGAGTCTGTTTGATTCATACTGTTCCCAAATACAGTTGCCTGGTCCCAGGGGACCATGATTCACACTGGCCTTGATTTATTCATTTATTCACAAACAAACAAACATGTAAATATGAAGACCTGCTATAATTGTATAGGCTACTTTAGTATATGACCAATGCATTTTATATTTAACTCAACTTCCCCCCACAAACTAGTACCGCCTTGTTATGAGCCCGACACAAGAGGATTTATCGACAACAAAAGTTCTGTGCCGTCTGCATGGTAAAGCACGTGTCTGTCTGTGGAGAAACAGATGAGGCATCAAAGTAGAAGTGACGTGGAGGGGAAAAAGGGCAAAAATAAATGAATAAATAAATAAAATAGCTATATATTTTTTTTGGCTAAAAAGCTGTCTATAATACCTGCTTTAATTATGAAAAAAGTCAAAATAGGAGTAAAACTAGAAGGAGAAAAAACAGCACTGGCCGTGGCCTCTCCATCATCAAAAGTTGCCCACCCCTGATGTAGCAAAACATGGTCCATGAAGTCCTAATTAAATAACTACAACTAAGGGCTGCTGTGACCCACCAAGGTGATGTCTACTATCCCTGAGGATACTCGTGTGTTTCCCCTGAAGAATGGAAGTGTACACTCCTGTGATGATGAGGGTGTGAGGGTGCGAGGAGGAGTGCATACTCTAAACGGATGCCGGAGGCATGCAGGCAGAGCCAATTAGGCTTACGTTGGTTCATGCTGTACTCGGACCAGGTCGTCCTTGAAACGGAGCCCTTCTCTCAACCGTCCTCCGCGAATAAATAAACAAACCAAAAAATAAATAAAAAAGTGCTTAAGAAGATTCAATGTTGGGAGGAGGACACATTTTATCCTCCCTTGTTTATCCGTAGGCCTAGTGTATTTGTTTTATTGTTTCGTTTAGATGGAATGTGTCCAAGTCTCTATATATCTGTATCTCCACAGAGTGTTGAACAAAGCAGTAAATCCTTGGGACCAGATGGATCGGTATCGTCTCCATCGACCACTCCTCGTTCAGATGCCAATGTTCTCCTTTTCATTTACAAAAGACTCACCTGAACGTAAGATTCATGGGGGTTTTAACTAGTTAATTCAGCGCTTACTGTACTGTAAAACCCAGCCAATTTCTACTACACTTCCTGAGTATTACCAAGACCACAGAATAACAACCGCACGCGTTTTACAGAATTTACAGTGCAGTTGCACTCTAGCTGTTTTCATCTTTTCACATCTTGCATTGCCAATTCCATTTCTTCTTCTAAAGAAGTCACACTCCAAAGTAATCATTTTCAATATAATATTCATTTTTATCCTTCCGTTTTTGAGCCTTGCTGTGGGGTGCAGGAAATGGAAATAAGGAACATACATGGGCCACTACGGTACACTGCGTTTACTACCTCTCCCAGCCGCAGAACATCAACACCACTGCTGGAAGTTATAGCGTAACCCTTTGTGTCCTAAACGCGTTTTGGTGTTCAAAGAATTATGTTACACTTAAGCTATTGAAAAATATCAGACCTACAAGCTCACAGCGCGCCACCGAGTGGCGCGCTGTGAGCTTGTAGCTCTGATATTTTTGAAAATTTGTGAAAATGTGATGCAAATCTTTGAATGTATATTCTTTCGGAAGCAAATATTTTGTACTAAAATCGTTGCTTCTGGAGGATCCCTACAACAACATGTTTTCAGATGGGGAGGGTCCGCAGCCAAATATAGATATTTCTGGGGGTCCTTGGCATGAAATATGTTGAGCATCACTGACACAGGAACAGAGATTTTTCAGGAAAAAAAATAGAATCTGTCAGAAACTAGCATCAGAAACTAGAAACTAGTCAGAAACTAGAATGTAGTGTCAGAAACTACAATCAGGTGTCAAATAGAATATATTCTTAGATTTGCGCATCATTTTCACAATTATTTTTTTTTAATATCAGATCTACGAGCTCATATCGCGCCACCGAGTGGTGCGATATGAGCTCGTAGATCGGATATTTTTCAATAGCAAAAGTGTAACATAATGCGTTGAACACCAAAACAAAACAAAGGGTTAAGACAGACAGGTAAAGACTTTTGGAACTCTCAGTATTTTCAGGTGGGCCTCGCGAGGTGATTGGCACAGGAATGCAAATGACCCAGGATGTGGGCATAAATATGCAAGTGAATATGTAAATTTGGGCTGATGATTTGAGATCTGCTAAGGTGCTACAGCATACCGTGCCTCTATGAGAAATCCATGGATCTAGACTGAGGGTCCTGAAACTTTGTCTAAAGGCTACAGTTTGTGACACTTGTGCTCAGTGGGTATTGTCGCTTCATTGTGTTTCCTCGTATATCCTTGCCTTTCGCACAGAGCTGGTAAATCACAAAATTACAAACTACAGTATAACTGGCCACAGAAGTTCACAGGATCTACTGAATGTGAAAGAGGCAGCACACTGCACTGCACTTTTCATTTAGGGCTCCATTTTCATCACCGCTAAACCCCTTATCCCTTAACTTCTTTGCCTTTTTAAACTATTAAAAAAGAACATTTTTCAATAGTTTAAATGGCCAGTCTACAAGCTCACAATGTGTCAATAGATTGGGACGTTGAACTGTTCCAAAAAGTTTTTCAAAATAGTAAAAATGATAAGGGATTTAGGATAAGGGGTTTAGATGGTAACGAAAATGGAGCCCTTAGTCACAAATGATCTACTGAATGTGACACTACCATATTGAGCCTCTGGGTCAGGTATGCCCAATTATGTGTAATTTCCTGGCGTTTATTATAGGACTGTAGTAGATAATAAAAAAGAAAATGCTTAAAAAAATTGCAAACAAATATGTATTTAGGATCATGTTTGAATGCAACCTCCCATAGCTAAAATCCCTAAAACATAAAGAAAGCAAGGAATGTAAAACACCCATTTACTCTCTCCAATAACAACCTAAATATGAACCTTGGCTGAAAAAAGTTTTCCTTTAAGGCAAATGCTTTCTTCAGTTGTCTCTCTGCAGCCAGGCATGCAGTACACATGCACGTACACACGCACACGTGCACGCACACACACCCACAGGTTCAATCCCAGTGGCAGCGTCAACGCTCCGTCTAGAAGACGGCAGAAGCCACAGAGCAGGTGGGAGGGTATTTTTTCCCACTACTTATCATAAGTTAAAGGGTCAACCACACACAGGGTCGACTCAGGGCACATATAAAAGGACAGGATTCTGTTATCCGGAGGAGGCATAAATCAAACAAAACGGGTTGAAAGGGGGCGTTCTGCGTAGAGAGATACCCACAGCAAGAGACGGCAATGTCAGACTTAACTAAAAGGAGGTCAGACTGGAGCTGTAATTATTTTACCGTGCACACAGAAGACCTCTTGGTTTCCCTTACATGAAACAGCGGCGGACTAACACTCCTCGGGCTTTTATGAAAATGATGTTATTTCCGCATAAGTCATTATGGTACGTTTCACTCATTATTTTGAATTGCGGTGGGAGTTCTCAAGGGGGAATGCTTTGGAGATAATATATTACAGGAAATGAGGGCTGGTGTGAATTACTGTAAAGGGCATGATGGGGACATACTAGCGTAACACGCGGCAGTCGGTCGAAATTTTCACTTCTATTTTTATTACTCAGGAGACTGTGATTTTGCGGGGCAGCAGGTGCTGCGAAAATAGCAAAATACTATATATGTATACTGTATGTCGGTCACTTACTTGCAAAGATGCGGTTTAACCATGTAACAACAAGGTGCTTGAAAGAGCCGGTGAATTGAAAAATGCATTTTTCACAATTTTAGCCATAAACAACAATACTGTACATGCCAAAAATGCATTGCAAATGTTTCACTTTTGTTCATATTAAAATTAAAGAGTCCATATAAGTCGATTTTGAATTATTTCCAGAAAACGAAAACATGTAGCTTGATGACGTATCCATTAATTATCACATCAATAAAAGCCAATAGAAGTTAAGCTGACCTTTATTTATCCCATTCCTGAATCACAAACACAGGTGTCTTAATTACAGTCAGAAATAGTCCGTTTTTAAATCCCATTCTGGCATCCAGACAGTGTATTATTTACAAAGTAGTTTATCATTCGAATCGTACATTCTAACTCATCACGTTAGAATGCACATCTGAACACACAGTGGTAGAAATAAGCCACATACTGTAGCAGTACAGTGGGCAGAGCTGAGGAACGTTTGTAAACATCCATGCGTTGCGTGTAGTACATGTATATAGCTCATGGTACAGTGTCCCTCACTCTCTTTGCGCCCCATAGACCAAAGGGATGCAAGCTCTGATTGGTTCAGAAACTTCAGATCAGCATTTCAGGCTAAAACTTCGGAAAGTAAAATGCACTCCATTTTAGGTTCACTGCACCTTTAACAGAAATTGCTTGTCAGATTTTTGCCCCATGGTGACCTCCTCCTTTTCGGTCTTCCGTTCCAAACTTTCCTAAAACAAGTGAATTCAGCCAATTAGGAGCGCAAGAATGGGCAATAATGATTTGTCACTTCTCAAAAGGTACCCGGTTCGAGCCACCTCTCACTACAGAGGCACAAATTGCGATTGATTATTCAGAGCTAATGATATGGATGCCGGCTGCCATAATTCAGCTGTGCTCTGCTAGTTAATCAGGCTGAGACAATAAGCCATATGGGGGCAAGAGCGCAATTCACAGCTTGATCCATACTTAAGATCAAAGCAATATTAGCTGGCAGAAGAAAGTTCCCAGACGAAAGGATACAGTGCAGACATACTGTATGTAATTAATTCCACAACACCATATCTATTAATGGGAGGAAAAAGCACTGCTACAGTACAGTAAAAAAAAAAACATGATTATATTAACACAAATAAAAGTATTGTGACACAAGGTATGAACTATGTTTTCACCAGCTGTCTGTTTTTAAACACTTCGCTGTTTTCTATTTCTTATCCTATTATAGCACACAAAATGTTCTTTTCTGGCACTCCTAGTCTTAGTTAAATCGTGATCCAAACTCATCACCATTCATGTTTGTCCATGCTGAATACAGTAGTTCATAGCATAAAAAAACTTTGTACACAGCACCTTTAAACACCTTAAGTCTGGTTTACCAACTGTCCATCCTTTAGCCTGGCGACCACTGGTTGAAAACCACTGTCATAGGAGGAAAAATGGTGAAAAATTAGTGTTTCATCTCTGGCACCTGTCAATCAATTCCGCCCTAACTCACCAGACAAAAAGCACTAAATTTTCCACCCACCAGTAGCTTTGCACTAATTTTGGCGCTGGGGGGTTCTGAAAAAAAGCTAACTATAGTGGCAAATGCACCAATTTGGCAACACTGGTAAACATGTAATGTAAAAGTACAAGAAAGCATTACAGAAATAATAAGTTCACAGAGCACCCATCGTGGATGTTTGAGTAAAAAGACCAAACCGAGTCCGAGTTACGACCGGGACAAATTGTGAGTGACATATACAGAGATTCTGTGAATTAACATATAGTGACTAGTACATACTGTACAAAGAACGGATTGATGGAGACATGGAGAAATAGAGACAGACAGACAGACACAACTGGAGATGGCGACATACAGTATATTATGTTGTAATGAATTCTGAAGATCGTCTGACTCCATGTTAGTGATCCCCATTAATGCTCTTTTGTTTTTGACAGATTGTTTACATACACATACATACTGTATGTTGGCTTTACGTAACATAAAACAGCCACAAAAACCAGAATCTGCTATTTTACTGAATATATTATTTTGTATTAAGTTATGCGTCACTGCTTACACACTTGTGAATGACAATGACGATGATGGTGTGAGGCTTTTTTTATTGTTCAGCTCATTTTTTTTCTTTGGATTCGACTTCAAATATAGTTCCACAGAATCTGACATCTAATTAACTGTCAGAGACGGTTTTGCCTGAGAAGAGTGATGGATATTGAAGCAGGGAAGGCATTAATGAAAGTCAGTGGAGCGAAGGAAAGTGTAGAGACGTGGGAACGGAGGAGGGAGACTTCATGCCAGGCTCAGAGGTTATGCTGTTGCAGTGCGGCATCGCAAGAAGAAACATGTCTGCTCCCAAGTTTTGAACGACTGCATACGGCGGAGGAGTTCTACTAGATCACTTTGGGGACAACCTTGTGATTGAAGAAGAGAGGTTGCGAGTTAAGCAGCTCTGTGCAGTGACTGTCACGCCAAAGGACTGATCTGTGTGCATGATTTAGAAAGTAATGGATGCATAATATGCCAGCTGGTACCCGTTTGATTTGACAAATTATGTTTTCCCATTACAGAAATAGAAATTCTGCCCGCTAGCTCAATTTTAATCACGCATCAAAATCGCAAAATCGTACAATTAAATAGGTACTGTACATGTTTCTTTTAGAGGTGCGATCACTTGTACTCTATACTGTTTGTGTCCTAGCTATAGTTGTCAGCACCTGATTTTCAGGACTAAGACTTAAAGGTGCAGTATGTAAGAATTTTAATAAAACTAATCATAAAATGGCCCTGATATGTCAACAGACATTTAAAAATCATGTTCATTTCCAATACTTGTGTCACTGACAGCAGTATGCAAGTCAGGATAAACGCGTTTAAAGACAGGGTATCATGCTAATATCAACTTTTTCTCATTTTAACTATGACAAAGTTGTGATAACATTCGAAAATGCAAACATATGGCTATATAAAGCCGTTTCAATGCTGTTTCCAGTCGGAGGACACTCTTCTGAAAAACCCCTCCCACCAGCTCGGAAAAGCCCGACCCAAAACAGCGCGTCACCAGTAGAACACGCTGACGTCACACCTCTAGGAACACATAGGAACACATGTTAAAAACTCCTCGGAATTCCATTATTTTAGCGTCATGTTAATGAAGTAAATAAAAATCTTTTTTGGTTAGCATGACCAGGGACCGCTATACTATGCACTCGAGATTTTTTGTAAATAATCCGCCAGCCGATTTTGCATAATCTACTGGGGAAACACGGCTGTGCACGGCTCGCATTTCTACACAGGCTTGGGGGGCGTGTCTTTCTTGAGTCACTGTATCCTCCAGGCTGGTTCCAGCGGGCCACGCTCGCTAGCCTGCCCATGAAGAGATTACCTCTCTTGGGCAGGCTAGTGAGTTTACTCTGTGTCGGTATGGGGGGGAAATAGACAGAGTTGCGATATTGAGGGGGCAGAAAATAGTCTGGTTACGTGGTTCATGTACTTGCGCGAGCCCATAGACTCTAATGTATGTAGTAACTTCTTGGCTGTTTGGTTTGATAGCCTAGCCACCTAGCAGTGGCACCGGCTTAGCGGCTACTGCTACTGCTAGTACCGGGCTGTGATGGCGGCGGCTGCATCCTCTCCCGAGCCCCCCGCTCGCTCTAGCCCTATCGTGTGCATCGAATGCCGCATGCATAGTTACGACCCCACTACTTTTGGAACGATGGGTCTGTGTAACAAATGCAATGCGATCTCTGTGCTAACGGAGAGGTAGCCCCGTTCGTGACACTCTCATCTCGCTGGCGATGCTGACTACAGCTACGAGGAGCTGTAGTCAGCATCGCCAGCGAGATGAGAGTGTCACGAACGGGGCTAACGGAGAGGCTGATCGAGCTGGAGGCTCTGGTTAAAAGTGCTAGCGGTGGTGCGGCTAGCTCGCCCACCGCTCGCACCCGGACACAGGGACGCCACCGTGGGGACACCGTGGGGACCCCGATCAGCCGCGGTCCGCGGCTGATCGGGGTCCCCACGAATCAGATCGTGACGGCGGCTGGGTGACTGTTACTGGAAGGAAGCATAGTCATACGTAATTTTCTCTGCCCCCCTGCCAAACATGATCAACAATGACATGTATAGCCGTATGAGTCAATTCAACCGCTGGTTGTCTAGGTGGTGTCCAGATAACAACGTGGGCTTTATAAATCATTGGCAAAGCTTTGAGGGGAAAATTGGTCTGATAGGGAGAGACGGCATACATCCAACTTGGGACGGTGCGAGGCTCATCTCTAGAAACATGGACAAATCTATAAACAAAGACAAATCTATAAATAAAGCATGACAACCCAGAGTTGAGACCAGAAAGCAGGGTTGCGGTCCTACACTCTACCCTGTGCTTCCTCTAGTGCAGCTCCCATCTCGGAGCGGAGGGACGGAGCAGAGTGGGAGCTAGAAGAACATTAGTTAGTCTCTATAAAAGTATTATTGTCGCACCTCGATCGCAACGTGTGTGTGCGTATGCACCAACGCACATGTGATCTTGAAGATCATGACAACTAAGCAGCTGATCGCTGCCAAATATAATTTAATTGTATTGTATTTGGGTAGGCTATCCTACTACTATGCTATGCTATGCTATGCTACTGTGGATAACTTTAGCCGGAAGCTCAGCTGCACAACCTGCTCGCAGAAGTTGGCCGAGCGTACCACTGTATACGTCACGCAATGGCGCGTTCGGCTCTTTCCCGAATGCAACTGCTTTTCAGGGAAGCAGGGGGGGCGCTCAACTTCTTTCTTCAACTCTGCCTATATATTGTATTTTTTCTGAAACGACTTTTTTTCTGGACATCTTTAGGGGGTCATTGATAGATATGCGTCATTAGTTTTTAAAGGAAATATCCGTGATACCTACTCTTTAAAAAGTGCAGTTGCAGCCCTCAACTGATGTTGTTGTTGTCATTTTTTGTTTTGGCCGAAGCGCCACCCTCCACTTATCTCCCAATCACGAAGTCAGAAGTTTTTCGGCATCCAGGTTGCCAGCTCAGCTCTAGTTACCGCAGCAGCTGCTACTAACGTGTTGAACTTGAGATAAAGAAATGTCTAACCTTCCGAAACCTAAAAGACCTCGTTATGAATTGGAATTACGACGTGACAAGGTCCGAAATAAAACTATTATTTGCCGGCGAATTTAGTCGCGGCTGCCCGTAGGCTACACATCTAAATGCGACTCGAATAAAACGATTAAATTCGCTTTTCCGCTCCTCCTCCCCTCCTTCTACTGCTCTCCTCTCTGCTGTGTTGTCTATTTGTTCCTACCGTGAAGGACGCACGCAGGAGCCGATCAAAATGTTGGTCATAAAAGTTTTTTGTATCATGAGTTTGAATCTAGGCGCCGTGCTCTTTTATCTATAGAGTAGCCTAGATCAGTGGTTTTCAACCATTTTCATACCAGGGCCCACTATTTATTCAGCATTTGAGCCACGGACCACCACTCGAGGACATTTGCTCCACAGACCCTAAAACTGAAGATTTATTTTGTGTGTGTGTGTGTGTGTGTGTGTGTGTGTGTGTGTGTGTGTGTGTGTGTGTGTGTGTGTGTGTGTGTGTGTGTGTGTTATTAAACCACAGTGTCCACTGTTCCATATTGCACGTCGCCATATCCAAAGCGCACCACGCATTGGATGGGAAAGATGTAATGTCACAACCTATAGCGATCTGTTTTGGTTTTGAAACACTGTCTGTGCATTTCTCTCAACTACTGCAAATTTACAGGAAAATAAAACGTTTAGCGCTGTCCCTGCAAACACAACGGTAGGCTACAGGTGGAAACAATCTTAGCCTATTATGTGATGCGATATTGTATTGCGCATCAATCCATGGCCAAACTTCGAGCCCGAATCTTATTACGAATCTTATCACTCTCATAATAAGGCAGGCAGCTGGTAGACAGTTTGTGCATAATATAGAACTATATATAGGCTACAGCTTTCTGTCTAGGGCAAGGGGTCTGGAGGGGGGGAGCGACCCGCGCTCTCATGCTTAATTTAATTAGGATAACCCGCTCGTAAGATGTTCTTATCTTGCGGGCCGCGGACCCCCAAATGGATATACCCGTCATTGAAATGAAGCCACGAGAAGTTGGGAGCTTTACCAAGTGAGTAGTCCTGGCATTTCTTCTTGAAATTGGCTGTGGTGCCTATAGACAGCGGGGAAAGCTGCTGCGCATGAATTTGTCACTGCTTGATCTATCTATTTGATTGATGTACGTCGGGGATTTTCAACAGGTGGTCCGGGGACCGCCAGTGGTTCTTGAGAGTTCCCGGTGGTCCCCAGGTAAATGATGGAAAGTTGGTTAAACCGGATGAAACTCTTTGAGCTCGTAAAAATGAAACCAAATAATGGACCCTTGCGGGTCCATTTGGTTTCATGTTTACACTCTGAAGAGTTAAAATATACATAATGTGAATTAGCCCAAGTCTACACAACTAGAGAATGTTGAAGAATGGTCATAGAAATAGAATGGCCTGGTATTGTGGACAAAAGCAAAAGAAATCTTCAATTTTAGGGCCTGTGGAGCAAATGTCCTCGAGTGGTGGTCCGTGGCTCAAATGCTGAATAAATAGTGGGCCCTGGTGTGAAAATGGTTGAAAACCACTGGTCTACTTATAGGCTATAGACAAAAGAGCACGGCGACTAGATTAGGCTAATCTGTAGAGGGATATGATCTGATAGATGATATGGCATTTTAATTTGGCTGAATAGACGATCAACTTGTATTTCAGCCTTTTATCGCTTAGCCCGTCGGATTAATTAATTATTGAACTCGATCTCCGGTCATGACTCATGATACAAAAAAGTTTTATGACCAACATTTCGATCGGCTCCTGCGTGCGTCCTTCCGTGGTGTGAATAAAATATATCAATGACAACGCAGCAGAGAGGAGAGCAGTAGAAGGAGGGGAGGAGGAGTAGTGGAAAAGCGAATTTAATCGTTTTATTCGAGTCGCACTTAGATGTGTAGGCCTACAGGCACCCGCCAGTAAATTCGCCGGCAAATATTTCGCCTTTTTTGGTCGCTTTTTCGAGTCGTTTTGCCTTTTCCAATGTGTAACAACCATTACTGTGTAGGATTCATCACTTGCCATGGAAGCTCCTGCAGTCTACGTTCCTGCAGCCTAGCTGGCAACCTCTAGTCGGGGGGAAGGGGGAGGGGACACACCACTCAACAGTATTTTGAAAGTGATTGCAGTACCAGTTCTGGCCACAATCCTACATACTGCACCTTTAAAACTGACAAGCTAAAATAGCCTTTTCAGGATGTTGACTAAAACTAGACTAAAACTATCATGAATAGAAATGTGACTAAAATGAACAAGCTTTTCGTCCAAAAGATTAAGACTGACTAAATCTGAAAAATACCAGCCGAAAACAACACTAGTGTTGCTTTTGTGAGGAAAAATAAGCAACCAGGTCTAGCATCAGAACACCAACTGCACCTTTATATACCGTGCCTAGTTATTATATTCTGACTTCATTAAAGTAGTTTAAATACATGTTTTCATTTAATTTCTTTTATTAACATAGGACTAAAGGTTTTGATTTTTCACAGACTAAAAATGAATAGGCATTTCTTCCAAAAAAGCCTAAGACTGACTAAATCTAAAAAATGCCTGCCAAAAACAATAGTGCTAGCACGAAAAATAGCATTTGTTCACCAAGTGTTGCTGACGCTCAGCCGAACACACACAAATCGTCCGCGTCAGAGACAGAGGGTGCGCTTTCTTCTTTAGTTACTTATTCACAAAGTCTGCTGCTGTCGCGCTCCTGCCTTCAACCTCTCTGAATGTCAGCTTTATCTGACTCACAGTACATACTGTTACAGGCCCCTGACGACTATAGGAACATTTTGTCCCTGTTTGTAAAGGTGCATAGTTACAATACACCACTGGATTTGATCTCGCAATCCCTTGCCTCTCTGACTGTGCTGCAGTGCCAACACATTTATCAAATGCTCATCAGCTATAGCCTCATTTTTCTCAAAAAAGTGCCGACCTCTGTGGCTGGACAGTGTTGTTTTTGTCGACTAAGACTAAAGACTAAGTCGACTAAAGTTATTGATATTTAGCCGACTAAGACTAGACTAACAAAAATGTTTTTCAAAAGACTAAGACAAAGATAACCTAAGAATAATGGAAATAATAAACATTTTTATCTTCTTGTTTCTTTCTTTTTTAAGTATGTGAACATATCTGCAGTACACATTGCATGTTTCATACTAAAAACTATAAATCTGTATAACATATATAAACCTACAAAGTATTTGTATGTAAGACTAAACTACCAAGACTAAGACTAAATCATTTTTGACATTTCGTCGACAAAGACTAGACTAAAAAACGTGAATTTCAGAAGACTAAAAGACTAAATATGTCTTATTGAAAAGACTAAGACTAAATCAAAATATTCTCAAAAAACAACACTGCTGTGTCAATAATCTTGTGATGCCACTCCACTGCCAGGCAGAGGTCTGCATGCCTGCACCCAAGATTACGGACTGACAGACTGTCCGACAGACGGTACAGTGGGATAACATAACCATTGGTTATACTCAGGGGCGGATTGGCACATATTTTCCCACCGGGACATTTTTACACCCTCAAGAGTTAAAATATTCATCATGTGAATTAGCCCAACTTAGTCTACATAACTAGAGAATGTAGAAGATTAATGGTCATTTTGATCTGTATGTTCCAGGCGAGCATCTAGCGCATTCTAGTGCATTTTGGAAGTGCCACTAGTGCATTTTGGATCTTGTCCAGGCCACTAGGTGGCGCAGGCCACCGGGAAAACTCCCTGTACTCCAGATGGCCAATCCGTGCCCCCCTAAATGCCCCCCTAATGCCCCCCTAAATGCCCCCCTAAATGCCCAGTCTGCCCCAACTAACACAATGGCATGCAAAACAACCCATGGTATTTCAAATTGAAGCACTACTACTTAAGTAACTACAGTTGTTGCACCACTAAACCAACAGCATGTCATCATTGAAAACAGAAAACTCTCTGAGTCAGACCTTTAGCTTCATGCATGCTGCGTGTCTGTTGCAACTTCAACAACTGATGTTATTAATGTTTAATTGCCTAATTGTCTGTAACTGAAAATGGTATGGGTGCGGTTTCATGTGGCGCAAAGCGACACAGGAGATGAAGACGTGCCCATACCATTTTCCCAATTGGGAAATGTTACATCTGTCCCTGGGTACAGATTAGAAAGGACACAGACAGGAAAAAACAACATCAACAGTCTGCATGTGCAGATTGTGCACATACTGTATTGGTCAGTAGTTACTGTATGTCTCAATAAAAGCTTCAAGCTGCACATATTATTTACGCACTTTGTGAGAGTCAAAAAATATCACCCAGTGTGCTGAACTCATCATAAAGGCAGAGCGATGAATGGAATAGCCGAGAGGCAATAGAATGAGCTTTTGCCGAACCGCTTGACAGACAAAACCCCACATTTTCTCTCTCTTGTGATTTCACTCCACATTTCAGCCTTTCAAGTGAAGTGAAGTCACTTGTATTTGTATAGCCCTTAATCGCTGCTGCAGTCAAAAGGGCTTTACGGGCCCCGGATTGAAGAAAGGAAACAAAAGTGGGGAAAAAGGAGGAAACATAGGAAAGATCACAAAAGAGCAGACGCCTGCCTGCGGGCAGGCATTGGCAATATCTAAATATACTGTACATCAGGGGTGCCCAAAAGGTAGATTGTGATCTACCAGTAGATCACACAAGCCGTAGCCGTGCAGGTAGATCACATGACAGTCCCCCAGCACTTGGACCCTTATAGATCTGTAACTCTTGAGAGCATTAAAATGAAACCAAATGGACCCTTACGGGTCCATTTGGTTTCATTTTACACTCTCAATAGTTAAATTATAATTTTAATAATTCAGATGTTTAAATATATATATTTAAACATCTGAATTATGTCATTTCCACACCATTAGAAAATGGAGAAAATGTGTTATTTTCTCTCTTTCCCAATTGTGGACAAAAACATGAAAGTTCTTAGTTTTAGGTGCAAGAGACTAAACTCAACATTACGAACTGTCAACTCAAACCTCAAATACCGTTTTCAAATGTCAGTAGTATGCCCGCCTGGTCTTTAACCAGCCCAAATTCACTCCGCTTCTCCGCTCCCTCCATTGGCTCCCAGTCGCTGCACGCACAGTGTTCAAAACTCTCACGCTGGCATTCAAAGCAACCAAAGGTTTGACTGCACCTTACCTCAGTGGCCTCATAAAACCCTACAAGCCCTCCCGTGCACTCCAATCAGCCGACACTGGGAAGCTAGCAGTAGCCCCACTAAAAACGCCTGGACAACGCTCCATGCGCCCCAAGCTCTTCTCCCTCCTGGCCCCAAAACTATGGAATGAACTTCCCCCTGCAATCAGAACCACAGACTCACTACCTATCTTTCGCTGCAGTCTGAAGACACACCTCTTCAGACTCCATCTCAGCCCATAGCACTTGTTAAGCCTTCATCAGGGAATTCCCTGATGAAGGCTTAACCGCCGAAACGTTGGATTCATTCTACTGCTATGTCCTAAATAAATATATTGGCACTTTGGCTACTGGTGTGTGCGGCCACTTCCTTGTTTTGCCAAGAAGTTTTTCTACATTAAACAACACCAACCAAAAATCTAATTTGTCTGCACTATAAGGCGATAGGAACAGTATCAAGTGAGTAAGTAGGACTACATGTCCATTTAAGTAAGGGATAACAACCGACAAATCTGTGATTTGTTTCCTAATAACTGAAAGGTCAGTTGTTAGGAAACAAATCACCGGTTCGAAGGGTGTTATCCCGCTTATTGCATGGCTTAATACATTAAATAGCTAATAATTGACATAAATAGTATGTTGTGCAAGGCTTTTATTTATCTGCAATTGTGTAAGATACGTTCGTCCATGCAAGGCGGTCTGTTGTTAAGCGGAGTGGACATGCAGTCTGTGACCGCTCACATGACCAAAACGCTGGCTTCTAATTGGAGCATTCATTCAACCTATGTAATAATCATAACTATAATGCACAATGACGGGTATCACATTGTTCACCTGCGGCAATTCAACTCAAACCTTCTCCCTTGTTCACAATCCCCTGCAGTACATTCTGTTTCCAGTGTTTGACACGCTACGTTACAGTGGAAAAAGTAAGAAAACATAATAGCAAAACATTTTGGCACATTATGTCTAGCAGAGTCTGAAGAAGAGCCTGTTGTGCTGCTCATTTTGGAAAGAGAACTACATTGTCATCATTCCGGATTTCGGATTTATGTGCATGTGTGCGTGTGTGTGTTTTGGGGGGGGGGGGGGCTTGGGGATTACTTGAGTGATTTGCTAAATCTAGCAGTTGAAAATTTTACAACCTGCTAGGCGTCACTATAGTCAAACGTTGTAACCACAGCATGTCACGGCGTGACATTGTCACGCCATTACTGTCAATTCACTACCAATGAAATTTTACTTGAGTGATTTGCTAAATCTAGCAGTTGAAAATTTTACAACCTGCTAGGCGTCACTATAGTCAAACGTTGTAACCACAGCATGTCACGGCGTGACATTGTCACGCCATTACTGTCAATTCACTACCAATGACTACCACTGTACAATCGATCTACAATACTATTGTAATAGCCTGTTTTTGTTTTTTGTTTTGTCATCGTTTTGTGTTTGTATTTTTTGCGTTTGTTTTGTCCGTTCTTATGTTGTTTGTATTTTGTGTCGTGGTGCCTCGCATGGCTTCTGCTGCCATCGGCATATGAATATGGGTGAATGCGGAATACGGACTAAAGTGCATGCCTTGGATAAAGGCGCTACACACAATGCACCAATTGGCCGTTCATGCTGCCCGTGTCAGAGATGGGAGTGCACTTTCTTCCTTTGTTACTTATTCACCATGTCTGTCCCCTTCATGCTTGCTGCTGTCACACCGGCTTCAGCCTCTCTGAATGTCAGGTCCATCTGACTCATCATCTGTGCCGGAGAGTTTCCAGGGGTATTAATGCTCAGCGCTGCCGGTACACGGTTGTGCTGTCAGCCCAGCCTGCTGCTGTCCCTCTCAGCAGCCTGCTCTACTTATCAACACAATGGGCTGAGGAGGGGAAACGCAGGGAATGATGCTGTCACAGCAGCCAAATAAAGAAAAGACGGGTGGTGGGGTGCAGGGCCGGATCTAGGGGGGGGGGGGGGGGGGGGGGGGGGGGGGGGGGGGGGCGTGCATCCTGCCCACCCAAAGAAAGGTAATATCAGTGGTTTTCAACCAATGGTCCTTGAGAGGGTTCCAGGTGGTCCCCAGGCTAAATGATGGACAGTTTGTTAACCAGATGTAAGGTAATATCAGCGGTTTTCGACCACTGAAAACCAGTGGTTGAAAGCTGGTTAACCAGATGTAACTCTTTGAGAGCGTAAACATTAAACCAAATGGACCCTTGCGGGTCCATTTGGTTTCATGTTTACACTCTCAAGAGTTAAAATATTCACCATGTGAATTAGCCCAAGTCTACACAACTAGAGAATTTGGAAGATTAATGGTCATTTTGATCTGTATGTTGGACTATTTTCTTTCCCCAAATTCAGCCTGGAATTGTGGACAGAAGCAAAATAAAATCTTTAGTTTTGGGGGTCTGTGGGGCTGAAATGTCCTCAAATGGTGGTCCGGGGCTCAAATGTAGGATAAACAGTGGGCCCTGGTGTCAAAAAGGTGGAAAACTGCTTCATGAAAAACTTTGGAGGTGCCCACCCTGCCAACCTTCCAGCCCACCCTAGTAGGGTTGGCTAAATCCGACCCTGGGTGGGTGCAGTGCAGGACGCCGTCTCTCTCTGTGTGTGTGTGTGTGTGTGCGTGTGTGCGTGCGTGTGTGCGTGTGTGCGTGCGTGTGTGCGTGTGTGCGTGTGTGTGTGTGTGTGTGTGTGTGTGTGTGTGTGTGTGTGTGTGTGTGTGTGTGTGTGCGCCCATGCATGTTGAGGGCTGAAATGCAATGCATGTTTGAAGACAATATCCGTGACTAACAATTTCAAAAAGTGACAAGAGCAATCATCATGAAATAGGAATGCAATAGAGAAGTGGTTTTCAGCCTTGTTCATACCAGGGCCCACTATTTATTCAGCATTTGAACCACCATTTGAGGACATTTTAGCCCCACCGACCCCAAAACTAAACATTTATTTTGGTTTTGTCCACAATTCCATGCTGGATTTGGGAAACCAAACAGTCAAATATACAGATCAAAATGACCATTAATCTTCTACATTCTCTAGTTCCGTAGACTTGTGCAAGGTACAACCATCACACCAGGAGCAATTCGGGGTTCAGCGTCTTGCACAGAGACACTTCGACAGTAACTTTGGAGACCCCGGGTTCAAACCGGCAACCTTGCAGTTACTGCACGGTGACTCTACCCCAGGGTTGCCAACGTATGGAAATTGTCAAGAGTGAGAAACTAGCGTCTTAACGCGTTTGGCCGTCGCCCAGAGGGCGACGGCCGAAAAAAAAATGTGTTTTTTTGTGTGGATTTAGCCTATTTTAACAATGATCTGTAATCTTTAAGACTGATGTCTTCACCTCCCTGCCAGCTGTTCTCCATGCAATGTCAGCCTTGTTGTGCCCTCTCTCTAGTTAGTGTATACCATGGGGACACAGCCACACATCTATTTTCCTGGCTTCATAATAAACAACCATTCCCAGTTTTGGTCACAAAGGGGACCTTTGACCCTTGCTAAATGCCACAAACTCCACAATCAAACTGAGTCTCTACGACAAGACTTAAACAACACTTCAAGGAACAGTCACTCCTTTGGGGTCCAGTGGCTGTCATAAGAAGGTAGTGGTCACTGGTCACACATTTACAGCCTCTATCCAGAACAAGACTGAAGCACCGTCAGTCAGAACAGAAATCCCAATATTCTAAAATGTTAAATAAATATTCCTACTATGGCAAAGCTATACCAATCCATGCTTATTTTCTTTTCCCTTTTAAACACACACACACACACACACACACACACACACACACACACACACACACACACACACACACACACACACACACACGCACACACACACACACACACACAGTTATTGCATGTTGATTAACATGCATGTATCATTCACATTAAATTCCTTAAAGTGCTTGACATGAAACTTGAAAACACATTCAATCAAGACTTAAAAACAGCAACAAAAACAGTCATTTAGTGCTAACTAAATGTGGATTGAAATAGTTAATTTAGAAATTAGTCAATAGAGGCTGTTGGTTTATGGGGTATTTCACTAAAAAAAAGTCATTATATGGTCTACTACTCGGTCTCATGTGAACACACCAGACAGTTTATAAGTTACTACATTCACTATTTAGATATTTGATGTTCATTTTAGCGTATCTGCCTCCTTCCTATACAAACCCATTATGACTTAAAACTTCATTTTAACCAAGATAGATTCATCAAAAACATCCAATTATTTTTCTGGTAGCTCATATTGTCCCCCTAATACCTGAGAAGACCGTGGAATTTCATTTACTAACAGCTGAGAGGCATGTAAATCACAAGCTAAAGGACTACTTTACTACTGCAAACCATGATGGCAAGCTAACAGCAATGATGTTTGTCAAAATCAAAACATTGCCATGATTCATGCATATCTGTAATGTAATCCATTAATAATAATTCAGTTGAATTTTTACCTCATGTAACAACAGGTCTTCATCCAGCAGCTGAAATTTTCAATCATACCCGGTTTGGGCTGCTAAAGCCTTAGAGTATATACAGAGTTGCGACAACTCAGTTCATTTCATGGGGCCAGTCCAATGGCCTATGGTGGCTCTTTTACATAGAGTTGTATGTAGAATGGGGACAACAAATGGGGACAACCCATATAACTCTATGGGACAACTAGAGCTTTTTCGGACTCCTCAATGCCTCAATGACTCTTTTAGAGCGATTCTATTGGCTCTGGTCTGGTCTTGGTGTTGCCAGATTTCGAGTGAGAAACCGCAAACATGTACAGAAACTTGCCCATTAGACATTATAGACAACGCTAGCACAGAGCCGCTTACAATAAGGCAGATTTGGCAATATCAGTAGTAGCACGTAAAGATCACCATGCTCCCACAGTGCGTGAGGGATGGGACATGTGACGTGTGACCGTGTGAATGACGTCAAATGCGTTATTCTCACGGTCAATGCGTGATCGTTGACACCTCTGCTCTACCCCTACCAACCCTATACACGCCTGGGCCCACGTGTGTTCCTGTTTTAGAGGGGGGTTATCCTTCAAACCAGCTCTGACCTTTATCTAAACACTGCACAGAGGCAGTAGAAGAGTAGACTGACAGTCCTGTGTGTGTTTGCAACATGCACACCCTGTTTGCAATCAAAATCCATCTACCAGTAATTCAACACATCAGTCACGTTCACATGGTAAATGACATTGCAGAAAGGCATTGGGTTCACATATAACTAATGATCGTGGACAGATTATATTATATACTGTAGCCCATTTCATTGGTTTTCCACGCTTGGAGGAACCATAAACATGAATAATGTTCATGCTAAGAAACGGCAGATAAACCATGCATCAACGAGAAATAATAAATACGAAATAAGGAGAAAAAACATAGTCGAAAAGTAGTCGCTGCTGTGCGTTTTTGCACTTGAGGACCGTGGGAAGTAATTGGTGCAACAGTGACACCGGGTGGAGGGACTATGCTACTTAATTCCATGCTCAGACACAGAGACCCAGTCACAAAGCTAATATGATAAATACATCTACAAGTGGTTTAAATAAATAACCTAACCGAGAAGAAGCCTATGTTATATGTTACATCCAGGCCCGGATGTAACATTTTCCAATTGGTGGGGCAGGCGAAAATGGCATGGGGGCGGCTTATTGCCCGTGTCACTTCGCATCATGAAGCCGTCTGGGTTTAATACTTGGACCGCCAGCGGTACGCTTACCGTAGGACGCTCGCTAATCGCAGTTGGCGCAAAACACAACGAATTGGAGATTTCATTCTTTAATCCATATATTAGTCCGAGCGCATCGTCTGATGAAGATCCCATTGTTGACTTTCATTTGGGACAGAATTTTGATTGATTTTGATTTTTTGTCCCATTCGCGCCCATTCGATCCAATGCATTGAAAAGCCCTTCCTGAGAATCTCCCTCGGAATGTTGTTTGCGCACGGGTAAATCAACTACGGCTAGACGTCACTTCCTGACTTTTGACCCGGAACTTTTTGCTCAGATGGTGAGTCAAGACACCAGAAATACCATGACGTCATCACACATCCTGTTTAGGAGATCTGACGCTTCAAAATAAGGGTTTTTTACCGAATGCACTGGCTTGAGCCATGGCATAGGGCAGAAAACGACAAACACACGCGCTGTGACTTAATTTAAATTCTCTAGTTCTGTGACCCACAAGGTTTATGCATGCTGCGTGTCTGTTGCAACTTCAACAACTATTATTATTGATGCTTACTTGCCTAATTAAAGTCCTGTGACCGAAAATGGTATGGGTGGGGCTTCATCGCCCGTGGTGCGAAGCAACGCAGGCGATGAAGTCACACCCAATTGGGAAATGTTACATCAAGGCCTGACTCCGTCCGTTCTGCCCCAAATTTTCCAGGGTGGCCTTTTTATAGCGCCACCATGAGGCTGACTTTTGTAAAACCGCATTTTTGGGATATATCACTCTTCCTGATTCTCTCCCACAAATCCTGCAAATGGTTACACAGTTTGCAGGATAGGCTCTTTTGGAACATTTCACATTGGCACCAACAGGTGGGAAAAAAAAGAATGCCTCAAATCATCCAATTGCCATCAAGACCACCTGGAACCCCTCAAAAAACACTGTCAGAAGCATGTTTTCTAGTCAGCGCTGCAACATGCCATCTCTGGATGAGGGATGATTCATATGGTATAGGAAGCTGCAAAGCATTGGACGTTTATTGCTCTATCATGGGAATGGATTTCACTATTCATTACCTTTCCCCCCGGTACCAAAGTCATCCTTTTAACGTTAAATCACTGCACCGCGCGCCGCACAGTGCGCTATCTGTCTTGTCTCTGAGACGCTGGCGTCTTTTGAGCGGAGGTTTTGCTGCGTGAAGAGGTTTATCACAGTTAATACACATTATGGCGTGTAATAACTCACAGGAGGCGGGTTGGGATTTGACGGTGTAAATTGCACATGCAGACATTTAGGTGGTGCACAACGATGCTTTGGAAGTCATAGCATGGCATGGACATGATCCATCAATCAGCTGCTCAATCAGACTTGATTTATTGGTAAAGCAGGAGTCAGGAGACTGTGGGTGAGTCTCGACCAGCTATGCATTCATCTTAGACGGGTGGATCTAGGCATGGGTATGGAAAATTCTCTGATAGAGAATTTTCTGTTTTGAATGGTGAAATGGTGAAATTGTAGCACCACTAAACCGACACGTTTAGTGGTGCTACAATCGTAGTTAGAAGCATAGTGTTTCAAATCATTTGAATTATAAGCACTTTATTTGAAATACAGTATCTTTGAAATTTGGGTTGTTTTACATGCCATCATGTTTGGTGGGGCAGTCTGGGCATTTAGGTGGCCATTGCCCCCCCGGCCTGGACGGAGTGCAGAACATACTCGCTCCCTATATGCCTTTGGCCTGGTGGAGACAATAACTGACCTTGATTTGAAAAGAATGTAAACCTACTGTTCTATGTGATCTTCATGTACAGTATGCAGCATGCATTATGTCAGCACTCTATATCAGACATTACTGTGCTAATTTGCACACTATATCATGCAGCGGTGAGTGTATCCATTGTGGCTGCTAATAGTCCTTAAAGATTACCGCTGCCCGCCACGTCCTCGCTGATGTGTTCTATTTCCATCTGCATTAATCACGTTTATAGCCTATCAGGCAAAGGTCAGGTGTACTGCACTGCACTGTGTCTGGAGCATGGCTGGCTGCAACTATAGATAGAGACCAGGGCTGGATCTAGGCCCTGCCCAGTCTGCAACACCAAACACCATGGCATGCAAAACAACCAAAGATATTTCAAATTAAAGTGCTTATATTTAAAATGATTTGAAAACACTACTACTGCTACTAACTAACTACAATTGTGGCACCACTAAACCAACAGCATTTCATCATTGAAAACAGAAAATTCTGAGTCAGACCTTTAGCTTTATGCATGCTGCGTGTCTGTTGCAACTTCAACAACAACTGATGTTATTATTGATCTAATAAAAGTCCTGTAACCAAAAACGTTACGGGTGCGACTTCATCACACCACGGGCGATGAAGCCCCCCCATACCATTTTCTCCTACCCCCCAATTGGGAAATGTAGTCACCGCCAGTAACTGTGTTACATCCGTCTCTGATAGATATGCAAGGAAGTATGACAGAGAACATCACACACACACACACACACACACACACACACACACACACACACACACACACACACACACACACACACACACACACACACACACACACACACACACACACAGTACAGTACAGTACCATAGAGTGCAGCAGACGTTCATTTTATGAATGGATTTAAAGCGCAAATAACATGTATTCCTGAAATTGTTTTTATACAGTACTTAATATCATATTGTATACGGTATGTCCCTCAGCTTAATTCTAATGGGTTAAGCCTCTATCACCACTGATATACAGTAACCAGTCCTTGTCATTTCTTTATGGGCAGTTTTAGCTGCAGTACTACAATGTCCTGAGGTGGTGGGGGCGCTGATATGCAGGACATTTTATAGTGGAGTCATTATAATACTTATGCTAGATAAAACCAAGCGTGTTTAAATTCTGTCATGTTGGGAAATCAACAATGGTTGGAAATTATAAACAAAGTGGAAATGTAAATTTGTAACTGAAGACTGAAGGAGAGGAGGAATTACACAGAACAGGGTGCATTGATGACATCATTATGGAAGCCAAAATCAAACAAGCTGTTCCTGAGAGCAATTTACATTAAAGCTCCTATATGATATGAAAGACTGGTTGTTCAAACCAGATAATTTGTGGGGATAGAAAAAACACATGGGAGCACCATTTTAGGTGGTCCCCTGATAAATGATGGAGAGTTGAAGACCCTTTATTGGATATTTAACTCTTAGGGAGATTAAATGAAAAGTGCATTTCAGCTAAGTGCAACATGGAGTGAGTGAACAGGGAGGGAAAGGAGGGGAGATTTCATTGTCAGACATGTTGATGGACACACAAAGGGCTGTCTCAGAGTCCTCTCTGCTGCTGCTGCTGCTGCTGCACTAAGCTACACTCTGACATCCACCAAACTGTCAGCCAAGCGAATTTAAATGTCTATTCTGTTATTTCCCTCCTATCTTCAAGCTGTTGTTGTTAATTCTGCAGAAAAACAGAATGTAAATGTAAAAATGAACAGCTCTATATCGTTCTGTGAACAGTCAAGCGTGGCACTCTGGTAGAACAGGGAGGGACGTGCAATTATTTTCTCCAAGGGGCAAAATGAGATACAGAAAACATTGTGGAGAGCTGGGGCCAAAAGGCTGAACTAAATGTGTGATATTCATTTGATCTGTCTAAGTTGTAAATGGCATTGATTTGACACACTTAAGAGTTGTTTCCAAATCTCAGAAACAACGGTAAACAGGTTCACGGCAGGGAACTTGCGTGTATGTGAATAAAGGTGATGCCCCCTTTTCTACATTTCACCATGACGTCCCCCTCCCTTAGTTGCTCCAAACTTATTTTTTTCACACAACACCACACACTACAAGGTAATTGGGCATTACATGATTAAAAAAAAAAGTGGCACTCATGTGGCAGGAGTTTCAACCTGAGTGATTGGACAGGAGAGTGGCAGCAGGGAGGGGAGGAGAGTAGAATAGAATAGATTACTTCTGGGATTACAGGTAAAGGCTGCCCCAGAGTGACATAAAACAGTAGGAGTATCAATATACTATTAAACTCTCCCCTCCGGGGTGCATGTCTCCACTGTCTCGGGTCACATCACCCTGTGAGGTCACCCTGTAAGGTCACCCTGTGAGGGTGACCTTTGTGGAGACAAATATGATGTGTGAGGGGAGAAAAACTATATGGAGCTACTAAAGTACCCACATTACAATAAAGACAAACTGCACCAATGCAAACTGTTGTAAGGGAGAGAGGGAGCTCAAGGTGAAATGTAGAGCAGCAGGCATCTATGACAAAAATACACTATATGGTGTCACAGCGATCAGAGTAGATGGATGACAAATGTGCTTTGGTGTGGAAATAATCGTTAATTGCAGCCCTACCAGGTACCCTTTCACAGGCCGCTCAGAGTCAGCTGAAAGGCTGCATAATCAGGGGTTGACACTAAGGTCTCCGAGGCACTTGCCCATTGGGCAAGTGCAAGTCAGCTACTTGCCCTGAGGTCATGGTCACTTGCCCCCCCAAAATATATTGCATTTAAGTTTACTTTCTACTTGGGTGCTTAAAGACAGCGGTTTTCAACAGGCGGTCCGGGGACCACCAGTGCTCCCTGAGAGGGTTCCAGGTGGTCCCCAGCTAAGTTGGTAAACCAGATGTAACTCTTGAGGACGTAAAAATGAAACCAAATGGACCCTTGCGGGTCCATTTGGTTTCATTTTTACACTCTCAAGAGTTAAAATTCATCATCTTAATTAGCCCATAGTGGTCAGACCCAGTGGTCCCTGACCCCAGCAAAATGATAGTTTGGAACCAAATGGACCTGGGAGAGAGAGAGGGAGAGATAGCTAGAAAGCAGGGAACGACACAGAGGCAGAGCGCAATGACAACCTTCAAGACAAATTTATCTTGTGTTGTGTTATAGTGCACTAAGTTGCCCGATCGGGCAACCAGGTAGCAGTCTTCACTTGCCCCACCATTTTTTTTTACTTGCCCCGGGCAAGCGGCAAGTGTTAGTGTCGAGCCCTGATAATGACCAGTTATTTGGTAGAACCACAACCTTCAGCCCACCACTACCCATTTTGTCTGTGTATTTATGTATGGTACAGTACCAGCATGTTTGCTGCACTACAGTAGGTACACAGCTGGTGCTGCACTAGGTACACATAATCAAAATAACAACAGAAGTCTGCACAATGTCACAACGTTTCAGCCATGATGACTGTCCTTCGTCAGGTACCATCAGAGTACCAGCATGGGCTTGTCTTTCATGGAAATGTAATGACATTTAATGCTTTAATGCAGTGGTTTTCAACCTTTTTGACAGCAGGGCCCACCATTTATTCAGCATTTGAGCCACGGACCACCAGTTGGGGACATTTTGGCCCCACAGACCCCAACTAAAACTAAAGATTTCTTTTGCTTTTGTCCAAATTCCAGTTGTGTAGACTTGGGCTAATTCACATGATGAATATTTTAACGTAAAAATGAAACCAAATGGACCCTGGCGGGTCCATTTGGTTTCATTTTTACACTCTCAAGAGTTACATCTGGTTAACCAACTTAGCTGGGGACCACCTGGAACCCTCTCAAGGACTACTGGTGGTCCCCAGACCACCTGTTGAAAACCCCTGCTTTAACGCTTAAATGCAAAATCGATATCAATAGCCTGGTTAGATGTACTGTATATATTGTTTTACCATTTCTTTATTACTAACCACATTCATAATACTAATGCTGTGGGTTGATAATGCTTTGGGAAGGAAATTAATAGTCAATGCACATCACTATCCATTACGCGGGCAACAAAGTATTGATTTTGATGAATGTAAACCTTGAGCCGCGCCAGCGTTGTGTACACTGAAGGTTTTCATTACTGGAATGAAGCCATTCACACACACTGTACATGTTGATTCTCTGTAGGCTACGGCCAAGAGGGGTTTGATAAGCAGCTACTGCATGACCTTGTGCTTGTGATGGACTCAGGGAGGCAATCAATGTCAATTAAAGCTCTGGGAAACCTTGGTGCATCAGCTGTAGAAGGTAGTAGCACCAGTGTTGGGCATATTGCTTTGTTTTTCTAATATTACATATTGATTATTACCTCCATTTTAAACTTATATATTACTATTACATGTTACTTTACATGTTACTTAACCCATTCTGTACAATATTTTAAAAATAAATGAAAACTGTAAATGAAATTCCATGGCCTTTTCACATATTAGGAGGACAGTATCAGTCACCAGAAAAAAAGATGGGTTGTTTTAGAATAATCTGTCAGGGTTAAAATGGAGTTTTAATAGTTATAACGGATTTGTATAGGAAGAAGGCGGATACACTAAAATGAACATCAAATATCTAAATACTGAATAGAGTAACTTATAAACTGTCTGGTGTGTTCACATGAGACTGAGTAGACCATAAAAAGAACAAAGTTGTTTTTTTGAAAGTGGAATACCCCTTTAAAGTGGATTTCCACCCTTTTTCAAAAATTTCCTGAGAGGATACAAATGTGAACCAAATGGACCCTAGCGGGTCCATTTGGTTCCTTTTGTACCCTCATAGGAAAAAGGGGTCTGAAAGAAAAATCATTAACATGGTGAAATACATCTTGATAATGTCATCATTTTAAAATGACATTAAAATGTTGAAAATGGGTGGAATTCTCCTTTAAGCAGGGCAGCCAGCAGAGCGGAACTGAAAAACAAGATGCAACTTCAGCCAGACTTTTTCTCTGCTGGGTGATCTTTAGATCCACATTATCTCAAATCCTGACCTTTTCTTACCCGTAAAAGATTATTAGGCTTTTTTCTTTTCTTTTTTTGACCTTTGAGATGGTTGTTTTTTTGGCCCTGAAGAAAAACACCAGCAGATGCAAATGAAAGGTTTTCTTCTTGGGCAGTCACCATGGAAATATCCATAACGTACCACAGGGGGTTTTCAACCAGTGGTCCGGCGACCACCAGTGGTCCCTAATGGGATTCCAGGTGGTCCCCAGCTAAACGATGTACTGTTGGTAACTAGGGGTGTAGGGAGGGGGGACGTGGGGGGCGGCGTCTCCCCTCTTCTCACATCTAGGATATTTTTGGGGCAAAAGTAGGCCTATGTTTTTTGTCTTGTCATTTACTTTTAGATACAATTAGGCATTGTAAACAAATCTTTCTCAATATGCTATACTTGTTGTAATAGCGTGTCTGTGTGTGTGACGCAGGTGCACGCAAATGCACATGCAAATGCAAGTGTGCATGCACGTGTCTTAAAGGGGAATTCCACTCATTTTCAACATTTTATGTCATTAATATACTTTAAAGATGATGTGTGGACCTAGAAATGGAGGTCTGAAAAAAATCATTAGCATGGTGAAATACATCTTGATGACATCATCAAGATTTGTTTCACCATGCTAATGAGTTTCCTTTTTTCTGAGAGAAAAAAATTGAAAATGGGTGGAATTCCCCTTTAAGAGGCATCCCCCCACTTCTAAAAGTCCCAATACAACATTTTGACCAACATTTTGTCAGTTATCTCTCCTAAATTGTGGACAAAAACTTGAAAAATCGGACCACATCAAGGAGTGGTCCGTGGCCAAAATGCAGAATAAATAGTGGGCCCTCACTATGAAAACAGCTGAAAACCACTGACGTAGCACACCAGCCGCTGACAGTGTGAAGAAAAATAGGGCACAAAAAGAGCAAAATGGAGAATATCGTTACTTAATCATGAATATAATTATTCCTGTTAGCAGGGGTTTTCAACAGGTGGTCCAGGGACCACCAGTGGTCCCTGAGAGGATCACAGGTGGTCCCCAGGCTAAATGATGGGAAGTTGCTTAACCAGATGTACTGTAATTCTTGAGAGCGTAAAAATGAAACCAAATGGACCCTTGCGGGTCCATTTGGTTTCATGTTCACACTCTCAAGAGTTAAAATATTCATCACATGAATTAGCCCCAAGTCTACACAACTAGAGAATGTAGAAGATTAATGGTCATTTTGATCTGCATGTTTGCCTGTTTTGTCCTCCAAAATCCAGCCTTACTGTATATTGCAAAAGAAATCTATAGTTTTGGGTCTGTGGAGATAAAATGTCATCAAACGGTGGTCCTCCGTGGCTCAAATTCTGAATAAACAGTGCGCCCTGGTATATGACAAAGGTTGAAAACCACTGCTGTTAGTGAAGGTTGACCCAAAAAAAAAGAAAATGTGTAACACACATCCCCATCAAACAGAGCTCACCTCCAGTGCTGGCTCACGGCCGCCACCCCACAACAACATGCAACACAGCCATACTCCTATCCCTGCCCCCACCCCAGATGTTGAGCCATATGTGTGGCATCACCAGAGCATGGCTAAAACCTTGGGATTTCGCCGTATTAAACTTGTTTTATCTCAGCTTTGCCGTGTTTCTCTCTTCCAAGGGGGGAGATTACGGTTCACAGGAGAAACCAGCCATCTGTCTGCTGCATCCAGAAAGCGGCGGTAGACATTTCCCTGCTCTGTTTAGTAGGACGACTGGAGAAGAGCATTATGCAGTTAGAATTGTTGACCAAATACTAACTATATGGTTCCGGGTCAGAGGGTATATTAACAGTAATAGGTGCTGTGTTCTGGCCCCCTCGCATGCCAAGGCAATTTATGGTAACATGCTGGAACTGCACAGTATGTTATACGTACAATCCACTCAACGTTGTGCTTCTCATAACAGCCTAATAGCTGAGGGAAGGAAATCCTTGAGATTGTCTGGTCTTTTAATCCAGTGGTTTTCAAACCTTTTTGATACCAGGGCCCACTATTTATTCTGAATTTGAGCCATGGAACCACCACTAAGACCACTTGATGACGTTTTAGCCGCATAGACCCCAAATCTAAATTTATTTGGCCTTTGTCCGCAATACTAGACTGGAAACAAAACAGTCAAACATACAGATCAAAATGACCATTAAATCCTCTACATTCTCTAGTTGTGTAGACTTGGGGCTAATTCAGATGATGAATATTTTAACTCTTGAGTGTAAACATGAAACCAAGTGGACCCGCAAGGGTCCATTTGGTTTTCATTTTAACCAACTCTCCATCATTTTGCTGGGGACCATCTGGAACTCTCTAAAGGACCACCGGTGGTCCCTGGACCACTGTTTTAATCTGTTACAAGCCAATTCAAGTACCCTTGCCTGGACATTATTATATTTTGGATTAAATTTCATTATGATAAATACTACAATAATTACTGTATACACATGTGGTACAATATTTAGAAATTCTGATTCAGACATTAGTTTTATGCAGTTACGAGGCATACATTTCTGAATGCCTTTAATCGTTACAATTCTAATACCAACACTATTACAACTCGTAACCGTGGCTACACAGGCCACACAATGGTTTATTGTCTGTTTACATAAATCCTAACATGGAGAGGCGCATAAAGGTCGGATTAACTTCAAGTGTGGCAAAAGCCTTTAATGCTCAACCGATCCATTATCAGATATGCTGCTTGGTGTGTCGTTGTTCTGGTCTTTCCAGTGTTGCCAACTTGGCACATTTGCCGCTATATTTAGCTCTTTTTCAGACCCCCCTAGTGCCAAAATTAGTGGAAAAACTCCAGGCGGAAAATCTAGAGCTTTTTTGCTGGTGAGTTGGGGTGAAATTGGTTGACACGCACCAGAGATAAAACCCTTGTTTTTCACCATTTTTCCTCCTATGATAGAGTCCTCCTTCCTTCCTAGAAAGTTAAATGGATCTCTAACTCTTGAGATCATAAAATGAAACCAAACGGACCCTTACGGGTCCTCCGTGGCTAAAATGCAGAACAAACAGTCGGCCCCGGTACGAAAATAGTTGAAAAACCACTGCTATAGCGCATTCTAGTGCATTTTGGAAGTGCCACTAGTGCATTTCAGATTTTGGCAGTTGGCAACACTGGTTCTTTCATACAGCTCTGAGGGGAATGAATCCTCTGGACACATTGTGCACAGCATTGTTAGAAAGGATGGCCATCATCATAGCAAACCACCGCGTTAAAGGGGAACTTCACCCATTTTCAACATTTTAATATGTCATTAATATACCTTAGAGATGTTGTGTGGACATGATAAAAAAGTTCCCCCAATTCTGTATTTCCTAAAAAAGGAGGTCTGAATAAATCATTAACATGGTGAAATACATCTGATGACATCATCAAGATGTATTTCACCATGTTAATGATTTTTCTTTCAGACCCCTTTTTCTTGAGAGGGTACAAATGTGAACCAAATGGACCCTAGCGGGTCCATTTGGTTCCATTTGTACCCTCTGGAAAATTTTGAAAATGGGTGGAATTCCCTTTTAACTCTTTGACAGATTAGAAAAGCTTGGCTCGCTCCCATTAGTAATAGTAACTGAATAGACAATAGCAACAAAATAATTCATAGAAAACCCTCCGTTGTGAATTTGTGCAAATGAATGATATCCAAAGACAGCTTAAGGCGTCTACTTTTAGGGAAAAAATAATGAGTTGATCATGCGTTTCAGATTTTTTAATACATTTGACAAAACAGCCTGCATTTTCACATTTCACTGTTTCCAGGGCTCATTCAGAGATAAATCAAGCATTCCAAAAGTCATGGTAAATCTGTTAAATTATAGTTAGAGTAGCTTCTCACTTCGATTCCTATTTTGTATTTACTTCAACTCAAAATGTATTTTCACATCACACATTTACAGATGTAGTTGTAAAAGATTGGGTGAACATACGGTATGTTCTGTAAGATACACTCCAAACACATTTCATGAGAAAGGAAAACGGACAAATTATAACAGCAGCAAAATGTGACCGCTTCCGTTCAAGGCTAAGTCATGCAAGCCGGGAATCATAGCTTCATAATGACATTGGCTGGTGTTCTCGAATGTTATGGTGCAGCGAGGTATAATGTTAAGTCTTCTCATTGGCTGCATGGCAGCAAATCAGGTCTGGGGCCTTGTGTGTAGGCCAAAAGCCTGTACCACCAGACCTGGGCCTGGGCTTACCAAATAATTACCCATAATAATTAAAACCTGCATTTCAGAAAGTCCCGAAATCACCTCACTCCCAAATTAAAAATGTTACTGTACTTCCCTGCTTTGTTCATCATGAGTTGAAGCTCTTGATGGCTGGTTTTCATTATTTGGTAAGCCCAGGCGCAGGTCTGGTGGTAAAGGTCTGGGGCCTACACACAAGGCCCCAGACCTGATTTGCTGCCAAGCATCCAATGAGAAGACTGAAAATGAAAATACCTGGCTGCACCATAGATGTTTGAGAATACCAGCAATTGGCTGTCCAGGTTAATCCCGCAAAAATCCACGAGTTGAGAGAAAACAGCCTTGAAAGGCTCACTTCTGATCTCTACACATACTGTACATGTTTTAAGCATTTATTTCATATGCATTATTTATATCGATTTCAGCTCTGACACCAAGAGTCAGGCTCTTGACTCTGTACTCAAAAATAAATATACAATAGGCGTGTACTATAATAATAAAATCCAAATACAATATAAGTAGACTCTTCTCTCTGCTTCGGAATGGATTGACAGTCTTTTTTAAAATGAACCAGTTCATAATATAATATATGTGAAGCGATCTGTACTGTTCTCAACTTTTATTCTGCTGCGCTTGTAGAAATGGAGCATAACCTGCAACTTTTTTCCACAGAGGACGCCAACAAGGTAATGCTGATTAAATATTCATCCCGCTCCCCCTCAGATCTACTGCCGTCTGGTGCGGCGTCAAGTGAAAACAACAAGGTTTGTCAGTTGAAAAAGAGGTCCTTTAGATGTCCTCCATGCAGCCACCATGCACTAGCGCTAAGGGACTGTGACATTGGTTACTTCTTTACTCAGCATGTCATTGATCACAGCGTATCTTTTTGACATGTTTTCTTTGTTTGTTTTATAACTCCCGTCCGTACGTATTTCTGTTCTGTCGTTTTGTGGCTGGGCATTGGATGATGAAGTTTGAGTGCTGATGGAATGAATAATACCTAGTGCAGGGTTTTTCAACCTTTTTCATTCCAGGGCCCACTATTTGTTTCTGCATTTTAACCCACAGACCACTGTTTGATGTTGAGTGTATAGTCTCTCGTACACAAAACTAAGGATTTTCATGTTTGTGCCCACTATTTAGTAGAGATATCAGGCAAGAAGTTGGTCAAAATAACAATTATTCTAGATCTTCTAATTGTGTAGATTCTTGAAAATTAAGTAATTCAGATGTTTAAATATAATGTAACTCTTGAGAGCGTAAAATATCTCATTTTACGATCTCAAGAGTTATAGATCTATACGGCTCCATTTGGTTACCAACTGTCCATCATTTAGCTGAGGACCACTTGGAATCCTCTCAGGGACCACTGGTGGTCCCCTGACCACATGTTGAAAACCCTTGACCTAGTGTTATTCATCGGCAGCATCACGTTCATCAGTGTCATTGGTAGGAAAATATTACCTTCAGAATTACGAAAGGAATGTATACTCTTCGATTTCGAAACCTGAGAGAGAGACAGATAGGGAGACAGAGAGAGAGAGACAGAGACGGAGAGACAGAGAGAGAGTTTATGGAGATTGAAGACAGGGCCTGTCTCTATAATGCAGTGATGATGATCACGCTGGATCACACATAAGCACACTTGCTTGGCCAATACTCTACTTTTGAGCTTGAGTAATGTGCATTCTCTCCCATTTCCATATCTATAACCTTTTTTTTTATGGAGGGGTTCAGCAGATTTACCTTTGTTTCCACTTTCCAGGGGTATAAGTTTGGAAAATGGTCATTTTCTCAAGGGATTCAGGGGTGAGAAAGGAGGCGACAGAGTGCTAAATGAGTTTAGTGTATAGTGTGTGTATATATATATATATATATATATATATATATATATATATATATATATATATATATATATATATATATATATATATATATATATATACTTCAATAGGTGAAGGCCTTTAAAGCTTCCATCAGCAGCTATAAGTGAGTGGGAAGGAACAAGGCTAGCGTTGGAGTCAGGGAGAGGGCAGATTCAATAGACCAGAAATATTTGTCTCATCCGTCTCTGTTAATGCATTCAGCCTTAGTCAACAGTTCTGGATAATATGCCGGCAATGCGAAAACACATGGAAACCCAAGTAAACAGAATATATACCAGTGTGCAGTTTCTACCCTCAATTGGTGATGAAAAACAAAAAAAGTGCTGACATCAAACAGAGCTCATCTCAGTGAAGTTATATATAAATGAATATAACTTTCACCATATTATTCTGTCATGTCATGCTATCTGTAGCTGAACTCAACTGTAATGGACATTTCACAACAATGCACTGCTTTATCATGAATTATAAATATGAAATAATAACAAATATGATTAGGGAGGCTTTCAAGCCACGCAGTGAAAGTAAATGAATCCAAAAAACTAACTTGCTTTATGTTGTTGACCTGTTTCTAAAATATGAGTGCATCCTTCATTCATTTTTCAATCACAGGGAACTATGTATTTTGTGTCCATATCACTATACCCAAAAAGTAGTTCCATGAGGGGTAAAAATTGAACAAAGGAGGTCCTAGTATTTTAGAAATAATTCAACAATACAAATTCTGTAGTTTTTGTAATTTACTTTTATACCTTGTTGCCCCAGGGACCCCCACAAAATGACTGGAAGTACTTAATATTGACCAAAACCAGAGCAGAACTCCCACCACGGGACTTCACACCACTATATTAATGGCAAGTAGTTCATACAGCTTTACTTTAAAAAAAATCCGGACTATCCTTTTAAGCAACATCTTGTGCCCTCAGGGCATTGCTAGAGGGGAAAAAAGAATCACAGGTTTTGCTTTAATGGAGGTGAAAAACCTCCTAAAAAACAACCTTGATATCTTTGATTGTCCTCCATCATCATGGCGACTCGCGGTGTCACGGTGACAGTGCATAAAAGAACACCACCACAATGCGACAGGCAGCAGGATATGATAACACCCAGTGGGACTCTAGGGTTTCAATTTCAGCCACTTTTATTTCCTATTGATTACATCCCTTGCTAGTCTCAAATGCCGCAGTGTCGCCTACTGGGCCTAATTTGCTGAAAGCTCAGCTTCTGGCGCTGCCCCTGTTGCAATTAGGGAGAGGCATGGGGGGATTTCCTGGGCCTGGGTGAAGGTATACTGTATAGGCGAGGAGATAATGAAGAAAGAAGAAAGAAGAGCTCATTGTCAATGGTCTTTAAGTCAGGCTTCCTTCTAAGTCAGGGATGCCCACACTTTTTTAACTTGAGATCTACTTTCAAAATGAGCGGCTCAACAAGATCTACACATCAAAAATGTGATTGTTCCATTACTGAAAATCTATTTCAAGGTTTTCAAGAGTTTTGAAATAGTAGGGGAGGATTGGAAGGTTTTCCTGTTTATACTATTACTGAGGTTTAAAAATATTTGAGGTTTGAGTTGACGGATTGTGATGTTGAGTTTCGTTTCTTGCACCCAAAACTAAGAACTTTCACATTTTTGTCCACAATTTGTCCACACTAACAGTTATTCTCCATTTTCTAATTGTATGGACTCTTGAAAATTATGTAATGTAAAATATAATCTAACTCTTCAGAGCGTAAACCAAATGGACCCTTACGGGTCTATTTGGTTTCATTTTAACACTCTCAAGAGTTACAGATCTCTATGGGTCCAAGTGCTGGGGGGACTGTCATGTGATCTACCTGCACGGCCTGTGTGATCTACTGGTAGATCACGATCTACCTTTTGGGCACCCCTGTTCTAAGTTGTCTCAGAAGCACTTCGACATGAGGATTCAGTAACTGTAGTCACATCCTGCATGCATTCTTGGTTTTTGATCAATAAGTAGGGAAATGCTTACATGTGCACCTTGCTGTGGTTGGCCATATAATCCACACATTGTGCGTGCCGTGAGCAGATCGCAGGTACTTCATGACCCCAGTGTTGTAGTGGGACTTTTAGAAGTGGGGGGACGCCTCTTAAAGGGGAATTCCACACATTTTCAATATTTTGCACAAATGTGAACCAAATGGGCCCTAGCGGGCCCATTTGGTTCCATTTGTACACTCTCAGAAAAAAGGAAACTTATTAACTTTTTTTTACCATACACACATAACCTCTCTAATTAAGGTATACCAATGACATAGTAAAACATTGAAAATGAGTGGAATTCCCCTTTAAGACACGTGCATGCACACTTGCATTTGCATGCGCGTTTGCGTGCACCTGCGCAACACAACATGTGCTATTAAAACAAGTATAGCAGGGCTTGACACTAACACTTGCCCGCTTGCCCGGGGCAAGTAAAAAAAATGGTGGGGCAAGTGAAGACTGCTACCTGGTTGCCCGATCGGGCAAGTGTGCAACTTAGTGCACTATAACACAACACAAGATAAATTTGTCTTGAAGGTGGTCATTGCGACCTGGGCTAATTAAGATGATGAATTTTAACTCTTGAGAGTGTAAAAATGAAACCAAATGGACCCGCAAGGGTCCATTTGGTTTCATTTTTACGTTCTCAGGAGTTACATCTGGTTAACCAACTTAGCTGGGTGGGGACCACCTGGAACCCTTTCAAGTACCACGTGTTGAAAACCCCTGGTTTAAAGCACCCAAGTAGGAAGTAAACTTAAATGCAAAATTTACAATATATTTTTGGGGGGCAAGTGACCATGACCTGAGGGCAAGTAGAACCTGACTTGCACTTGCCCGATGGGCAAGTGCCTCGGAGACCTTAGTGTCAACCCCTGTATAGCATATTGAGAAAGATTGTTTACAATGGCTAATTGTATCCATAAAAGTAAATGACAAGACAAAAAACATAGGCCTACTTTTGCCCCAAAAATATTCTAGATGTGAGAAGTGGAGGGCCCACGTCCCCCCTCCACTGCACCCTGCACGACCCCTACGCACAAGTGCTCCCCAAACATACTGTTTGTGTGTGTGTGTGTGTGTGTGTGTGTGTGTGTGTGTGTGTGTGTGTGTGTGTGTGTGTGTGTGTGTGTGTGTGTGTGTGTGTGTGTGTGTGTGTGTGTGTGTGAGTGTGAGAGAGAGCGAGAGACATTTGATTGCGAATTGCAATTCACAATCGTGCCTGGACAGACCCAGCCAGCCAGTGGCCCAAGGACAGACACACATAGCTACCTAATGAAGTGGTTGCACCACAAAAAAAACTATAATCCAGATCTCCCACGTTTGTATTGTTTCGTCTTTTAGAGGATGAAGGGCAAAAGCTGATCCCTGTCTGTCTTCATTTCATTTTATTATTAGCGGCGGTATTAATATTTTATTTGTATAGTTTACTTTAGAGGCTCAAGGACAATTCCGTGTCTAGCTGTCTCTCTTTTCAAACTACCGAAGCCACGATGCTCTTAAGAAACATGCAAATTGGCAAGTGCCTGATAAATATCCATTGCTACTGAGCGACATCATGCCACTAAATGCAATTTCCCCTAGAAATGACGTGGCAGCGATGAGCAGGAGATACGTTTGTGTCATAAATGGAACTGGAGGGGGAAATCCATTAGCACACGGCAGTCAATTTTATTTGGCGTCTTTGAAGAATACAATCATTATGATGGGGCTGCTATTGTGCAAGTATAAGAGGCTGCTTTTTTTTGGCTTTTAATTAGCAAAATAATCTGACCAAGATACCGTCAGCTTGTTCTGGAAAGGAAAACAGTAACCGACAGCAGGTCTCCGAGGGCCATCTTATCCGCCAGAGCAGAATCCCAACAGTGCCGACCTACAATCCCGCTCTCCTGATGCTGTGTTTTGTTATTCTAACTCTCCACGTGTGAAACCCATATGCCTGCTGTACTGGCATATGGGTCTGTTTTTACCATAAGATCAATGAACAAGGTAGAATATTTCCTAACATTTTGGTTGTTAAAGGACAAATCCACACCAAAACACATTTGGCAGCCATCTACTGTACCTTGAGCTCTGTGACATTGCATATATTGCACTTGATTTTTGTTATATATGCCCCCTTTTCTACATTTCCCCCTTGAGGTCCTCCTCCTTCCAACAGTTTGCATTGGTGCAGGTTGTCTATAATTTAATGCAGGTATTTTAGTTGCTCCAAACCCTTTTCCACACATCAAATTTTTTAATAGTATACTGATGCTCACGCTGAGTTTTACGTCACTCTGGCACAGCTTTTACAGTACATGTAATCCCAGAGGTAATCTATTTCTCCACCTCTCCTCCGCTCCCTTTTGCCACTCTCCTCTCCAATCACTCAGGTTGAAAACTCTTGTCGCACGGGTGCCAACTGAGTGTTTTAAAATCATGTAGTTTGATGTGATGCGTGAAAAAAAAAGTTTGGAGCTACTAAAATACCCACATTAGAATAAAGACAACCTACGGCAATGCAAACTACATTGGAGGGAAGGGGACCTCGGGGTGAAATGAAAAGGGGGCATCTGTGACAAAAATCAAGGGCATTATGAATCACGTCACAGGAATCAAGGTAGATGGATGCCCAATGTGTTTTGGTTTGGAATTCTCCTTTGACAACACATACATGGTTAATGGTGCATTTTCAGAATGTATGTAACACCATGTGCTGTGTTTTACCATTCTTCACCCGTTCACACGTAAATACACATAACGACAACGGAAGCGAAGCCATGCATGTCAAAGCACCATTAACCTGCTTGTCGGGAGCAGTTATGGCCTCGGAACGCTGTCTTACTCAAGGACATTTCGACAATATATCCCCCGGGCGGTGGAGGGGCGGGAGGAGGTGGCGGGTACTGGAGGTATCGAACCGGGAACAGTCCGATTCACAAGCATTTGCTCTTACCTTTTTAACCTGAAACACCGCCGCCCGGGGCGTTCTGTGTACTGTCACAATGTGTCACACAACCACTATAGGCTCCATTATAACCACTTAGCGTGGTAGCCTAACGCTAATGCATATCCCAAAATAGTGACGCGCCAGCTAGATGTGAAAGTTGTTCCAATAGACTGAAATGGACGTTTATGGATTGTACTACACTGCCACATACACAGCGTACAGATGTAACCAAATTAATCTTTAATACGGGTTCCACTTTGTACACTCACCGAGTTATTCCAAATGGATAAATTATACACAATGGATTTCATTATGTGTGTGATGTTTTTTTTTTTCCAACCATTTTGATACCAGGGCCCACTATTTATTCAGAATTTTAGCCACGGACCACCATTTGATGACATTTTCACCCCACAGACCCCAAAACTAAAGATTTATTTTGCTTTTGTCCACAATTCCAGGCTGGATTTGGGAAGCAAAACAGTCAACAAAAAATACAGCTCAAAATGACCATTCATCTTCTGTGTGTGAGTGTAAAATGAAAACAAATGGACCCGCAAGGGTCCATTTGGTTTCATTTTTACGCTCTCAATCTGAATGATAAAATGGTGTTGCTTTAGTGGTGCCACAATTGAAGTTAGTTTTATAGCAGTGCTTCAAATCATTTTAAATATACTGTAAGCACTTTAATTTGAAATATCTTATAAATGTGGGTTGTTTTGCATGCCATCATGCTTGGTGGGGCCTTCAGGGCATTTAGGGGGGCATCCCCCCCATGCCCATTCTTAGATCCGACCCTGATTTTAACTGAAAATATAATTATAGTGGGCAAAATAAATTCATAACCTATTTTCTTATATAAGAAATAAAAAAAGCTGGGAGGAATAAATTGCTGATTGTATCTTTGACTCCTCCAGCATGTCACCTTGGAGCGGCTGTCAGTGGCATGCTGGTGGGGCCACACGATCGATTGTTTGCGTAAGGGCGACTGCAATGTCGCTGTGGCGTCATTGGTTACTGTGGACGTCAGCTGAAGTCATTAGGCTAATGAACATCAGGGTTGCATTGGCAGACGGTTCGTCAGGATGAGGGAAGGGCCGGGACTCACTGACCTATTTGAAGATTGAGGCAAGTTGAGATATGAGAGGAGGGTCCAGGTTGGCTGGATCAGCGCTTTCTGTCGCGCCAATTGAAATAGGAAAACCTTTGGTCTCTTCAACATATTTACTGCACCGTGAACCTAAAATCATTTCCATTCGAAATTTCAAATGTCAAAAGTGCAACGTCAAAATGTCTATATGCTGTACCTTGATCTTTAGCAACTCTTGCAATACACTCCATCCACTCTCAATAACAGGAACATTCAACTGCAATTTGCTTGTATTGAACAATGTTAAACTCGCCAACTTTGCAGCTGTAGTACATCAGCTGAGCTACTTTCTGTCCAAAATATTCCACAAACAACAACCTCCAGCCGCCATCTTGACTTTTTACAACATCCCATAGAAGAAGACCTGTGGGAGAGCGCTTGTTTAATACACTGACGCACACCTGGTGCACACCTGGTCGGTGCAGGCACAGTATTGCCACCTGTGATACTGAATCTGCACCTCTAGGGCTGAATCTGCAACTCTACAGGTAGATTCGGCCTGATTATAAAAAGTATCTAGAATTGTACTGTGGCTAGGTAGAGACTGTTTTATCATGACAAGGTCAACGGTGGGCCCAGTCCTGCGTCCCTGAGCAAGTCACTTAACCGCTATAACAGCTGCCCAAAGTTATACCCCAGCGGCGCTCATCATGACCATCTGAGCAGCCATCAGTGGCGTGAAGGTGAACCTGCCGTTCCTCCCGCAGGACGGCTGAACGTCTACCTCAGAGGTGGGCAAAATATTGTGGAGGGCCAAGACTAAAGGCTGAACTACAGTCGTAGTGCGTAATATTATAATATTAATTTAATTTCAAGATAAAAGTAAGAGTAAGACCAGCCATTTTGACACCAGGGCCCTCTATTTATTCAGTATTTGAGCCACGGACCACCATTTGATGACAGACCCCCAAACTCTCATGGGCCGGTCAGAGTCAGCCAAAAGGCCGCATTTGGCCCCCAGGCCGCATAATGCCCAGGTATGGTCTTGGTCTACCTCGTGAATACAGTCAAATACAGAGGCTAGGTCCAGGATGCTATTAAAGGCGAAGGAAACCCAGTGGTGTTTACCTGCTAGTCATCTCGCAAAGGGCCAGGGAATTGTTTCCTCAAGGGGAAGATTATGTTAGCGTTGCTGGCATCATGACATAGTAAAGGCCTGTTCAAACATCCACGTCCAAACAATTGGAAGTTGGCGGGGCAGTTTATTTAATGGTAACAATGGCAGAGCGGACAATACAGCTACCCACTTGAGGAGCCTGAGAAGATCAACAATCATGGTTTCATTTTTTTAGGACTTATCTATTGGGAGGTGAAACGGCGAACAGTCAACGCTCAGCGTCCTCACGTCCCACTTTCAGGTTCAGTGTCTTGCCCGAGGACACTTCGACATGTAGACACTGACAGGTGGAGCCGGGAATTGAACCGCTGACCCTTGGATCGTTGGTCGACCTGCTCTACCTCCTGAGCCACAGCCGCCCTGATTTCCACATCCAAAGATTGGTCCGACTATGTACTGTAGCAAGTGTCTGTCATATATTATGCCATTGCTGCTATTCTCTCAGATACAAAATATGTGTCCACATCAAGCAAACTTTAATTCATCTTCATTGTCAATGGTGTTCTTAAAACAACATGACATTTTGTTTTACTTTTTGCTCAAGTGGGCATTACCTTTGTCAAGTAGTAAGTAAGTAAGTAGCCTTGCCAGGCCATGATGTCAGGAGGCCCAGCTGAGCCATTGAGGCCCATATAGGTCAGGAGCCTATCTCCTGTTTCTGTAGCGTGAGGCTAGTCTTGGGCAATATACCGGTATTACCGTTTATCGCGATATTGAAATCAATACCGAGTGTTATCGTTGTGTCTATAAAAAATATCGAATACCGAATATCGTCAAATACCGACATTATACTGTATTCTATTAAAATATGAGCAATGAGACTTAATTGTAACTATACAAACAATTTTCATGTTACACACATGCCTAAATTAGCCCTTATTTGGGCTAGGCTTTTGGAAACAATGTATTTCCAACTCCAGTTTGTCCCCATTTAGTCTGCTTGAACATCAGAGCACTCAGTTTCTGACCCCTCAATGTTGCAATTCTGAGAACTAGGTGTCTGGTGGAACGTGTCCGACTCTGATTGCACGTCAATACCGGTAATATCGAATATCGAGCTAATTAACCCGTTATCGATACCGATATTAAAAAATCAATACCGCCCAAGACTACGTGAGGCAGCTCTGGACATGACGCTAGTATATCGCAGGGACTTACCCCCAATCCATCCCTTGATGCTGAGTGCCAAGCAGGGAGGCATCGGGTCCCATTTTTTAGAGTCTTTGGTATGACCCGGCCGGGAATCGAACCCCGACCTCCCAGTCTCAGGGCGGACACTCTAACCACAAGACCACTGAGCTGGTTGTCAAGTAGGAGTGCCTCTAAACATTAGTGTACTTTCAACCCCTTTAAAAGCCAGTGGTATTAGTTAATCTACTCTGCTATGGCTACATCTTTTGCTGTATATACAGTATATGACAAAGATCTTACACCATAGAACTTGGAATTGATGTTCTGTATTCAGGCTCCGTTACCCACAGTCAGATCAGGGAAGACTAGCAGTAAGGGTGAACGTTGGCATACGGTAAAAAATGTGGTCATGAGAGCGAGTTAAGAATTGGTGTTTGGCGAGAAAAGTAAGAAAAAAGGCGGCCTTTACAATGCAATCGATAGGGGACGGTGAGTATTGTAATGTGAATATTTTGGCCATAGGGGCGATTTGTTTGTCTGTGACAGGAACCTGAAGACACTGCCGTTCACACTCTAAATTCTCTCTCTCACCAGGCGACCGAGCCTCTAAGCTGAGATGAATGCTCAAAAAATGCACACTTCGAACGTCGACAATGGACAAACCATGCAACATATTCGAATACCGTCTGATCTATGAGAACGCTTTGCTGTGCTCCCATTAATTTTAAATAAGGATTTTTGTGTTGTTTATTGTGAATTACGTCATCACAGTAACATGTATCGCAAAGAAAGGCACACCATTCCTGGCCGAGCCGCAGTGCCGCATGTTCTGATGTATATATTGCCGGGCGTTTGGCAAACCGTGCGCCCGGCCATAGCAGTCAAAGTTTCAGATATAAATACTATCATGGATTGAATAGGACGAATCTCAACCTGTGTGCATCTGCCACTGCTGGCAGGCACACAGAATGAATAAAAAGATTCTATATTTGAAAAAAAAAAAAGATGTAATAAACGAAAAGCAACATAAACGTCTAATTACTAGCTCTCATGGATGGATGTTACGCATGTACTGCATGCACCCTCAAGGCCTCCCTTGCATATTGGTTTGTATCCACCACCAAACATGCAGAAAACCAATAATCCTAACTGCTTACTCGAGTTCTTGACCTAATTAAAATTGGTCTGAGACGCAGGGTTTTCTTTCTATTATTTATTTCAAGTTATTAATCTTTCTCAGTGCAGGGAAATATGCGGCCTAACAAATAATAATCATGTGTTCTCGCCTATGAACAACTAAATATTAATTTTGTGAAATGAATACAATGGATTCTTGGGAGTTTTTATCTCTTGTTCCAAGGACAGAAATCTTTGTTTTATTTGTTTTATTCTTTTTTTTTTATATAAGATTTGTTTTTGGCTTTTTGCCTTTATTGATAGTTTCAAGAAAAAACAAACAGGAAAGAGACAGAGAGAGAGAAGAGGAGAGAACAGAACTCAAGCGGGCAATTATGCTGTTTTGTAGGGGTGGGCAAAAAAATCCATATGCCAATATATCGCAATTCTTAATGCCATGCAGAGCTTGACACTAACACTTGCCCGCTTGCCCGGGGCAAGTAAAAAAAATGGTGGGGCAAGTGAAGACTGCTACCTGGTTGCCCGATCGGGCAACTTAGTGCACTATAACACAACACAAGATAAATTTGTCTTGAAGGCAGTCATTGCACTCTGCCTCTGTGTCTTTCCCTGCTTTCTAGCTATCCACAATTCCAGGCTGGATTTGGGAAACAAAACAGGCAATTTAACTTTCACATCAAAATGACCTAATCTTCTACATTCTCTAGTTGTGTAGACCTGGGGTAATTAAGATGATGAATTGTAACTCTTGGGAGCCTAAAAATGAAACCAAATGGACCCGCAAGGTTCCATTTGGTTTCATTTTTACGTTCTCAAGAGTTACATCTGCAAAATTTACAATATATTTTAGGTGGCAAGTGACCATGAGCTGAGGGCAAGTAGAACCTGACTGCAGAGACTCTGTCCGTGGTTCTGAAATGAGCTTTCTGTTACTCTGTCCGTGGTGCTGAAATGAGCTTCCTGTTATGGTAGCTGTAGTGACTCTGTCCGTGGTACTGAAATGAGCTTTCTGTTACTCTGTCCGTGGTGCTGAAATGAGCTTTCTGTTATGGTAGCTGTAGTGACTCTGTCCGTGGTACTGAAATGAGCTTTCTGTTACTCTGTCCGTGGTGCTGAAATGAGCTTTCTGTTATGGTAGCTGTAGTGACTCTGTCCGTGGTGCTGAAATGTATATTTACTGAAATGTATATTTACTTGCCCCCTATATATTTTAGGGGGCAAGTGACCATGAGCTGAGGGCAAGTAGAACCTGACTTGCACTTGCCCGATGGGCAAGTGCCTCCGAGACCTTAGTGTCAACCCCTGCCATGATATACATATCGGATTGCCAGGTTCAATATCGTTTTTTTTTTTAAATATTTATGTAGGCCTATTCATTAATTTGTTCATGTCATAAAGACTGACTGATGTTATCAGGCATTGATGTGTATGACTGAACTTTTTGTTATTTATATTGTTTAAAATTGCTTTAGAATGTTCTAGTTGATTGAACTCGTCGTGGTCCATATTGTTCAGAATTGTGCCCATTTTCTATTATTTTACTTGATGATGACATCATCAAGTTGTGTCTGTGTTGTGTTTGTTAATGATTTATCGTTTAGGACCTTTTTTCTGAGGTTGTACAAACGGAACCAAATGGACCCTAAAGGGTCCATTTGGTTCCGTTTGCCAATGCACCCTGGTTCCGTTTGTATACTATAACAAAAGCACAGTCATTTGTGGGGAAAAAATGAGATCAATATATCAAATCGAATCATAGCCTGACCTCAGTCTGAATTGTCATTGTATCGTATTGTGAGGTAAGTGAATCGTCCCACCCCTACTGTTTTGTGCTATCTAACAGGGGGATATACTGTATGGGAGACCTTCGTTGAGGAGGAGGTCAGAGGCGGGCTGACTGCGGGATGTTTAAAGATGTCGTCGGGGAATAACGCCGTCAACAAACTCTCAGACTCAGTCATTGTTTTTTTTTTTATCAGTAAGTGCACAGACAACAGTGATCCCACTGGCCCTGCAGGTTAGGGGGCTGTGGGCTGATAACCTGCTCGTGGGGAAGAAAAAAAAGGGGCCACAGCCAACCCAACCAGACGCCCTTAATTGGGCTCAATAGGCCACCACTAAGAGTAGACCATAGAGAGAGAGAGAGAGAGAGAGAGAGAGAGAGAGAGAGAGAGACCCTGATTACCACTATGTAGAAGTGCTGTCAGTGGCTGTGTCTCCCAACATACCCCCGGGCCCTGATGCGGTACACCACTGACTACACCAGACGTGTGTGTATGTGTGAGTGAATCATCCATCAAGGACAAGCACAAGGTCACAAACTGTTCAAACCCCTACAGCCTATACCCCAACAACCATAGGCGGTTTTAGGCTAGAAAAAAATATTTGTATATGTTAGTGAGGATCTATCGATATGTTGAAGAGTGGTGAAGTGGTCCTGTAATAGACAAAAATCCTCCCAAATTAGTGTTGTATGATATTTCATGCAACATACTTTGAACCTATGAGCCTACAACGGCAATGTCCTGTCTGGCCTAATACAGACAGGAAACGTTAAACCAAATGGACCCATGTGGGTCCATTTGGTTTCATGTTTACACTCTCAAGAGTTAAAATATTCATCATTAGCCCATTAGTCTACACAACTAGGAATTGTGGATAAAAGCAAAATAAATCTTTAGTTTTGGGGTCTGTGGGGCTAAAATGTCATCAAACGGTAGTCCATGGCTCAAATTCTGAATAAATAGTGGGTCCTGGTATGAAAAAGGTTGAAAACCACTGCATTATGTGACGTATGAAGAATTTGAATTACCCAGAGTTACTACCCAGTAACTCTCCAGTGGCCATTAAGAACTGCAATTTTATTTAAAAAATATATTCTTCTCCTCTCTTTCCCTTCACATCAACTCCAATACCATGCTGTGTTGGCGAGAGAGAGATTAGGACATTGTTGAGAAGTGAACCTTGACTGGGGCTGCAATGTTAGAAAAGCACAAAAGAATGTAGCAGGTTCTTAGCCTTCAGTCGCTTTTTATGACTCAGTCGAGGCTAAAATGGACACATAATTACAATACTTCAACCTGTTCAACATCACTCAGAGTTCTGCTGTCCAAGTGTTCAGAATCCTGTGGGCAACAAATTAGTCCAGGCTTTCTGTTTTCGCGCAAGGCGGAGGAAAATGAAAGCCTGGGTTTCGAGGCTATGGTCACCCTATCCTGGTGGGGGGTGATGGGTGGTGATTCACTGACACCATTGCACACACCACCACCACCACCACCACCACCACCACCAAAGGGTCTAATGAAGAAATGTCACCTCTTAAACACAAATTGGAAAACAATATAAAAATCACAGCACTCCATCTGGTGGTTCATGGACCACTGACCTATATGGCGTATCGGACAGATCTTTCTGACATTTAGAGTCTTTCTGTCAGAAAAAAACCCTATTTCTGTCATAAGCCCCCGTCTATGGAAATGCCTGGCCCTGAAGAAAGCCTTGACAAAACCGTATTAAGGGAATACTCAGGGAAGACTCTGTGCTGCTAAAGTAATCTCTCAACTTCTACTGTCTGTCCAAAAATGCAAACACCCACAAAGACCCACGTAGGATGAAGCAGGACATTTAGCTACTACGTGCAGAGTGCTCCAGTTCCGTTATCTTGTCAGCTGAAGAGGTACTGAAGATACTTTCAACATTTACATTCAACTATAGTGAAATGACTCTGTATGTCTACAGTCCTTCGTAAAAAGCAACGAGGTTCACATCGGTATGGGAGACACATGGTGGGCAGGGTTTATAGTGCCAGGGAAATGATAGGGTATTTAAACAAATCTGCGAGGAGCTCTGCCTGGAAGCCTTAGAAGGAGCATCAAAGAGTTTAATTTGGCCAGCAAGATTCAAAAAAAGAGAGAAAAACTTGGCTATTGGCAAATGTATGTACCTTGTTGGCAGTGTCTCTGGGAAATTTTCTTAAAAAAGTGGTTTTCAAACCACTTTTCAAACCAGGGCCCACTATTTAATCAGCATTTGAGCCATGAGCCATTTGAGGATATTTAACCCCACGCACACAAAACAGACCCCCAAAGGTTAATTTTTGCTTTTGTCCACAATACCAGGATGGATTTTGGAAACAAAACAGGCAAACATCGATCAAAAAGGACCATTCTTTCACATTCTCTAGTTGGGAGACTTGGACTTGGGCTAATTCAGATGATGAATATTTTAACTCGAGCGGGTCCATTTGGTTTCATTTTTACACTCTCAAAGAGTTACATCTGCTTAACCAACTTTCCATCTTTCAGCCTGCATGAGGACCACCTGGAACCCTGTCAAGGACCACTGGTGGTCTCCGGACCACTTGTTGAAAACCACTGTCTTAGAACATATCTTATTATCAGGCATTGTAATGCAGCTTCAAGGAAACTGATATTGTAACCAAAGCTGCAATTTTAGCTCAACACTGGTGCCATATTGAACACAATGTATAGGCTAGAGAGCATTGCATGGGGATATATGAGCCTTGGTTAAAAAAAAAATACATACAGCAGCCCTGCAGCCTATATTCTATGAACAGTTTGGTTAACCAGTCGGGTTGACGTGCTGAAATGCGAATATCTCATACTGCACTGAGCGATCGATCGTTATATCAATAAAATGGATTGTATTACCTTTTTAACCTTGTTGTCCCCTCCAAGAGGGCCCAGCTACAGTCATATTGGATTACATAAAGTAGAGGCGGCAAGCTGAGAATATCAATGTACAGAAGTTACATTTTGATATCAATGACAGCTTTCAACCATTACAGAGGCAGTTGTTTGTCTGAGTGAATATGAAGTGAAAAAGCTCTTCGATAAACTTTCAAAGTTGATAATAACATGGTGATGTAATGGTGTTGTAAATAAGATATCTTTCAGTGTTGGGTGGGTAATAGGTAATGTATATGTACAGTGTGTACATGATGTGTATCTGTGTATGTACTGTGTGTATGGTACGTTGTAGAATGAACTCCTTGACTTGGCTTGCATGAATGCTCCAATCAGAAAGCAGCGTTCTGGTCACGTGAGCAGTCGCATACAGTACTGTATGTCACTATAATGGACCGCCCCACACTATAACAGACCTCTGCATAATCAAGGTCCAAGTGCAAACAGCTGTGCTCCATTTGGTTAGCAACGTATTTGGTTGTTTCCATGCCGTTGCCATTCAGGTGACGAATATTATAACTCCTGTGAGTGTAAATGTTTATGTTGAAGGTCCATTTGTTTTCATGCTTATGCTCTCAAAAAGTGCTCTAACAAAATCTAGTTAACCAACTCCCCATCATTTAACCTGGGGACCACCTGGAACTGTCATTAGGTTAACAGTTATTAGGAAACAAATCACCGGCTGGTTCGGGGTTATCCCTTATAAATAATAAATGATTGACATGGTAACGCAATGTGTCTCATATGTAAAAGTAGGCAGGGATCACAATAGTGGTCCTTCACTCCAAAATTATTTGGAGTCCTCTGCTCACACACAAGCAGGCCAAGGACACACACACACACACACACACACACACACACACACACACACACACACACACACACACACACACACACACACACACACACACACACACACACACACACACACACACACACACACACACAAATTCAAACCAGCAAGTCCAATACCTCATACAGCCGGTATTTGGGGCTTGTTGATGCTGCAATGTTAATATTTAAAATCATTTTGAGATGCTCCATAACAAGTGAATTTTCCAGCATGAGATCAATACAGTCCTCTATCTCACCATGTGAGATATCAGATGTAGTAGATCTGTAACACATGTTCGGCTAGAGGGGGCTTTAATCAGACATTGGCTGTCCACTCACTTCCTCATCTGTCAGCAGTGTGTGTTTCACTGAAGCTTTGAACTTTTGATTAAACAACACTGTGCCGGCTATACAATATTATTCCGCATGTCAAACTCTGTATGTGTGTTTGTGTCGCATGCATTGCGTGTGTGTGTGTGTGTGTGTGTGTATGCACATGCACGCACGTGGTGTGTGCCTGCAGAAATAGAAAGAATGTTGATAATAATTGTGGATTTTTTCATGTGTCAGACTCTCTAAATTATGTCTTGCCTCCATGCTTTACAGTAAACATGTCTTTGGTTGTATGTACAACGTACAGAAGTGTGTGGCTTTTTTTTTTTTTTTTTTTTTTTTTTTTTGATGAATTGCATTGATCTGATTGATTAATCAAGACATTATTGTACAAATGGAAAAAATAAAAATATACATCTTAAAAACAAGCCCATGCTGGTACTGCACCATCAATGCATATGTTACTGTATGGGCTGAATGTTGTGGTTCTACCCAACCCAGTCTCATGAGGTTTAGGCGAATATGCACGGAAGTGCCATTCCGTCCATACTTGCCTAGAATACGCAAAAATCTGTGCATGTTTGCCTAAAATAAATCTGTGCATATTATACTAAAATGAATCCGTGCATATCTTACTAGCATATACTCCACTGAAAATGACGGAGCGGCACCGTCTCTGCCGACCATGAGCATTGTGAAGCGCCACTGAGCGAGGCGCTAGCCGAGCGAATTGCCGCGCTGAGCATTGCGATGGTCGGCAGAGCCGACTCAGCCGCGTCCGAGTTGCGATGTGTTAGGGACAGAATAGTACATATTATAAAAAACAAACTGCCCCACCCCCAACTAGCCCCTTCTGTGTTTGTGAAAACCACGCCCAAGTACATATTCACGGATTTTGGCTCTAACTAGTAGTGTATGCACACAATTCCGTAGGTGGCATTCCGTGCATAGTGTACTATTATCTGTGAGATCGGGCTGTTCTACCAGGAAGGCATGCTTGACTGTTTAAACAAGCACTAAAGCACACAATACTCTTCTAAATATCATGTAAATTTCCACGCTATTCTTTTGTTATTATTTCATGTATTTCATTGTTGCTATAATGTCTTGAAGCGATTCTATTCACAGGGAGGCTGATTTGTCTTTGTCCTTTCTATATGCTAGAGCTGGTACTGTACTGTATATCTCAATTTACATGAAGGTCAATTGATTTTTTCTAAAGAAAGCTTGGCCAGTATGTAAGCTGCAGAAATGAATGCCGGCACCTCACAGGTCTACTGCACATTGTGCACAAAGAAAGAACACTGCGTGCATGGGGAACTCTATATGGGGAAATAAGAAGCAAAAGATTAGTACAATGACTAAAATGATCATTCCCACAATGCAGCCTCGGGCATAATCTCCATTTCTTTATTCCCCCTGTATGATTTTTTATTTATTTATTTTTTCTGCGCTTGTCAAAACTATAAAACCATCTCGATAAAAGCAAAAAGAAAAATGCCCCTCAGATGCATTGGAATTTAATGACTGTAGTCAAACCGAGGAAAAAGTAAATCCTCGAGATAAGAGGAACTGTCAAATGTTTTTCAAGCTCGCACAAATACGACCGATCCCTCTCCTCACGTCAGACAGGATTGTTGTTGTGCGTCTCATCATCATGTGTCTGGATGAGGAGACTGGACGACTGATTCCTCCCCATCTGCTAGCACGTCAAAAACAGAATAAAGGAAGCACTAACAACACAGGCTTGATCTCAATATGGGAGAGAGAGAGAGACAGTGTTGCCAACAGCCAAAATCCAAAATGCACTAGTGGCTAGGGTTGGACGATAAAGCCTTTTTTCCCATCGCCAATCGCCAGGGGAAAAATCGCTGAATGATGATATATTCGTATCGTCACCCAACCCTACTAGTGGCATTTCCAAAATCCACTAGAATGTGCTAGAGCAGTGGGTTTTCAACCATTTTCATACCAGGACGCACTATTTATTCTGCATTTTAGCCACGGAGGACCACCGTTTGATGTTGATGTTGTTTAGTCTCTGACTAATTTAGGAGAAATAACTGGCAAAATGATGGTCAAATAGCAATTCTTCTACATTTTCTACAGTAAATGTGTAGATTCAGGTGATTCAGTTGTTTAAATATAATTTAACTCTTGATTGACCCGTAAGGGTCCATTTGGCTTAATTTTACGATCTCAAGAGTTACAGATCTATAAGGTTCCATTTGGTTACCAATGGTCCTTTCTAGGAAGGAAGGAGGACTCTATCAAAGTTGGAAAGATAGTGAAAAACGAGGATTTTACCTCTGGCACCTGTCAACCAATTTCGCCCCAACACACCAGCAAAAAAGCACTAGATTTTCCACCAGGAGATTTTCAATAATTTTGGGGGGCTGGAAAAAAGCTAAAGATAGCGACAAATGTGCCAAGTTGGCAACACTGGAGAGGGAGACAGAAGCACATCAAACTTCCTCCATGGAAGTCCATCAAAATCTAACTTTGCTGACAAACTCTGAACGGGAAAAAAGAAATACATCTGCTGCATGTCATCCATCAACGCCACAGCTTGTTATGTGGTGAAATATGGATGCTAAATGGATGTGGATGCGTGGCGGCGGCAGACTGAATATTTTAGATTATGGAAAGCTTTGCCCGGGCCTCTGTTCGCCACGCCAGAACACATTATCTGATGGAGATACAAAGTTCAGCCTTCTCAAAAGAGATATCCCACCGTTGTAACCAGTGTTGGTCAATATTACTTAGGGAAATAACTCCTTTAACTCCTTTAGACAAAGTAATATCATTACTGGAATCGAAGAGTAATATATTACATATTATGTTATCTCAACTCCCACCTTTGAAAAAATAGAGTACAACATAATCTGTTTAGTGAGCTCTTTTTAGAACTGAATCCAATTTATTGGAATAATAATAGTCTCCAATCCCACAAACTGCACCTGAAAACAAAGCCAACAAAATCCGACATTGTAAATGTCTTTCTTAGATTAAAAAAAATAAATAAAATAAAAGGAGCAGAGAGAAGCAATGGGAACATTTTAACCTTGAATCACAAAACAGACCTGCAACTAACAAAACCAAATTTCAAAATTTGTCTCTTTGACTTTTAAAACTTTTTCACAATTGTTTTCAAAGACAGTTGAAGTCTTGTATTGAAAAATAAAATACAAAATAAAGCAGCAAGCGATTTGTAGTGTACATAACTGTGCGCAGGATGCAGCGTGTTGAATGGATCTACAATCTAGTGCACATCTCTGTTGTTACAGTACCTGTCGATAGCTTGTAAATCTGTTCTATTTTTGCATGCAACAATTTTAAACAAGTAACTTGGCGTTACTTGCAAAGTAATGCATTACTTATTACCCATTTTTACTTTTTGGAGCAAAAGCAATAATATTACAGTAATATGTAACACTTCTTAAAATAATCGCCTAAGTCATTTTTTGGCAATTTTTTGCGATATACTGTATATTATACAGTATAAAATTCTGTATAATATACAGTATATCGCAAAAAATGGCCAAAAAATGACTTAGGCGATTATTTTAAGAAGGTGACAGTGATATGTAACACTGGTTGTAACACTAAAAAACTGCTCCCCTCGCTTATGCGACGGTGCGTACCGCCGTTATAATTCAAACAGGACCTGCTTTTGATATCAAACCAGATCGCTGTTTACTTTTTGTTTGTTTTTGTTTGTTTTTTTGGTCCTTGGTCCCTGACTATATCCAGTCTACGACCGCATTGCACTTGTGCACTGTAGTCCATCTCCATTACAATGCCAGACTAAAACTCAGAAACTCTAGATCAGGGGTGCCCACACTTTTTTGACTTGAGAGCTACTTTCAAAATGGCCGGCTCAACAAGATCTACGCATCAAAAATGTGATCCATTACTGAAAATCCATTACATAAAATCCAAAATCCATTGAATAATGCACTCATAATGAAAAATAGAGAGGGAGAATTGGACGGTTTTCCTGTTTATGATATTACTGACATTTGAAAACAGTATTTGAGGTTTGAGTTGACAGTTTGTGATGTTGAGTTTAGTTTCTTGCAACCAAAACTAAGAATTTTCACGTTTTTGTCCACAATTTGTCCACAATAACAGTTATTCTCCATTTTCGAACTGCATGGACTCTTGAAAATGATGTAATTCAGATGTTTAAATATAATTTAACACCTTGAGAGAGTTACAGTCATTTCAAGAGTTACAGATCTATAAGGGTCCAAGTGCTGGGGGCTGTGTGATCTACTGGTAGATCACCATCTACCTTTTGGGCAGCCCTGCTATAGATCTAGAGAACTCTCCGTGGTAATGGATAAAAGGTATGATGTTCGGGCGTCCCTGCTGGTTATACAGTGGTGCAGATGGGAACATTGGCGGTTTTCTCGCTTGCATGGACATTAGCTAGATAGCTTTTCAAACAGGATGTTTATCTTATTTTTTATGTTTTTTATGGAACCCGAATGGAAACGAATGGCTGCAAGGTATTTCTTCGGTCTATCCCTTTGGACTACTGTGCTTGTTCCATGCAATGTTTGCTTTTTTAAATTGCCTAATAAAACAATCAATCAAAGCACGGTTCAGGTGGTTTACACCAGTGGTTTTCAACCAGTGGTTCGGAGACCCAGTGGTCCTTGAGAGGGTTCCAGATGGTCCCCAGCTAAAGATGTACAGTTGGTTAACCAGATGTAACTCTTTGAGAGTGTAAAAATGAAACCAAATGTACCCTCACAGGCTCCATTTGGTTTCATGTTACACTCTCAAGAGTTAAAATATTCAACATCTGAATTAGCCCAAGTCTACACAGTCTATCAGAGTATGTAGAAGATTAATGGTAATTTTGTTATGTATGTTTGCCTGTTTGGTTTCCCAAATCCAGCATGGAATTGTGGACAAAAGCAAAATAAAATCTTTAGCTTTGGGGTCTGTGGGTCTAAAATCTCAGCAAATGGTGGTCCATGGCTCAAATGCTGAATATATAGTTGGCCCTGGTGTAAAAAAAAGGTTGAAAACCCCTGGTATAAAGTGTTTGTCTAACTTGCATGGATAGATCAACTCCCAAAACCTCCCTACAAAGCACATGCCGGTCTGTCTTCCAAAGGGATCGGCTGTCAGTCAGTGACACCGGATCAATATTTCTGTACTCAATGATTAAGCTTCATCTGAGATCCATGCACTGCACTTCCTGTACTGAAGGTACAGTATATGCAGCCAGGAAACAAAAATATGTGTTTACTAGAAACTTTTACATGCTGCTCACCCAGAAACAATGTTTGGATGTGGCCAGCAGATGTTTCACGTTTTCATAACAACAGTGCAACAGTCCAGACATAGCAAAAAGAGAGAGAGAGAGAGAGAGAGAGAGAGAGAGAGAGAGAGAGAGAGAGAGAGAGAGAGAGAGAGAGGTGATTCAGTGACAGTGTCCAGGGGGATAATGATGTTTCCTATACACTTCAAAAAGCACAGTTCTATCAGTGTGGCGTCGCGACAAATGGCCACAGTCTGTCAAAAATAATGTCCCTCAGGGCTGTCAGCGCTGAGATTGCGGCAGTACACAGTAAACAGGAATGATGCAGAGCAGAAATTTTCTGTGACACTACATTATAAAAGGCAGCATCTTTTCCACAATGGAATGGAATGGACAAAACAAAAAAATAAAATAAAACAGGATCCACTCCAAAAGGCTCAAATAGCAAAAGCAATATCAGTACCAAGTACATGTGCTGTAGCACGCTTGTATTTTTTGAGAAAGTATTGGGTGATTATCTAATTGCAGGCTTAAATTGCCTGCCACCTGCACCTGTCAACAATATCATCATTGCTTTTATTTTGTGATATACAGTATGTTACAGTTCAACAGCAAAGAATAGTGGTCTTAACACAAAGACTGCCAGGCTTAACTGCTTAGTAAGTACAGTGGTGAGCACTTGAGATTGTCCCTGTTACCATCTGACTGCTCCTGAGGCACCAGGGTGGTACCAGTTCCCTGCTCTTTTAACAGTTTTCAGCAGCAGGGGCGAAATCATTTTGCGCCCGCGGGCGCGCCCGTTGGGAAACGGGTTTTCACAAACGGGCGCCCGTTTTCAAAACGGGCGAGACTTTACATATTTACAGAGGCTAGCAAGTCTCAGAACATACACACCTGCTCTCACCAATGATGATGAGTACTGTTCTTGCTTTGCAGTGCTGCACTTATTATATATTTACGCTGACAGCCAACCCCCGCAATCACAACCTGTAATTTCCTATGATACCTCGACAATATCAATCCCGACATACAGTAGGCCGTACATACCGTAGGAAGGATGACTACAGTGCACACCTAGCAGGGGAAAAAAAGCGCAAACCCACATAATACAGGATGAAAAAGAAACTCATAGGAAAATGGAAATGTTGCTGTTGGGGTGGAAACCTCATATGTACAAAACTGTTATTTTCGAGAAAAGTCACGTTTCCAGGTCGGTCTTTCTCAAACATCTGGTTAACCAACTTTCCATCATTTAGCTGGGGACCACATGGAACTCTCTCAAGGACCACTGGTGGTCCCCGGACCACTGGTGGTCCCCGGACCACTGGTTCAAAACCACTGTACTAAGCAACTCAGAGTAAGGGCAGTGCTTAATTTGCAACTCGGGAGTGCTTGTGTTGTGTGTTTCCAGAGAATGGAGACCACAAAATGTAATGCCCCATAAGGGGTCCGGCCGCTTCCTGGGTACCTTTTAGTTATTATTTATAGCGACCCCCTGCACATCGCGAGGGAGGGGGAGACGCTCAGCCGGTGGGAGTAGCAGCAGCAGCCCAGCTGGCAACGTGCGAGAACGGTTAACTGTGTGAGCTTGAGCTGTAGTGCGAGCGAGCAAATCCCGCCCGACTCTCGATAAACATCCCATAGCTGGGAAGGCTCAGCCAATAGAGTGGTGTTCCGAGTGACTAGTACCTAGTACTGTGTCTGTACGACTGAAATGAACGAGGCTGGATGGGCTGGATTGACACTCATATCTCCCGGATCAGCCTCTGCAGGTGGGGGAGCGCCAGTGACAGATCCCAGAGCGTCCATGAGCCATGCCGGAACGCAAGTGGCCCATGCCGGAGCGACGTTCCGGCTTGCTCCGGTACAAATTAAGCCCTGAGTAAGGGTGAATATTCATTTACTTGTCCAAATACTTCCTTAATGTCAATGAGAGGTCCACTCACACAACACTAGAGGGTTTACTAACCATGTGCGAAATCTGGGCTGTACACCTTGCGGGTCCATTTGGTTTCATTTTTACACCCTTGAGAGTTAAAATATTCATCGCATAAATTAGCTCAAGTCTACACAACTAGAGAATGTAGAAGATTAACGGTCATTTTGATCTGTGTTTGACTTTTTTTTTTTCGGGTGTTTTTTGTGGGGCTAAAATATCCTCAAATGGTGGTCTGTGGCTCAAATGCTGAATAAATAGTGGGCCCTGGTATCAAAAAGGTTGAAAAGACCTGCTGTACAGTACCCCTACATCATAACTGGGCATTATGCGGCCCGGGGGCCAAATGCGGCCCTTTGGCTGACCCGTGAAAGGGTACCATGGTTTTCATCCAGTGGTCCGGGGACCACCAGTGGTTCTTGAGAGAGTTTCAGTTAAATATGGAAAGTTGGTTAACCAGATGTAACTCTTTGAGAGCGTAAAAATGTTTACACTCTCATCATGTAAATTATCCCAAGTCTACACAAGAGAATGTAGAAGATTAATGGTCATATTTTGACATTTTTTCCATAATTCAGCCTGGAATTGTGGACAAAAAGCAAAAGAAAACTTTAGTTTTGGGGTCTGTGGGGCGAAAATGTCATCCAATGGTGGTCCTCTGTGTCTCAAATTCTAAATAAATAGAGGGCCCTGGTATCAAAAAGATATTTCATGTATCTCATTTGTGTCATCATGTGACATCATGTGGTACGTCAATGCTCAGAAAATTGACGTTCGCTATTTGGCCGGCTGGCTGGCTGGCTGGCTGGCTGGCTCACTGGCTGGACAGCCGGCTGGCTGTGTGTCCTGCCCTGCCTGTGTCTCATTCTCACTGTGACAGGAGCACACACACACACACCCCTCTTACAGATGCAGTGGGAGTGTCACTTATGTTTCATTTTTCATTATTTATTATTTTATTCACTGCAGTGCTGCTGTCTAAGGCTTTGCCCTTGAATCACGATCGCGTCACACAGACGGGGCCGCCCGTTTGTTGATCCGGACCGCCCGTCTGAGGCGCTGTGTGTGTGTGTGTGTGCGCGTGCGTGCGTGTGTGTGTGTGTGTGCGTGTGTGTGATTAAAGTGACACAGTGACTAAATTGTAAGATCTGCCAGGGGCGGATGTAACATTTCCCAATTGGGGGGGGGGGGGGGGGGGGGGGGGGGGGGGCAGAAGGAAATGGTAAGGGGGCGATGAAGCCGCACCCATTTTCCGTAGTGTTTCAAATACTTTTAAATATAAGCACTGAAATATCTTGTTTGTTTTTTTTGCATGCCATCATGTTTGGTGGGGCAGACTGGGCATTTAGGGGGAAATTGCTATGCCTAGATCCGCCCCTGTGTGTGTGTGTGTGTGTGTGTGTGTGTGTGTGTGTGTGTGTGTGTGTGTGTGTGTGTGTGTGTAGGCCCCTGTCCAGCTGATGGCCTAATTCAATGTAAATACAGTCCCTCCTCGCCTCTCCCTGCTGTTCCTTTCGGACAGCTGCTGAGCGGAGCAGAGTTGGCCCGGTGCCACGCTCCCCCGCGCACAGGCTCCTGGAAAAAATAAAAAAAAACTCATAAAGCTCAGCTCTCCCAATGCAATTACAGTGCGTTCGCCGCCATGAAAGAAACTGGTAATGTGGTATTGAACTGTCGTTGCCCCACTATGTCTGACATTCCCGTGCAGGACTAGAACTACTGTATTTCGGCCATGCTGTACTTCTGTTGCGGTTGTGTTAAAACTAAGGCTCTTCGAAAACAGCTAACAAATTAAATTAATGGTATTAACCCAGTGGTTTTCAACCCTTTTCATACCAGGGCCCACTATTTATTCAGCATTTTAGCCACGGACCACTATTTGAGGACATTTTCTCCCCACAGACCCAAAAACTAGAGATTTGTCCATAATAGGGATTTAGGAAACAAAACACAGTCAAACATATTACAGATAGATCAAAATGGCCATTAATCTTCTGTGTAGACTTGCGATAATTCAGATGATTATTTTAACTCTTGTGTAAAGATGAAACCCACAAGGGTCCATTTAGTGTCATGTTTATGCTCTCAAGAGTTACAACTGGTTACCCAACTTTTCACCTGGTTAACCAACTTAGCTGGGGACCACCTGGGATCAGCTCAAGGACCACTTGAGATGGTATAACCCAACCCTGTATTAATTAATGCATTGCACACTGACTCAAACTACTGAGCATTTTGTCATTGGGAAAAAAAAATGGTACAGCACGGTTTTACGGAGACATAGCTGTGTCTCCCCTGTATCCACAGCCACATAGAGTATAGCTCGATATAGCTTGATTTTGATAAATATTTATAAAATAAACACAGGGGTTGACACTAAGGTCTCCGAGGCACTTGCCCATCGGGCAAGTGCAAGTCAGGTTCTACTTGCCCTCAGGTCATGGTCACTTGCCCCCCAGGTTCCAGGTGGTCCCCAGTTAAGTTGGTTAAACAGGTGTAACCATGGCCGCGGGAACTATTTTACAGTAGCAGGGGCTGAGCATGGAAGCGGGGGTGCGCAAAAATGCGCATGCACGCGTTTCATGCACGCGCATTTTTGCGTGTTAAAGTACTCTTTAATTTCCCTCTCCACACACAAGTTATGAACAAGATGCCTATAATGTGAAATAGCATAGCATATTTATTAGGCCTGGCCTACATAAATCACTTGTTTTGAACATACATAGGCTGAATGAATAGGCCTACAGAATCCTCACGCAGGATATATAATCACAACAAACGCTCAACAGCAACACAAACTCAAACAACTGACAGTTCCAAACCCATCATAAACGGGCATATGCCTATTTAGTCCACATGAGATTTAGCAAGGCGCAAAAAATATAAATTATAGGCTAAACAGAGGAGCTGAGGTCCAGTAGGAGGTATGTTTTTATAAGTCCCAACAGCAACAAGTTGACAGCGCAGCGCGCTTGGGTTCGGCGACCCGTGTGTTCACATCATCATCATCATCATCATCATCATCATCATCATCATCATCGTCACACAGCCCTCCCCGTCAGAATCGAACAGAACACAATACATAATATCTCACGTTAAATTTCAGCAGCAGGCAGCAGTTCAGTTGGCACGGCGGCCATAGTAATTAGTTAATACTATATTATTTCCCATATTCGTAAATATTAGTGAGAAATATTATAGTTAAATAGTAAAGGCTTTAGCCTACGTTATACTCCAAAGGTGCTCTTGCGCTCCGGGGTAACGGCGATGAATTCCCTCATCCCCTGCTGAACAGCACTGGTGCTGCTCGACCTCCTCCTCCTCTCCCTCCGACAACTCCACGACATTATCATCCCTTTCAACAAAGTTAGCACTCGTCCCCTGTACATTGCTGCTGCTGGGACAAACAATTTTGTTTTGGGCTTGGGCCCACCAAAGAAATCACTTATCCGCTTCTGAGCCATGCTGACTGACAACACAACACTCACTGTTAGGCCCAGCTGACCGGTGGATTCAAACACGCACCGTGCGTAAAGGAAAGGTAACCGAAAATAGCCGTAAATAGCCGGAAACAGCGTCAGCAGCCGAGCAGAGGTAATGATGAATATAAAAACAAACACACCACCAAAAATGCATATTTTATTTTAGTCTCCATTATAATAAAGTGACATGTTTTATTATTATCGATATTATATATTTTTTATTTTATGTTATTTTTATCCTCTTGTTTTGGGGCGTGCTGTGCCTGGTAGAGGGGGTGCTTGTAGCTCCTGTCTGAGGGGGTGCTGTGTTTGAGGGGAGCAGGTGCTCCAGCCCCCCCAGCACCCCATGTTCCCTCAGCCATGGGTGTAACTCTTGAGAACGTAAAAATGAAACCAAATGGACCCTTGTGGGTCCATTTGGTTTCATTTTTACACTCTCAAGAGTTAAAATTCATCATCTTAATTAGCCCAGGTCTACACTGTAGAAGAATAATGGTCATTTTGATGTGTTAATTTGCCTGTTTTGTTTCCCAAATCAAGCCTGGAATTGTGGATAGCTAGAAAGCAGGGAAAGACACAGAGGCAGAGTGCAATGACTGCCTTCAAGATAAATGTATCTTGTGTAGTGTTATAGTGCACTATGTTGCACACTTGCCCGATCGGACGACCAGGTAGCAGTCTTCACTTGCCCTACCATTTTTTTTACTTGGCCCGGGCAAGCGGGCAAGTGTTAGTGTCAAGCCCTGAAACGGTTCCCCCCCACACATTCATTTTCATTTTTGAATATTCAAATCCTGCAATAATTGGTACATATTAAGTTGGCAAAGTTGGTACATATGCACAAATGCTTTGGAAATGTACAAAAGATGCAGTTGTTTTGGAATGATGTGAAGAATGAGCTGGACTCCTTGGATATATTTGTACTAGCAGCTAAGGTATGCAGTGCCACAGTGACACAATGAACAAATTAATGAATAGGCCTCAATAAATATATAAAAAAAAAAAAAATCGAATTGCGATATATTGGCATATCATTTTTCTTTTTGCCCACCCCTAGTGTATTTACATGGTGACACTTTGGGTCAATTTGGGTCAAGCATTTCCGTGAAACCCTGTTTTCCCAGACAAATTGCTGCTTGCTGGGTGTGGTATAGGAGTCAGCAGACTGGTTGGGATGGATGGACGATGATCTCTGTTTTTTAAACTAAAACCCACTTCAGAAATGTGCAGGATGTTATGTCATCTGGGTGTGTGTGGCGTACTGGGGTCCCGTCCCCTGGCACCCATCAGACCATGAGGCCACAGCACATTGTGTACAAAACAGCTAGCATGCAGCCTGCTCAAATACCGTCACGTTGTTTGTGTTTGTGTGTGTGTGTGTGTGTGTGTGTGTGTGTGTGTGTGTGTGTGTGTGTGTGTGTGTGTGTGTGTGTGTGTGTGTGTGTGTGTGTGTGTGTGTGTGGATTTAAAATTCAGACGCATATGCTTTATCATGGGTTAAAATCAGATCAGGTTGTGAGTGTATAGCTGTATGGCTCCAGAGATCAGCTGGCCATAGCGCAGCTCAGAATTTTTCCCCCTAGGGGATGAAAAAGGTCACAATTAATGGACCGTTAACGTAAACATTTTCCGTTTGACGCACATGCCAGATATCTAGGACATGCTCTCTCTCTCTATCTCTCGTTTCAGACTGATTTATAGTAAGTGGTATAAGCATGAGGAATCGGCAAGTGGAATAAACTTCATCCCTGTACCACTTCATCCCTGTACCACTCCAACCGCAGTTCCAATGACAGCACAGACACACCGCTATGCCAGTGGTTTACCAGTGACCACTATTCATTCAGAATTTCAGCCATGGACCACCATTTGAGGACGTTTTATCCCCCACAGGCCCGGCAAACTAAACAGTCAAACCTACAGATCAAAATGACGATTAATCTTCTACATTCTCTAGTTGTGCAGACTAATTCACATGATGAATATTTTACAGTAACTCTTAAGACTGTATACAGAAACCCCAAAAATGCAATCGAATCGAATCACATAATTAATAAGAATCGCAATATAAATCGATTCAGAACCATGATTATCGATGTTGTATCGTATCGTGAGGTAAGTGAATCGTCCCACCCCTAAGATACACGAGACACAAAGCTATTCAAATGATATTCAAACTATGAGAAGATTATGCTATATTTATTATACAATATTTAAATTATCGTGTGACAGATTGCATGGATCATCCGGCGAAGGCAATGAAGGACAGGCATTGTGAAATCCATGATCTCCATCGCGCGTCGAAAATTTATGATGATGTGACAGATTGAAAGATTGAAAGATTCTGGGGGTATTAATATTTTCTGGAAAAGAAACAATGCAAATCAGTGAGCTGGCAATGAATGACAAAAGCGGATTTGCATATAGGCATAACGTAATATCATGGTCATTATGTTGTGTATGATAACATTCCAGCAGAGAGGGGAAAAAATAAGACGAAAGAAACATTGGGCACATGTGTGTGCATCTCTGTCACTGCGCGCGCACACACACACGCACACACGCACACACACCTGACCCTCAACCTAACCTGGTTGTCGCAACTCTTCTACTATGAGCCCATGTGCAGCGCATGTTATTGATGTAGTGTTGTTGCATTCGTCATCTTGTCCGGTGCAAAAGAACTTGTCCAGTGCAAAAAGGAAGCCGGCCCGGGGGAGCCCGGGTTTGAACCGACAACCTTGCGGTTACCATCCAGTGACTCTACCACTGAGCCACTGCCGCCTCATGCACACACGTCACAAACACCCACAGAGTAATAAAGTCTCAACCAGTCAACTACCATTATTTTAAATGGCAGAGCGAGTGAGCGATACAGACAATATTTTCTTTCAGTCTCATTCCCACAGTTCGTCGGTTCGCCATTTCGCCCGGGGAAGGCCACCTGTTCGTTATCGACAAATGGGGAGCCGCCGCCACTTGCCTTCCATATCTACCCGTCGTCCGATGGAAGCGCCAGTACGGTGGAGGTCACCTGGCAGCACACACAGCTCACGTCCCGGTAATGACACAGCCCAAGGCCACAGACACCAGAAAGCCCATCAGAGAGGCCATTATTGGGACAGCCACCTGTCCCCATGCATCATTTTTAACGTTTTTATAACCACAACACGCAGGGCCTTATGTCATTATTCTGAGAGAGGTGAGACTGCTTTATAGCTGTGGATGCAGAGGTATGGATGGCACAGCTTCTCGACGCCCCCGGTGTACATTCCTACGGTATATACAGACTAGGGCTGGGACGATATTGGTACGTCACGATACAATATAGGTGGCGATATTAGGCCTTTGATCATGTATATATATCACGATATATTGCAATATTTGTGAAATATCAATATATTGCTTGAAATTCAATTTCAATTTCAATTTCATACCTGCCTTTTTGTTTTTATCTTGTGTTTGTTTTCGGGGAATGAAGCAGCTGTAGAAGTAACATTTAAGTTCTGCGACCTGTTTTTCCTCCCGGAATTATCCCTGTTGTGGATGCTCTGCAACATGTTTCTCCTCACGATATTTGCTGAGGAATATACGATATATATTGCAGGAGGAGGTATACGATATTATCACAATAACGATATTTCAGCACACCCCTAATACAGACTATAGAGTGACAAGCTGTAGAATGACAGATACCTGGCTGGGGTTTGTGTTTAGAGCTGCTGTTTTATCAAGCATACAGAACAAACACATTTGCATTCTCTCGTGTTTCGTATAATATGCCACTGCGTCGGTCTGTTTGCCATAAAAATGGCTGACAAAGTGCTGACAGTATTCTATATTCAATGCAATTTTCCCTGTGTCTTTGGGGCCGTGAGAACGCAGCTCGAGACTATAGCACAGCGGCGGAGCGCCAACAACACGATGCATAATAGTGTGAAATTGTTGTTTATTGTACGCGGATCGAAACCCGGGGTGACTGTGAAAAAGGAAAAGTTTAATATACTGATCGCTCAAGAGGTTGTCAAAATGTGGAGGGTGGCGATGTCGCCACCAGGCTTCCCGGGAGACCGAAAAAATGGTTCCATTACTTCACAATGACATCTCATTTTCTACTTTTGCACCATTGTAGTGTACCTACGGTGTGGTGACAATAGTAAGTGGGACTGACAAAGCTGGAAATCATCAGGACAACAGAGAGAGAATGGAAGATGCTTTGGGGTTTACAACACCAAGGGAGCCTTGGAATGGGTCCACCGCACCACCACCTACCTCCATCACAGGGGCGGATCTAGGCATGGTCAATGGGGGGGGGGGGGGGGGGGGCAATGCCAAATCTGCCCCACCAAACACGATGGCATGGAAAACAACTATGTCTAACAACTATGTCCCGAAACTATATTGGTATCGGGAAGAGTATCGGATCAGCCCTTTTTTGTCATATCGGTTAATATCGGTATCGGCAAATACTGTATCGGTACCAAAAAAGTATCAGCCCTCATTTGTCATCATCAGACCACTTGGTATTGGTAAATATACCAGTATAACCAGTGATCAGACACAGGGGTAAGGGGTTGACACTATGGCAGGTAAATAAATGTTGTGGAATTTGCTTTGAGTTGCCCAAGTGCACATTTGACTGAGGAGTGCTATTCTAGTCAGATATCTTATTCTGCTATTTGGTGGACTTCATATAAGATCTTTTTCTTGGGACAATTTAATTGAGTTTTTGAGTCCAAAAAGTATGTTTTCGGGATAGTATCGCGAGCAAAAAAAAGTAATCGGATCGGGAAATATCGGGATCGCCAGATGCTCAAACTCAAATGATCGGGATCAAGATAAAAACAACCCAAGATATTTCAAATTAAAGTGCCTATATTTAAAATGATTTGAAATACTACTACTGCTACTAACTTACTACAGTTGTGGCACCACTAAACCAACACCATTTCATCATTCAAAACAGAAAACTATCTGAGTCAGACCTTTAGCTTCATGCATGCTGCGTGTCTGTTGCAACTTCAACAACTGATGTTATTATTGATGTTTTACTTGACTAATAAAAGTCCTGTAACCGAAAATGGTATGGGTGCGACTTCATCGCCCGTGGCGTGAAGCGACACGTGCGATGAACCCACACCCATACCATTTTCTCCTGCCCCCCCCAATTGGGAAATGTTATATCCGCCCCTGACCACCACCGTTATGTGCAGAGAGTTGATGGGATTTTTAAACAACGCCGTGCAAAGCAATCTGGAACCAAAAAAATACAATTCAATGTTTTGTTTTTGATTGGAGTTCAATATTGGCGGAATAGGAAGATTAGATCTGTGCCCCTTCTGACAGAAACGTCTGATTTGAAGCACTACATGAAAGCACTGAGGAAATCAAAATGATCGTAGTAAAGGAAGGCACACTAAGCATCTTCAACAACTCATCAACTTTGGATTTCAATACAGACAGTGAACGTGCTTTCGAATATCCTGTCCTAACCCCATCAAACTGTGCTCAGTCAAAGCCTGTAGTCTCTATTTGTGAATTTATTGTGCAGATACAAATTAGATGTTTCAGTAATGGAACAGAACCAATACTTCTGTTTCACAGGTAGAAAGAGCTCTTTCCCTGCAGCTTTTCAATTTCTATATGTAGCACCCAGCCATGAGTCAGCCACAACAGCCCCGCCAATCGAGCTCCACCCTATTGACCGGTAGCGACCGGTTGTGCGTTGGACTGGCGAGTGGAGTCCTGGGTTCAATCTGCGTAATAATACATACTGTATTAATAGCCTAAATTCCAACTCCTCCATATCATCTCAAACTACTATTCCTGATTCCAATGCATCTCCATTTTACTTGGTCTCCAGGATGGTCAAACACAAAACGTTATTCAACCAAATTAACATTTGCTGCCCCATCAAAGAAATCCTCGCATAACATTACCATGGACTGTATTCCTTGTGAATACATCACATGTATGTTACATTTTAAATTAGATGTTTATAAAATCAGGGATCTTTATTTCAATCATATCGGACCCACATTTTCCGCCACAGTGTTTAGAGTATTTCCATGCCAACCTTAGTCTTTTTGTGGACCAGCGTCCTTGTTGCTCTCGGGTTTTCTCCTCAATGTATTGACCTTGTGCCTTTCATGGTTGTCTTGTCTTTTTTATTCCCATGTACTGCCCTTGCAACGAGAGGCTACCTAACCATTTAGTGGAAACACTGTTCTTGTACTGTGCCTGAGTTTGCCTCTGTTTTTCCAGATTATTAAAGCATACAATGTAAGCTTTCATATGATGGATCACTCAAGGAAAACGGAGCATTTTTGTAGAAGTTATGAGCATTTAAATCTGAGTGTCCCAAAGTAGCAAAACTGAGAAAAAGCCATTTGAAGTTTCAGAAATTTTCCCGACATGGGGAACAAAGCACCAGATCTGATCACATATTTGTTCAGTCTACAGTATTTGTGAGTTATACTGTATCTGACTTAAATGTATAGTTCATCCAACATTCGTCATGAGTTTCATGCTCATCACCTTTTCAAATACACTATGTACACATCTAGTCACTTGCCTGCTTGAACCTCAGCATGCCTATTGTGTTGCGACCTTTTATGTGCTTGTAGATCAGCGATTTGCGGAAAGGAGATTTGCTTTGGAGGTCAAAAGGGGGAGGGCCAAGAATATAGCCCTGAGGGACCCCAGACGATGCATTTAGGTGAACACCACTATGTAACTGTAAACTGATACGACATGTCATGGTGATACAGTATACTGTACATACTGTAGCATCATTAAAGGACCATTTCAGCTCTTTTCAATGTATCTTCATATAATAGCTCCTCACTAATGTACATGAAAAAAACGTTATTTTTTTCTACTCAGTCTGTGCCCCACAGGAGGGCTGATGGGGAATCCAAGCTAATAGAAACTGCAGGCTTTCTATTCCTGAAAAGTTGCAATGAAAAAAAAATGGAAGCCATTCTTCTCCTGATAATAAAAACAGAAATATTTTTCAAAAAAATATTTATTTAAAAAATATCTGTCGAAAGATGGTGTCACTGGAGGACAGGTTTCTGAACTGCCCAAAGCTAAAAAAAATAGTGTATTTTATCATGTACATTAGTGAGGACCTATTATATGAAGAGACATTGCAAAGTGATGAAGTGGTCCTTTTTGTACTGTATGATAACGTATATATAGATTAGGTTACGTTGTTTGTTTTCACAGGAATTACATATTTTTGTTTTTATACCCAATTATCTAACTGCTAAAAATGCTAAACAGCAATATTACGCAAATAAATGTAAATTACATTCATTTCACGGCTTTATTTATGCATTATGTCAACCAATTATTCATTACTGGCATGATGGAGTTCTATAGGACCATCTGGGAGCCGACATGTGCGCCCGCCCACACACACACACACACACACACACACACACACACACACACACACACACACACACACACACACACACACACACACACACACACACACACACACACACACACACACACACACACACATTCCTCAAAGTTTAATGTATTTCCTATACTTTGAACAGAGCAGGCTTACAGTATAGCGTATGATAAACATTGGGATGAAGCAGAAGTGAACCATGGTGGCCATACAGCCAGTATATAGTAGTTCCAGGTCTGGATGACAGCTCTCCACATCAAAGTGTGTCAGAGCGGGTTGGATATCAATGGACTCCCATTGAGGCCAATGGGTCTCGACTGCTGGGCCCACATCCAGCAGAGACCAACCATCACACACACACACTCCATCTGCTGCCCTTGTCGTGGTTTTGTGTGCGTGTGCGTGCGCGCGTGCGTGTGTGTTCAACATTTTTTGATACCAGGGCCCACAATTTATTCAGCATTTGAGCCATGGACCACCATTTGATGACATTTTAGCCCCACAGACCCCAAAACTAAAGACTTCTTTTATGTACATTTCTTTTATTTGTCTACAATTCCATCCTTGATTTCGGAAACAAAACAGTCAAACATACACAGATCAAAATTACCATTAATCGAATACATTCTCGAGTTGTGTAGACTTGGGCTAATTCAGATGATGAATATTATAAGTCTTGAGAGTGTAATCATGAAACCAAATGGACCCGCTGGGGTCTCTTTGATGGTTGGCCACTGACATGGTGAAACACGTCTTGATGATAGAGCCGCCATTGGACTGATCACATGAAGTGAACGGAGTTTGCGACAGCGTAACTCTGTCTATACTCAAGGCCGAGTATTATTTGGGCCGAGCCTTCCTGTTACCGCGCTGAGAAACTTGCAGTTCCAGGCGACTGCTCTACCGGCCACTCTATATCCGTCCCACTATGTACAGTAAACTGTATACTACAGTATATGGCCGTATGTTCTCTTTAGAGAGGACATGACAGATGGCTGGTGAGGGTGAAGGGAAGAAAAAAAAAGAATCTCACCCCCCCCCCCCAAAAAAGTGGAGGGGCTTCACCCACACAGCCATAATGGGTCATCTGAAGCATTTAAGAGCCCGATACAACCAGTATGTGCGCACACACACACACATGCACGCACACGTGCATAATCAGCATATGGCCACTGGAAAGGGAAACTGACAACAGCTGATAAATCAGAAGAGCAAGTGTTCGGGATGGACCTTGCGACATTGAGGGGTCGAAAACTGGGCACCCGAAAACTGGGCACTCGGGAGGGATGTTGCTACCTGAAAGAGGGACAAAAGAGGGACATTTCCAAAAAAATCTTGATAGGGTACAAATGTGAACCAAATGGCCCCTAGCGTGTCCATTTGGTTCACATTTGTACCCTCTCAGAAAAAAAAAGGTGCGCACACACATGCACACACGCACGCGTGCATAATCAGCATATGGCCACTGGAAAGGGAAACTGACAACAGCTGATAAATCAGGAGAGCAAGTGTTGGGATGGACGTTGATAAACGTCCAGTATCAGGCCAATCCACGTGACCTGGCTGCTGCGGCAGCACAATGTCAATGTGTGTGACCACATGGCATGGTCAGCAGTGTGCGGACATGAGTAGTGGGCACAGAGCACAGAGCTACCAATCATTTGCAAGGCTGATTGCTTTTATAGCGGAGCGGCTAAGTGATATAATACTGCATTTTAGGTTACAAGCATGAAAATTGGTATGAGTGGTCTCCAGGGGTCACTTGACAAGAAAATTGACAGAGGCAATTGAAATTTCAAAATGGCGGCCATTTTTCCAAAATGGCTGTCACCTTAATGGAACAGTCAGTGATATAATGATTTATTTGTTGATGGAACCATGAAAATGGGCATGATCACTCTCCATGTGTCACTTGCCAATAAGCCACCCCCAGTTAGTTGAAATTTCAAGATGGCGTCCATTTTTCAAGATGGCCGACACCATTTAAGTCATATAATAATGGTTTATTTGGTGGTATAAGCATGAAAATTGGCCTGTGCAGTCTCCGTGAGTCACTTGACAATAAGTCACCCACAGTTATATGAAATGTCAAAGTGGTTGCCAATTTCAAGATGGCTACCTCACCTAAATAGCAATGTAATTGTTTATAGTGACACAAGCATGCAAATTGATATGAGCCGTCTCTAAGGGTTGCTTCACAGGAACTACTCCCAGCCACTTGAAATTCCTTTGGTGATCATAGATGGATTATAAAAGAGTGAAAATCGGCACTACCAGGGCACACTGGTGATATATCACTGCTGTTAAACTCAGAATGGGGTTCAATGTCAGGTTGAAAGGTAGTCTCCCAAAATGCTGTCTAATTTACCCCAAAACAGTTAGATAGTCGCATCTGAATTGACAGGTTGTTCCAGCATGGGAGAGTCGAGCCAAGGTTAAAGGGGTTTTAGTTAACCGGATAGTGTACAGATCGCACAGGATTTAAATTACATCCATACTAAAATTAAGGAGTTGTCTGTCCGAATGTCTGAAACACAAATATCTCCAGCCATCGCTGTAAGTTTTCACACAGCCGTTCACCATAATGTCATGAAGAGACTGACGGAGCCCTTTTGCCAAATTAACACACCGTTGATTTATAATGAATTTATTTGTGCGTCCCATTAGCTTTATATGCGGGAAGCGACCCGCCCCCTATCACACACGTCACACCGACCCAACATGGAATTATCATTGCGCATGGAGACGAGTGAGACGCGAGCACAACGACTACAACGAATCGCCGACCCTCCCTCAACGCCTTGCATTGCCTGCTCTGCTGCTCCGTCAATGAAGAAAATAAAACATAACCTCGACTCGCGGCGTGTCGGCTGCTTTAGCCTACTCGACACGGTGTTTTCTATGGGAGCAGCAGGACGCTGCTAGCAGCCAAAGCTACCATCATCCACTTAGCCACATCCAGCCTCTGCCGCTGCTGCCTAATGTCCATGTTACACCCTGCTAGCAGTCAAAGCTACCATCATCCACTTAGAAACATCCAGCCTCTGCCGCTGCTGCCCAATGTCCATATTCCAACACTACACTACCCACTGCAAAGTGCAAACACGATCGTATTTCACTCTTTTTCGAACAATGCCTATCACACACGTGTTGTGTTGTCTAATAATAAACTGTATGTTCGACTACGCGTCTGTCCCTATTCAGGCTGCACGAACAGCGCTCGAGCGCTCAGTTTCTGACCCCGCAATGTCGCACGTATTACTCTACATGCCATTGATGTCGCAACGTTGACTCTGCATGCCCTTGAACGGCCAGAGTGTTACAGACAGTAGACAGAGTTGCGACAACTCCATAGACATGTACAGGCAGTTCGCCATCATGGCACACAGCCCGGCCCATCTCTCTCTCTCAAACCCTTTTCCACCCACCGCGGCACGCTCGATCTTCCCCTAAGTGTTGCGACGTTCGACACCAAAATAGAATATAACGATAGAATCCACCATGATTATAACAGCGCTGACTCTCGCATAGACACGAGTGAGACATACAACGAATGGCCGATCCTCCATGCAGCCTCGCATTTCCTCGAGCACAATGACTACAACGAATCGCCGACCCTCCCTCAACGCCTTGCATTGCCTGCTCTGCTGCTCCGTCAATGAAGAAAATAAAACATAACCTCGACTCGCGGCGTGTCGGCTGCTTTAGCCTACTCGCCACGGTGTTTGAGGAGCAGTAGGACGTAGCCTATTCAGGCTGCACGAAGCGCTCAGTTTCTGACCCCCCAATGTCGCAACTGTGACTCTACATGCCATTGATGTCGCAACGTTGACTCTGCATGCCCTTGAACGGCCAGAGTGTTACAGACAGTAGACAGAGTTGCGACAACTCCATAGACATGTACAGGCAGTTCGCCATCATGGCCATCATCGTTTCTTTTTTTCTATGCGTGTGTGTGTGTGTGTGTGTGTGTGTGTGTGTGTGTGTGTGTGTGTGTGTGTGTGTGTGTGTGTGTGTGTGTGTGTGTGTGTGTGTGTGTGTGTGTGTGCGCGCGCGCGCACGTGTCGACCCTACACTAACACCGTGGTTTTCAACCAGTGATCTAGGGACCACCAGTGGTCCCTGAGAGCATTCCAAAAGGTCCCCAGGCTAAATGATGGAAAGTTGGTTAACCAGATGTACTGTAACTCACATCGCACATCATGCCACAAAGAAGTTAAAGGGGTACTCCACCTTTGGTCATTTTATGGTCTACTCAGCCTCATGTGAACACACCAGACAGTTTATAAGTTACTCCTTTCAGTATTTAGATATTTGATGTTCATTAGTCTGTCGGACCCAAACCCATTATAACTTAAAACTCCATTTTAACCATGACAGATTATTCCAAAACAACCCATCTTTTTTCTGGTGACTGATATTGCACACACATTACCCACGCTTCGCATGATTTGGACTTCACATATTAAACGGGTAAGGTCCTAGTTGAATGAACAATGGACAAACTGTAGTGCTCAGGGCATGATCTTAGTTGTTTTGCATACACCAAAAAGCTGGGAGGTTGTAAAAACTGGTAAAAGGGAGGTGGTATATAAGGATAATACCTCAGCCTCTGCTTTTGCTGCAGACCATTCACAGAATGGAGTTCGAACTCCATATGAAAAAGGTTGAAAAACCACAGATAGTAAGCAACGAGTCAGATTAACCTGTTTTTGCAGTAACATCAATCACATGTATTTTGGGTTTTTAGGATTACCAACCACTGGATTATCAACCAATGGATGCATAGACCATAGATTACTGTCACACATTGCTGGAGAGACAGCAAAATCAATTTTCCACCGATTCAGATGGCCGTGGCTGATAGTCCAAAATGAGGCTCGACCATTCGCGACTGATGGTTAACGGTTATAGGGGACTTCCCTCCTCTACCTTTAGAAAAGTTAGAAAACAGTCGTGACCATTGCTATCGGTTGGTCATTTACTATTGGTCATGAGTCATTTGCTATAATATTCTGTCGCCCTTTGCCAGTGTGTAACCAGAGTAAGTGTTCTCATGTGTGATCTGTTAGTTGTTAGTGAATACATATTTCATATGTATATATGTTTGTATATACATATTCAGTGCTGGACATAACGCCGTTCAAATAAACGGCGTTGCGTAGTGCCGTTATTTTTTCAGCAACGGACTAATCTAACTAATTATTTTCCCCATATCTATAACGGCGTTGCCGTTGCTGACAGTGCCGTTGCTGCCGTTGCTGACAGTGTGTGTGTTTGTGTGTGTGTGTGTGTGTGTGTGTGTGTGTGTGTGTGTGTGTGTGTGTGTGTGTGTGTGTGTGTGTGTGTGTGTGTGTGTGTGAGAGAGAGAGAGAGAGAGAGAGAGATTAAAGCAGCACCTGCTTTAATCTCTTCCACCCAAATGTACTGTAAAAGTGTTCTTACTAGAAAGTTGTCTGTAGTCTCTGATGCCCTCCATGCGTTTGTAACGTCACGTAAAAAAGTGTGGTCCAGTATAAATCCTCAATTCCCCAACAAGAGTTACAGTATTCCATGGTAGCAGGTCCAAAACACGTGCGATAAAGGATAACATTTAAATAACTTTAGAGGGGCTAAATACACGACGGCATGAACAACAGCATAGACTAAAGTGTATAGGGATTCTCAGGAAAAGCCATCTAATATCAGAAATGCGACATTGAGGGGTCAGAAACTGGGCGCCTGGGCGCTGTTCATGCAGCCTGAATAGGGACAAAGTGCCCCCGTGCTCAATAGGAGTCTATGTAGAGCAGCCGCCATTAGACCTTTCCATAGAAGTGAACGGAGATGTCGTAACTCTGTTTATACTCTACTGGTCGGGGAATGGGGTATTTTTTTGCCTTGAGAACGCAAGGCATAGGCTACATTATGCATGGCTCTGCTTACCCACTGACCCATGAATAAGAGCATGCTGTGGCAGCTGTGCCTGACACAAACTGCATCAAGACTTATTACTAGTACACTAGTTAAGATTAAGTCTTAATATTTGAAAATAATGTGTCTGTGAGACATAAACAAAAGAGGGGAAAAATACTGTACCTTAACTATACCTAACTATACCAATGCCTAGTATTGCCTACTAGTGCAGTAGTGCCTGCATGCCTACTTTATACACATATTGAACATATTGCTCTGAAAATTTCAAACTCTTTGACATACAACACCTTTTGGTTAAAGTAACGGAAATAGTTACTTTCTTGGTAATTAATTACTTTTATTTTAGAGTAACTGGGTAACTAACTCAGTTACTTTTTGGAAGAAGTAGTGAGTAACTATAACTAATTACTTTTTTAAAGTAACGGGACCAGCACTGTACATATTTCACTAACTCCTGACACTAATGCCTGTGAGCCACACCATGTCCAAAACGGTGGGGAAATAAGAGGTGCAGTGTTGCATCTTTCTGTGCTTAGACAGACACAGAGACACTGAAAAAAAAATACAATCAGGCGATTGCAATCGTCCAATGGGGCCGAGATGTCCTGTTTTAGAACCTCTGTGGAGAGTTGATGCACATTGACCACGACACTACAACACTAAAGTTACCATATATACACGTACATAAGCATGAGGAACATGGGGCCTAATTTGGGTGAGGGAGCTGAGCTGAGCAGCTGAGCTGAGGGAACGTGGAGCTGAGGGAACATGGGGCTGAGGGAACATGGGGCTGAGGGAACATAGAGCTGAGGGAACATAGAGCTGAGGGAACATAGAGGTGAGGGAACATGGGGCTGAGGGAACATAGAGCTGAGGGAACATAGGGCTGAGGGAACATGGGGCTGAGGGAACATAGAGCTGAGGGAACATAGTGCTGAGGGAACATAGAGGTGAGGGAACATGGGGCTGAGGGAACATAGAGCTGAGGGAACATAGCTCTGAGGGAACATAGAGCTGAGGGAACATAAGGGAACATAGAGCTGAGGGAACATAGCTCTGAGGGAACATAAGGGAACATAGAGCTGAGGGAACATAGATCTAAGGGGACATAGGACCGAGCGAACATAGGGCTGAGGGAACATAAGACTGAGGGTAACCGCAAGGTTACCGGCTCGATCCCAGGCTCCCCCAGAGTTAATGTCGAAGTGTCCTTGAACAAGACACTGAACCCCCAACTGCTCCTGGTGTGTGTGTGTGTGTGTGTGTGTGTGTGTGTGTGTGTGTGTGTGTGTGTGTGTGTGTGTGTGTGTGTGGCGCCTTGGATAAAGGGGCTTGCCTTGTCATGGTAAGGGGGCTTGTGAAGCTATGCCAGTGGGAGGCAACTCCTGATAGGATTTACCAAACTGGACAGGTCGTGGGTGAGAAATCGGACAAAAATACTCAAGCAACCTCTCTTGAGAGAGCCTTTTGAGGTGTCCAATAGATTTCTTTGACTGTATGTATCAACATATAAACCCTAATATCACTTAACTGCACCAGTAAGGTGGCGGCCATCTTGAAAAATGGCCATCTTGTACAACCCCAATTCCGTTGAAGTTGGGACGTTGTGAAAAATGTCAATAAAAACAGAATGCATTGATTTGCAAATCGTTTTCAACCTATATTCAGTTGAATACACCACAAAGACAATATATTTAATGTTCAAACTGATAAACCTTATTGTTTTTTGAAATTATACAAGCTTTTGTGAATTGATCCCTGCAACACGTACCAAAAAAGTTGGGACAGGGGCAACAAAAGACTGGGAAAGGTCATGAATGCACAAATAACGCCTGTTTGGAACATTCCACTGGTAAACAGGTTAATCTTAAACAGTTTAATATCGTGATTGGGTATAACAGGACCATCCCAGTCGTTCACAATCAAAGATGGGGCGAGGTTCACCACTTTGTGAACAATTCTTTGAGAAAATCATCCAACGGTTTAAAGACAATGTTTCTCAACATTCAATTGCAAGGAATATGGTGATTTCATCATCTACAGTCCATAATATAATCAAAACATTCAAAGAATCTGAAGAACTTGCTATACTAAAGCGACAAGGCCGAAAACCAACACCGAATACTTATGACCTTTGATCCCTCAGGTGGCTCTGCATTAAAAACTGACATAATTGTGTTAAGGATATTACTGTGTGGACTCAGGAACACTCAGAAAACCATTGTCAGTTTACATAATTTGTCGCTACACCTGCGAGTGCAAGTTAAAACTCTACCATGGAAAGCAAAGCGATACATAAGAAAGGTTGGTTTGAAAAACAACCAGAAAAACAACCAGAAATGCCTTCTCTGGGTCCACTATCATTAGAAATGTGGACTCATCAGACCACAGCACACTTTTCCACTTTGTGTCTAACCATTTCAAATGATATTGTACCCAGAGAAGGCATTTCTGGTTGTTTTTCTGGTTGTTTTTCAAACCAACCTTTCTTTGCTTTGCATGGTAGAGTTTTGACTTGCACTCGCAGGTGTAGCGACAGGTGTATGTAAACTGACAATGGTTTTCTGAGTGTTCCTGAGTCCACACAGTAATATCCTTTACACAATGATGTCAGTTTTTAATGCAGAGCCACCTGAGGGATCAAAGGTCACAAGTATTCGGAGTTGGTTTTCGGCCTCGTCGCTTTAGTATAGCAAGTTCTTCAGATTCTTTGAACGTTTTGATTATATTATGGACTGTAGATGATGAAATCACCAAATTCCTTGCAATTGAATGTTGAGAAACATTGTTTTTAAACAGTTGGATGATTTTCTCCCAGAATTATTCACAAAGTGGTGAACCTCGCCCCATCTTTGATTGTGAACGACTGGGATGGTCCTGTTATACCCAATCACGATATTAAACTGTTTAAGATTAACCTGTTTACCAGTGGAATGTTCCAAACAAGCATTATTTGTGCATTCATGACCTTTCCCAGTCTTTTGTTGCCCCTGTCCCAACTCTTTTGGTACGTGTTGCAGGGATCAATTTACAAAAGATTGTATAATTTCAAAAAACAATAAAGTTTATCAGTTTGAACATTAAATATATTGTCTTTGTGGTGTATTCAACTGAATATAGGTTGAAAACGAATTGCAAATCAATGCATTCTGTTTTTATCGACATTTTTCACAACGTCCCAACTTCAACGGAATTGGGGTTGTAATTTAAAGTAGCTGTGTGTGGCTTACTGTCAAGTGACCCACAGAGGCTGTTCATGCAAATTGTCATGACTCGTATCATCAAAAAAGTATCACTTAACTTATGCACGTAGCTGTCGGCCATCTTGAAAAATGGACACCATCTTGACATTTCAACTAGCTGGGGGTGGCTTATTGTCAAGTGACTCATGGAGACTGATTATGTCAATTTTCATGTTTGTATCATCAAATAAACCTTTATATCACTATAATTATGCATTTAGGTGGCGGCCATCTTGAAAAATGGACGCCATATTGAAATTTCAACTAGCTGGGGGTGGATTATTGTCAAGTGATGCATAGAGACTGATTATGCCAATTTTCATGCTTGTATCACCAAATACACCAATATATCACTCCATTGTTCCACTAAGGTGACAGCCATCTTGAAAAATGGCCGCCATTTTGAAATTTCAATTGCCTCTGTCAATTTTCTCGTCAAGTGACCCCTGGAGACCACTGATACCAATTTTCACGCTTGTAACCCAAAATGCAGAATGCTTATGAAAATAAGCACTTAGCCGCTCCACTATTATGCTTTACTCCACATTATGTCAAACTCAAGGCCGGGGGCCAAATCAGGCCCGTGAATGAATTATCTTCGGCCAGCAGGATGATAATGAATTAGTATTAGAACTGGCCCTCTGGTATACCTTGCACACATCATGATAAGAAATTAATGCAACTAATTGTTTTACTTCCTCAACTCAGTCTCATTTACTTTCTCAATTAACTATGAAAGCAGCACTTGGTGAGGATCATAGAAAAAAAAATCCTGAAAAATAGCAGGTGTTCACATCAGAGTGGCACGCTATGAGACGTGAACACCTGCTATTTTTTATTAAAACTTAAAACAGTTAATGCAGGCAGTTTCATCTTTACAATTATCTTGCCATTAAGAGAAATTGATTTTTGAAGGGAAATTACTTTTTTGCTGTTTGACAGGGACATCATCTTGAAACGGTGTCGAAAGACAGGCCGTTATCTCCGGCCGTCGACTTGTAAAATTTTTTTCTATTTTGGCCCACTCTGTATTTGGGTTTTACACCCCTGCTTTACTCCATATAAATCATGTTTATTTCGTGTAGCGAAGAGTATGATTCTCAAAGCGTTCGGTCAAGATCCTCCAAGTTGACAGTTAGTATGTATTTTATGTAGTATTTTAAGGCATGCCCATGAGCTTCAACATTATCCCATGTGTTTCTTAAAGCACAAATAACATGGATTCCTAAAATAGTTTTTAATACTTAATATCTAATGGTTTGGGTCTCAATCACCACTGATATAACCAGTCATTTCTTTATGGACAGTTTAGTTTGCAGTACCACAACATCTTGAGGTGGTGGGGGCGCTGATATGCAGGATATTTTATAGTGCTGTCATTATAATACTGGCGCTAGATAAAAACTAGGCTTGTTTAAATTCCATGTCAACTTGTGAAACCAACACTGGTGGACATTATAAACAAAGTGGAAATACAAATTTGGAACTGAAGACTGAATGAGAGGAGGAATTACACCAAGTAGGGTGCATCATTAAGAGGCCAAAATCAAACAAGCTGTTCCTGAGAGCAATTTACATTAAAGCTCCTGATGCTATAACATGAAAGACTGATTGTTCAAACTAGATAATTTGTGGAGATAGAAAGCACTCATGGGAGCACCAAAAACACACAATAAGTCAAATTTCATGTTAGTACCCCTTTAATATTTTAAAAGGCCCATGGTCTAACAAATGTCCTGTCCTAACCAATGTCCGGACGCCACTCAAATGATCTCATTGTACAGTTTGTTTTGATATGACACCCAGTTGGAAGGACAGTGACTCTGATTCAGATGAGTGACATGATTAATACAATCATTGCCGTCCACAACACTGAATGCCGTATTCATTTCAGCTGTAATAGCTCACTAAAAGGCAGACTAACAAAATAAATGTTCTCAGATGACTGCAAAAGGGATCATTGAGCTACCCTTGCCTTTTCAGCAGCACTGATGACGCACATTCTGACTTTGCCCTTAGATTTAATCCTTTATGTTTTATTGGGTCGGGGGAAGCACTTGGTTAATTAAAAATCTTTTTTCTTTTCTCTTCTAAAGGCCATAATTTCAATTGATGTTAGGTCACATCCTTGCATTGCACAGTACTGGATAATCCCTTTTATGTTTTAGCACACATGACAAATTCACTCAAGGACATTCTTGAACCTGTGTGAAGCAGGCCCGGATATAACATTTCCCAATTGGGGGAGGAGGGGGCAGATTCCTCCACCCCCATAACATTTTCAGCTACAGGACTTTTATTAGGCAAGTAAGCATGAATAATAACATCAGTTGTTGTTGAAGACACGCAGCATGCATGAAGCTAAAGGTCTGACTCAGAGTTTTCTGTTTTGATGATACGGTGTTTTAGTGGTGCCACAATTGTAGTTAGTTAGTAGTAGTAGTAGCAGTAGTAGTGTTTCAAATCATTTTAATTCTAAGAACTTGAATTATCTTTGAAATGTGAATTGTTTTGCATGCCATCATGTTTGGTGGGGTAGTCAGGGCATTCAGGGGGACATTGCCCCCCCCCCCATGCCCATGCCTAGATCCGGCCCTGGTGTGAAGTATAGCCTCGTGTTTTTGGACTGAGCGACTCATTACCGCCCGCAATGTGAGGGCTCTGACGGAACGGTGCTCAAAATACCGCATGGCGATACGCAGCGAAATGTAGCAAGTGGTTGACAGATGAACTGAAGTCGACTCCATCCATGCCACGTGCAAGTCGTGCATGCTTTGCAGTGAGTCAAATATCACCACAAGGAAATCCCTTCTATCTCAGTGTTAATATTATTGGATTCAAACATTCTTAGGGTAAATTAATAGTAAAATAATAATGAAGAATAAAACATCTCCCCACGGGCAAACAAAAAGCTTAACACTTATTCCCCAGGGAAAAATGATTTTGCGACCTCGACCTAGGGCCGCCGCTAACGCAGTCAAGACCCTTTTTAACCTTTTTACATCTGCCCTAACCTTTTTAAAACGGTTGCGACCGATTTAGAAAAAGGCCAAGCTTTTTTCTAAATCGGTCGCAACATGCCTAAAACAGGTTGCGACCTTGTAAATAAGTTGGGGGTCAATGTTAGGTGTCGCCAATCGCCATATAGGTTTTTACTGAAGGCTGAATGTTTGGGTTAGGTTTAGTAGTGACCTCAAAACATTGTGGGGACAACGTCGCAGCTCTTTTAGAATGGTCGACTCGTGACCTAGGTCGAGGTCGCAAAATGATGTCGCTGTTCCTCCTTATTCCAGCAGCTCATTCTTTTTTGTCTCTTGTCTCTGTTTTCCTTTTACTATATATCACTCATCTCTTTCTCTGTGGTCTCCGCTCCCCCTCCTTAATGTTCCTGACATGTAATTGGGCAGGGCCAGGGGCTTATTCATGCTGCTTCTCCATCACCTGGGGCACTGCCCTCAGTGCCCTGCTCCTCCGCTGGGGATGGAGATGACCTGGTTCTGCTACTGGGAGCGCCGGGTTCTAGTCACTGCAGAGCTCCAGGGAGGTACACCTGAGGGCCGCCCTGGCTGACGCTGTGTCTTTCATCTTAACACCAGACGCTCTCTCACTACCACGGTAGACACACTCTTCATTCAACGGCACTCTAAATGAGATGCTGCAATTCCTTTCGAGGAGGTGGAAACATTTGCAGGGGAATTGCCACTGTCCTTTGCCAATCATCACAGTCAGAGTGTGCAAGTGCATGTGTCATGAATGAGCTCCAATTTAACGTTGTTAAGAGCCCCGCGGCCAGCTATAGAAGTCCTTTGTGTCATTGTGTTGTGTCTGATGTGTCAATGTGCGCGCCGTCTGTGTGGTAATCTCTCTATATAATTCTAGGAAGCGTGTCGGTCTGTCTGTCCATTTCCTGTGCAATGTTACTGTGTCATTTGTCTCCATTTGCATAACGCCACGGCGCCTCACTGAACCTCACTGAACCTCGAGTCACACAGCCCTGTCATTCAGCATCAATATGCGCGGCTCATAACCACAAAATATAATACCCATTTTAATTGTAATACTTTTTTGTGTCAAATCTTTGCAGCAAGTGGCAATGCAACTGCACGTTTGGAATGGGAAGACAATATTCTGCAGCTCGCTAGCACGATGAAGTGACTACAGTGCGCTCTGGCGAAATTAGCCAATCTTCAAGCTCCCAAGATCATAGGTTGAAAAAAAAACGGGCATTTGGATTAGAAATGGATGCCCTCCAATGTACGTTCACGTTGTATTAGCCACGCCTAATACATTTGGGACTACCAGGCTGTGTGCAGAGCATAGACTACAAACGTCGTGTCATTCAGTCATTCATATTCATTGTAACGGCAAGGTCTAACATTTATTTTGTGCCCAACTCCATCCCAATCACTGTGACCTAAACATTAATTCCGGATCATATAATACACAACGGGTATAAGACTAGTGTAGACTTCCAGCAACGCTTCGCAATGTGGCAATGAATCATAATAGCTATCATGGTATACTTATTATACAAGTCCGAACTAACAATGGCTGGTATTCTCGGACGCTATGGTGTAGCTAGATATGGTAGAAGTCTTCTCATTGGCTGCATGGCAGCAAATCAGGTCTGGGGCCTTGTGTGTAGGACAAAAGCCTGTACCACCAGACCTGGGCCTGGGCTTTAACACATAACTCATAATAATCAAAAAACAGCCATCAAGAGCTCCAACTCTGTAGGCTTTTGGCCTACACACAAGGCCCCAGACAAGGCCACCATACCTGGCTACACCATAGCGTTCGAGAATACCAGCCAATATACTGTAGTAGTACAAGAACAGAAAGTGAACTGGTGCCATAGGCCCACCCCTGGCGATGCATTTCAATAGATGTTGCTCAGTGGCGTTTTGATGCGCACAGAAGACTGAGGGGTCCTGGCTGACGCACCATAAGGCGTCATGATCATGTTCCTTCCATTAAAAGGAGGATGCCACACCAAAACACACTGGGCATCAATCTACCTTGATCCCTGTGACATCATGTATACCAGGGGTCCCCAAACTTTTTTTTTCCAATGAGGGCCTCTCCTTTTCCATTCTCCTTCTGTTCTCCTTTCTTTCTTTCTTTCTTTCTTTCTTTCTTTCTTTCTTTCTTTCTTTCTTTCTTTCTTTCTTTCTTTCTTTCTTTCTTTCTTTCTTTCTTTCTTTCTTTCTTTCTTTCTTTCTTTCTTTCTTTCTTTCTTCTCTTCCTCTTCCCAACTACCTTTTCCCATGTATTCCTTTTTTCGTCCAAAACCGTTTATTATTATGTAGGCCATGCCTATTAATTAATTTGTTCATGTCAGAAAGACTGACTGGCGTTATCAGGCTGCATTGATGTGTGTAAGATATTCTAGTTGACTGAACTTGTGGTGAAACACAATTTGATATCAAACAATTTGACATCATCAAGTTGTGTTTGTGTTGTGTTTGTTAATGATTTTTCTTTTAGCACCTTTTTACTGAGGGTGTACAAATGAGGCAAATGGACCTGCTAGGATCCATTTGGTTCCATTTGTACACCCTCAGAAAAAAAAATCCTGAATTCCCCTTTAAAATGTTCTGGTATAATAAAAGCACAGTACTGATTTTTATCATAGGCACCCCCTATTTCATACATTCGACCTGAGGGCCCCCTCCCCTCCCACAGTTTGGATTACAGGTTGTCTTTATTCTTATGTGGGTTGCTTTTGTTTTTTTGTTTTTTTACACACACATCAGAGTGACGTAAAAAACGCATGCGTGAGTATCAGTATACTATTAAAATATGATGTGTGACGAAGTTTGGAGCAAGTAAAATATCCACATTAGAATAAAGACAACCTGCGGCAATGGAGACTGTGGGAGGGGGACCTCAGGGGTGAAATGGAGGACAGGGGGCCTGTATGACAAAAATCAAGTACAGTACTGTATAGAGTATATGATGTCACTGGGATCAATGTACAACATAGATTGATGACCAATGTGTTTTGGTGTGCATTTACACCTTTCACCACTAAGCCCCCCGCAGGTCGACACTGTAGCTTTCCTGGAAGCTTAGGGGTGACATTTTGCCTCGCTACATTTTTCTTCTGCAATGTCCATGGCGTCTCAAACTGCAACAGAAACGCAGCCACCACGAACGGCACATAATGAACTTTTGCGTTGCATCTTCACACCGATCGTTCCTCTTGTTATCCGTTATATTTTTATTTCATCGTTTCGTTTTAATTTGGACCCCTGGCAGACTGATTTGACGCACCCACCCACTGGATTAGCCATGGCTAGCACTCAAAGCTAACACTGTCCACTCAGCCATGTCCACACTGCTGCTGAGCAGCTGTCTCACCATCGTATTTACCCATGCGCGTCCCACACATGTTCTGCTGTCTAACAATTGACTGCACGTTCGTACCAGCATGTCTATATTCAGGGTACAAACAGCGTTCAAGCATTCACTTTCTGACCCCTCAATATTGAAGTGACATTCATAATCAATATTCATGAACTACACAAAAATCTATAAAATGTACAGTATTTCACAAGCATATAGGCTTATGTGCTAATTATAATGATTAATTCATTCAGCTGTCTCTATTCATTCTATTCAGCAGTCTCGAGGTGACGCTGAAGTGCTGACATGGCAAAGACAGGTGAAGGACTCAAAAAGACTTATTTGAGTGTTCATGACTGTGCCTGGAGGGTTTTGTATTATGTGTATTGTGTATTGCTTCTGCACGGTAACAGGAAGGCTCAGCCCAAATAATACTCAACTCTGAGTATAGACAGAGTTACGCTGTCGCTGTCTAGGTTCACTTCATGGGATCAGTCCAATGGCGGCTCCATCGTCAAGTTGTGTTTCACCATGTTCATGATTTTTCTTCTAGGACCTTTTTTTTCTGAGAGTGCACAAATGTACAAATAGTGTTTGGTTCACATTTGTACACTTTCGGGAACAAAAAATGGAAATCTCCCTTTATTGTCCCTCTTTCAGGCTGCAACAGCCTTCACGAGAGCTCAGTTTTCTGACCCCTCAATGTCGCAACTTTTCGGCTGGACAGGTATTATTTGGGCTTCATGTATTCTTCTGCACGTAGTGTCTGTAATGCGTGTACTTTGAGTGCATAAAAAGCCTTTAAGATGCTCAGAGCTTAGCCACGCTCCAGCTCGGTGGCCTTGCTGTATACCTGCTTGTATGCTGCTGTACTTTGAATAAAACAACCACCACCTGAGAACATGGAGCTGCCTGGATCTCCACTTTTTCTCTCCCGTCTATTTTTGGTGCTCCTCCCAGGTTTTTTGGGTATATTTGATCGGTGTAGAGTACAAACTATGCCGGGAAGATGTACCTAAACATCACAAATCTTCTACAGATTTGTGATGTTGTGCTTTTCCAAGCACAAAATATAGGTAGCCTATATTATGCTTAAAAAAAGTCAAAGATATTTCCTTCCTCCTATCCAGGATTGAAAGGAGCGAAATTCTAGTTCTTTACAGTTCATTAGTGGAGTTCTAGTTTGTTTACAGTCCTTGATAAATGCATTAATCCTTGCCTGGTGCTGAAAGGAAAATAAAGTCAGACACGGTGCTGATCAATGCACGTCATCGACTCCACACCGAGATTCTCACTTGCGGGTCGAAGTTGATATTATAGGGTGTTATAGGACATCACCCATGTGTTAGGTCTGTGATGATCTTACCAACAGCAGTATGCATCGACCACATTGTTCCATCCACCAACAGTTTCCTTACCTGGCCTTTGTCATATTAATTAGCTAATTAAAAAAAGATCAAATTAATTTGAAGTTTTGTAATGAATTAATCACATCGACATTTGATCTGAAAAAGCATTTTTCGCTCAATTAATCATTTTTTAGCAGGAACGCCTCTTCACGGTGTTCTAAGCATTATTAGCGTTACTTAGTATTATTAGCATTAATTAGCATTATTAGTATTTTCAAATATCAGACCTACAAGCTCATAGCGTGCCACGGAGTGGCACGCTATGAGCTTGTAGGTCTGATATTTTTGAAAATGGTGAAAATGTGGCGCAAATCTTATTCTTATTCTTACTGAATTATTTTTCAGTTAAGAATGGGTTAAAACAGATCGATATATAGTGTATCGATGAGCGAGTTTTCTTAAATTAAATTTCCCATCATCCACTGGGTTAACTAGAGCCATTTGATTGGCGTGTATTGTCCGTAGATCATCATACAAAGATCATAATCCCATTACTATTGACATGCACTGGAACTCCAGCTTGAAATCCGGTCAGTGAAAAAGGTTCTGTCGTACAAAATCTACATTTTATTTCAATTTTAGTGCTTCAGGGAACACTGAGCCTGTGTGGTTCGTCTGTCTGTTCTTCTCCCTCACTTATTTTTTATTGTTTACTATTATCATATATATTTTACCTCTTCAAATAACGCAGCATTTTTAGGACTGCTACATGAGTGTGCTCATGCACCTGTTTCGCAGGTTTCTCTCTGGAGTAATAAATAGTCTTGCTGGTGCTGCTGCTGCAACATTTATGCAACGCTGCGAGTCTCATGCCCGTGGGTGCGCACGATATGCACATTTTTCAGTGCAAAAACTCCTCTAGTCCTGAAACCGTGTGTGTAAAGTAATACTGTATGCATGTCGGTCAGTCAGTCAGTCTCTCTGTCTGCTCTCGGAAACCACTGAACCAATAATCCCATGCATAACATTATAAACCTTACCCATTCTGTAGGTAGTATCGTCAATTTGTATAGAACGATTTAAGTCATAATACATCCTGCACATTTCCGCTCATGCATTTTCTTCAAACCACTAGTGTTTTGCTACTACTGCATGTAGTCTACAGTTACATTCCAATATGCACCGGTAATTTTGCGGCCCTACAAACAAACATGAACGCAACATCCTTCAAACCCAACTATAATTGAATCAGACATTGAGAGAGAGGCCTCTTAAGAATGCAGCGACAAATCCAATTTCTTTTATCTTATCTACAGAGGGGGGCGCAAAAGCAATATTTTCCCACCGCTAAATTAGGTACACACACACCGTCTTGCTGGGAGACGTTTGACATGAGTGTCAAACTGGTTGTTGACGTTTGTTATTTGCTTGCTTCTTGGCTTCTAAACGTGGTGAGAGAGTATTCCTTATGAGAAAAACATACAGTATACCGCTATCGTGAATGCAGCATTACATGAACAACATGTTTAGGCACTTCTGCGCTGCCCTTGTATGTTTGACCGTTTTGTTTCCCAAATCCAGCCAAGAAATCTTGAGTTTTGGGGTCTGAGGGGATATAATGTGCTCAAATGGTGGTCCGCGGCTGAAATTCTGAATAAATATTGGGGCACTGGTATCAAAATTTAAGGTTGTAAAACTTGGAGTATAGGCAACTCTGCCTGGTGAAGATACAGTATTTGCTCCGTGAAGAAAACCTTTATAGTTTTCTTTTACATTTAATTCTTATCTCCTCCCTGTCCCTCTCGGTCCCTCTAACTCTTTCTGTCTCTCTCATTGTTCTATCTTCTCTCTCTGCCCAGGTTTCTCCTGTTTTTCTCTCTTTCGGTCTCACCGTTCCCTTTCTCTCTCCCGCCCCGTAAAAAATCTGAATCTGTTTATGCTTGCTTCTTGCTCCAGGGCCGGATGTAACATTTCCCAATTGGGGGGGGGGGGGGGGGATTAGGCAAGTAAGCATCAATAACATCAGTTGTTGTTGAAGTTGCAACAGACACGCAGCATGCATAAAGCTAAAGGTCTGACTTAGAGAGTTTTCTGTTTTCAATGATGAAATGCTGTTGGTTTGGTGATGTGACAATTGTAGTTAGTTAGTAGCAGTGGTAGTGTTATAAGTGTTATAAGCATAATTATAAGCACTATAATTTGAAATATCTTTGAAATTTGGGTTGTTTTGCATGCCATCATGTTTGGTGGGGCAGTCAGGGCATTTGGTGGGGGGGATCATTGCCCCCCATGCCCAAGCCTAGATCCACCCCTGCTTCTCTTTCCTCTTCTATATACACCTGCCGTGTCCTGCTTCTCTCTCTCTTCATCTCTCCTCTCTAATGGTTTCTGTGCCCCCATACCAAGCGCTTTGAATTGCCTTTTGCATGCATGTGCTCCACAAATCCTCCCATCTCGTATCTTGACTCTCCCATCTGTCCCCAACTCCCCAAAGCCCCTTCTTCTTACTCTTCTCCCCACATCTCCTCTCCCTCTTCTCCCTGCCCCCCTCCTCTTACCCAGTCCATACTTCTCTTTCTGCCCTTCTTGCCCCCCTCTCCTCTCCCCTCCCCTCTCACATCTCTCCTTCCCACCTCTCCCCCCCTCTTCTCCCCTTTCACTTGCCGCGGCCCACCCTGCTCACAAGTTCTTAATGGTACATGCCGTTATTGAGCCGGGGGTCTGTAAAGAGGGGAGAGAGGGTGTGTGTGTGTGTATGGGGGGCAAATGGGGGGGTCCGTGTGCCCCAGCAAAGAGGCTACTTTAGCCCCCCTCTCCCCTCTTTCACATAAACACATTGACGGGTGCCTCTCTCCGTGCGAGAGAGAGACAGAGAGAGCCCCTGCACGCCGCTAACCCGCCACAGCGCCAGTGCCTGTTTCTGTGTGAAACGGCCAAGCTGTGGATATATAGAGGCGGCAAGGGAGAGGGAGGGAGGGAGAGAGAGAGAGAGAGAGAGGGAGAGAGAGAGAGAGAGAGAGGGTCAGCGTATAGAGAGGAGGAGGAGGAGAGAGGGAACCGCGGAGGAAAAACACATACATCGCTGCTGCCTGCTAGTGTGACATCTCCTCTCACGCGTCCGTTCCAGCGCGTGAGCGAGCGCGACAAGAAGGGGAATAAAAGGGAGCCGGGAGCTGTGCTGTTTTTTTTTCTTATCCTTTCACTCCATCCCCCCCTCATTTTCTCCTCTTATTTTTCGGTCCATCATCATCATCATCATCATCATCATCCTTCCCCAAAGGCTTTTTGAATAACGCGTGTCAGCTGGCATGGACGGCAGCAGCAGCATAAAATAAAGGGATGCTTTGAATGCTGCCTCCTGTTTTTTTTTTGGAGGGGAGGTTCTTTTCCTTTTTTTTCTCCTCCTCCCACGACAAGGGACCAAAGGAGGAGGGAGAGAGAGAGCGAGAGGCGACGGGGCAAAACGCAAAGCGGAGAGACAGACAGAGGCACACAGACAAAAAGCAGTGTGTGTGTGTGCTCCTTACACTATACGATGAATGGGGGAGATCATCCTCCTGCCTGCCGCATGGAACTGGAAATAGCAGTTTTTTGGACAACAGAAGTCTCTGAATGAGGTAAGAGCAGCAAAAACGCACACACAAACACACATGCTATAACGTAGTATGTTTTCCCATCCTCTTCCTTCTCATCATCATCTCTCTCCTGTATGCCGATGTGTGCCTGGATGGAGTCTACAGGTTCGGCGAGAGAGGGGGGAAAAACAGGGATGTGATGAGAGGGGCGACGTGCACGCTCCCACACACACACGCACACACAGACATGCACGTGCACACACACACAGAAACAAAGAAACAAACACTTCTTCTCTCCTTGACAAATAAGACGAACCGATTTCCGTGCTGATCAGGTTGTCGGAAGGAAGGAAGGAGGCCGGGAAGATTCATGTCATCTTTGTGACCACCTTGTGGTCACAAAGGTGTGTGTGTGTGTGTGTGTGTGTGTGTGTGTGTGTGTGTGTGTGTGTGTGTGTGTGTGTGTGTGTGTGTGTGTGTGTGTGTGTGTGTGTGCATGCATGGCAGCAGCCACGGTGTTGGAAGTGCTGAATCTATGCGTTGTTGTTGCATGCATGCATGTATGCCTGCCTGCCGCAGAGAGAGAGGCAGCAGAAGCAGCAGATGCATCGGGACTCGAGGGGTGATGGTGATGAGGTGCCATCGCTTTTTCTCCCTCTCTCTCTCTTAAAGGCAGGACGACCGATAATCCATCCTGATGAGTTTCAGTAGTTGCGGGTCGCTGGCATGCTGAGATAGCAGAAACGACCTGGTCTTTCCTTTATATAGCCGTGACCTCTTAGCCCATGGGTTTTCAACCTTTTTTTGATTCTAGGGCCCATTACTTATTCATCATTTGAGCCACAGACCACACAGACCCCACAACTAAAGATTTATTTTTGCTTTTGTCCACAACACCATACCAGGCTGGATTTGGGGAAACAAAACATGCAAACATACAGATCAAAAAATGACCATTAATCTTCTACATTCTCTAGTTGTGTAGACTTGGGTTAATTGAGTGTAAAAATGTAAAAATGAAACCAAATGGACCCGCAAGGGTCCATTTGGTTTCATTTTTTACGCTCTCATGGAGTTACACCTGGTTAACCAACTTTCCATCATTTAGCTGGGGACCACTTGGAACCCTCTCAAGGACCACTGATGGTCCCCGGACCACCGGTTGAAAAGCCTCCTGGCTGTGCCGCATGACAACGGACCCTATAAAAGAGCGCTTGTTTGTTCTATGTTTGATCGGTCGGTAAATACGAATCTACCTGCATATGGAACACTATGGAACAATGCACTTCGTTTCTTGTATGCATTAGAATCTAGACTTTCTAGTCTTTCTCAGGGAAATTGGGAGACAATAAACCAAACATATGTGACCAATTCTACCTGAGGTTGAGTCATTGGGTAAAATACTAAGGGCTCCATTTTCATTACATGCTAAACGCCTTATCCCAAATCCCTTATTTTGTTTTTACTATTTTGAAAAACTTTTTGGAATATTTCAACAATGTCAATCTATTAACATGTTGTGAGCTTCTAGGCTGGCCATTTGAACTACTGAAAATGTTTTTTTAATGGTTTAAAAAGGCAAAGAAGTTAAGGGATAATGGGTTTAGCGGTGAAGAAAATGGAGCCCTAACTGCTCATGAGAGGAGAAAAAATGATTTTATTTTATTTTATTTTTATGCAAAATGAGTTAATGGTGCACACATTCAGACTCTTCACATACTAGAGCATGTCTGAAATGAATGTCAGAGCTGAATTTGACATGTAAATAAATATGAAATAAATACTTTCACATGACATGATAAAAGTAACAAAACTGAAAAAAAAAAATCCCTCACTGACTCAACCTTGTCGTGCTGGGTCACATATAGTAGCAGCATGGAATGACGGACTCGCAGGCACGCAGGTGCGCGCGCACACACACACACACACACACACACACACACACACACACACACACACACACAGACCTGTGCAGTGACATCACCGCCCCGGTTCCAGAAGTGTTTTCCCCATTCATTTTTCTCATAGACTTTTCGAAAATAATTTATATAAAAGCTATTACAACGCAGACAAAGCCAACACGGGTCGTGACAAATCATGACGACACACACAATCTTTTGGGACAATCAAATAATTTCTAAGATGACAAACGGAACAAAAAGTGTTGTTGTTGCGTGTGGCCAGGACAGCAGCACACACACACACACACACACACTCTGTCAACAATCAGTGTCTAACTCCCTCTGTCTCTCCCCCACTCAGAGTATACGCCCAGCTGGCACCTGCAGCAGGTTCTCCCAATTACTCATGCTCCTCCTCCTGCAATAAAGCCAGCCAGCTCAGTCTGAGGGCAGACACAGACCCAGCAACAACTCTACAGCTTCTGTTAGCCTTTTGTTGTTTCAGTTCTCTTTAGTTTAGTTTGTTATTTCTGTTTGGCCTGGAGATGGCCGGCAGCTTTGTTTTCGTTAGACCTTTTTACTTTTGAGTTTAGGATTAATTTGTTAAGTTAGGGGAGGGGTCGGGCCCGGCTTCGACGTCCCTATAGGGGGTGGCCTGGGCCCCCCCTCCTTTTGTTCCTTTGGCATCTCCAGGTCTCCCTTTGTTCTTCTCATTTGTTTGGTAATGTATTCGAGTAAATGTAATATATTACAGTAATTAGATTACTTCTTAGTATTCAACTAGTACCAGCTCAACCAGCTATGCTGCACTTGTACTGAATGTAATCAAATACTTTTGGGAAATAAAATCCTTAAAACTTGCTACTTTGTTGATGTCCTTCTCTTATGTCACGGTTTCCATTTGAGCCAATATAACTTTGTTACCTTATTATTTGGAAACTGTAACATAATGGGGGCTCGTCAAAACTAAGCATTTAAGTACTTTTCCTAACTTTGAAATTAATTAACTCTTTTGGTGTGCACATTTGAGATTTTTTGTAAGGTTTGGATTTATTTTGTCCACCTTAATTGATTGAATTGATTTACTTTAGGCTCTCTTTTCTTGCAAAGTATTTTCAGTAGTATTAATTAGCTTAATTATACTCAGGTTCTGAAATTGATTACTTGCATTGTTAAGCCTTTAGTTTGTGCACACCCCTAATTAGGACATCACTTAATTGAGAACTGGTTTGAGCAGTAGGGCTTTTGTTCTTGCTGGTCTGTGTCTCATCGATTGGCTTTTGCCTTAGTGTATATTTTTGCGAGCGTTTTTGTAGTGCTTTTGTAGTACTTTTGTGGCCTTAAGCCTTTAATTGCTTTTGCAATTTGTCCCTTTTTGCGCTCGTTTTTTCCGCTTTGCGGTAAAGTTTCTATACTTAGGTAAGCCATTTAGTTTTTCAAAATGGATTTCAATTTGGAGGATTTTGTTAAGCAGCCTTCCCTTGAGGTTTTCCATAAGTGTACAAAGGACAACTTAATTGATATTGCTGATCACTACAATATTAAGGTCTTGAGCACTAAAGCTAAAAAGACAATGAAAGCTGAGTTATGGGTGGGCTTGTTTAACCAAGGCATTTTGCCTGACCCAGGTATGGCCGCCTCCCCGGCCAAACCAGTAGATCCTGCTAGTGTTTCTTCACCTGCTAAATCAGACAATTCTGAAGTCAGGAGGCTAGAATTGGAGCTAGAGTTGCGCCGCATAGAGTTGCAGGACAAGGACAACGAACGGGCAGCCAAGCTTAAAGAGCAGGAGCTAAAACTTAAAGCTGAAATGAGGAAAATGGAGTTGGAGGAGCAAACCAAACGAGAAATAGGTTTGAGAGAATTAGAACTTAAACAGGCCTCTCCTTCTCACGTCAGTGTTGCACAACCTGAATTTGATGTTAAGTGCATCCGCATGATTCCTCCATTTAATGGTAAAGATGTCGACAAGTACTTCACTCTGTTTGAACGTACTGCCGACACCTTGAAATGGCCCAGAAAAGTCTGGCCATTATTGTTGCAATGTGTGCTAACTGGGAAAGCCCAGGAGGCATACGCCTCGTTATCACCTGATGACTCTCTTGATTATGATAAGGTTAAAGCTGCAGTACTCAGGTCCTTCGAGTTGGTTCCAGAAGCCTATAGGCAGAAGTTCCGCAGGTTTAAAAAATCTGATAGTCATACTTTTGCTGAGTTTGGCAGAGAAAAGGAGGCTTTATTTGACCGTTGGTGTCAGTCATCCAAGGTCACTGACTTTAATCAGCTGCGTGAGCTTGTCTTGCTCGAGGAGTTTAAGAACTGCCTCCCAGATAGGATTGCAACCTATGTTAATGAGCAGAAAGCCACCACTCTTTCAGCTGCTACTGTCCTTGCGGATGAGTTTGTGCTCATTCACAAAGACAGTTTTGAGAAGAATGTGTCTTCAGAGCACAATTCCAACCCTCCATGGCGCAAATCTAACCACCAGTCCCACTCAGACAAATCTAACAATTCTCAATCGGACTCAGCAAAACCTTTTGCTAAACGGGTGGGTGAGGAGAAGTTATATTTTGTGCGTCATCATGATTTGTCATGACCCGAGTTGGCTTTGTTTGTGGCGAAATTGTCTTTACATAAATTATTTTCGAAAAGTCTATGAGAAAAATGAATGGGGAAAACACTTCCGGAACCAGGTCATTGACGGCACTGCGCAGGTGTATTGTATGCACGCAAGCACACAGTATAGTAGTAGAAAGGAAGCACGCACACACAAACAGCAGAACAACTGAAACTGCTTGTACTGTTGCCCTGCATGCATGGCCGTCTCTAGGGAAGGTCCTTCTCTTTTCACCTTTCCAGACAAGAGAATAACAACTGGTCCAGAGAAGTGCAACAAAATGGGGCACTACGCGCTGCATGGCTAGAAGGAAAAAAGGAAGGCTTGAGTTGAAGTTAAGTAGGCTGTACACTGGCCTTTCTGACAGCTAGCATGGAGCACCCACCCCCTCCACCTCCACCTGTGCTCCAGGGAAAAGATGCAGTGTAGTGAACAGCTTTACGCGCTTGACCAACACAGGTGGCTGAGTGTCCTTAAGAGTCAAGAGGACAGGATACCAGCAGCTAGCTATAGTGCTCCTGAATTCTTAGGAAAACAATAGGACGTTGTATTGTACCATCCTGCAGCATTTCACATTCCATACAGACAATAGCAGAATGTTTAAGGGATGGTAACGCTAATTACAATGTGCAGGGCATTGCTCAATAACAGGCACGCACGCACGCACGCACACACACACACACACACACGCACGCACACACACACACACACAGGGCCGGATCTAGGCACGGGGGTGCAATGCCCCCCTAAATGCCCCGACTGCCCCACCAAACATGATGGCATGCAAACAACCCACATTTCAAAGATATTTCAAATTATAGTGCTAATAATGAAAATGATTTGCAACACTATGCTACTAACTACAATTGTGGCACCACTAAACAGCATTTCATCATTGAAAACAGAAAACTATCTGAGTCAGACCTTTAGCTTTATTAATGCTGCGTGTCTGTTGCAACTTCAACAACAACTGATGTTATTGTTATTATTATTATTACTTGACCAATACAAGTCCTGTAACTAAAAATGGTATGGGTGCGACTTCATGAAGCCATTTCCGGCTGCCCTCCCAATTGGGAAATGTTACATCCGGGCCTGCACACACGCACACACACGTGCACACACACACACACGTGCACACCTTGGTAAATCCCTCTACAATGCGAGTCAGAGGTATAGCGAAGGAAAGAGGGAACGATAGAGAGAGAGAGAGAGAGAGAGAGAGAGAGGGAGAGAGGGTATAAGAATGATGAGGAGGAATAACTCTATTACAGAGAGTGTTAAAGCTTCGTTGTAAATCATATTGGGACCATTCTTCAGCCGTAGTATACTTTAGCGCTATTGACAGAAACTCACAGTGGTGTTAATGGAAAATGCTGCTCAGTGCAGTGACCAAGTGTCTGGGCCTCACTCCCAACTCCTTGTGCTCATGTGGTTCTGTCAGAGGCAAGGCACATCAAGCCCCGTGTCTCACCACCACACTCACGCCAAAATACACACTCACGTCCATCATGACATCAGTCACGACCGTACCCTAGAACACTGACCGCATGGGCGACTTTGTTTTTGCAATTTTCATGATGTCTGAGGTGGGTGGATCTTTCAGTATGCTTCATGATGATGATGATGATGCTCAATGACATGGTCAGTGACGTCCCAGACAGTACCACATCACTGTTTTTTTTTATTATGTAATTGCCTGGCATTACCTGTACTTTCCCAAATACCATGTAACTAACTACTGGGTAATTTCCAACTACTTCTCCAAGTAACCACTGGGTCGTGTCTTAGGAATGTGAAAAACAATATGGATGTTTTTCACCATTTTTGTATAACAAAAAAAGTGGTTAAAAGGGAGGACCTCCATAAATGAAAAATAAATAATAATAAATAAATAAATAAGCAGTTTGCTACTAGATTCTGCCTGGGATAAATATGTATAAAATATGCAGGTACACAGTACGTTTCCTTCCATCCCCCATGTAGCTGAGCAGACTATCTTTGACTTCATGCACGGTGATGGCAGGGGCGGATCTAGGCATGGGCATGGGGGCGCAATGCCCTCCTAATTGCCCTAACCGCCCACCAAACATGATGGCATGCAAACAACCCAAATTTCAAAGATATTTCAAATTAAAATGATATGAAACACTACTACTGCTACTTACCAACTACAGCTGTAGCACCACTAAACCAACAGCATTTCACCTATGAAAACAGAAAACTCTTTGAGCCAGACCTTTAGCTTTATGCATGCTGCGTGTCTGTTGCAACTTCAAAAACAACTGATGTTATTATTGATGCTTTACTTGCCTAATATAAGTCCCTGTAAAGGCCTATTCAGAGATGGATTTTCGGTGCCCACCACGACCACCACAACCACCGTTTCCTACAATATGACGTCATACCACCGCAACCACCCCACTTTCCAGCCCTCCTCTCGGATTTTACTAACCACCGCACCGCACCGGTTGCTTGTTTTTAACAGCTGGTTAAAAAAAGAAAACACCACACAACACACCACAGCGCGGCGCGGTGCTGGTAGTGGACTTTGGAATAGCGGTGGTCGCGGTGCTCTGAGCGGTGCTCGCGGTGGCCACCGAAATTCTAGACTCTGAATGAGCCTTAAGTCCTGTAACCGAAAATGGTATGGTATACCATTTTTGGCTGCCCCCCCCCCCCCATTTGGGAAATGTTACATCCGCCCTGGGCGCTGGTATTACCGGCATACAATCTCACAGCCTGTTATATCGCAGGCACCGGCACAACTCCGTAAATTGTCTTGGGCACAACAGTAAATCGCTTATTCTGCTCAGGCTCCTCTCATCAAACCATACAATATTTATGGTCATCTATTCCACGGTGTATGTATACATCTGAGGGCAGCAGCAGCAGCAGCAGCACCTGGCGCCTGTTCCTCAGCCCCCGTCTCGCTGCTATAGCATGTGCAGCAGGCAGGCCCCGACAGTAGCTGCTCCCACCCAGCTGTTTGTCACATGGGTGTTAGCCAGATTCTATATTGCTTGCATTCTCTGAGCCTGCTGCATGCATACTGTATATACAGTATAGACTGTATGTATAATGTATATATAGCTTGTGTGCTGCTCACAGTCCAGCAGTGTCAGCAAATAGCTGCCAGATATCATCTACGGAGTGGGCGAGGAAAGACCTGTCATTTTATTTCTGTGTGTCACTGGTAGCCCCCGAGGTTTAGCCTGTCCTATAGGACACACACAGTACACAAAGCGCTGATGGCGTGAAATAACATAACACTGTGTTGACGACAGCCATAGCTCTGCTCCAGATAGACTCGACCATAACCCTGCACTGTTAGAAATAGAATTATAATGGCACACAAGAGATTGTTATTAACAGAGAACAAAACAGATGGATGAATGAATAGAAATGTATACAACACGAAATAAATCCCATGTTGCGCAGGAGCGTCTTTTGGTGTTCTGACTGAGCATTATGTTGCACTTGGTACTGGTAGTTATATCTGCTATTTTAGGAGAAATTGTGGAAATGTCATGCAAATCTATCTCTGAATAGTTTGTCTTGGTGAATGACCTCAAATATTTTGCTTCTGAGGGCATCCCTGTAACGACATATCATCTTCAGATGGGGGTGATATACAGATGATCGTGGGGGTCCTTGACATGAAATAGTAAGGACCACATGTTGTAGACCAGTTCATCATTATCATTAATCCTCAAATATTTTTGGAAAAGGATCTCGTGTCAAAATTTACGGTAGCACATTGTGTAAATACAGGCTGCATGTTGTCGAAGCATAGAATTACTGTAATTCTACAACGCAGTAGCAACAGTACAGTATATATAGGGAGCGTCATTGCATATGCACTCTCTGACATGAAAGAGGGGAGGGATTAACCGAGGCTGAGCGCAGAATGTTGTGAGAAGTATCGACAGGGTTTTTTTTGCCGGGCTTTGAACAGCCGCTGCCGGTATGTGGGTCGCTTTTAAGGAGTTTCGGCATTGACACATTTTGTTTAACTCTCCTGGTGCTGTTTGATGTATTGTTGGTGCATGCACCGTGAGGGGAAATGATTTATCCAGCCTGGAGAAACACAGAGGCACCTCAGGAGAATAGTAGTGCAACATGACCTTCTGAACTGTACTGTAGGCTGGGGGAAGTACTTGTATATATGTGATTGCATGAAGTGATCATGGACTAGTATTGTCTTTAGAGTGTCTTGTGAGTGACAACATGATTAATGGGGTCTCTCCTGTAGGGAAAAGTCCATGACTCGTGTATTAGCCATGGATTGAGATCTACTGTAGTGTCACCATAGTCTGTTTATGCAACCAAGGATTACATGCATTATACAAGACATTTTCTTGCTGCTTGTCCCTCTCTGGGACAAGCAGCAGTGTAGAAAACAGAACTCTGAAACTCCTTTATTGCTCCTTTATTGCAGCTACTGTACAGTTGCTTTAATGCGGAAGCAGGCCTGCTTTGCTCTAGTTCATTTGTATCTGGGTTGGAGTAACAGTGTTGAATCCTGATCACTTCATCTAGAAACCATGCATATACCAGGGGCGGATCTAGGCATGGGCACGGAGGGGGCAATGCCCCACTAAATGCCCAGTCTGCCCCACCAAACACGATGGCATGCAAAACAAGCCAAGATATTTCAAATTAAAGTGCCTATAATTAAAATGATTTGAAACACTACTACTGCTACTAACTACAGTTGTGGCACCACTAAACCAACAGCATTTCATCATTAAAAACAGAAAACTCTCTGAGTCAGACCTTTACCTTTATGCATGCTGCGTGTCTGTTGCAATTTTAACAACAACTGATGTTATTATTGATGCTTAATTGCCTAATAAAAGTCCTGTAACCAAAAATGGTATGGATGCGGCTTCATCGCCCGTGGCGCAAGGCGACACAGGCGATGAAGCCGCCCCATAACTTTTTCTCTTGCCTCCCCCAATTGGGAAATTTTACATCCGCCCCTCCCAGAAACCATGCATATACAATGGATGTATTGAAATACATAACTTGAGTAATAATAAATAAAATCGAATAAAACGTACGGTACATATTTCAGTGAAGAAAAACCCATTCAATCCATCCATTTATTTCGCAGACTCTTAGAATAGATATTGAATAGATGGTTTTCAACCATTTTCATATCAAGGTCCAATATCTATTCTGCCTTTTGCCATTCACAGAGATTTTAGCCTCTAATCGTAAAATGGTAGTTTTATATAGAACATTCAAGGCGTTTCACATTACATTCACCTCTTTACACGCACACACACATTCCTACAGAGATAGCAACTGGAACCATGCAAGTTACGAACCAGCACATTGAGGAGAAATTTTGGGGTTCAGTGTCAGCACATTGAGGAGAAATTTTGGGGTTCAGTGTCTTGCTCAAGGACACTGACCCAGCAGGAGTCCCCAGATTCAAACTGGCAACCTTGCAGTTACCATCCAGCCACTCTATCCCCCATTGGTGTCATTGGATAGGCTTTTGTCCACAATTCCATGCTGTGATGACGTTGGTACAATTAGGAGAGATAACGGGTGCTGTTAAAAATAATAGTTTTGTATGTATGTAATCATGTACACTTCTTGTAAATTATGTAATGCAGATGTTTAACACTCTCCGTGCCAGCCCTTTTTCATATTTTTGGAGGTAGCCAGTGCCAGTTTTTTTCATCAAAAACTCATATTTCATATTTCGGTCCATGTTTCCCCACGGACAAGTTAGTTGGCGACACACACTTCCGGTTGCGGTTTGGTGGGTCTCTTGTTATTGTCTATCAATGGTGGATGCGGTCGCTGCTAGCTGCTGTTAGCATGGGGATCGAATTAAACCGGCGCCGGTAACTACGTCACGTACAGTAGCGTTAACGTCAGCGGCATCAGTTGTTACTGTAAATCATAATGATAACGGGAGACGTAGATCTATTTCAATGGCATGAAAACTGTTAACATATTGAGTGTCTGTGACGGTCTGTGTTTATGAGACCACTTTGCTAACACGGACTCACAACGGCACAGATTGTGTTAACAATAATTTAACTATCGAGAGCCGAACAAGACACATTAGGGTCAATTTGGTTTAATTTTCGCAGAGCTAATTTAGTTACTTTCCATGATTTAACCTGGGAACCACTTGGAACCGCCTCAAGCACCAACTGGTGGTCCCCGGACCACTAGTTGAAAACCACTGGTTTAGATGATTATGTAAAAAGCAGTATATGTCAAACTGATGATGAAGTGCCCCTTATACATCAAAATAGAATTCATACATTCTACTACTTTGGCACAGTGACATGAACATTACTCATATAGCTTAGTGTTTGTTTTTGTCGGCACTGAGGAAATGTCAACTTATTCGTCTTTTGTAATTACTGTAAAATGCTGGGAGACAAAGTGACAGCCAAGCGGCTATACAGAATGTATAAATCTAGACAGTGGTAGTGGCTCAGCATATACCCGGTTCTGGATGCATCTAAATTCAGTGAATGGGGCTAGAATTGGATGGAGGCAATTTAGAGATAACTAAAAGAAGATTAAAACAACTTAGAGGTGCTTCTTCATATTGGAATCTTATTCAGTGAATCCATTTCGACCTGTGGATTATGTCTTCTAAATTGTCTGGGGGAATAATTAAATTACCTTGGAGACCCCCAAATTCATCTGTGTATGGCTGCTGACTCGCCCATCTGAAAATATGTAGTCCCGGCGTCCTAGAAACATTCACCGCAACAGAATAATTCAAAATGCGCAGCATTTTCACAATTTTCAAAAAAAAAACAAAAAAAACAACAACAACACCACCACCACTCGGTGCCACGCTATGAACCAGTAGCTCTGTTATTGTTCAATAGCTAAAGTAAAACATAATGCATTCCCAAAATGCATTACCTATCCACCCACAATGGGTTAATCAGGATAGCAATATAAGTGCATGTTGTTCTAGATCCCCTACAATTTAATTCAGATGCTGGTGATGTCTTGGCTGAATAACTCACAGCAAATACATCACCAGCGGTAGAGTTTGAATTAAAAGCTCACACGACAAATGTTCTTTAAGCCGCTACCCTGGGCACATGCGGCTCCTTTTTTTAATAAACATATCAGAAGCAAAGTCATGGCCAAATTACGGGGGAAGAACAATCTGTTTGGCCCTTCAGTGGTATTGCGTTGCCGTAGCCTTATACAGATTACACACCATGGGGCACTTAAATTCTGTCTGGCTGCACATTAAGACAACCACCATGCTGGCTCATTAATGTCCTGCAGACACAGAGGAATTAAGTGTGTGCTATACCGCAGGCTGCTGTTGGAATGAGAGCCGTCTCTATAGCCTCTCTAACTGCCTCCTCTTCCCCTCCAGAGGACTGAGGAACATCAATAGCAGCCAGCCGCCTAGACCAAACCACTATTAACACTACAGGATGACTGAGAGGTCCAGCTGATGAGATTTGTGAGATCTTGAAGTGGATTTTCTTCGCCTATAGGAAGTTCTGAGAAAGTTCCCTTTCTGTGTCTTTTCCTGAATATGCGATTCAAGTCATAACCCTAACCATTACTAGTGAAAAATAGATCAACAAACATCATGATAGGGATAAAGAAAAACATAACAGCGACCACAGAAAACTGCATCTATCTAATCACATGTAACAAATGTAATTTACAATATGTAGGGGAAACCAGAAACACAATAGCAGACAGACTTAACCAGCATAGATATAACATAAAAATGCCAAGGAGATGTCACTAATAGTACAGCATTTTATTGGAATTGGGGCAATGGAAGTATGTGGACTAGAATGCGAACAACGTGGACAGAGGGGGAGAGGAAGTTTGCATAAAAACAATGGATTTTAAAACTTAACCCATTAAGGACGGGAATCCATATTTGGATCCTGTACAGTATGTACAGTATTCAAATATTCAATTTGTTTCCATGCTGATATATAAATAGTTAAAGATTTTCAAAAACCTTAGGTCAGGCCTAAAGATAAGTAAGATCAGTTATCTCAGACATATAGACTCTTCTTCAACAAAGATGGCAAATGCAAACATTCTCTGTATTGTACTCATACATAATGTTGTAAGATACAAAACACTGAATTCTTATACCACAAACTCAACCCGAACCATAAACATAATGTCAGCAAAAACTATGCTTAAACCTAGCCTTAACCATCGAGCATTATGCAAACAGTCGCGGCCGTTATGCAAAACGGTTGTGAATGTTATGCAAAATGGCCATTATGCAAAACAGACGTTATGTGAAACGGTTGTGACTGTTATACGAAACAGTTCCGACTGCTAAACAGACTTAGAGTTGCAACTGTTGTGCAAAATGGACTTATGTCGTGGTCGCAAATGGATTTCGCCCCGCCTGGATAAAATACCACGACATTGTTAGGCAGAGAATGTTGAAGAATGGTCATTTTTGATGTTTGCCTGTTTTGTTTCCAAAATCCAAGATCCAAAATCCAGCCTGGAATTGTGGACAAAAAACAAAAGAAATCTTTCGTTTTTTTGGGTCTGTGGGGCTAAAATGTCCTCAAATGTTGGTCTGTGGGCTCAAATGCTGAATGAATAGTGAGACCTGGTATGAAAAAGGTTGGAAACCAACTGGCCTAGAGGGACCAGCAACCTGTGGCAGCTGAATTAGCATAATATTGATTCCTTATTACCATGCGGCCCCATGGCAGGTGAGGATGTTCCTGCTCTGCGGCATGTCCCTGGCTAGAATAGTTCCAGCCAGGGCGACAAATATAACCCTTGGCTGTCAGAGGACACTTCTTCTTGCCTCTGTGACTGTGCAGTAACTTAAACTTGAACTTAACACCATTCTCAAACAGCATGAAGGCAACATTTGGCTGACCCTCACCGGGGAGTTCATTGCTTCTCTATGGCAGGGGGTTTTCAACCCTTGTCAAACCAGGGCCCACTATTTATTTAGAATTTGAACCACGGACCACCATTTGAGGACATTTTTTAGCCCCACAGACCCCCCAAACTAAATATTTCCTTTGCTTTTGTCCAAAATACCAGGCTGGATTTGGGAAACAAAACAGTCAAACATATCAAAATGACCATTAATTTTCTACATACTCTAGTTGTGTAGACTTGGGGCCAATTCACATGATGAATATTTGAACTCTTGAGAGTGTAAACATGAAACCAAATGGACCCGCAAGGGTCCATTTGGTTTCATGTTTACGCTCTCAAAGAATTACATCTGGTTAACCAACTTCCCATCATTTAGCTTTGGGACCACCTGGAACCCTCAAGGACCACCCGTGGTCCCCAGACCACTGGTTGAATGAAAATGTCAACTCTATGGAGCTGAGCTAGCAGTCCACTGCATTTTATTTCATTATTTTTTTTATTGTTGTCCCCCAATTGCCTTTTTGTTATCATAATTTCCTAGTAACACTGAGAGAATATTATCTTTTTTTTTTTCTAACTACGCGGCCATTCGATCACGGACAAGGAAACGAGGTGGGATTTAGGTTTTTTTTAAAAAGCAATATAGCAGGCAGTAATTGCTATAGTGTTGAATAGCAAGGGTCTCCCCCATCTCTCCATGTTCTTTATTAAACAGAAAATTGAGTTTCAGGTCAAGACTACAAATGAGCCCATCACAATAGAGCACTGAGACATACAGGACACAGGACAAAACTGGAGTGATGGAATTAAAACTGCAGTACTATTAAATTGAAGCTGATAATGAGCATTGCAGAGTTATCTCTCCTGAGATAAAATGGTAAAATAAATGGTATTCCAACTCCAAACTGTATTTTCTGCTGGAGAGAAGCTGGGGGAGATGTGGACACATGTTACCGAACAAACACCGACACTAGCAATACAGAAGTATAAACAAGAATTGATGCATCAATTAATTGGCAGCTGCTGTATTATTTCTGCAAAATGTGCCTGTAGCTCTCACTAAGGAGTTTGCACACGGCTGTTTTCTGACCCCTCAATGTCGCAACTCTTCTACTAGATGTCTATGGCCAATCAAAAGTTGTTGTGGCGTTGCAGAGATATGAGTTAGCCAGTCAGATTGCCGGTACAAAGCATATCCAATGGCTCAGAGGTTGACTTGCGACATAATGGGTAATAATCCTCATGCAACCTTTTGGCCAACCTCTTAGACACCGGGACCATTCGATCTCCTCCATCTCCAATCTCTCTGAGCCTGTTTACTAGGCAGCCTGCAGCTGCCAAAAATATCCACTACATTATTTGATAACAGATAATAACAGATGTGCCACCATCTGATCAGTGATGATGATGGAGTCAATCCGTCAACACCTAAAGAATGCTTTTAATTGCCTTCTGGATAATGCTGGCATTACGCTGTTGATGTGGCAGGGGACAGGGTCATTGTGTAATTAGGGAATTAATAGGGAGGTGTGTAATAGGGAGGTGTGTAGCCAAGTTTAATACTTTTTTATGATGGTCCTACGATCACAAACGGCCCCCTGCCCCCCCCTCTCTCCGGATTCCAGAGCAGCCTTCCTCCCGTATACAGCTGTCTGCTATTCTGAATAGCAGAATATGCCTAGATCCGGCCATGAATAATTTAGGGCCGGATCTAGGCATCGGGGGGGGGGGGGGGGGGGGGGGGGGGGGATGACTGCCCCACCAAACATGACGGCATGCAAACAACCCAAACGTCAAAGATATTTCAAATTAAAGTGCTTACAGTATATTTAAAATGATTTGAAACACTAGGCTACTAACTAACTACAATTGTGGCACCACTAAACCAACACCATCGCCTGTGTCGCTTCGCGCCACAGGCGATGAAGCTGCCCTCATGCTATTTCCGCCTGCCCCCCCAATTGGGAAATGCTACATTCGTCCCTGCTGCTATTCAACTACTAAATAGGAGTGAACCGCCCACCTCAGCTTTGCTGTAATAATAAACAGTTTGTTTTTGTTACATGCTTGCTGTTTATTGCTGGAATGTACTGACATGTGTTATTGCGTGTTTTCGTTCATAGTGCAGTGCATGTTCACGGTATTGTAATGCCTTTTGGCAATGGAAGAATGTCAATGTGCCAATAACGAAATTGTGTATTGTGGATTGACGGCTGGGGACATGGTTTCACGATCTATGAAGCGTGTCGCCTGTTTGTTGGGGATTAAGAAACATGGAAGACATACTTATGAATGCATGCAGGCACACAAGTCTAATCTAAGTGCATATTGTGGTGTATGGATGCCTGCACAAGTACGCTCGCTACCATATTAACAGGTTTTTACGTCTGTGCGCAAAGCATCTGGCGTTTATCCTATGTATTTTCTATGGAGATACATCAACGTGGAAGTGCACAAAGGTCCTGCAGCTAATTTACACGCTAAACACGTTAGAAAGCCTGTTTTGTGTGGAATTGTCATACTTCTGGGTATCTAGTATGCTTCACTCAGACCAGTGGCCGTTTTCACACACGTGTTAAACGTGTCTCTGTGTGTACTCGTGTATACGTGTCTGTCTGTTGCATTTTCTATGGAGAAATAGTCCTGCTGGGACTACTTGTTAAGTTGTTAGCCAATGACAAAGCTTATAGGGATTTCATGGGAGGCCTCAGGGCAGGCAGCCCCTAGAGGCGACAAGATTTTTTTTGGAGATGATCTAATAAAAGGAAGACTTCATGAAAAACAGAAAAAAATAAAAATAACGTTATTATTTTGACAGTGAAATTGCATAGAGGAGCTTTAACGCATAATGCACGCGCGCACGCGCACACGCCCACACACACACACGCCCACGCACACACTAAAGCAGCCCCAAATACTTGCATAATAGTCGAGCATGGCCTGCAGGCATGAAAACAATGAGCAAAGCGCCTGACATAGCACTTGAGATTTACCTTGTCTCCTGTCACACAGTGGCCAAACACAGGGTGGAAAAGAAAAAAAAAAAGAATCCCTTCTCCTTTCCCCACGACAACTTTCCTCAAAGCGTCGCTATTACATAATCGGACCGAACGGTAGGCTGCTATTGCCCCTATCTTTCCTTCATGGAAACAATGAGGTTATAGAGTCAAGATGGTCAACATGTTGTGCTCGATGGGGAAGGGAGGGGGGGTGTAGGGGGGGCGTCGGGGGCGAATGTAGGCATGAGCATGGGGGGGGCAATGCCCCCCTAAATGCCCTGACTGCCCCACCAAGCATGATGCATGGCATGCAAAACAACCCGAGATATTTCAAATTAAAGTGCTTATATTTAAAATGATTTGAGACACTACTACTGTAGCCTCGACACCCAGGCTTTCATTTTCATTCGCGTTGCGCGAAAACGGAAAGCCTGGACTAACCTGTTACATACAGTGGCCTTGAGGGGGGTGTCAACCTTCCGGGGTGGGCGTCGCTCTAAATGATTTGACGTAGAACAGCAGTGGACGGGCACGGGAGGGGTCGGGGATGACGACACGTTCGTGAGATCAAATCAGATCAGCTCGATCTGCCGTGTGGATCCCACGGCACCCCGCCCCCCCAAGGCCAAAATCATTGCGGGTTAGGCCAGGCTACTACTACTGCAACCAACTACACCTGTAGCACCACTAAACCAACAGCATTTCATCATTGAAAACAGAAAACTCTCTGAGTCAGACCTGTAGCTTTTTGCATGCTGCATAAAGCGGTGGTTTGCTGTAGGTACCGCAGAGAGAACACTGTATTGAAGGATGGGAAAAGCCCAGGTGATCATTTCACACAATGGCAGAGGAAGTGCTTTCTGATCGACCTCGCAAAGGGCAATTCAGACAACTGCAATTTTTTTGTCTCGGAACGTTCGCCTGCTTATATTTATCCTCTGAAGTACAAAGGGTATCCTGCTGTATTATAGCAGACCTCTACAAGCTCCCGATATGTCAAGGATGTGACGGCAGGACAGCAATGTCATTGCTATCGTTGGTCTCTGTTCAGTATCAGGGGTCTCCCTATCTCAAAACCTCTTTAAAGGGAGAATAACATGAAACATATGGGGCTAAATTTTTCGTTACATGCTAAACCCCTTATCCAAAACCCCTTATCACTTTTTTTTACTATTTTTAAAAACTTTTGGGAATAGTTCAATGTGCCAATCTATTGACACGTTGTGAGCATGTAGACTGGCCATTTGAACTACTGAAAAATGTTTTTTTTAATAGTTTGAAAAGGCCAAAGAATTAACAGGGCTTGACACTAACACTTGCCCACTTGCCCGGGGCAAGTAAAAAAATGGTGGGGCAAGTGAAGACTGCTACCTGGTTGCCCGATCGGGCAAGTGTGCAACATAGTGCACTATAACACAACACAAGATAAATTTGTCTTGAAGGCAGTCATTGCACTCTGCCTCTGTGTCTTTCCCTGCTTTCTAGCTATCCACAATTCCAGGCTGGATTTGGGAAACAAAACAGGCAAATTAACATACACATCAAAATGACCTAATCTTCTACATTCTCTAGATGTGTAGACCTGGGCTAGTTGACATGATGAATTTTAACTCTTGAGAGCGTAAAAATGAAAACAAATGGACCCGCAAGGTGATGTATTGTTATTATACAATGCACCCTGCTTTGTGTAATTCCTCCTCTTCTTCAGTCTTCAGTTCCAAATTTGCATTTCCACTTTGTTTATAATGTCCACTATTGTTGAAAAAAGCCTGGTCTTTATCTAGCATCATTATTATAATGACTCTATACAATATCCTGCATATCAGCGCCTCCCACCACCTCAGGACATTGTGGTACTGCAGCTAAACTGTCCACAAAGAAATGAAAAACAATTTTAAGGATCCATGTTATTTGTGCTTTAATAGTAAACATAAAATACAGTTTCGAGTCAGGATTATAATTTCCATTTGGGAGAGAGAGAAGCCACACAGGATGGAAAGGTCAAATGATACTGTAAGCGATAAAACAGCATTGGAACGAGACTGATGAATCTCTCTCTGTTAAGTATGGATCAACCTGGGAAAAAAATCGGAAAAAAGTATTATGGACATAAAAATAATGAAGTCTGTGTGCTCGACGAGGGTTGGACTGAATAGCTGAATTCCTACAATGACCATAACACACTGCTACTCCTTCGTGGGGGTGCGACTTATATAGTCCAGGAAAGACAGCAGTGGCTCAGCGGTAGAGTCACCACAAGGTTGCCGGTTCGATCCCAGGCTCCCGCAGAGTTAGTGTCGAAGTGTCCTTGAGCAAGACACTGAACACATAATTGCTCTTGATGTGCTAGTAGGTGCCTTGCATGGTTTCCACTGCCATCAGTGTATCAATGTGTGTGTGAATGGGTGAATGTGATGCACAAGTTATGTGAAGCGCCTTGGATGAAGGCGCTATATAAATGCACCATTTACCATTTACGAAGATGTGAGGCCACAAATGTTGGTCATGAAACATGGCGTCATGAGCAAAAATATCTAAAAACACACACAGGGTATTACTAACACAGAAAACCCCCAGAAAATTGTTCCTCAACCTCATTAAAATACGATCTGCTTGCGGAAGAAGGGGTGACATAGCCCTTCAAGCATCAGAAATGTCAATCGCATTACACAACAATAAGCCCCGGTTTGGTGCTGGCGCAGAGCGCATCTCTCAATTTCTCTGCAGAGCAAATCCTGGGGGCTTTGTCACGGAATCCCCCGGGATTTAATGAGTAGCCTACTGAGCGCCCATCTATTCCATGGCGGAAGTGAAAATATATACTGGTATACTGTACTGAAACATAAAAACAGCCTGGAATTACTGGAGTAAAAGTACAAAAGTAGTGAATTCAAGATGCAACAAAATTAGAAAGTACTGTGCAGAATGTCTCATTTTAGGTTTTCAGATGTACAGTATAAAGAAGATGTAGGTCATGGGTGGCTTATTGTCAGTACACCAGGGAAGGATTATAATTCATTTTTAACTCCTCCTCCTGTACCTGTCCAAATACTTCCTTAATTCTTTGTACGCCGTTCTCGAGCTGCTTAGAATCCTCCCGCCGGTCACGCGGACAGCGCGTATCACAACGAAATGTAGATTTCATTCTTTAATCCAACAATTAGTCCGAGCGCATCGTCTGATGATGATCCCGTTGCTCACTTTCATTTGGGACAGAATTGGCGACAACTTTTTTTTTTTTGTCCCATTCACATTCATTCAATCCAATGCATTCAAACGGCTCTCCTCCGGTTTGCCCCCTGAATGTCGTGAGCGCATGGGTAAAGCAGCCAGGGCTACACTGCTCTTCCTGACTTGTGACCCGGATGTTTTTGCTCAGATCGTCAGACGAGAGGTCAGCCAAGACAACAGAAACAGCATGACAGAAACAGCACATCCTGTTTAGGAGATCTGAGCTTCAAAATAAGGGTTTTTTACCGATCGAACTGGTTTGAGCCGTGGCAATGGGGAGAAAACAAAGTCCACTCTCACAACACCAGAGAGAGTTCAACAAACCATGTAAAACCAAGGGCGGATGTAATATTTCCCGATTGGGGGGGCAGGAGAAAATGGTATGGGTACGGTTTCATTGCCCATGTCACTTCCCATGAAGCCGAACCCATACCATTTTCGGTTATAGGAGTTTTATTAGGCAAGTAAAGCATCAATAATAACATCAGTTGTTGTTGAAGTTGCAACAGAGACGCAGCATGCATAAAGTTAAAGGACTGACTCAGAGAGTTTTCTGTTTTCAATGATGAAATCCTGTTGGTTTAGTGGTGACACAGCTGTAGTTAGTGGTAGTTGTTTCAAATCATTTAAAATATAAGCACTTTAATTTAAAATGTCTTGGGTTGTTTTGCATGCCATCATGCTTGGTGGGGCAGACTGCCCCCCACACCCCCATGCCCATGCCTAGATCCTCCCCTGTGTACAACCAAGATTCACCACAAACAAGGGACTTAATTATTTTACCACCTATCCCACCACAATTTGGGCTGCGCTACCAACAGTCATTAAGACATGCAAATCCCTAGACTCCTTCAAAGTGCACCTACAAACGCCTGCAATGCTTAACTGGCCACAATGTTTCGCCCACCCACCACCCTTTTCCTCCTCCTTGTATATTTTTCTTTTCCTTTTTACCTCTACTAGGATTTGCTGCTTCTGGCCCTACAGAAGTGAATATTTGTGTAATTGTTTGATGCAATGTACAAGATGGACCCTCAATGGTCTGTAACTGAGTAACTGAGTGTACAAATGGAACCAAATGGACCCTCTCATGCCGAGTTAAATTAACATTGATTTTACAATATAAATTGGGAATCCCACTGCCATAGAGCCAGAAAAATATTCTCTTGGGGAGTGGGTCCCTTGCGGTATCTTTTCAAATAAGGGTCCACGGTTTAATAATGTCAACAATGTCAGTTTAAATGTCAATTTGGAGGTCCTTGACATGAAAACCTTTGGTAACGGAAGAACATGTATAAACATTATTTGGAGATTAAGCTCATAGCCTCTCATACCACCCTCCGCCGGTAAAGTGGATTGCAATTATAAAAGTGGTTTTGTAATGGGCTTTTTACTCTAGTGTGTGTACATTGACTCTTTTTGTCTGTGACACATGTAACGTGAAAAGTTCAAGCTGAAGTGCAAGGCATTAGTGTCCGTAATGGGAAATTAAGCCCACTGAAAGGCACATAATAACCGTGCAATCATAGTAAGAGATTACGGAAATGTGTGTAGCATTAAGGAAAAAAAAACAGACACACAATGAGAGTTGACGCAGCTGACCATGCAAGTGACAGATGTGGCAGTCGAGTCAATATTGTTGCAATGAAGCAATTAGGTGACATCTTTTCATTTCTCACTGGAAGGTGGTGCCAAAGTGCAGTATGGCTCTATACCATCAGGAATCAAGCCAAATGCTATTCTTTTCCCGCATACTGGCAGCAGAGCCAGAGTACAGACAGAGTTGCGACATTGAGGAGGCAGAAAACCTGGTCACATGGCTGCTTGGTTGTCCCTTTTCAATAGAAGTCGTAGAACAGTGTAGACCCATGCATGCATGAAGAGAATTGCCGTAACTGCCGGAAAAAAAAAATCTAAAATCAAACAGGTACTTCCTTTCCTCACTCATTTGCTATTTTAGTTTGATAATATCACAATTTAATACAAAAAAACTATACGTTAAACTATATGTTAACTATACATTAACCCCATACATGTTTTTAATGTTATACTATGTGGTAAATACTACCATATTAGGGTAGGGTGGTTTTAAAAGAAAAAGCATTCTCCTCCTCCTCCTTTAAAAATGAATTTAAAAACAACTCGACGTGGTTGTGAATTTGACGTGATCTGCGTCAGGATGACTGGCTCTGACAGACTGGAAAATCCACCATTGATTTAATGTCAAAAGTAATAAAGAATGGGGTGACCTGTTGGAAGGTCTACAGCGTGCATTTATCGTCCTTTGCCCTAGGCTTTAATTAATAGTTATAAAAGAGCATTAGAGGGCTGCCAACCTGACCTGCCTGGCACTGGCATTCATTTCCTAAAGCCTCTCTTAAGAAAGTAGTGGAAGTGAGGAAAAATGTTGACTTAAGGGTAAACACCCCCCTAAACCTCAGCTAATGCTGATAAAGTAATTATATCATAAATGGGTTCTAATGCCACTGTGCCCACTGTGTGTTACTGTGGTAGACCGATTGATTTCTCTGGATTTTTTTTCCTGGTACACCCCATTGATTTCTCTGGATTTTTTTCCTGGTACACCCCGTCAATACGGTGGGAAAAAATCTTATGTTTGCGGCGCAGATTGAAACCGTAAAGTAAACGACCTATTAAAATGATTTACTATAGTCGTAATAAACCCCAGGAAATTACATGTGGCCACAAAAGATCATAGGGTTCTACTGAAAGTGAGTGTGAAGCAGGCCTCCTCCTCCACACGGGGGAAACCACACTGTAATGCTGGTCTCTATCGAGTCTCGACTCGGACCAGGCTGAGTCTAGCCCAAGCGAACGTTGCGACGAAGTGTAGTACTATACAGTAGTATAGTACAGTGTAGTACTAATCCCGAAAGTCCTTTCCTTCGTAGGGGCAGAAAACTGGGTTGCACGGCACTCGTGTCCATGTTCCATTTAATAAGGCAGAGAGAGATGTACCAGTAGGTCTTTAAAAAAGAATTATGTGACGTTAAATAGACTTCTACAACACCTGCTGTATATTTCCTAGTCCTATATGGGGAGGCTAATGGTGGCATTAAACGTACAGCTGACGGCACATGTGCGACGCCGCAGGCAACAATATGACGGCCTTCAGGCTAAAGCCACCCAGGCGCTCCATACCATCTGCCTGCAGATATGAGGCTATGAGGGGAAATGCATAGCGCCTGCATGCTGTCGGAATAATTGGGGCAGAAAGGCCTGGGCAATGTGCTCATCAACTGGGCATCATCATCACTTCCTCAGGCAAAATCGCTTTAGAAAACTAGGATAAGATCAAGCAATCTGAGGGGGAAAAAAAGCAAATAAAAAGAAATATCACAGTATTTCTGAGCAAATATACATCAATATCAATATTATTTTTTGTGTGATATAATGTAGTGTAGAAGTTATGGCTGTGTACGTAAAAATGCATGCCTGTGATTGGTCGTGAGCGCCGTGGCGTGACTGGCGCCATGGCGCTCCGGCCCCCATGAAGTCCAATGCGGCCCCCACCCCAAAATGACTTTGACACCACTGCTGTATATGGAGTTATTTCTAAGGCGTGCAAAAATATACAGAGCCTATGCAGATGTTAGAATGATGTCAGAACTACAGAGTGATAAAATGATAGAGAGGGAATTCGAGTGACAGCTCCGACCCCTTGCTGTTCATCTCAATAGAGCTATGCAGTCCCCCTCTCCTCGTGACGTCGTCCCTGTTCCAGAAACGGATTCCGCAATCATTTTTCTCATAGACTTCGAAAATGATTCATATAAAGACGATTACCCCGCTGACAAAGACAACTCGGGTTGTGACAAATCATGATGACACACAATCTTTTGAGACAAGTTCTAAGATGAAAAACAAAAAACAAAAAACTGTTGTATCCTGACGTTTTCTACTTCTTGCTAATTAGATATTGCATGATAATATTGCGTTTGTTGTCATGTTTTGTCAGGACCCGAGTTGGCTTGTCTGCGGCGCAATTGTGTTTTTATTAACCAATTTTGAGAAGTCTATGAGCTCTATATAAGTTGCTTAGTGGAATTTTGAAGCACACGGAAGTAGTGTGGAAGCACTCTGAAATAACATGGTACTTCTTTGCATTTTGGTGGTCAAATGTGGAAACTTATTGCTTGGAAACATGCAGTAATTCCAGGTATAGGATGTGCGTGCGTGTGTGTGTGTGTGTGTGTGTGTGTGTGTGTGTGTATGTGTGTGTGTGTGTGTGTGTGTGTGTGTGTGTGTGCGTGTGTGCGTGTGCGTGTGTGCGTGTGCGTGTGTGTGTGCGTGCACTCTGCGCACGTGTTTTTACATGCAGGTGTATGAGAAGAATCATATGTTTTTGTTTGGCTTTGTGAAACCACAGCAGTAAGAGAAGTCCTAACACTAATGCTATGTTTTCCTAAACCATTATTTACGCTAGCACATTGTGTAGGATTACAATTTATGGGAATTGCTTCTGAACATGTACATAATACTATTAGTTTTACCCATAATAATACTCTTGTACAATAGACTAATAAAATAGTCACGGTGGCTGAATACTTTGATCAGTGGAGTTAACTAATTATACACAGGCTTGTTGAAGTCTATACAGCACTTCTGTTTAATTAGCAAATAAAGCGTTCAAATGTTGATACATATCCAGGCGCAATTTAACTCTGATCGTGAACACATCTAAAGATTTGCACTGTATAATTACTTTAATGAATGGATAATGTTATTTTAACCAATCTGTAATGACATCTGTATTGTGCGGTGCATGACTGAGAGAGAGCGAGTGCATTTACCGGCTGTGGCAGAAGAACAGGCAAGAGCCAGTGAATAATACGGAAACCCAAACCCTTACCCTAACATTAAAGGTAGGGGAAGTGATTTCACTTTTGTCAGATATCACCCACAATTTTTTTTTCTGTTAAAATGCTCTATTATAAGGTGTGGAAACCATATATGGAGTTTCCCCCTCCCCCACGTTAGCAGAGGAGCTAATAAAATTTCCCCAGGTGGTGGCGAATTCTCCTCCAATCAGGATCGAGCAGCAGGTTCACATAGTGTAGCTACTGTTGGACGCCCCTAGTGCAATAGGCTGGTACTACACCATGAATTTCAAATCACTTACCCTAACATTAACCACCTGACCCTCACCATAACCCCATAACCAGACCCTTACCCTAAAACAAACACTAAACCCAAGAATGGCGGCAGGTGGTGGTCCCCACCGGCATCTTGCCGTCTAGTTGTATTGTAAATGGGGGCGGCTGTGGCTAGGGGCAGCTGTGGTAGAGCAGGTCGTCCAATGACCCGTGGGTCCGAATCCCGGCTCCTCCTGTCTACGTGTCCTTGGGCAAGACACTGAACCCCAAGTTGCCTCCAATGAGTTGGTCGGTGTGAGCTGGCCACCATTGGTGTGTGAATGTAGGAAGTGGGGACGCTGGCGTCGACTGTTCGCCACTCTACTTTCCAATGTATGAATGAATGGACCAAAGCGCTTTGAGCACTTGGAAAACCGCTATAAAAATGCAATCCATTATAAATAGTTCTAGACAATACAACTAGGACTAAATCTATAGTTTAGTCCTACAGTAGGTGTAGTTGATTTTATTGAGCTTGTAGATTGTTATGTAAAACGGTTTAGTTGTGACAGCCGTCGTGGTCGCAAACCAAATGGATGTATTTCGCCCCTCCTGTACGGGGGGGGGGGGGTATATAATGTAAAAAAAAAGAAGGCTTTTACTCGTGAAGTGATCGTGAAGCAGCATGCTAACATGTCAGTTCCCATTAGTTCCTTTTTTCCCCATCCGAGGCAAGCAGCTGACCCAAACTGCAGTGGCTATAGAGGGGTGGGTATACAGTATAGGCAGCACCTTGTTTGCGATGGAGGATGGATGGAGGCAGCAACAGTCTCAGCGCAAGCAAGCAAGCCTGGTTCTGTTGTTTTTTTTTTCTCCCCGTGGCTTCTTCTCCTCGAATATGAGCGTGTCAATGCAGACATTGCACACCGCCGCACATTACTGTATATTCCCCCCCTCTGGCGCGATTTCTCCCCCGACCGAATCGATTTGGGCTCTGTTTATCTCATTAGCTTGTAGCGTGTAATCAATCACACAAGAGCATTTGACGCGGGCCTCCTACACCACAGCGTAGGATAGAACTCAGCGCTGTTATGTCTGTAGACATCCAGCTTGGCATTGATGCTGATGCAGCAGCAGAGAGAGAATATCACCACCGCGCTGCATGTCTCCTGGCGTTCAGTCAAGTGACCCCGTTTCAATCATGTTAAGTGATATGGTTTGTTTAGAGGCGAGCGATGTGTATGAACACACTAACGCGCAGACATTTATACGCTGTTGATGTATTATTACGGACTCTCTTCCTGCCGTAAGCGCATTCTGAATGGAAAAAAAAAAACTGCTCGAACATGCACAGACATTACATATGCAGACACGGACACTCAGTGCTGCACATTCCCTTAATGAGTGAATGAAGACACACGGTCTGGCACACGTATATATGCAAACAACCTAGCGTACACTAACTGCCTGGTGTACTTACATACATGCATGCACATCGCATCGCATCGCAGGAAGACAAAGGCAGCGCATGCGGCAGAGGCATGCGAATGCAGACGTACGCACTCATGCATGTGCAAACGTGTACACACACAGCTGACTAATTCCCTCGTCTTCAAAGCGAGGTCTGCCTCCAAATCACCTCACTTCACCTCGCGGGAAACAAATTACAGCCAGCTGTTTATTGCTCGGGAACATCGTTTACTCCTACTGATGGGGCTCTCTACTCTACGGTCTTTGTTTTGTCAATTTTGGAAATGAAAATAAATCGTGAGGTCCTTTTAACATCGATGTTCACATTCTCCGCACCTTGCAGTCCTGCTCACCTTGTGTGCGGCAGATGCGCCGTTGCCTTAACGCTCTGGCCGACCAAAACGGAGATCCCCGTCCTATCAAGTGATTATCGGTCAGAACGGAGATCAAAAGAGATCATTACACGTCTGATAATTAGCGCATCAATCAGCGTGGGACCATCTATTGGGCAACATTCAATGTCATTTCCCGGTCCTGTTTCTTAAAACGTGAATAACTGTTATTCTAAATCAATCATTCAAATTCGAATTCGAACCAAAGATTCTGATTTTGGCACACTTCCAAGGTTTCCTCCTCCTGTTTTGGTTGTTTTGGATGTTTTGTTTTTGTCATTAGTGGACAGGTTGTGTTGGTTGAAATAAGGTGATATTCCAGGGCCAGGTTGGATTGCCTTGATCGGTGCAGGGCAAAATCAAGACTCGGTCCCTGACCGTGTTTGCTGGGATATACCCCAAAAATCCTGTTGTGTTGTGCCACCAATAGGCTCTGAAGCTGCAAATTGCCAGCCATCCTAATACCCCTGGACGATAAGGGTGTTAAAGTGGATGGGAAAAATATCGCATTAGCATGACAGCAGCGGGGTTTGATGCACGCTGTTTAAGAATCAATGTGTCTGGCACAGTGTGAGCACTACTCTTACAACAGAAGCTGTGGGTGGGGGGGAGTATTAAAGCAAACAGCCAGTTACATGCAGCCTGGTATCTGAGTGGAGTGGACACGCACACGCACACACACACACACACACACACACACACACACACACACACACACACACACACGCAGGTCACTGTTGTGGCACAGTGGTCCCAGTGGCGATGCCGCACAGTTCAAGCTAGAAGTCAGATATAGTCACTGTAACCTTGGCTAATGAGAATGACGAATGAGAGTGACCGGACTCGAGAGTAGAGTGGCCGACAGCATCGCTGTTTTATTCTAGTAGTTAATTAAGGACTTCAGACCTCAGTTTTGTATAGTACAGGACAAGGAATGGTTGCATTTGCCGTCTTTGTTCGTAGGCATACCTGTAGGTTTTACTGAGGTTATGTTTAGGGCCATGGTTTTCAACCAGGTACGACTATCTATTCAGCATTTGAGCCACGGACCATTCAAAACATTTTCACACCACAGACCCCAAAACTAAAGACTTATTTTGCTTTTGTCCAAAATTCCAGGCTGGATTTTCGCAAATGTAACAGGCAAACATACAGTAGATCAAAATGACCATTCTTTTACGTTGTGTAGACTTCTTAATGGACCCTTTCGGGTCCATTTGGTTTCCCTTTCGGGCCCATTTGGTTTCATTTTTACGCTCTTGAGAGTTCTCTTGAGAGTTACATCTGGTTAACCAACTTAGCTGGGGAGAACCTGGAACCCTCTCAAGGACCACTGGTTTAGGTATTAGGGTTAGGATTACCCTATTGGCCTGAATATAAGACAGTGTTTTTTCCCCAATGGAAATATCCTAACAAGTCACAGTCATCTTATATTTGGGGACTAGGTATTATTTGACATTCAATGTTCTTTTTACACAAATGAGTCTTGAAAAATGGGTGTCGTCTTATAACCAGGGTCGTCTAATATTCGGGACAATATGGTAGTAGGGAAAATGAACAACTGCGCAAAACTGTCGTTATCAAACTGTCGCGACGACCGCCGCGGGTCGCGAATGGATTTTTTCGCTGTCTCTCCCCCTGCAGCCGCACACACACACACAACAAAGGAAGCAGAGAACTGTATGAGGTAAAGCAGTACAGTAACTTGCATTAGGTGATGGAGTATGAGAAGAAGATTCTTCTCCTCCACCGTAGTCCTGAAGAGGTGGAGTGACAAAATCCAATGACAGCAGATATATACTGTAGGGTATATATCTAGGCACGGTGGCTGTCCAACCACCAGCCCCAATTTAGGCAGCCTCAGCTCAGCTCTCGCTGAAAAGCTGCGGCAGCTTTGCCGCTGCTGTCCTCGAAAACCCAGCGGCTAATGAGGGATGGAGTGACGGATGTGGCTGGTAGTCTGCTTAACCAATTAAAACCGCCATGCTTCGGCGAGATGACTTTAAGAGGATAACTGGCTGTGCCGCCGTGTGGAAACCTTGTATGTCACCAAAAAAAAAAACACATTATTTTTTTTTCCAATATACGGTGTGGCGGCGATGAATCCTTTCCAAACCTTAGTTTTGCGCCTAACTCTCATAACACTCCTTCCTTTGCCAAAACAAATGCTTGGAATGGATTCAACATCATGAAATCTCCTTAGTTTTACATGTTAGGTGCCACATAAAGCATGGTGAAATTTTTGCATCTTTTTTTGCTTATAGGTTGCGAACGGTATGGTCACATGTTATGCAAGTTATAAACACTGCTCTACATATGCAAGTTAGCATCCAAGTTAGGATTAGTTTTTATACATGCTGGGGACCCATTTCTAACACAAAACCCTACTGTGTACTCTTTCGGATTCACAAGTAGAGTAGACTATACTGTGGAAATCATTATCTACCTGAAAATGCTATCTATAAGTCAGGGCCGGATCTAGGCAAGGGCGTGGGGGAGCAATGCCCCCCCTAAATGCCATGACCGCCCCACCAAACATGATGACATGCAAACAATCCCATGCAAACAATCCCAAATTTCAAAGATATTTCAAATTAAAGTGCTTATATTTAAAATGATTTGAAACACTACTGCTGCTACTAACTATAACTACAATTGTGGCACCATTAAACCACGCAAGACTATGCTTGAGCAGCAAAAAGTGATATGCAGAAATGGTAAAAGCATTACTGCCAAGTACTGCCAAGACATCTCTTAATGCCAATTCTAACCCACCACCAGAACCCACCTCCACAAACAAAATCCACAACTGGGGAATTGAAAATACTGTAAAAACATAATCCTCTTTTGCTTTTCCATATCTCTATTAGGTTGAAACAGCTCCACAATCCCATATTTGGATGACAATTATTTGGCAGTCATTGTAATGTGAACACGCATTATGCCATTTCTCTCTCTCTCTTTCTCTGACCAAGAGAAAGCATTGATGAATGACCTCTAGTTACAAAAGTAACATGTAGTCTAACACGTGGCAATGAAAAAAATAAAGAACTCTAGCTGATACTTTTATAGCAGAAGAAGGGAAGAAGAACCCTAAAATGTCTGAAAAGTGTTTTGTTCAGAAACCCATACAAAGTCAAGGTCTGCAGAGTGCTATTGGGACTGTATCTCCAAATTCAAATTCACTTTGAGTGTTCAGAACATTTGTGTGTGTGTGTGTGTGTGTGTGTGTGTGTGTGTGTGTGTGTGTGTGTGTGTGTGTGTGTGTGTGTGTGTGTGTGTTCAATTTTGCCAAAAGCAGGTGAATAAACATCTGCATCAGCTAAGTTCATTTAAAATACGTACATAATTAGAGAATGTACAAAACCTTCTACCAAATTTGCATGTTCACTCTGGTACCAAAAAATTGGGGATACATTTTTTAATTTAGGTCTGGAAATCGAAATAAATGTTGCGAAATGGTGTGGCTTAAATGCTGAATAAATAATTGACCTTGACATGAATAATGTAGAAATGCTTTCATTTAAGCTATATATTTAGGAAAAATATGCGATGAAATTGCGATAAATCAAAGAGTAACTATGGCAATCATGTGATTAAATATGTTAATCGATTGACTTCTCTCTTATATATACTGTATATATAAGAGAGAAGTAAAATGCGGTTGAGTTCAGTACAATGAAAGATAATCCATTTGACGGTGTCAGATAAGTGTGGCAGGGGGAAAATAGGCTAGCGCCGGCAGGAGGACGTTGGGACGAGTTGAGTTTAATAGATTGTTTTATGATTGTGTCACTCTGGAGCCTTCCCTCACCAAAAGGACACAGAGGGGATGAGACATCAGTCATATAGGAGGTGGGGCTGAGATAAGACAAGGACGTCGTGTCTGTGTGGTGTTGGGCTGCAGATAGAGGAGTATAGCAAAGCACGGCTGGATTTTAGGATCCGTCGCGGATTTCTAGCGCAAGGTTTATTGAAATCTATTTGGGTAATCTTTGCTTTGATTCAAGTCTCTGCCAGAGAACATTGGCACTAATGGTATTATTTTGGTTGGTACAGTAAAAAATTAAATGTGTGAAAAAAAAAAGTTTGGAGTTACAGAAATACCCGCAGTAGAATTAAGACAAACTGCGGCCATGTTAACTGTTCCCAACGTCGTCGTTGGGACGGGGACCTCATGGTGAAATGTAGAAAAGGGGACATCTGTGACAAAAATCAAGGACATTATGTATCATGTCACAGGAATCAAGGCAGATTGAGGCCCAATGTGTTTTGGTGTGGAATTCTCCTTTAATATGGATATATATGGACGTCCCTGGATGGATGAATCAGAGAGAGCCCGACTGAGGCCAGATTAATTAACTTAAATCAATCTGGCCTAGAATAAACTTACTTAAACGGTTGATGATGATGTCCGGAAATGACATAAAGATGTGATCTGGCCTAGTCCTGAACGTCACCAGAGTCACTGGAGGACGTATGTACAGTACGCCATGATAATGTCATCATGATGCCATTTGTCTTGCTGGGAATTTGCATTCATTAAAACATAAAAATCAATCAAGACATACTGTATCAACTGCATAATTGTCAATATCGAGGTATATAGCGGGCATACAATACAGTGTCTCATTGTACTCATGACAGATGGGACACAGCGCTTGCGAGTGATTCTAAATTACAGACAGTTGGAGGATCACTGTAGACTCGGGCGCAGCGAGTGCTAGGGCTTTGCAGGCGAGCCGCGTGGAAATTCATTTTCTCAAGTGTGTTTGATCATTATAAGCCTGTGGACATGAAGGAAACCGAGAGAGGGAAAGGACATACTGTACAGTGCCAGATCCACCAAAAATTGAGGCCATTTTTTTCCAGATTCACTTTGTTAAGGTGACATGCTGGTCTTATTTTATTTTGCTCTGTCATGTTGTGTCACCTTGGCACAAGTTATTTTAACAAGACTAAAGCCCAAACCACGCCAACGTAACTAGGCCAAACAAACTCCTTGCAACAACACAGTTTTGAGGTCAACTGCATCAATGCAATGCCTTGCAAGTTGCAACTGCCATAATACTCGCAGGTTGCAAGGAGTTGTATGGCAAAATGTTGGTATGGTTTAGACTTACAAGTTCAAAGCCCCCTCTACGTGACCCCGATAGGTTTAACGTTGCTAGGGGACTCAACCATGGGGCAGAAATGCATTAATGACATTAACTAGCTAGTATGTGTATTGAAATACACATACTACTATACAGCTACGCTCACGGCAAGTAAAAACAACGAAATCGTGAAAGCAGCACATCTACCACCTCCACAACAACACACCTTTGTAGTTTCGAAATAGGATTTACTGTGGGTGATTCATTCAATACATAATGTGGGTCCTGGCCTGCTCTGCGGGGAGACACCAAATTTATCTTTTTGGGTCCTTTCAGCTGAAAGGGGTCTGCCTGGGAAGCACTATAGGCCTATTAGAAGATCAGGGCCAAGAGAGAGAGGGTGGAGGGGGTGGCGTACTGGTCAGAGCCTTCGTCCAAGGGAATGATTAAATAGGTTTAAGTGAAAATTACACTAGATTAAGACAGTGCTTGGGCTGGCTGTACGCCAGGCCTGCATGCTGCAGGATACGGAGCGTTGTTAATCACCTGTGATTGACAGGCACTGTGCACCAGGGCGAGGGCAGGTTGTCGTCTGGCCAGTGGCCATTCCCCCCCAGCCTTGGTTCAAACGTGAAAAAACAAGAAAAACAAGTTTTCACTCTGTGCACAAAAGGAGGAGGAAAAAAAATCGATGGGAGCTCGAGTTAAGCCACATATAGAGCAAATGAAAAGCATGCGAATCGCCTTAATGGATATGGATTTCTGCAGCGTTGCACTTCATGTTTTATTCCCAACGCTATGCACCTGTGTGTGTGTGTGTGTGTGTGTGTGTGTGTGTGTGTGTGTGTGTGTGTGTGTGTGTGTGTGTGTGTGTGTGTATTTAAATTCAAATTGATCACCTCATTGTTCGCCTTATTTTAGCCACAGGATGTAGGGTTGGGCGAATGGGCGATATACCGTTTATAGTTATACCGCTTGATACAGTACAATTATATCACCAGGGTTTCATGCCCTACACCGGCTACACAGTAGAGACGTAGTAGAGAATTACAGCTTCAAATAATGCTAGCTTCCATGATACATCTGTCTGATTTATCCATCCGTCTTGTGTGCAACTGTCTGTCTGCGGTAAACTAACTAATAATTTGAACGGCTGCTGGGATGATACAGTAGTAAAGTATACTGTATGATAGATTAGAATGCAGCGCATACAATGGCTGGTCTGCTGTGACAACACAACACTACGGTAAGCACAGAGGGACAAGTTAGGCAAAGTCCAAATATGACTGACAATACATTACATTAGGGAAAATGTGCCTCTTATGGCGATAATAATATCAATGCAGGGCCACGTTAATATTAATTAGACAGTAAAACTGGAAACCGTGGTATTTTGATCATAGTAAACCGGGGTTACACATTTTTCAAACCGTACAACCTACATAGTATGTACTGTATCTAACTTTAAAATTCTCGCAAGTCGCACACACACATCCACAGAATGTCTCTAATTTGAGATAATATCTGGCTTCAGGTGGTCATCCAGGTCATTGTTGGTAGATAGTAGCCACTGAGGCGAAAGGCTACCCAACATAAATTGACCAAAAACACAACAAAAAAGTACTTTGTAAGGAATCATGTTTTGGGCATTGCCATATCTCACGTCTCGCTCAAATGTTTAAGGGCATTTTCGAGAGCAATGTTTATAACTGTAAATGACGTGTGTGTGTGTGCGCGTGCGTGCGTGCATGCGCGGCGTGTGTGGGTGTGTGGTGCTCCAAACGTTACAGAACCGAGTGCTCTACTATCCATCTTTCATTCAATTTCATCCAATGCTCTTCAGCCACTTTTTCACAGCTGATTCCGGCGATTGACCAGAACAGAATCAAGCATTCAACCAAGCTATGTACTGTAATAACTACAGTAATGGTGGTATAATGTTGTTCAGCACATAATGTACCATGCATGGTACAGCACATAATGTTCCATGTACTGTATGGTACAGCTGCTGTTCATAATGTACTGTAGGTATAAGACAAGCCATGGTACAGCATGCCACTAAGTGCGCTATGGGTGTCTGTCTAATTAGTAATAGCTGGGCTGGGGTCGACTTAGGTAAAGAGATTGAACAGACGGGGGGCGGGGGGGGGGGGGGGGGGGGTATTCAGCTGTGTAAATAGGAAGATAAGTTTGGAATGGCAAATAACGCGCCATATGGATGGAATACGTAACCATACTGAGAACGATGGGACGCAAGCCTTGAGAGGTCTTTTGGCATTGTTTTTGTAATCTGCGCAACACCTGGACTACATTTGGCAGCCTGCCTTTGTATGTGTGTGTGTGTGTGTGTGCATGTGTACGTGCACGGTGCACATTGCAGGATATTTCATAGAATGCGAAATAGATAGCCAAATAGATTGTCTTCAGCGGGTAGTGCTTTTTGCAGCATCGACATAATAATTCAGCTGACCTGACTTCTCCCTGCCTTACCATCACTACACGATGTCAGCGAATGTGTACTTGTGTGACTGTTTGTGTGTCGACGCTTATCTTTAGAGTATTGTCCTTATATGACCGTTTAGTACAGCATCTCTGTTAAAGATTTTTGGGGACTTAGGTTGTATGAAATACTGTTCATAAAAACATGGTGTCAACTGTATTAATTGATTTCGCCCTGGGTTGAGTTCTGCAGTGGTTTTGGTCAATATTAAGTACTTCTGGTCATTTTGGTCACTGGGGCCACGCAATCAAACTAAATTAATCCACAAAACTAATAATTTGTGTTGTTGATGAATTATTTCTAAAATATTAGGACCTCCTTCGTTCATTTTGACCCCCCAAACACATGGAACGTTTTGGGGTGTGATATGGACACAAAATGCATAGTTCCCTGTGAAATGAACGAAGGATGTGCTAATATTTTAGAATTGGGTCAACAATACAAAGGAAGTTAGTTTTGGGGATTCGTTTACTTTTACGGAATGACCGGAGCTACTTCATCTCAGCAAAACCAGATCAATTAGTATACTTGTCACCACTATATTAATGGCAAGCATTTCATACAGCTTAACTTCAAGAAATCTGAACTATCCCTTTAAGGGTGGACTATATGGACTAGTGATACGCGGGCCGGCTTTTTTTCACAACCCGCCCCAGTCCGTGGCGCCAATTCTGCCAACCTGTCGCAGCAGCCCGCCCCACAAAATTTTAATCAACGGCCCGCCCCAGCCCGCAGCCCGCAATTTAAAAAAATGATATAATGATTAGCGCATGTTCTTGTGAGTACCCCAAGCTTTAAAATACTATAGCAGCTTTATAAATGATATTGTCATGGGCTGAATAAACAAGCATGTTGTTCAGAATGGTTCTGTAATGACAGCAAAATCGACAGTCTTGGCTCTAAATAGCTATGTCTTTCTAAGACGCATGGAAAATAAATAAAAGGCGGCTGTCGGTGATCGAAAATGATAAAACAGAATAGCCTATATAACACAAAACAAATTAAACTCTGTATCAACAATTAAGACCTGTCGCTTATACAGTAATGGGTCATTTAAACATTTATGCAGCGATTATTTAGCATTGATTTATTAACAATGAACCATAGGCTACATTTAAAGTAGAGCATACAGCGATGATAGACGTCTTGCCATCTCTTTAATCAAAACAACCAGATCGACACGCATTGCCACAGCATGTGAAGGGTCCCTCGCGTCGTGCGTAACAGCCGAAAACTCACATACGAAACCATACGGCCTAATACTCTATTAGCTGTGCGTCCAAGCCAGTCTCCTTTGCGACGGCCGGCTGCGCAGAAAAAGAATGGAATCAAGGGCTCCAGGATTTAATCTATTTCTATGTGGTTCAAGTTCAAACCAGCTGAGCTGAATGCGCACTCACTAGATGCTGGAATGCACAACATGCATCTAGCAAGCAGGGAGAGGAGCGGGAATGTAAAGCGGTGAGGATGGCACTGTTCCACGGTGAAGTGAGGCTGGTTCCACGGTGAAGGTAGGCCTAATGCTGTACTAGGTCTGGTGTGTCCTACTCCATGAACATTCTCCGTCTTCTCAATGCAGGTTCTGGTAGTAAAAACAACTGCCCGTCATCACTAATTACCTGTCAATTTAGGCTCATATTTTCGTCTATTTCAGGGGTTTTCAACAGGTGGTCTGAGAACCACCACTGAGAGGGTAATAAAAACAAAACGAGAAGAGCATGTGATTTCTTTGTTTTATTTTTTGCATGTGCAGCGGGGTCAGCCCGCCCCGCCCGCGGGGTGATAATTACTTAAAAATCATGAACCCGTCCGCCCGCCCCCCACGGGGGTCCGCGGGACCCACCGGGTTCGGGCCGGCCCGCGCATCACTAATATGGACCATACCTGGACATTATTTGGTCCGGGGGCCAAATGCGGCCCTTTGGCTGACTCTGACCAGCCCGTGAAAGGATTTTAAACCAGTGGTCCGGGGACAACCAGTAGTCCTTGAGAGAGTTCCAGTCAAATATGGAATGTTGGTTAACGAGATGTAACTCTTTGAGAGAGTAAAAATGAAACCAAATGAAACCATTTGTTTTCATTTTTACGCTCTCAAGAGTTAAAATGTTCATCATGTGAATTAGCCCAAGTCTACACAACTAGAGAATGTAGAAGATTAAGGGTCATTTTGATCTGTGTGTTTGACTGGTTTGTTTCCCAAATCCAGCTTGAAATTGTGGATTTTCGAGAGCAAAAATCTTTAGTTTTGGGGTCTTTGGGACTAAAATGTCATTAAATGGTGGTCCTCTGTGGCTCAAATTCTGAATAAATGGGTGTCAAAATGGTTGGTCTTACACTTACTTTTATCTTGAGATTAAATTAATATTACGCAGACTTTGGTTCAGCCTTTAGTCTTGGCCCTCCACAATATTTTATGTATCTCATTTGGCCTCTTGGGAATAATAATTGCCCACCTCTGATATGGACTGTCTGAGAATGGTGCATGTTGGAACGGTGCATGCTGTTCTTCTGCCTGAACCTTCCTAATCAATTCTCAACACTTCACCTAGCCTGACCTCAGTCTGAATAGTCATTTCGTTTCACTTCATTATTCAGACTGAAGTCTCTCTCCACCACAGCAGTTTCTGGGATGGGCGTTGTCAAAGCGGCAGTCTTCACTGTGATTGGTCATACCAACCTACTGTATAAGAATATTGAGAAAGCAGATGACGTTGTTGTCATTTTTATGGCTAATGTGTTAGCCTGGTTGCTAATAAAAACAAACACGCCCGATGTGTGTTACCAGCAGTAAAATATGTCGGATGGTGAGGTTTATAAAACCTAAAACCTGACGCTTCTTTAAAGAATAATGAAGGGGAACAAAGTGAGTGACAGGGCTATTGGCCAATCAGGTGCTGGGATTGGATTTCCAACCGGCACAAACGGGCTGAGCCAGGCTACACTTCACCCTAAACGGACATTAATATTTTCCATTACAGTGCACATGTGCATGTATTTTGTGTGTGCGTGTGTGTGTGTGTGTGTGTGTGTGTGTGTGTGTGTGTGTGTGTGTGTGTGTGTGTGTGTGCGCGCGCGCACTCACAAACACGCCAGGGGCGGATCTAATTGGGGGGGGGGGGCAGCAGAAAATGGTAGCCGCACCCATACCATTTTCACATAAAGGACTTTTATTAGGCAAGTAAAGCATCAATAATAACATCAGTTGTTGTTCAAGTTGCAACAGTCACGCAGCATGCATAAAGCTAAAGGTCTGACTCAGAGAGTTTTCTGTTTTCAGCGATGAAATGCTGTTGGTTAGGTGAGACAACTGTAGTTAGTTGGTAGCAGTATAGTAGTGTTTCAACGATTAAATATAAGCACTGAAATATCTTGGGTTGTTTTGCATTCCATCATGTTTGGTGGGGCAGTCTGGGCATTTAGGGGGGCATTGCCCCCCCCATGCCCATGCCTAGATTCGCCCCTGACACACGCACGTGTGTGCTTCTCTGTATATGGCCACATGTGGCCTGCATTCCACCATGGCCGATAGTTCAAACATGACTCCAGGCAACGAGAGAGAGAGAGAGAGAGAGAGAGAGAGAGAGAGAGAGAGAGAGAGAGAGAGAAAATAAAGGCACATAGTGAGTTGTTCATCTCTGCATCCCGCGAGCCTTTTTTTGCAGCGAGATGCTTCAGATTGTCTCGGATGCCGTTACCATAGCGAAGGTCTGTGGCTGTAGTCGTGGCTGTTGCTAGGGTGAATGTCTATGGTTGCTATGTGGAGTCGCATGAATGTCAAGGAGGAGGGGGGGGGGGGCTCTCAAAGGACAAAAGTATCCATGGGGCTATTGTGTCTTAATAACCTAGTATTAACTAGGCTCATGTCAAACAGTGAAATGTATATACTGTATAATAATAATATACAATACAGTGTATACATTTGATTCAGATAGATAGATGTCATTTGCATACAAGTGGCACTATAAATAGACGGCGTGGAAAATGAAAGCCTGTCAAGGTACTTATAACAAGACGCTAATAATAAGGTGAAGTCAAGGATGGATCTCTCTTTCTCTCTCCCTCCCCCTCTCTCTCCCCCTCTCTCTCTCTCCCTCTCTCTCTCTCTCTCTCTCTCTCTCTTTCTCTCCCTCTCTGTCTCTCTCCCTCTCTGTCTCTCTGTCTCTCTTTCTTTCTCTCTCTGTCTCTCTCTCATCTCTGGAGTTAACAAGCAAGACTTTCCTCTGAAAATTGATCAAACTAAAAATAATTTAAAAAAATCTCTACTGGCATGTGCATGAAGGTATAGGCTACTAGATAGTGTATGATAGTGTTTTATTCAGTGTTCATATGTTTATTGTATGAAATAGTTCAGGTGGTCCGGGGACCACCTGAGAGGGTTCCAGGTGGTCCCCAGGATAAATTATGCAGTGTCGCCCCGATGTAACTCTTTCCGAGAGCGTAAAAATATTCATCATGTGAATTAGCCCCAAGTCTACACCACTAGAAGATTAATGGTCAAAATCCATCCTGGAAAAGAAATCTTTAGTCTTGGTGTGTGTGTGGGGCGGTCCGTGTCTCAAATGCTGAAAAAATAGTGGCAGTAGATTTACTGTCTGTTCACAATGTGTTGATCTGTGAGCGAGAGCCTGGCCCTTACTTGCTACCTCAACCCAGTCTCACCCCCAATCCGTTGAAATATCACAGCGACACTCCGTAGGTAATCTACGAATAGAACCAAGTCTGCTCCCTGTTCTGCTCCACACTGACAATGATGGAGCGCCCCAAGTCGAGCACAGGGGCGGATGTAGCATTTCCCAATTGGGGGGCAGGAGAAAATGGTAGGGGGGCGACTTCATGAAGCCGCACCCATACCATTTTCAGTTACAGGACTTTTATTAGGTAAGTAAAGCATCAATAATAACATCAGTTGTTGTTGTCGTTGAAGTTGCAACAGACACGCAGCATGCATGAAGCTAAAGGTCTGACTCAGAGAGTTTTCTGTTTTCAATGATGAAATGCTGTTGGTTTAGTGGTGACACAGCTGTAGTTAGTTAGTAGCAGTAGTAGTGTTTCAAATCATTTTAATTATAAGCACTAATTTGAAATATCTTGGGTTGTTTTGCCTGCCATCATGTTTGGTGGGGCAGACTGGACATTTAGGGGGCATTGCCCCCCCATGCCCATGCCTAGATCCCCCCCTGGTCGAGCATCACAAAGCACTGCGAGGAAGGCGCCAGCCAGCCGACCGAGTCACCTTGCTGAGCGCCGCGAAGTTTGCTAGAGCCGAATCAGCCGCGTCCGAGTTATAATGTGATGTGAAACTGTAGAAACTGTTCTAAAACTCTAAAACTCATCCCGCGCAAAACTTTGGGGTTTGTGGCGACACACAGTGGTAATACATGAATGGACTTATAGGGTACCTTTTAGAATTGTGGGGACTTTGAACATGCAGTATCTCATAAAAGTGAGTACACCCCTCCCATTTCTCCAAATATTTCATTATTCACTGGAAAACACTTTTATCCAAGCTGTACAGTGACTACTTCACATTGTATCAAAGGGTGTCTAAACTGCAGGCAACAAAAGTTAGTACATCCAACTGAAAATGTCAGAAAATGGTATATTCTGGGTGCGAGTTCATGCCGCCACCATACCATTTTTGTCTGCCCCTCTAATTGGGAAATGTTACATCCGGGGCTGGATTGGGCTGGCTATGCATGCACAGTTGCACACCCGCACTCATGAAACAAATCATGAGACCAAATTTTGTAACTTTGCAAGAGGAGAAGTGGAGAGAAGAAATTTTCAATTGTCGCTTTTATTATCTACTGCCGGGTTGGATTGCAGTTTTGTTATTCTGGAGTATCATAATTGAATTGATTCAAGTATGTCTTTGTAATCTCTATCTGACTCTGGCAAGGCCTTCACATAATGGATTTGTTGGTGAGCCCGTTGAACATGTTGGCAATCATCACTATTTTCAGCAAGCCACTGTCATCAGCAATTGTTGTACAAGCGCACAGGCAAGACTCTAAAAATGGTAATTTAGAGTCTTGCATCACTAGCCATTCTTCAATGATTGAATGTAGACTAACTGAAGGTCGAGGATGTTCCCTGTCAGTCGCTCTGACGTTTCTTAAAGGAGTCGTCCCGGGACCACCAGTGGTCCTTGAGAGGATTCCAGGTGGTCCCCAGCTAAATGATGAACAGTTGCTAACCAAATGGACCATTATAGATCTGTATCTCCTGAGAGTGTAAAATGAAACCAAATGGACCCTTATGGGTGGGGGGTCTTCTAAATTGAGGAGAAAAAATTGAAAATCCTTTGTTTGGCGCCCGAGAGACTAAATGCAACATCAAATGGGGGTCCTCCGTGGCTGAAATGCAGAACAAATAGTGGGCCCTGGTATGATGTCTTAAAGGACCACTTCACCATTTTTTTTAGGAATAGAAAGTCTGCGGTTTCCATCTCCATGGATTCCCCATCGATAATGTGCATGAAAGACGTTTTTTTGAACTGCACACAGCCCTCCTGTGAGACACAGACAGAGTAGGAAAAAACAGCGGTATTTTATCATGCGCATTCGTGTGAGGAGCCATTATGAAGATTGGGGTTGAAAAGTGGTGACATGGTTCCTTTAACATTTCGGAGAGTGTTGCCTTGTTGTGGCAGCGAGTGAGCCACTCAAGGGGTTTGTTGGTAGCACATTTGAGGCAACAGCAGCTTTTTTTAATTGAGTCATTTATTCGCTAAGAGATTTGCTTTTCTTTAAGGATGCCTTTGCCCACGGAATCCAGAAGGGCAGATAAGGAAGAAAGAGCATTAGCCTTATCGAGGACCTGCGAGCGTTTTGTGCTTCATCACGCTGCGTTGAAAAGGCTACAGTCTGAGTCAAGCCCATGTCGGCAGTGACTCATTGTTGCTATAATTTGACTAATTCTGAGAGCGAGAGCTTTAGCAGCGCTTTATATTGCCACATTATGAGCATAGCTTCCATGTAACCCATGAGTCAGCTTCACCCTCTACACTAGTACTGTAATTACCTGTGTATATATTTGAGCTTTGAACGCATCATGTACACACTGACTTGATTGTCAGATCACAGATCATATCGATGATTTCATAGGCTGAGCAAAGAACATTATAAGGATAAGAAGTGGCAGAAAACTCAAATGCCAAAAGCGATCATACATATGATGATGTATGACAGCAGGGTTGAAAACCACTGATGTATGATGGTGAGAAAAGCACCCCTTACTTCACAAGGTTGTGATTTTTATAATGTTATCATTAAACGCATGGTACTGTACGCGGTATAAAGGCATGCGGGCAAACGCCTGCCTCTTTGCTCAAGGTGACAGATTATTTTTTCATGGTTATATAAGAAAAAAGGGGAGATAGAGTATACAGTATGTGTTCCATAAGCTGATCTCTGGCCTGCCAGGCGCCATCCAAGCTGTTCACGGTGACGCAGGTTGCCAGCATCCCCCTCGGGGGCAACAAACCTACATCATCACCATCACCAGCACCACCACCACCACCCAGCCCTTCCGCTGCAAACAATCTGCCCAAGACACATTCCCATAAAGGAACCTTATTGTCTCTGCCTGTCGCCTGGAAACCTTGTGTGTCCAGAAATACATTAACAGGAATAGTTAGCAGATCCATAGAAGCTAGTCTTGGGCAATATACCGGTATTATGCGATATTGGAAATCAATACAGAGTAATATCGTTGGGTCTAAAAAAATATTTAATACCGAATATCGCCAAATACCGATATACTGTATTCTATTCAAATATGACCAATGAGACTCTTAATAGTTTTTCTGCCGTCCACGCGCTGCTCGTGGACATCCCGTGGAGAACCCCACTGCCGAAAACGCGGACGGCTCGTATCACACGGAAATGTAGATTTCATTCTTTAATCCAACTATTAGTCCGTGCGCATCGTCTGATGATCATCCCGTTGCTGACTTTCATTTGGGACAGAATTGGGGACAACTTTTTTTTTCCCGTCCCATTGACATGCATTCAACCCAATGCATTCAAACGGCTCTCCTCCGGTTTGCCCCCTCAATGTCGCTGGCGCATGGGTTAAGCAGCCAGGGCTACACAGCTCTTCCTGACTTGTGACCCGGATGTTTTTGGGTACATCGCCAGATGATCGATTAGGCAAGACAACAGACACAGCATAACAGAAACAGCACATCCTGTTTAGGAGATCTGAGCTTCAAAATAAGGGCTTTTTTACCGATCGAACTGGTTTGAGCCGCGGCAGTGGAGAGGAAACAAAGAAGATCCGATCGCGGTCAATGAGTTAATTGTAACTATACAAACAATTTTCATGTTACACACATGCCTAAAATAGCCCTTATTTGGGCTAGGCTTTTTGGAAACAGTGTATTTCCAACTCCAGTTTTTAGGCTGCTTGAACACAGAGCGCTCAGTTTTTTACACCTCAATGTCACAATTCTGAGAACTAGGTGACTGGTGGAACCTGTCCGACTCTGATTGCACGCCATTGCCATCTACTGGTCAATACCGGTAATATCGAATATCGAGCTAATTAACATGTTATCAATACAGATATTAAAAAATCAATACCGCCCAAAACAAATAGAAGCTCAAAAATGTTGCTTCGCACCACATTTCGAGATGGAAGATCAGTTAAATACTTTTGTGTGGCACTATATACCGCCGGTAGTATGATTAATTAGGGATTCATTGATTGATTAACACAACAGTGATTAACGGTGTTAACAGCTAGTAGAATGGTTACAGTTCAACGAAAGTCTATACAGGTCTACTCGATCCAAAATCTTCTCACAACGATATGTTGCTAGAAGCAACATATCCTTTGATGCTGCAGCTGCTTCCCTGCAGACAGACACTTGTTTCGTCCTGCAGACGGTCCAGAACGCTGTTGGCGTCACCAGCAGTCTCCAGCAAATTCATAATGAGCCAATCGAGTGGAGGCGAGATTGAGCTGGATTTTGTTTTTAAACAAATCTGTTTACAAACACAGTGTTTGCACACACTAAAGTTGCCTCTATTGCCTTTAACACAAGCGTTTACCGCTCCTCTAGTCAGAAGTCAAGAGTGAGCAGGGGCGGATGTAGCATTTCCCAGGGGCCTTCATCGCCCGTGTCGCTTCCCGCCACGGGCGATGAAGTCGCACCCATACCATTTTGAGTTACAGGACTTAGGCTGGTAAAGCATCAATAATAACATCAGTTGTTGAAGTTGCAAAAGACACGCAGCATGCATAAAGCTAAAGGTCTGACTTTACTGTTTTCAATGATGAGATGCTGTTGGTTTAGTGGCGACACAACTAGTTAATAGCAGTAGTAGAGTTTCAAATCATTTTACAACGTTGTAAACATAAGCACTTTAATTTGAAATATCTTGGGTTGTTTTGCATGCCATCATGTTTGGTGGGGCAGACTGGGCATTTAGGGGGGCATTGCCCCTCCCCCATGCCCATGCCTAGATCCGCCTCAGAGCGAGGGAGATGTGAGGTTTCCATCCGACAGCGACGCCACGCTCCGAGGCAGTATTATAACCCCAGCTGCGTTGGTGTATGCGCTGGCACCACGCGGCGATGCACCGCGTGAGCTCCATGTCACGGCTGCAGGTGCGCCCTCAGATGTGCCGCGGCGCCTCAGCGGCACGACGAGGCGTCCTTGATATCGCTCAGGGGGGGGGGGGGGGGGGGGGGGGGGGGGGGGTTGAAGGGGGTATAATGTAATTGCGAACATGGCCTCGCGTTACGGGAAGATGGAGTTCAATCGGCGGCAGGGCCGTCAAGGCGAGCGGAGAGAATTAACCGATATGTCTGGTCTCGATCACTGGCAAAGTAGAACGTCGGCGGGGCAGGTGCAGGAGAGAGAGAGAGATAGAGAGAGAGAGAGATTAGAAGTGAAAAAGGCAGGCGGGGAGACAGAAAGAGACACACAGACAGACACTGGAACAACATGCCAACACAGGCGCAGATGGCGAAAGGGCGAATGGCAAATGGATGGAAAGAGCGATCAACAGAAAGGCACACAGAGAGAGAGAGAAACAAACACGGACAAAATGGTGCCGCCAAATCGCACAATTGGCTTTATATTGTTCTCCATAGTCATTAAAATATGAATCGACCTGCTTTAAACGAGTAACCACTGCGCGGTTATAAGTATACTACCAAGCAATAATGTGGATGGATTGACTATCTGCAGCTTTGTTAATGTCATTTAAGCAAATATTACAGGGATTATTCAATGCTGCAGAAACAAGGCTTTGGCTGTGTTCTGTAAACCGCACTGGAGTGCCAATAATCTAGGGCACACCATTGAGTGTAACATTGCGATTATACAAATTACCCTTAAAAAAACATTTGAACTAGATTTCATTGTAACCAAGATATTTGATTAGTCCGACATACCAAAATTCCGGCATACACGTTTAAAGTTTAGGTTAGGATTTGAGATACAGTATAGGGAGTCAAACTGCCAGGATGTTTGGCTAAAGATATGCACCCGTGAACTGCTCGCGTATAATCAACTATTGTACTTGCATTGGTGCAAAAAGTTGATGCATTAAGTAAGGTCTTGGGCAACAACTAGGCTGGCCCACACCCCTGATGTATTGTAAAATCTCAGCACCTCCCCTCAGTCCTGTTCCGAGAATCAAATAAAGGTTGATTGATTCATTCATTGATTAACTCTTGAGAGTGTAAACATGAAACCAAATGGATCTGCAAGGTTCCATTTGGTTTCATGTGTACGCATTCAAGAGTTACACCTGGTTAACCAACTGTCCCATCGTTTAGCTGGGGACCACGTGGAACTCTCTCAAGGACCACTGGCTGAAAACCCACTGCTTTATACTACCTTTTTGAAAAAGAAAAAAAAAATCGGCGTGTTGTATGAACTGTGAGTATAATAAGGGGTGCCGGGGGGAGGGACATGTTAGGATCAATTACAGGTGTTTTTGGTGGGTGTGTGCGTGGGCGCGTTTCTTCATTTCCAAACTGGGATTGGTCCCTCTTCCCGTCCCATTTGCTGGTTCTCTCGCCCTCTCCAGTTGAGTCCTCATTTGTCACTGAGGCCACCAGGCCCTGCAGACTGAGTTGTCTGGCTTTTTGATGAATGTAACGAGGGCCTCTGTCCTCATTCTCCCATCCATCAGGTTGCATGTGAACATGCAGCAGTAAGACCACAGGCTGTTAGTGGTCTAGCCTCTTGCTCTCCAGACTATTCTCTGGGAGACTGCATGGGGCTACTAGCTTCTACCACCCCCTCTGTTCAGCTATTATGGATTAGTCCACCGTGTACAGTACTGTACTATACAGTACAGTACAGGTGAGACAGCCAGTGGACAGAGCAGTGTTAATCGAGCACAATAGAGACCTCCATCAGAATGTCGGTGTTAGTGGCAGACAGTAGCATTTGTTGCTGCCTAGTGCTGCAAGAACTGGGCCAAAAATGACATTTTAATATTCCTTTCAAAACACCATGTGGATTCGAACGAATATCAAATGTATATAATATCAATATGAAATATTGCAGCCTAATATGCTGTAAAACATCCTCTTTGTTCCTCTATTTGCTCCAGTTCTGTATATGGTCCACGGTTGGTGCAGAGAAATGCGCTATCTTGAGTCTTGCAAGATTAAATGATTGATAGTCATCTTAATAGCCTATTTTTGTAGTCTTGTGGGAACTCGCACAGTATTTTTATTACTATTTATTTTAAATTCAAACCTTAAATTGACATTTGAATATTCTTTACATTATAATATTGGAATATTCTTTCGAATATGGAATATTCGTTTGCAGCCCTATTGCTGCCCATAGTTTTGGTACCCCAGGTTTTTAGTTTAGTTTGCATTTGCCTCAAAAAAATGAAAGCCTACACAACTAGAGAATGTAGAAGATTCATGCTCATGTTGATCTATGTTTCCCTGTTTTGTTTTTGAAATCCGTCCTGGAATTGCGAACAAAAGCAAAAGGGAATCTCTAGTTTTGGGCCTGTGGCAAGCTAAAATGTCATTAAATGGTGGCAGTCAAATGCTGAGTACATAGTGGGCCCTGGAATCGAAATGGTTGAAAACCACTCTTTTCCAGGCTCAATGAGTCGCCTGATTGGCACTTTAACGTTGCGCAGCACAAGGACAAGACAGATGCAGCTCTGCAGCATGCAGACTTGTGTCAGCACAAATCACGTTCCGTAATTCTTACGGAAACCTTCGCGGAGGATAAGGCAGTGGGGAGAACGGGAGTGATTTCATTTGAGGCTTTGTATCAACTGGGAGGCTGGAGCGAGTGCAAATTTGTTAGAAGTCTGGTGAAATGGGAGGAGACAGTGCCAGAGGTGCCAGGAGGGGAAGAAAATATCTATTAGCTTGAATATTTTGTAATAAGCGATGAAACATCTCTTAATTCTAATGGCCATGTTGAGACGAGGGTGTGAACAGCGGTGCTGCTGAAAGCTGCTGACAAGCTAGTCTATACTGTGAGGTAAGCTTATTCGAAATGTAATCATAAATAAGTCTTGTTTAACAATAGAACCCCCCCTGTTTGTTATTTTATTTCCCCTCAAACCAGCAGTTTTCAACCTTTTTTCATACCAGGGCCCACTGGTCCCCAAAACTAAAGATTTCTTTTGCTTTTGTCCACAAATCCAGGCTGGATTTAGGAAACAAATTAGTCAAACAAACATACAGATCAAAATGACCATTAATCTTCTACATTCTAGTTCTAGTTGTGTAGACTTTGAGTGAGAGTGCAAAGAGTTACACCTGGTTAACCAACTTTCCATTTAGCTGGGGACCATCTGGGAAACCTCTCACCACCACTGGTGGTACCCGGAACCACCTGTTGAAAACTGCTGCCTCAAACCTTAGAAACATAAGTTTATTGTTCAGCGCATCCAAGGGAAAAAGAAAAGGCCAGGAGACTGTGTCACTGTGGCTAGATATAACACAGTTAGGTGGTACAGTACACAGAACAACCAGGACACTGAGTCCTGGTTGTGCCCTTGAGCCCCTGCGACCACATTTACAGTGGTCAGAGACAGAGAGAGAGAGACAGAGAGAGAGAGAGGGGTTTCATCTCTCATTTCATTTTGACATGTGGGAGCAGATCGAGTGTGTGGTTGGTGGCAGATGCACAAGTCAGGTTTATTGGAAACCGGCTCTTACACGTTCAAAATACCCAGCAAATACAGTCAGGAGTGTGACGAATAAGTGACATCTTGATTGTGGCCATGATCAAGGCAATCCCAGACTAGTCAAATCTGGACAATATTATCACCTGATTTCAACCGACACAAATTCTGACCACTAAAACTGGATAAATCAATCACAACTAGTCAGATCTGTCCCAGAATTGCTTAGCTATTGCTTTATCAATACTATAATTAAGGAGTTGTCTGTCTGAATGTCTGAATGTCTGAATGTCTGAATGTCTGAATGTCTGAAGCGAGCATAACTCATCACTGGCTGCACCGATCACTATGATTTTTCACACAGTCATTGACCATAACATTAGGAAGAGACTGAGGAAGCCCTTTTTTCAAATTAACAAATTGTTGATTAATAATGAATTTATTGGTGGATTAAATTTCCCCATTCGCCTAACATTGGCAATTCCCTTTTTGGCCACAGGGGGTAATGCAAATACCAAAACACACACACACACACACACACACACACACACACACACACACACACACACACACACACACACACACACACACACACACACACACACACACACACACACACACACACTTTATGACTGGCCATTGCAGTGTCTGTGCGTGTGCATTAAAGCAATCCTTCATCAAATCCTTCATCACATAATGTGATGAAGGATTCACATTACCCACACAGTGAGTACATCATTTGGTGTTCATATATTCACAACGGGTAAGGCCCTAGTTATATCAATTTGTGAAGACGCCCTAGAAATGACGTAAAGATCATCCCCATACATGGGGTGCGATCTGGCCTAGTCTAGAACACAACCATTGCATTAATTCCAAACATGTTCGCTTGCTTGGTCACCTGTACCACCTCTTCAACAATCCTCCGATTCATGTTCAGTGAGTTACGCCTTCATACAGTTTTAACGATCACCTGGCTGCAACCACAATTATGAGCACAACATATGCCTCTGGGATGGCGTTGTGCCAACAGAGCTGACGCCATACTTTGTCATTTCACCTAATGGTCACACACACCGGCTTCACCATCTAGGCTTTAATCTTCTCGGTAGGACTGGAAGGGAATCTGTAATGCCGATAGTCAGCAGCAGGCCTTTAATGTAAAAAAAAAAATCAAATCGAACGTGGTTAAATTAGAGGGGCCGCCTCACTGTAGTCTGGCTTAGAATTGCCATTCACCTCATGCTGTTTAATATTTGTCCCCGTGCTGTCGCTCTGCGGCGGCATCTGGACCGACCCTCGCTGACAACTAATTGCACTTCCTCCAAAGCGACGCTTCCTCCCATTATCCAGCCTTCGAACCATTCTTGCTGCAGCGCAAAGGTGGAGAACAGACGAGTTTAAGCATTCGATTATGGAAGGAATGTGATGGGCGGCTGACCTTGGTTCGCCGACCCACTTCAAAGGCTGAAGACCTGTTCAGCGCTCTGTGCTTCTTTGAGGTGTTACGGGAACACACACACACGCACACACACGCACACACACACACACACACACACACCCTCCCGCACAGACATCTGCGAGGGAATCCGGGACGCGGTTCAATTTACCCGGATAATTCCCGGAGTTTTCCCTTTCTGCCTTATAGCCTCGTCTAACAACAACTGTTTTATGGCGAGTGATTTGCAAATGATGTTTGGTGGGTGTGTTTGCATATGTTATTGATTTTTCCCAGAGTGCTCAGGGTGGTGGTAAATAATCACAGTGGATTTATTGCCTTCAATGCAAATTTTCCGTTTTGTTTACAGAGGAAGAACCCACAGCCGTGTTGTTTAATTACACGTTGTGTTCCAGGCGCTCTCATAGATAAGCTTTTTTATCTGGAAATAACAATTGGATTTTGCACTTTGGATCAGTGTGAACACTTTGGTTACGTTCGTGGCATTTTTCTCTAAAAGGAGTGGTTTTCAACCTTTTTCATGCCAGGGCCCACTGTTTATTCATAATTTGATCCAGGGACCACCATTTGATGACATTTTAGCCCCACAGACCCCAAAAAACTAAAGATTTCTTTTAGTTTTGTCCAGTTACATCCTGGATTTGGGAAACAAAACAGTCAAACATACAGATCAAAATGAACATTCACCTTCTACATTCTCTAGTTGTGCAGATTAATATTTTAAATATGTGTAAATATGAAATCAAATGGTCCCACAAGGGTCCATTTGGTTTCATGTTTTCAACGTTCCATAACATACTTTGCACTTGTGAAGTGCGTGAAGTGAGGGGCGCTCTTAATCATTATACATCGCATTCCGTGCTCAGCCAAAATGATTGCATGATTGATGATCGATTCATTGATTCATGATTGATGATGAAAATTATTGATGATGATATCATGAATTCTTGTTTCTTTTACGCTCTCAGGAAATTTTGGAATATGGGGAGGAAATGATGCTGGTGCATCATTTTTGTTCGCGTGGGGACCCCAGTAATGACCACATGCTACATCCGAACTGTGAATCATACACCTTTAGACGTAATGTAATGTATGTGTCCTAAGTGACGACTGTGTTCACTGCGTTCATTTGTATTTCAGTATCAATTGAATGTCTCCATAGACTGGCCAGCTTGTCACTCTGGTTGAACATAATAATGATCCTTTGACAGCCCCTTATTATACCTTGTTCCCCCATTATCCTGTAGCTTTTAATACCGGTACATGCACCCCCTCAAAGTCATTGTGTCATCAGCAGGAATGCGACAGAACACATGTAATTTGCAGAGTGCTGGAGTGCAGCAACAGCAGCAGGAGGGTTCACCCAGGTTGAGTTGGGGGTAATTTCCAAGGTTAGGTAACTACTCTCACTCTGGCCAACTATAACCTACCACACAATCGTGTTGAAGCTCACATTTAGATTAGTTTTTCTTTTGCACATATCACTATTAAAATAACAGTTTTCACTGGACTTTTGTCATCGATGCCCCCTTTTCTACATTTCCCTCTTGTGGTCCCTCTTCCTTGCAACAGTTTGCATTAGTGCAGGTTGTCTTTAATCTAATGTGGGTAGTTTTGTAGCTCCATTTTGTTTTCCAACACATTATATTTTAATGGTATACTGTACTCAGGCATGCCTTTTATCACTCTAGGACTTGTTCTTCTCCTCCCCTACCTTCTGCCACTCTCCACTCCAATCACTCAGGTTGAAAGTCCTGTCACACGGGTGCCACCTGAGTTTTAAAAAATCATGTAGTGGCCCAATTATCTTGTAGTGTATGGTTTGATGTGATGTGACAAAAAAAAACGTTTAGAGCTACTAAAATAACCGCATTATAATAAAGACAACCGGCGGAAATGCAAACTGCATTGGAGGGAGGGGGACCTCAGGGTGAAATGACTGTAGAAAAGAGGACAGAAAAATCAAGGGCATGTATCATGTCACAGGAATCAAGGTAGATGGATGCCCAATGTGCTTTAGTGGTGGAATTCTCCTTTGAAAACATTCACTGTGGCAGAATATTCAAAAGTTTGCTCCAATTTTTCCAATAGCAGCAGACCTACAAGCTCGTAGCGCACCACTTGGTGCCGCGCTACCATCCGTAGGTCTTCTATTCTCCAATAGCGAAAGTACAAAGAACAGGAGCCTCAAACTAGAGCTAGACCGATATATCGGTCATACCGATATATCGGCCGATATCGATACAGATATATCGGCATTGGTAATATTCGTACCGATATATCGGCCGATATATCGGTAACATCAGCCGATATATCGGCCGATATATTCCATGGAACAGAAAAAGAAAGACAGAAAATGGAATTATTTCACAAAAGTAAATGATGTCAATGTCGTATTCTATCGTTTACTTGAAAGAGAAAATAAATTTGGAGTTTAGAAGTTTTTCAAATGTATTTTTTACTATTTTAATTCATTATTAAACATCGGTCCAAAACATCGGTAACATCGGTGTATTTTTTTTTTATTTGTTTTTCAAAAAACGGTATCGGCATCGGCCCCAAAAATATGGCATCGGTCACCTCAAAACCAGTGCGGTCGAGTTTCCACCAAAGGGACGGTGAGAGCCAAGGGCGCTCTATATGCCCTCTATTGGCACCCACTGGCCCGCTGCCTATAATTTGGCCCTGGCATTCTTACAAGCACAAGGGAAGTACAGTACAATACAAGGTCCGCTAAAAAGGATGAATCCAAGAAAGCCCTATTATTGGCCTGTTTCCACTAAGGACTCCAATTAGTTAGTTGCCTCAACCTTTCATTGGGCACTACGGTAGCATACATCCCAGTGAAAACGGCTGAGCCAGGGCTTCATTTTCACCCTTGGCCGCTGTGTGGCTGCTGCTGCTGCTGCTGTAGTGAGCACTTGGCAGCTGTTCCTCCTCGTGTTTGGCCCACGGCGTTATGCCCACGGAATAGCAAAGAGAGCCATGCTAGCCACTTTAAGAAACGTTGGAGGTGGTGATTTAGTTTAGTGTCCATGCCTGTTCTGGATGTCTGAGAGAAGTGCCATTGTAAGCCAGAGAAAACTGCAAACTTCAAATAGGAAACGTTTATCAAAGGACGCCATCTGTATTCTGCTGCTGTCCGAGATGTACCGCGCCATCAAGCTTTATCTTTTTTTGTGGATTTTGACTCGTTATTACAGAATGTCTCAGTCCGGGTTGGCATTAACGGTGCATGAAAAAAAAATCTTCATAGCACCATCTGCCACTTAACGGTTTTAATGGCGTGATTAAACCGTCGTGGTCCAGATCTCCCTGCTGTGTTTTGCAGTAACCTTTTGAAGAGCCACTGCGCCGACCACTGAGTTGCCTGTCATGACAATCCACGGTTTATAACGGTGTCGGCTAATCGCTTGTTGTAGTGTTAAAAAATATATATTTCCAACGAGGCTATCATGACAACAGAGCAGAGAAGGAAGGGCACGTGTCTTTGTAAGCTTGCTTGCTGTTTTATTTTGTATTTTATTTTTAAATACAAGACCTCAACTGTCTTTGAAAACAATTGTGAAAAAGTTTCACAATAGACAAATTTTGAAATCTGGTTTCGTTAGTTGCAGGTTTTATTTTTATTTTATTTTTTTTAATCTAAGAAAGACATTTACAATGTCGGATTTTGTTGGCTTGGTTTTCAGTGCAGTTTGTGTGATTGGAGACTATTATTATTCCAAGTTCTAAAAAGAGCTTGCTAAACAGATTATGTTGTATATCTCCATTTTTCAAATGTGGGAGTTGAGAACTTGGGAAAGTAATAACATATGTAATATATACTCTTCAATTCCAGACAGCAATAAGTAAAGTAATGATATTACTTTGACTAAGGGGTAACGAGTAAACTAAAGAAGTTACTTTCCTAAGTAATATTGACCAACACTGCTTACTATGCTTGTTTTTTTTTAAATATATTCCATTGTCATTCCTGTCAAATGGGAGAGATTGAATTTTAACCTGTCCATTTATAGAGCTGCTGCATATTGTAAAATGGCAATTATCCTCCTGACAAAACAGACAAATCCCCCCCCCGCAACAGCATGGCCTCCTTGTGCACCGCAGAATGTGCTTATAAACGGCACGTGGCGGCATCAGGGGGGGGGGTTCCTACAACACCACTGACCCCGTATCACATTACCACACGTTTCACTCCACAGCTGCAGCTGACAATCTGGGCAACGTCTGTGGGCTCACGGTGCAGTCAAGCAAAACAATAAGAAAATCCCTTTAACATGCTCCAAAGACTGACATCTGATGTGAAACTGAAACGATATTATTGCTTTGCATCCCCGAGAGAGGTATATATAAACCTGCATGCTGGCGGTGGTGGGACACCCTAAAAAAAAGAGAAGAAATAAAATTAAGCATTAATAACTAACTACCTTGTGTGTTGCCCCGCCAGGCGCAATCACACTGTTCACACCGCTATTCTGCATAATTACAAGACTACGGCCTGGGGGAAATCCAAGGGGCCATGCTAGTGCTGTAAAACAGGCCCAGCTTAAGTAATCTTAACGCGAGGAAAGGTATTAAAAAGGAACACGGCACGTCCTCGCTGGCATCGGCGCCTCGGTGCGGCGCACGGGCAAGCTGCCAATGTTTCGGATAAAGACGTTGGTTAGCAGTTCACTCACGGCACCCAAGCTGACTGAGGAGCTGTGGGTGCACGCTGTGCAGCACGATCCACTTCTGTACTGAGTTTACATAGAAGCCCTGGTGGAAAAAAACATCTGCGTCATTTGAGTATCAATATTGCAATGTAGAAATGGACGGCAACGTCTCTACAACGACAACAGGATCGATCAGTGCTTGATAGATAAACTTGCTTGCCGTAGCAGCCGTTCCTACTATGCCACACCTACGTTTTACGTGTTGTCCACTAGAGTTGGACGGTGATACGGTTTAATTAATTAACCGGGGTGTCATCCTCTACACCGGCTACACCGTTTCAACTGACATGAGAGCATTGAGTGCAGTGCTTATTGTTCATGGAAGCAGTAGAGAATGGCAGTATCAAATAGCGCTAGTTTCCGTGATCCATCCGTCTGATTTATCCATCTGTCTTGTGTGCAACTGCCTGTCGCTACGACGATTGCATCATAACAGCCGTACTTCCGGTAAGGGGTGCCGTTCTGAAAATGCGGCAACCTAATAAAAAAATCCCCCCATTTTGTGTTTCCTAGAAATGGAGGCCTGAAAAAAAAAACATTAAAATGGTGAAACACAACTTGAGCACATTGTCAAGATGCAGTTCACCATGTTAATGGATTTTTTATTTTTATTTTAGATGCCTTTTTTAAATGGGTGGAAAGTACAAAACTATAATAATCGCAATTGTAATAATTGTAGTGGAATTAAAATATATGCCATGTTCAAACACCATAAAGATTCAAAGATTCAGGTTGTCTGTGTACAGGAGGTACATACACATTTCTTCAGATAGTACTAGTATCAAATATAGATAAAATAGCAAATTTATAGCAAAACTTTCTGTGAATGGTTTCACAGTACGTTATGTTCCATACAACACATCTAAAAATCCTCAGCATCCAGTTATTAATTCTGAGGGAGTATACATGGGTGGATCCATTGGGGTACATTGTTTTTTTTATAATCTCATAGTTAAAAAATGAACGCTGTTATTCCCATTATTGTTCCTATCTTGTGCACACTAACAATGGTATGCACTGCCGAGAGGCACAGGGCCACGGCATTGTCAAGAGCCCTGGAAACATTGGCAGGAATTACGCATAAGACCGTCGTCCGCTCACGTGCGGAACACAGTGCGTCACTGTCAAAAGTCCAATTACACAAACATTTGGCATGGCTAGAGCTGCTATTAGTACTCCTAAAACTACTTCAACTGCTGCTGCTACTATTAGACTACTGCTGTACATACTTGTGAGGTGTAATTTCAACCATAACAGAGACATCAGGCATTGCATTCCTACGTGTCTCTCCACCGACAGACAGAATGAATGGTTGTCCAGGCTAGCCGATAGTATGGATCAGGGGTTTTCAACAGGTGGTCCGGGGACCACCAGTGGTCGCAGTAACAGTGAGATTTCACGTCCGCGTCATCTCAAATCAGTCGCGGCGCTGTACGTCACCGCCGTTGATTTGTGCCGCGACGTCCAACAACAAGAAAAGGCGGCAAATAGGCTGTCATCTAGCCTCTAGGGTTGCAACAATTAATCGATTAATTGTAATGGAACTGATTAATCAATTAGTTGTCTACTATTTTAGTAATTGATCAATCTGTTCTTAAACTAATCACTGTTTTTACCCGTTTTTCCACTCAACCATAGTTTTCCCAGTTTCCCAGTTTTCCCATTTTCAACATTTTAATTAATATACTTTAGATATGTTGTGTGGACATGATAAAAAAGTTCCCCCATTCCGTGTTTCCTAGAAATGGAGGTCTGAAAAAAATCATTGACATGGTGAAACACAACTTGATGACATCCACAACATGTACTTCACCATGTTAATGGATTTCTTTAGATGATTTTTTTTTGTCGGAGACAGTACAAATAATCATTAGTTGCAGCCCTATCATTGCTGACTGCGGCAAATGGGCGTTACGAGTAGAGATACCAGTGGTGAAGTGGTTGTCACACACACACACACACACGCACGCACGCACGCACACACACACACACACACACACACACACACACACACACACACGCGACACGCACACACACACACGACACACACACAAGCATTTCATCTTGATTTGATTCAGTGGTCACTGGTCAGCCACTCGGGAAAGGACAAATATCCAATCCATTGACTGCAGAATTGTGAAAGATTTGCCTTCTGCGTGAGAGGGGGGGCGGTGGGAGGAGGGGCGGTTGGGGGTGAGGGGGGGTTCATTCTGCCCCAATAGATTCGCAGGTTTCTGCGGCGCCAATAAGCCCTAGTAATCTGCTCACTGATTCGGCGTGTTTACCGACGGGACTTGCAGACGGTAAATTATTTGGTAGATCTGTATTTTTCACCACAGAAAAGTGCACCGAAAATGTGGACCTCAGCACATTTTTAAGGTTCTTCACCCTCAGGCTGTGTTTGCTCTGATGTTTTCCATCTCGCCTTTGTTTGTTTTTTTGTTTTTTTTGTGGCATTTTATCAGTTAAATAATCTTGAATCTTGAATAAACAGAAGAATTCATCAAAAGAAAAAACATCCCCAATTCTCCTCCCAGGGACATTGTTGAAAAGGAATCGATTTATTTATTTATTTAATGCTCTTTTGGTATAGCTCCAGTTTTAAGGGGGGCACCCATTTTCATTGGGTGTTGTTGACATAATTGCCGTTGTCAGATCTGAGACCAGTCTAACTGACTGGAGGCTCGCCATGCATGCATGCGGTGATCAACCTGGGAGACGACAGGCCTATCGTTTGGGCTCCTGTGTGTAAAACAGCCCTCTCCCTGCGCCTGCCACTGCCAAGCCTCCCTGGAGGGGCGTACTGTGGGGGAAATGAGACCGATTCCTTTGTTCCCTCCACTTAATTGCTGCTAGAGCCACAACACGTCGATCTAATCCAAAATACGGCTCCTTCTACTCCGCCACGCCAGTGGGAGGTTATACCTTTTTTCTGTTTTTCTCGAAATATCCTCCCTCTTAATTGCAGGTATTTTGTAAGACACCCCATCACTCTAATGAAGGTGGAGAGAGAGAGATACGCTGACATTTCAGAACGTGTTTTTTTTGCACGTTACGGAAAGGCAGTATATACGGTTGGCCTTAATTGCTGACGGGAAGAAAAATGAGCTGGCTAGGATATATATTCCTGGCGGTAGATTGTTGTTTGTGTGAACTGCGGGATATCATGGAAGATAAGGAGTTTGATCTGTGCATTTCCACCGGCACAGATTAATCACAGGAGATACACCGCGGCTTGATTTCCTCGCCCAATCTAATTACCGGTAAACAGTATGCAAATATATGTACAGTGCAGTTTTTACCGTACACTTATTTTGCTACCTGTATTCTTCCTTGTAGCTAATGCGTGAGTGTGCTGTGCGTATACTAACTAATGATTTTCATAATCGATTCATCAGACAATTATTTAAATGATTTATCAATTAATCGGATCCCTGGATAACTATCACCGTAAAATATGCATTTTATACATGCTCTAACTAACAAAAATACATTTCATTAAATGCCGATTAGGTTGCTATTCAAGTTCATGTTTTTAAATCAATTAAAGCAACTCATGATGTCTTTAGGCTGACTTCCATACATTCGAATATTTACGTCTGTCTAAAAAGAGAAAAGTACTCCTCTGAACTCAAAACTAAAAAAAAAAAAGTTTGTTCTTGATAGTATAATCATTGTCAAACCTTTGCTTTGCATTTGCAAACTTGTCATGGTTCATATTGTTCAGAATTTTGCCCATTTTCAAGATTTTACTTCATCAAGTTGTGTTTGTTAATGATTTTTCTTTTCAAAGCTTTTATTCTGAGGGTGTACAAATGGAACCAAATGGACCCGTCAGGGTCCATCATTTGGTTCCATTTGTACACTCTCAGAAAGAAATCTTGAAAATGAGTGGAATCCCCCTTGTTCTAGTGTAGTAAAAGCTGTGGGGAAAAAATGTGATATATCAATATATCAAATCGAATCACAGCATAATCGCAATATAAAACGATTCACAACCCTAAATATCAATATTGTATCGTATCCTGGGGTAAGTGAATTGTCCTCGCCCCTACTGCACAAGTGTGCTGTATTATAGCATCTGCTTTTTGGGAGCCGGCCCGTCATGGCGAGGCAGCATGTCTGTCCAACCAAGGCCTCCCCGTGGACAGCCAACCGTGCGTAACGCTCGCTCAAGGCGAAAAACTGAGGCTTTACGGAATTGAGTGATCGGGATGTACTGTCTGCTGCTGCTGCAGCGGGCCAAAGAGAGAGAACAGCCCTGCACCGCACCACAGCTTCACACAGGGAAAAAAAGAGCCCCGACCTCCCCTTAAGAGTGCCTGACATTGAACAGAAAGGCACGGGGAGGTTTTAAAGCTTATACACTTTGATCCGTCCTCCAGGGGACTGCTGTACCGCAGTACTGTATAATAGGTATCACCGGCACTCACAACCACATTGTACCCTAGTAGTGTACCTACCACACACGCACGCACACCATCGCCCGTTCAAAAACGGTGACATTGTGATCCCCTAGACTCTTTGTGACTTTACAGTGCAGGCGTTCATCTATTAGTAGCGGTGTACTGTACTAGAAGTTCGGGGCGCTTCGCGCCCCGAACCTCTAGCGCCACGCGTTGGATCTGTGAGGAACTAAATGTCATGAGTTCATTGTTTTTAATCAAATAGCTAGTTGGTGGAAAACTGCAGGGGTTCTGAAGTAGTGGATTGCAAACCATACATTAAAGTAATCAACGTTGACATAGACAACACATAAATAAGAAGTAATATTATAAATGGTGTTACAAATCAAAATAATTTTATTGACATATGAAATCTGAAGAGGTTGTCTTAAGTGATGTGTACACCCTGAGCAAGCAGTTTTGCAACAGTGGTAGAGAATGAGTCCTTCTTAACCGAAAGAAACATCAGGCAGATCCTGGCTGTAGAGTGGTTTGAAGTTGTTGGAAGTAGGTTGGGAGGTCAGTCTTGATCTGCACTTGGTGGTCTGTGATATGAGCCCATGAAACTGTTAAATGGAAGACAGAAAAATGTGGAGAGTGAGTACATAGCTATTGATGTCAATAGTAACTATATCAGTCATTGCCTTGAATGATCAATGTAACAAACAGGTTTAGAGTCACACACCATCCATGTACTGTATATACAGTAGATAGAAATGAGAATGGGAAAGTCTGCATGCAATAGCAAAAGACAGACTGTAGATGAAGAAAGTCTCAACAACACATTGGTGTAATCCAACATAGCCCTGGGCCAGTCAGTGCTTAAAGTGAGTGTTGGTATAGAGCTGCCATTAAGCATTTGCATAATGAGTGCGATTGGCAATTGTTCTCTGCTGGGTGTGAAGTACAATGAAACTGGGCAATGGCACTTAATGTGTTGGTTAGAGGACACAGAATGGGAGTATTTGTTTTGAATGTGTCTGTAAGGTGTATTACTACAGTAAAATGTTGCAAATGGGTGGAATTTCCCTTTAAGTGCAATTGACATGACACACACACACACACACACACACACACACACACACACACACACACACACACACACACACACACACACCTTGTAGATCGCCAACATCATAATATCATTAAACATCATTAAACATTGTTCACAGCTGGAGATGAACGGACATATGACGGCGGCATGGGAGAACAACTGAGTTACGAAAACTCAGTTGACTTTATAGGTCCCGTCAAATGGCCGATTTTCTACATAGACGTGGATTGAATAGGGACAAAGAAATGGGACAACCGTGTAGGGAATGCATTGGAGTCTATGAGCTCACGCGAATACATGAACCACGTGACCAGCCCGTTTTCTGCCCCTCGTTGTCGCAAGTTGCGCAACAATGACCATAGCTTGGCTAAAAACCAGCGTGACGACGTATCGTCTTTGATACCGTTCTAACCAAGTATTCTGTCAAGTGAAAACAGTGCAGCTCGCCTATTGAAGTGTATGAGAACGCAATGCGTCCGTGTTTAAACACTGAAATCAGAGCACCGCCGCCGTAGTAGCATGCCATCCCACAGCCATTAGTAGAATGCTATATAGAGTACCCGCCATTGGACTGGCCCCATGAAGTCAACGGAGTTGGTGTAACGCTGCCCCTAAAATCAAAGTAAAGTTTCGCCAATGAGGGGTCAGAAACTGAGACTGTTCTGCAGGGGTTTGAAATAGGCTACATTGTAATCAATGAGGCGTGTGGCAAAGACGTCGATATTGAACAATACGTTCAGTACAATGACAACTAATGTGTTGTCATGTCTATGTCGTAGGCCTACTACAGAACAATGTAAAATATACATAGAGGTTTAAGGTAATTTCTGCTGGGCTGTTGCCTCGGTCCTATGCATTTATACCTGTAAAGTTGATAACGCAGTCATGTATGCACGCACGCGCGCATCATGTGATTAAATGGGTAGAAGCAGTGTGGTAAATATTCGCAAGTTAGGAATCCTTACTTTGAGCAAAAGTGGAAAAGTTTGTGTGTCTTTGCTGGGAACACATGCATACGTGCATGCACAATGATGTGCTTTACATGCAGTGTTTTTGTTGAGAAAGACTTGAAAAGTTGATATGTCTTTGCAGAGAGAAACACGCAAGCATAAGTATTAAGTGTAATAAGTGTTAAGTATTACCTTTTTTTGCTGCCGTTAGATGTCCTTTCCAACTTTTGGCCTTAGAGATGTCGTTTCCAAAATGTCGTGTTAAAATCCATGGTTTGTTTGGAGGTGGGATGTGAGGAGAACAGCGTTCCGAGACCCTTGCTCACGGAACGGTAGGCTACTTGTGAGGAGCTACAGCCAGCATAGCGTCAGCTGAGCATTGCAGCGCAGCCGTTTTCCCAGCGTAATCATTGCAGCTTCCGGTGCAGCTCAGCGCAACCCATTGCAACGCACCATTGCAACCCATTGTAACGCAGCCAGTGCAACAATTGCAGCTTCCGGTGCGGCTTGCCAATTGTATATAAGGATGTACCGGTATAGGTCAGGACAGGTGCAGATGACACCTCTTAATGCGAAGCGGTAGGTAGCTAGGTATCGCACCTGCCTTGCAACATTTCAAGGCACACTGACACCTCATGCACTGTGCAGAGGTGTTGATTTTTTTCCTTAGTTTCCACATCCTCCAAATGTCAAATTCACACTCCCAAAGGGTGTGTTGTATGACGTAAATTCAGAGTCTAAATCCGTGACCTATATGGAATCAGATTGTAATAACAAGCTTCACCGATGTATTCCATGAATATGTGTGGTTAGTAGGTGCTGCAACAATTAATCGATGAATCGTAATCAAATCGATCATTTACTTAGTTGTCAACTAATTTAGTAATCGATTCATCTGATTGGCAAGTAATCACAGGAGTTAGAATCCCCACTTAACCACAGTTTTTCCCAATGTTACGTAGCTGGATGCCAAATGTGTTTTGGTGTGGAATTCCTCTTTTTAACTCAAATAAAATACTAAAATAGTTTGCTACTGGGCGTCCCTGGAACCTCGTATTTTCAGATAGGGTGTTGGCAGGCCCATATATACAGTACAGCCGATTTTGGGCGTCCGTCCTTGGCGTGAAATATCAAGATGCCCATGCAGTGACATGGAAATAACGAGATGTTTTTCAGAAAGCTGTCAGCAAAGTGTCATTCTATAACACAATGTCTTTCAACCAGTGGTCCAGGAACCACCAGTGGTCCCTAAGAGGACTCCAGGTGGTCCCCAGCTAAATGATGGAATGTTGGTTATCCAGGTGCAACTCTTTGAGAGCGTAAAAATACACTCTCAAGAGTTAAAATATTCATCATCTGAATTAAGGGCGCTCCAGACGGCGAGTCTGAAACGCACAGATTAAGCGCAGCGATTCCATAGTGCCACTCAATGCTGACAGACGAGAATTGCGCAAGCAAGTCTAAAATAAATCGCCGGCGCGTGCACGAAACAAGCACACACACAATAATGCCTGGTGTCACACGCTCTCTTTAGCGCACATCGTTTTCTGAGCACAAAACACTGGTCCCGTTGAAAATTAACTAGAATGGACGATTTGTTACTCGCCATCTGTAAAGCCCCTTAGACCAAGTCTAACTAGACTAGAGAATGCAGGGGTTGACACTAACACTTTAAAAAAATGGTGGGGCAAGTGAAGACTGCTACCTGGTTGCCCGATCGGGCAAGTGCGCAACTTAGTGCACTATAACACAACAAAAGATGAATTTGTCTTGAAGGCAGTCATTGCACTCTGCCTCTGTGTCTTTCCCTGCTTTCTAGCTATCTCTCCTATCTCTCTCCCAGGTTCATTTGGTTCCAAACTATCATTTTGCTGGGGTCAGGGACCACTGGGTCTGTGACCACTATGGGCTAATTAAGATGATGAATTTTAACTCTCAAGAGTTACATCTGGTTAACCAACTTAGCTGGGGACCACCTGGAACCCTCTCAGGGACCACTGGTGGTCCCCAGACCGCCTGTTGAAAAGCCCTGGTTTAAAGCACCCAAGTAGGAAGTAAACTTAAATGCAAAATTTACAATATATTTTTGGGGGGCAAGTGACCATGACCTGAGGGCAAGTAGAACGTGACTTGCACTTGCCCCGGTGGGCAAGTGCCTCGGATACCTTCGTGTCAACCCCTGGAATGTGCAAGATTAATGGTTATTTTGATCTGTATGTTTGACTGTTTCCCAAATCCAGCCTGGAATTGTGGACAAAAAAAAATCTTTAGTTTTGGGGGTCTGTGGGGATAAAATGTCATGAAATTGTGGTCCGTGGCTCAAATGCTGAATAAATAGTGGGCCATGGTACAGTATGAAAGAGGTTGAAAACCCCTGGTATAACATATTGTAGAATCAGCTCTCAGGTTCGAAGTGCAATCAACCAAGCAACCAAACAAAAACTTTTACTCAGCTGTCTGATCAAATATCATCAAGCCCGGTGTGTCACGCTAGGAAGGTTATTTTATTTCTTTTTTTTTTTTTGCAGAAATTGATGTTATTCTGCTCATTTGAAAGAAAACAGTAAAGCCGACAGCTTGGAAATGGTATCATTAGTCATGCACTCTGGATAACCATGCCAGTGGAGTACTGTGTCCTATACACACACAGGGTGCAACCAAAGGGCTGCAGTTCTATTTATACTCCAGAGACCATCTGCATTCTGTAATACTGTCTGTGTGTTACTCAGCTGCAGGACAGACTGTGTTATTCCTGTACCGTTCGGTTCGTTCACGCTGTCCTCCTGGCACAGGAGGGACTAGAAATTCTACACAGGGATCAAAGTGTCTTTTCGCAGAGAGAAGGCAATGAGGGCAGGTTGAAACACTAGTGCACGCGTAAGACGCATGGCACACACACGTGTCTGTGCGTGCTTGTGTGTGTGTGTGTGTGTGTGTGTGTGTGTGTGTGTGTGTGCATGCCATGTTGACACTTGATAATGCAGGCTATACATTTGAATGCAAGTGCAGTACGTGAACGGTGTTAAAAGGTACACTTACATAGCACCAATTTATCTAAGGTGCTTTACATAGTGCAGTTGTTTTCAACCTTTTTCATATCAGGGCCCACTATTTATTCCAAACAGCCACGGACCACAACTTGATGTCATTTTAGCCCCACAGACCCCCAAAACTAAAACATCATTTTGCTTTTTTGTCCACAATACCATTCTACATTCTACATTCCAAGTGTAGACTTGGGCTACGTCAGAGAACTTAACTCTTGAGAGTGTAAACATGAACCATTTGGTTTCATTTTTACACTCTCAAAGAGCTACATCTGGTTAACCAACTGTCCATTATGCGTTTCATGATTTCGCACATAAACCTGCTATTTTAAATACAACCCCATGTTGAGCTGACACCATTGATTCTACAAAATGTTCGCTCTGAAAGAACATATAATATTCAAAGATTTTCACTGCATTTCACGGCTCATATTACGAGCCGTGAACACCTGCTATTTTATGGGTTCATTCATTCATTTGCGCATCCATCCATCCATCCATCCATCCATCCATCCATCCATCCATCAGCCATCCAGTCTACAGCTCTGCTGTGTGTGTGGTTGAGATTTAAACTGAGGGGGATTACCTGAAAAAAAAAAAATCAAAACATTCCCTGCTCCTTGGCTGAACCTGGGCCTTCCCCGGTGAGTATTGGTACTGTATGCAGAAAGCTGAGGCTGAGAGTTAAGGGGAGGCAATTGGAGCTAGAAATCTTTGCCAGACTCCTAAAGGGAGAGTGGCGGTGCGACTGCTAATACGGCAGTCGGGCTCTGCCTGCTATCGCTGTGCTCACAGCTGGACAGGTTTAATAGAACTCGCTCTAATCCAGGAATTGGAGGAGGGCTTTTTGGCAAGCTCTGCACCAGAGAAATCGATTCAGCAAAAAAAATATAGATATTTGTGGTCACAGAGAGCTACGACAAAAAGAACAAAACACACCTGTCCTGATAAGGGCTGAGGCACGTTACTCAATTTGGAAGAGCCTTTGTGTTTGCTGTTTGGGTGACTGTTCAGGCCAACAGAATAGTCTTCAATCTTTCAAGTGTTTTTTTTCCCTCATTGTTTTTTTTTTTTGTCTTATAATTTTATAGATTTTGATTCCTTGGTTCCTTTTTATGGATAGATGGATTTTTTCATTTGTGTAAAAAAGAATATTGACTTCCAAATATTGTACTCCCCAAACATTAAACAACGCTTTCTTTTTAGGATATTTTCACTGGAATAAAACACTGTCTTATATTTAGGCCAGTAGGCTACATATTTTCAGATGGGGGTTGGCAGCCATATGAAGCCGTTTTGGGGTGTGCTTATGGCGTGAAATATTGGGGCCCATGCATGCAGTGAAATAGAAACGTGATGTTTTTCGGGACGGACGGACAGACAGACAGGGGGGGGGGGGGGGGGGTAAATAGCGATGAATTGCAAACAGCGAAGACGATTTGCAAAGGAATAGTTAGAACCCTAAAATGCTCGAAAAGAAAGCCAATTAAAATTGGTTCAAATTTGACACACTCTCAGTTAAACGACACTGTAGATTTAACTGTGTAAGCAGCAAGCATCAGACTTACAGTATAGTTTATGGCCTGCAATGTGTGCAGTCGTTTCTCGAATGCGGGGCACCCCCATCCCCAAACATTTTCAGTTCACCTTCCAAACGCGTCATACAGCTCACCCACCCACCTCTCTCATCCTCAGCTCTTCAATTCTCTCCAGCTGTATGAAGTGGAGTGTCTCATCCACACACGTGCACACACACTTGCCCACAACAATGAGCGTCAACATGGTTTTCATGAAGTGCGAGGAGAAAGAATGTGCTGTTCTGGTCCTTTGGGTATCATTGTGACGCTGCCATCGTCGCCCGGCATTCACAGTTCACAGGGGGGGGGGGGGGGGGGGGGGGGGGGGGGGGGGCATCACAGCATCATTAATTCTGTCCACTGCACCAAAGTACAGAGAGGTCTGACCATGATGAAAGAGAATGATCCTGAGCGAACAAGCAGCTCTTTTTTGTGGGGTTTGACACTACAGGCACACTATGCTGCCAGGTAGAAACCTTGTATGTTAGAGGTTTTCAACCTTTTTGATTCCAGGTTTTTTATGTGCTTTTGTCCACAGTAACAAGCTGTACTGTATGTTGGACACAAAACAGGCAAACATAGATCAAAATAATGACCATTTTTCTACATTCTCTAGTTGTGTACACACAACTCCCTAGTAGGGAGAGGAACTCCCAAGTAGGGAGACGCTCGAGAGGCATCGTAACCAGATGCCCGGACCACCTTAGCTGGCTCCTTTCCAGGCAAGGGAGCAGCGGCTTTACTCTGAGTCTTTCCCGTGTGACAGAACTTCTTATCTTGAGGGATTTCTTAAGGGAGATGCCAGCCACCCGTTGGAGAAATGGCTGCTTATATTCTCGAATCACAACCTGACCATAGGTGAGAGTAGGAACCATAGGTAAGAGTAGGAACGAGGAGGACAATACTGTATTGTCCTGAATATATATAGGACGACTCCCATTTTCCAAGACTTCCAAGAAAAACAAAATTGAATGCCAATTAGGCTACTCCTCAATACGACCCTGTTTTCAGGATATTTCCAGTGGGGGAAAAAAATTACATACCGGACGGTATGTAGTCTTAGGATACTTTTCATATGTAAGCATTTATCAAAATCCACAGACACCACTTTCATGACAAAAAAAAAGTTGCCTCATGGAAATATGAGTTTTCTGCCTGACGTGATCAAGTGTCTCCATGGCAACCATGCAGCGACCAAAGCCGGTACAGTAAGGCTCGAGTTTTTCTTTTTTTTACTGAATATCATCAACCCGGACCGGCGAAGAAAAAGAACATTCTCAATACTGTGTCGGTATTCAGTAATGAGCTGCGCATTTTTTTTAGCTGGTAGTCGTGTTTAAGGCTCTACCATGCAACCATGCAAGCACGCTACCACGCTTCACACACGCGTCGCACGCACGTCGCAAAGACGTACGGGGGGATTATTATCTTCCAGATAAATTAGCTGTGCACGTAATTGCAGCCCTGCAGTCTCTATTAGACCTCTGGCATTTCCGTTTATTGTGTGGCGTGTGTGCGTATTGTGTAAAAAGGACAAAGGCCTGTCATTACGCTCTACTTGCTCCTTCGTTCCATATCATCCTCGTGTATAAAACATAAATCGCGATCTTCTAATTGGGCGTCTGAATAATGAGGTGCTACGGGTTAGGTGCACGACAGATGCGTGCGTAAAAACCAGGAATGCTAGGGTTTAACGCGCAATTAGTCTCTAAGACGTAGGTGTTTGGAGTGTTCAGTTTGTGTGTGTGCGTGTGTGCATGCGGGTGTGCGTTTTATTTTTGGCCACCACCAGCCTCAGCCATTCGCAGGATCTATCAAGCCCAAAAACCACCTCCTACACACAGAAATCCAACCATCACCACGGCAACCGCAATTACTGATCACATACATCTACCTGAAAACAACTATATAGCAGTGTGTGTGTGTGTGTGTGTGTGTGTGTGTGTGTGTGTGTGTGTGTGTGTGTGTGTGTGTGTGTGTGTGTGAGAGAGAGAGTGAGAGTGGTGGGTTCATATCACTTTCTGATATGAACCATAAGGCCATTACACGGCTAGCACTTTTGATATCAAATTACACTGATTACACAGCCTCTGTATCTTTTTTTTTTTTTTTTAACCTCATGCCATCTGGACAGAGATACAGACAGAACCACTTTAGTAGGAGTTTTTGTTCCCTCAGCCGTTGTGGCATTAAACAAACTGCCCCACCGATAGGATGGTTCTGTGTTAGCCTGGCCCAAACCCATCGACGTAGCCCCCCAATCAGTGGTCTGAGGACCACCAGTGGTCCTTGAGAGAGTTCCAGTTAAATATGGAAAGTTGGTTAACCAGATGTAACTCTTTGAGAGCGTAAAAATGAAACCAAATGGACCCACAAGGGTCCATTTGGTTTCATTTTTACTCTCTCTCTCAAGAGTTATGATATTCACCATCTAAATTAGCACCAATTAATTAAGAAGTCATGGTCATTTTGATCTCTATGTTTTGCCTGTTTTGTTTGCGAAAATCCATCCTGGAATTGTGGACAAAACCAAAAGAAATCTTTAATTTTGGGTTCTGTGGGGTGAAAATGTTGTCAAATAAGGGTCTGTAGCTCAAATGCTGAATAAATAGTGGGCCCTGGGATCAAAAAGGTTGAAAACCACTGCTCTATCATGAAGCTTATTGTCTGGTGTGGCTTATAGTCAGGTGCAGCTTATACATGGAGAAATCAGTATTTTGCCCCAAATTTAGCTGGTGCGGCTTATATTCAGGTGCGGCTTATAGTCCAGAAATTACGGTATATAATTTCCCATGCCAAGTTCCTTCATGGTACCAGGAGTAGAGTGTATGCATGTGTATGCACAACTTGTTAACAGGGGGACCAGACGTTTTTTTCCCAAATCAGCCAAATCACTGAATGTTCCTTTTGAACTTTGAACTGAAATTGAGAGAGGGAGAGACAGACATACAGACAGACAGATGGGATTCATCCGAGGGCCCACATTGCCAAGAACGTGAGACAGACAGAGAGATAAAGCGAGAGAGACGGAGGATGCATTGACAAGGTTTTTGTGTAGCCGCGGTCGAAAAAAGCTTTCATGTCAAACTTTGGCCAAGACGGATGCTGAACTTGGACCCAGCCGTGCATTATTAATATCGACCACTTATGAGAGAATAAAGAAGCGTTTACTCAGCAACTGACAGTGCCTGAATTAATCATGGAGCCACACTCAAAAGGAACGGAGAGAATTCCCTTTCATGACAAAACCACGGCAATTTTCACTTAAGTGACAGATGTCTTCAGAATCAAATAGGCTACCCCCGTCGCGCTCGCCGTCATTACCTCGGGCATTGCCTTACGTGTCATCAAAGATTCAACAGAGGATGGTCGCTTTGTTTGAGAGAGAGAGAGAAAGAGAGAGAGAGAGCGCATGCCATCACCAGTGGCAGCCGCCGCGGCACAGCCAGTAGTGTATTATCCGGCAACACATACCCTTAACTCTAACCCCAACCTTAAAGATGGAGTGCTGTGATTTCAACCATAAAACATGTCCATCAGGTATTATTGTTATATGAGGAGGAAGATTTTCTTCAAAAAAGGTGTACAGTATTTGTTAAAATGCCGTTTTTATGTGGACACCCCCACCAGTTCATTAAGTATGCCTGGTTTGCGGTGATGTGTAGAGATCCACCTGAACTGAAGCCACACCCAGTGGCTTAGTTCTATGATAAAGGGGGAGAGGTAAGGGGAGGAGCTGATGTGTGATGTCACTATATTGCAGTTTTTTCATTGGCACGTTTGACTGGAAAGGTTTCAGCCCCCAGGAAGAAACCCTAAATACAAAGGGAAGATATCATTGCACATAAAAACACACCAAAGGGGTTTAATTACGTGCTGTCCCCTCTTAAACATCACGGCACTCCATCTTTAACCAAACCCATACCCTAAACATAACCTTACAGGGCTTGACACTAACACTTGCCCGCTTGCCCGGGGCAATTTAAAAAAATGGTCGGGCAAGTGAAGACTGCTATCTGGTTGCCCGATCGGGCAAGTGTGCAACTTAGTCCGCTATAACACAACACCAGATATATTTGTCTTGAAGGTGTTCACTGCACTCTGCCTCTGTGTCTTTCCCTGCTTTCTAGCCATCTCTCCTATCTCTCGCCCAGGTCCACTTGGTTCCAAACTATCATTTTGCTGGGGTCAGGGACCACTGGGTCTGTGACCACTATGGGATTTACACTGATTTACAAGTTGAATGTTTACTGTAGCTGATTGTGACTTAAACAAAGCAGTCTTCGGCTGCAAAAGGAAATGTTTAAAGCACCCAAGTAGAAAGTAAACTTAAATGCAAAATTCATGATATATTTTGAGGGGCAAGTGACCATGACCTGAGGGCAAGTAGAACCTGACTTGCAGTTGCCCGACGGGCAAGTGCCTTGGAGACCTTGGTGTCAACCCCTGCCTTAATGTTGATCCGACACCTTACCGGCAGTCCCCCTGGCAGTCGGCAGTGCAATAATAAGCCGTCGATACCGGTGCCAGTGATTGCTGCTGCACATACGCTCCTTCTGCTTTGTTTCGCCTCCGCATTGTATTTCCATTCACTGAACATACAGTCTGTGCATGTGTGTGTGTCTTGTTTCCATCTGGAAAGATGTAGTCAACACATTTCCTTGCTTATGGATGAATTTACCAGCAGGAGATAAAAAATTAAGTCTATTTAATCTGACACAATTGGCTCGACTGCAGCACTTTCTACTCATTTTCTTACGTTTTTTTTTACGAGATGACATTGCCACAGAGGTCCAGATAAAACCAATGATCTGGACGACTGACTGGCGACTGCCTCATTAATAATATCAAACAAATATTATCTAGCCACATGCAAAGTGTCCTGGCCGTCTTCTTTGTATATTTCGTCATTCTGCCGTCTTTTGAAGTGTTGGTGCATAAATAATATCTTGCAGACAATTGCAGACAAATCTGTCATAAATTAAACAGATCTCAGATATGATCAGAAACATGCTTAAATAAGGCCAGAGATTTGCATTTCCCTGGCGTCACCTGTTACGTAGCCACGTTGGTTCATGTTGTTATTGTCGACTAAGACTAAGACTAAGACTAAAGACTAGGTTGACTAAGGTTTCTGATATTTAGTCGACTGAGACTAGAATAACAAAAAATAATTTCAAAAGACTAAATGGGACTAAAAGATGTGTGTTTTCAAAATACTAAGACTAATGGAAATAGGAAACATCTTCATCTTCTTTTTTCGTTCTTTTTAATTATGTGAACACATCTGCAACTATTGCAGTAATTTTATACAAGAAATACAGTAAAATGAGACATGTAAGACAAACTATAAATCTGTATAACATATATGAACCTACAATGTATTTGTATGTAAGACCAAACTACCAAGACTAAAACTAAAAGACTAAGACTAGACTAAACCCTTTTTGACTAAATCCTTTTTTGGCACTAAATGAGACTAAAGGACTAAATATGGCTTATTGAAAAGATTAAGACTAAGACTAAATGAAAATATTCTTAAAAAAACAACAACAACACTGGTTGGTTCTGATCGGACGGTGTTCAAACGAACGTGACAACAAACCACAGACCAATCAGAATGCTCGGCTGCATTTCAACCTTCATACGCCCCGCCTACCTGTGGGGAGGAGGATAGGCTCCTGGCCAGACCGATTTGTGAAATGACATTTCAGATGCGCAGAGCGCAGCAGATCAGACTGGATCACAGGCTAACTTTCAATAGGATTTTCAATAGGATTTCACTCAACTGTGACTGTACGCACAGAATTAATTCACTAGTCAGGTCCTCCTTGGGGGCAAGGCCATGTTCCAACTCCTCCTGTAATAGAGCGCTGTGTGTGTCACTGTCATCCTGCAGCCGTCACTTAGATGCCCTTATGTCACTGCTGTCATGAAAGTTCATTTCGGGTTTCACTGAGTTTACCAGGGCGAGTCGAGTGGCACCCTTTGAAGATCAGGGCACAGCCAGAAAATAATCAGTAGAGTTCTTCACCCATGATATCAATCAAATGTGCAGAAATGCAATAAACAACAACACAAACACAAAGCCTTCTCCGCCAGCCTAGATATGTAGGGGCGAATTATACACCACAAGAACAAATAATACAAATGTAGTAGACTACAGAACAAACCAACACATATACTGTGATGTGGAAACACGATTGCTTGCACAAACAAAAAAAAAAGAGCATCTCCGCGGCGGGAGGAAAGGCTTAGGAAACAAAAAACGATTCTATGCCAACCATTCACAAACAAACAACAAAATCAGTTAGGCATTCAGGCTTTAGTGTACAGAATGGTGCCATCTCCACAGCGGGAGGTAAGGAGAAAAGGTTAGGCTATATCCACCAACCAACAACACATTATAGTTGAGGAGTGTCTTTCTTTATGCCAGGAGGAAAGTGGTCTACTTCACCAACACCAAGCATTCTCCAAGTGGAAGGACCAGGGCTGTGTGGGTGCGTGTCACTGACGTACAATATATAGGCTACATGTGTACACAATTAATAAACAATGTCCTTATGTTCTTGGGTTTTTAGACAACACCATCTTTCCCATAAATCACTCGAAATGAGTGACAGCCCTTGTTTCTAAAGCTGAAATGTAAAGTCTCCATCTCCGAGTCTCTCTGAAGAGGCTGGAACTGAACTCTACCAGCGCACTGACGTGCTCCAACAGAACAGTTTGACATCAAGCTTCAGCTCACAGTGACACAAATAAACGCCACGCTGCTTGTCCAAAACAATTAATTAACTCCTTTGTGTTGATTTATCTTCACCTTTACATACAATCATGCACTCACAAAAACGAGTGTTTCTTTCGTCCCACCTTACCTGATTTGATGCATCAGCAGTGCGCCGAGGTCCTCTGGTGGAAAAGTAGAAGTAGAACTGTTGACTGCTTGTACTCCCCGTATAATATTAAACCAGCGTCCAGTGACATGCTCATATGGCGATGCTTCCATTATCATCATCGTATTGTCATTCATTTGACATTCTGAAGGTAGTGGTTGGGTCAGAGTTTGCCGTTTTTTGTGGTGCTTGCGGCTTTGTGTTCGAGGCGTCGGGTAAATTCCTTTAGTTTAATCCATGCGCAGCAGTTTGGTGATTGAACTACACAGCCCGCGCCCCGCGGCAACAACACAGAGAATGATAATGTAAACCTTTAAGGATATAGGCTTGATTTAGTCCATGTATTAGAAAAGAGACAGAGGCATGAGGCATTAACGTGGCGTGGTAGTGAGTGACTCACGATGCATTAGGCCTACTTCCATGCTTTCTTTTTTCGCCACACCACCAGGCACCAACAACCTTGGGCGCACTGGGCGCGCGAAACTGCTGTTCCCCGCAACTAAAGTCCGACCATCCTCACAGCCTGGAATAACAATCTGTTCCACTCTTTCCCCAAAGCGCAACCAACACACATTATTGAACACAAATAAATCCCTCTTACATCACACACCCCTCTTAAATAGAAATGTCCTCATTTCAACCAAATAAACTCCAGAACAATAATTGCAAAAATTGCAATCGAAGTTCAACATAACATATAACAGCACACCAACACACATTAATGGTGAGGTGTGCTGCATCAAAACAAATCCGACTTGGTGCAGAAACTGTACGTTTTATTATTGCATTGTATTAAACTATTACTTTATTTGAATGTGTAGCTGCTATAGTTTTATTATAATCACAAACAACAACAAAAAACATATTATACATTTACAACATTTTGTAGGAGATAATAGTCTATGCTTGGTTTAATAAATAAATAAACACACAGTGATTCACTGTCAAATAGATGGACATTGTATTTGAATACAACTTGACATGAAAACAGAGAATCTACACATTTTTGAAAGGTAAACATGGGCTAACCTAACAGAAATATCCAAAAAAAAAAAAAAAAAAAAAAAAAAAAAAAAAAAAAAACATATTATAGTCGGGGGCTACACTATTTCATTCAATAATTCTTTATCCACAAAAAATGGTGGTCGTCTTATAACCCTCTTATATTCCGGACAATATGGTAATTTAACCCATATTTTATGAGCTAAATACATTGCTCAAGTATTTAAATTGATTATTTGCATTGATTATTTCCATTGAAGATACGAAACAAATTAAAATGATACAATTCAATATTTACCGTTTACATTTGATAAACTTAGATTTTATTTATTTATTTATTTTCATTAAAACCGATATTTCAATACAGTTACTGTAGGCCTTTGTCACACTACTAATACAAACCCTCGAAGTTGGACATCGGAAGGGCTACCGCCATTTGACAACTAGAGTGCGTTTAATTGATAGGTGGCAGAGACATGCACCTATCTCCATTTTCAAATGTTTTAATTATTTAATGACTTCCTCACACAAGGCTGTCTCAAAAACAAATACAGCGGAAATAGCTGATCTAAAAGCACGGCCTGTGTTATTTTATAAAGCTTGAGTGCACCAATTACAATTGGTTCGATAATGATACAAAAATAATGAATTCACTTTACACAAGCTTATGACAAAATAATTGGATCCATCGGAGCACAGACTCTTTCCTCCCCTCCATTACCTGTTAGTAATCAGTATTGGTTTTGGACATACGAGGTCTGCAGTCGTTCCACCTGACAGCAGCAGTGATACAGCGGCAGCCCATTGTGACATAACAGAGGAGAGCTCTGCTAAGATACCACAACCATGTGTCACATAATGTACGGTAACAGGCCGTAATAATACAGTGCGTACCATGAAATGCCACAGAACAAAATGTACTTTTATCACACATGGGGGAATAAATACACCTCTTGATTTAGCATTCCGGTGCTGGTGCATACGTACAGTACCAGTAAACGTCGCTATCAGTAGTGCTGGCTATTCCTTTTCCTATAATCCCCTGTGCTGTGAAGTGAATCTGTAATGGCAGCAGCCATCAATTTCCTGTCACTCACATGGCGTTGTGTGTTAAGAATCGCCGCCATAAACCGTTAGGTCAAAGGTCATTATTCCGTGCAGGATCCCCTAGAGCGTGCACGGGCTGTTACGCATGGATTTACAGTGCTGTTGACTGCACGGGTTAGTGTGTGTGTGTGTGTGTGTGTGTGTGTGTGTGTGTGTGTGTGTGTGTGTGTGTGTGTGTGTGTGTGTGTGTGTGTGTACGTGTACGTGTGTGTGGGTTTGTGTGACTGAAGTTCGATTCTTCTCGATGCCAGTGGGCTGCTGGGCAAGTGATTTGAAGTCTGATCAATAATAACACCACCAAACCGCCAAGCCCTCTCCTCCACACCCACTGATACTCTGCCCCTGCTGTAGGGTGACCAGATCCAAACTGTTCTGAGAGCGTTCTTTTTTCTGAGAGCGTACAAATGCAACCAAATCATTTGGTTCCATTTGTACGCTCTCAGAAAAAAGAAGCGTCTAAAGAAATCCATTAACATGGTGAAAATACATCTTGATGATGTCATCAAGATGTTTCACCATAATGTTAGTGGTTTTCCTCAGACCTCCATTTCTAGGAAACACAGAATGGGGGAACTTTTTTTTATCATGTTCACCCAGCACCTCTAGGGTATACTATGACATTAGTTAGTTATTTTTATCTCAGTCATTTATCACAGTACTTACACATACAGAAAATATACAATCGAAGAATAAAGTTGACAAAGAAGGTAAGGGCGGCCGGAAGCCGAAGCTTTTTATGCCAACCTTATACATTGTGTGATATATACAGTAAAACAAGGACCTTTAATTTGTGGGACATTCTGGTCACCCTATACTGCAATGTCCCACCACCACCACACCACCACCACCACCACCACCACCACCACCGCAACACGTCACCACCTCCAATCCATGCTGTGTCCTCCATCCACCTCTCCATCCATCACTGTGTCACAGCAGCAGACACTGAGGGGAGTGGACCAGTCCTCTGGGATCAGCCCAAGTTAGACAGCCTCAGACAGTCTGCTGCAGTGGGCAGTACACGCACGCACGCACGTACGCACGCACACACACACACACACACACACACACACACACACACACACACACACACACACACACACACACACACACACACACACACAGCCCCCCATTTAGTAAGGGGGGCTCCAGGGAAAATCTTGCCCGGGGCTCCAAATTTCTTAGAAACACCACTGCACACACATGCACACATACTCACACGCATGCACACACTGCATCAATACATTATGCATCACAACTTTCGTTTTATTGTTGTTTTTCTACCATTTGGCTCTGTGTAAAAACTGTAAATCTTCCAGTTAAAGGGGGGAATGGCCTGAAATTCAACTGTCAGTTTTCTATCCTCACAAATAACCAAGTTTGAACAATCAGGCTTTCACGTCATAAAGGTGCTTTAAAGGGGAATTCCACCCATTTTCATTTTTTTTCTGAGAGCGTACAAATGCAACCAAATGAACCCTAATGGGTTCATTTGGTTCCATTTGTACGCTCTCAGAAAAAAGAAGGGTCTAAAGAAATCCATTAATATGGTGAAAATACATCTTGATGTCATCAAGATGTTTCACCATGTTAGTGGTTTCCTTCAGACCTCCATTTCTTGGGAACACAGAATGGGGGAACATTTTTATCATGTCCAAATGGCTCCCAGGAACAACTCACCTGATTATGACCTCATGATGTCATCAGTGCTCTGTATAATTCCTCCTATCCTTCAGTCTTCAGTTCCAAATTTGCATTTCCACTTGGTTTACTTTGTTGATTTGTCATGGAATGGAAACAAGCCTGGTTTCATCTAGCATGACTAAATAATGTGCATATCAGAAGGACATTCTGGTATTGAAGCTAAAACGACAAGATGACAAGACAAGAGGGGTGATTGAGGCTCAAACCTTTAGAAATAAGCTTGAGGGACGTACAGTGTAGTATACAGTATTATGATATTAAGTATTAAAAACATTTTTTGGAAACGTTATTTGCGCTTTAACTGGGTCTGTGTGCAACTGTGCATATGTCTGTGTCTGTGTGTGCGTGCATGTGTGTGTGTGTGTGTAGAGAGATAGAGACAGAGAGAGAGACAGAGAAAGAGAGTCAGAGAGAGAGAGAGAGAGACAGAGAGAGAGATACATCTATTTTGTAACCATTCCCTGTATTATACTGCTATGCTAGGCCCGAAGAAGCTTAAACCAAACAAGGAGAAAATAAAGCGTATTGATTGGTCATTAACCAACCCGCTACCTCCCCATGCACATGCACATGGATCAATACAAGTAGCCTATTCTACACACACCTTACATCTCTACATGTATATTTATATGACGTGAAAAGGTCGATCCTGTTTCTGACCGTAACATTTACTTATTTCCATCAACTATACTGGTGGCGCTCAAAGGGCATCCTTGCACGGGTCAAAGCACAGCGCGTTTCAGTCAGATCACAGCCGCTCAAATCTGGTTTTGTAGATCAGCGGGATTAACATAATTATAGTTCAACTCCCCCGTGGTTTCCAGATAATTACTTTGCAGCCCCTTATGATAACCCTATTGAATTCAGATTAGGCCAATAATGAACCCCTGACATGTCGCGCACCCTCCATGTTTGGCTCCTTGTCAATCGGCCGCTGGAGGGCAAGACCCTGCTCTAATTTGTTCAAGCGTCGCGTCGGAGGGGCGGGCCGCATCGCCCTCCACTTCTTCAACAATAACAACAACAACAACAATAATACCATGCTTGACATTGAACTAAATTTTAATGCGCATATTAATTCATTCTGTGCTTGGAATGGCTTTTGGTGTTTTAAGTTTGATTGGAAAAATAGCAGGTGTACATGCCTCATAGCGCACTATGAGGCGGCGTGTACACCTGCTATTTTGGGGGAAATCGTGCCAACGCAACGCAAATCTTTGAATATGATATGTTCTTTCAGAGCAAACGTTTTGTAGAATCTATATTGTCAAGTCAACATGGGTTAATCGGGTGACCAAAACTGCGCTTTTTCATCTCAGAAACCTGAAAAACATCAGAGCATACAGTATTTGCCCTTGGACAAGGCAAAAACATTGGTTCATACTTTGGTTTTCTCCCGTATGGATTACTGCAATGCACTACTCACTGGTTTGCCAGAGAAAACTACCGACAGGCTTCAACTCATCCAAAATGCAGCAGCGATTTTTTTTAAACCAGACCTACAATAAATGCGAGAGCACATTACTCCAGTTTTAGCCTCATGACTTTGGCTCCCAGTAGTTTTTAGGACTGATTTTAAAATTCTAAACAGTCTTGCACCCTCTTACCTCCTCGACTGCCTGATAACCAGATATAGTCCAGGTCGCCCCTAAGCTCCTCTACTTTAGTGGCTGAAAATGGCAACTAAAACCTCCATTACCGTTAAGGCAAGCACTCTCAGCAGACATTTTCAAAGCACAACTAAAGACTCAGCTTTTTACCCTTGCCTTGATGTTGATGTTTTATATCCTGTTTGTTTTTACTCTGTGTTTTTATTCATCATGCCACACATGTTTGTTTTACTACTGCACTTTGCTATTGCTTTTCACTGTTGTTTTTTCCTATTGTTTTTTATAGTTTCAATTCTGTTTTTGCTCACTATTTTGTGTTTGTGTATTATCTTCTGCCTTGTTTATGCTGCATTTTATGCATGAAAGTGTATAATTATTATTATTGCTATTATTATTATTATGCAAACCCGTGGACGAATATAACCAATACTGATGCTGATGGGCAAGACAAAAGAAGTCCTCACCGATGGTAGTCAGCAGTGTGTGTGTGTGTGTGTGTGTGTGTGTGTGGGGGGGGGGGGGGGGGGGGGGGGGGGGGGGGGGGGGGGTGCGGGTGTGTGTGTGTGTGTGTGGTCCAACAACTTGGGATGTCCAAAAAGGAGGCAAAAAGGCTGGCAAAGTACTGTAGTGTTTCTGCTATAATTGGTGAAGACGCTGCTACCTATACCCATAGATTGCACTGCACAACATGCTTGTTGTATCACAAAAGCTCATGCCATGATTTTGCAGATGTAACTCGAATGCACCTATAATATTTGTGTCCCTGTATGGATTTCCTTTGTGTGGACATAAATAAGTGTTTAAAATGTGTGAGTGAGTGAGTGAGTGAGTGAGTGAGTGAGTGAGTGAGTGAGTGAGTGAGTGAGTGAGTGAGTGTGAGTGAGTGAGTGAGTGAGTGAGTGAGTGAGTGAGTGAGTGAGAGAGAGAGAGACAGAGAGACAGACAGAGAGAGCTGGGGGGTGTGGGGGTGTATCATGGTGGAGTGTGTTGGGTAAAGTGCAGCTGGTGCTCTTGTCTCATTCCTCCCAAAAGGACACTTTCAAACGCCGTTCCCTTGAGAGCTGTGCATGCAGCGGAAAGGACGCTATTAATAGTCCGATATGGTCTGAATATGTTTGTCATGTTTGTCTCTTTGGAAACCGGCCCTTTTTTGTGTTTATTAGCTGCAGCTAATATGGGCCATACGGGCCATCCTACCGTAATGGTTCAAATTGCAGTCCCACCATGAAAAATATATACTTTAGTAGTAGTCACTAGTCAGACATTACATTGTGTGCAAAGATCATGTGATCTATTTAACAACAAGTGATAGAAGAAAATGTCCATCCATCCATACATCCATCTTCATCCGCTTATCCGAGGTCGGGTCGCGGGGGTCAGGTCGCGGGGGGTCTGGTGGGTGATGTGAATTGGAAATCACTTATCCGGTTATGGTGAAATGCATAATGGGTGAAACAAAACAACCAAAGAATATCAGCAGGCATACGGATGTGCCATTTCCAACTCTGCAACACTTTTCCCCAGCTTTTCCTGGAGGTTTTCTGAAAATGCATGTTTTCCCTACATTATTCCCTGATTAGCCTTGACAATTCAATCGCTTTGCTACTGACAAGCAGCAAACTCTACCATTTTAATGGATTCTGAAAAAATACATCTGAATTAACATATACCAAATGCCACATCATTCTCACTGAAGATGTTCTATTTCTGACAATGTGCCGATGATCTAGTGAAGTGCCTAATGACGGAACGCGGCGCATAATTTCAATGTAACGCCTGCCTGCACTGTCAACCCTGAATCGTTTTCAATTAAGTTTATTTAAGGAGTGAAGTTCTCAAACGGCTGTGTGACTATGACTATATACAATCTGTACCTGGTGTTTTAGGTTTTATTGAAAAATAGCAGGTGTACACACCGACACCTACGAGGCGCGTACACCTGCTATTTTGGAGGATATTGTGAAATCGCACTGCAATCTTTCAATCTCTGAACGTAATTTTTGAATACTATATGTTCTTTCAGAGCAAATGTTTTGTAGGATCTTTAGAGCTGTGCAGCCCCGCCCCCTTGGGACATTTCCCCTGTTCCAGCCAGGAACAGATTCCCCATTCATTTTTCTCATAGACTTTTCAAAAATGATTCATATAAAGACGATTGCGCCGTGGACAAAGCCAACTCGGGTCGTGACAAATCATGATGACGCACACAATCTTTTGGGACAATCAAATAATTTCTAAGATGAAAAACAAAACAAAAACTGTTGGATCCTGCTGTTTTCTACTTCTTTCTAATTAGATAATGCATGCTAATATTGTGTTTGGTGCCATGATCTGTCTTGGCTTTGTCCACAGCACAATCATGTTTTTATTAACCACTTTCTAAAAGTCTATCAGGAAAATGAATGAATGAGGATTCCGTTTCTGGAACACAGGCGACATCATGAAATGGGCGGGACTGCGCAGCTTTAAAGGTTAAAATGGTTTAACCTCACCCATGTGAGCCTTGTGTTGGAAGACTTATAAAGTCTGTCACTGCTTGTCCGGATGCAAATGAAATGACAGACAGACAGTGAACGCCTCTCTCTGAGTCTGAGCCATATATACCAGGCCCTGACAGCTACAGTATGTCACCGTCTCGTCCCGGCTGAGATATTCCCGCCCGGCCGCGACGGGCCGTCGATGCACAGCCGGCCGTGTCAATGCCGCCCATTGTATATTGTGCTCTGAGACAGGGGCGGATCTAGGCATGGGCATGGGGGGGCAATGCCCCCCTAAATGCCCAGACTGCCCCACAAAACACGATGGCATGCAAAACAACCCAAGATATTTCAGTGCTTATATTTAAAAGTATTTGAAACACCACTACTGCTACTAACCAACTCCACAATCGTCTCACCACTAAACAAACAGCATTTCATCATTGAATGTCCTGTTGAAATGTCCTGTAACCAAAATGGTATGGGGGCGACTTCATTCGCCCCCATATCATTCGCTTCGCGCCACGGGCGATGAAACCGCCCCCATACCATTTTCTCCTGCCCCCCAATTGGCAAATGTTATATCCGCCCCTGCTCGAGAAGAAGAAGGGCCCATTCTTTCCTCACTAACTCTCTCTGCGTTCCTCTTGTTTCTCCTGCAGGGGCCAGGCCCGAGGACGACGTGAAGCTGCTGCAGCACGTGGTATGGATGGATGTCACGACCAGCAACACAGCTGCTCCTGCCGCTGCTCCTGCCGCTGCTGAGCCTGAGGGTCATCCCCAGACCACTGCACACACACGCGTCCCCCTCCCCATTCTCCAAACGTTGACAAGAATTAAGGGGAGGCCCTGAGACCAACCCCGAGAGGCCCAACATTCTGACAGTGCATCCACCCGAGAAAACAGGAAGGAAGGAAAAAGGGGGAGTGTTGAAGACTGGCAGAGTACGGCTGCTGCTTGTGAGTACACGCTATTGTTCTCCATGTATGTCGTCGAGGTAGAGAATCAGATTCTCGTACCAGTGCATGGCCAAGCAGGGGTGTTTTTGCCATTAGGCAGACGAGGCAGTTGCCTGGGGCGCCATGAGGGGAGGGGGAGAGGGGGGGCACCGGGCCGACCACCAGACATGCTTTAAAGGATCCCAGGCTAATAAGCCTCATATGGTTAAATACATTATACTTGTCCTCTATAACAATAGAATTCAACCTTTAAAACACATATAATGTTCTTTAGTTTAAAAATAGTTCATCAATTTATCCCTTGGGGAGCGCCATTTTACTGTGCCTGTCATAGGGCTGACGTCACAGGAGATTCTCCCTGGAGCCCCCCCTTACCAAATTTACCCGTAAGGGTGAATTTGGTAACCATTTGGTTACCAAATGGTTACCATTTGGTAAGGATGGGCTTCAGGGAGAATCAGAGAAAATCTTGCCTGGGGCTCCAAATTGCTTAGAAACGCCACTGTGGCCAAGTTACTATACGCCTCCATTGTACTGTTTTTCAGTACGCCAAATAAGGAATGCACTTTGCAATCAGAACAAGGCTTGGGGGATTTTCATCCGAGAGTGAATGTTCTGCAGAGTGCAGAATGATTGTGCTGTCACACTTGTAGTCCGGCTCCAACTGACAATTTGTCATTATGTGAGTGTATATACCATTTGTTTTTTTTTTCCCTTCCATCTCCTGGTATAAACTGGTGGGTTGACACCACAGTGGGACTGACCCAGACAGACTTATTTAACTGCATATGAACGAACAAACAGGTCTTCATTATTCATTCGTTCAGGGTTTTGTTACGTTTAGCCATATGTCACGTGAAGGCAACTTTAGTGTGTACAAACACGGTGTTTCTAAACAGGTTTGTTTAGAAACAGACTGGAGCTCCACCTCACTTCCATTCTATTGGCTCATTATAAAGCGCTGCCTCGCCCTACACCCCCCCCCCCCCCCACCGCCTTTCCTGAGCCAGACGAATGTCGTTTTTTTTTTTTTTTCCATGAGCAGTGGCTCAGGGGTAGAACAACATAGAGGAAAAACATAGAGAAAAAATATAGCTATACATCTATTTGATTTTTGGCTAAAACGTTGCCTCTATTACCATTAAGTTAGGCTGTAACAAATACAGCACAAGTATCTACCAGGGCACTGCATTACAAATGGGACGTGTCTTTGCTGCACCTCCATCCCCGTCTCCCCATCTCCTTCTTTTCTACATTATTCTTGACTCCTGCCAAAGCATTCTCATCAGGGGTGGATCTAGGCATGGGCTTGAGGGGGCAATGCCCCCCTAAATGCCCGGACTGCCCCACCAAATATGATGGCATGCAAAACAACCCAACAACCCAACCCAACAAGATATTTCAAATGAAAGTGCTTGTATTTAAAATGATTGAAACACTACTACTGCTACTAACGAACTACAATTGTGGCACCACTAAACCAACAGCATTTCATCATTGAAATCAGAAAACTCTGTGAGTCAGACATTTAGCTTTATGCATGCTGTCTCTGTTGCAACTTCAACAACAACTGATGTTATTACTGATGTTTACTTGCCTAATAGAAGTCCTGTAACCGAAAATCGTATGGGTGCGGCTTCATCGCCCGTGGTGCTTCGCACCACGGGTGATGAAGTCGCCCCCACACCATTTTCTCCTGACCCCCCAATTGGGAAATGTTACATCCACCCCTGGTTTTCATTTTTTTCACCAGGGAGACACAGGCATTCACTGCATTCGGAGAACATAGGCGGGCGAAATGATACGACACATCCACTTAGTTCAAGCTGTTACGATCTCCCTGATATTACAGAGTAGAGTAAAGACAGTGTTGGAGGAGTAGAAAATGGAAGGTCTGTGTGTCAGTGTGTGTGGGGGGGTATTTACGGTGGAGTCAGGAGATCGGAGATTGTCTTCAGATGTGGACGCGGCAAAGGAGAGAGAGAGAGAGAGAGAGAGAGAGAGGGAGAGAGAGAGAGAGAGAGAGAGATAGAGAGAGAGGAGATGAGAGAGAGAGAGAGAGAGAGACACTGAGGGAGAGCCAGACGAAAGAGTGCACGAGAGAGATGTTAGGAGTGAGTTCCAGTCTCCTGGGTACCAAAGGAAATATTGTTGCTTCGTATACACTGGCAGAGCCTTAGGGCCAGACAAATCCACGGCTCATATTGTCTTTGCTGCCCGCGGTTGCCCGGTTCCAAACAGATATTGCTGAAATAAGAGGCTTCATGGCCATGCAGCACACAATCCTATGAGACCTATAGTAAAGTATAATAATATAGCACTACCGCTGGGCCATTAAAAGTGAATTGTGCTGGGATAATATTAGCCTTGTGCAAGGCTTCCTTGTTTTGTGTACCACCGTTCCACAGTTTATGTGCACATCACAGTTCTGTTTACTTTATGGAGGTACAAATTGTGGCTTCCTGAGGAAGAGTTGCGATATTTAATGTAAATGAACGGCCATAGAGCATAATATAGAACACCCTGGTCACATGGTTGGTCATGCGACTATGCAGAACCTGTATGCTGACTAACTGTTGTTGGAAATAGTGTTTTCAACAAGTGTGAAAAGCGTTACCATTCCAGGGCAGTGGTACCATGCACCATGGTGCCCCATCAGCAGCCAAGTGTTAACAGTGACAATCTCAAGTGCTTGCCATGTATGTTTCCCTGCTGGCAGTGCGCCACACAGGAAGAAAAAGTAGTGGCTACAGTACAGTAACCTATAGTAAACATGCTGAAGTGTCTGATTATTACTCAGGCTATTAGCACATACCTGCATTAAAACCATGTCTGTTTATGTTCCATGGCCCACATTGACACCGTCTCCAAAATCTCTACAAAGCTAAAGGATATCATCATGGGCATAGTCACGACAAATAATGTTTTACAAACTGGGTTTGTTATCGTCAAAATTTAAGTGGGAAAAAAAGGTAAAATTTAACGGTTTAGAGTCGTGTGGAATACACAACAATAGAGATAACATTCAAACAATGCCCTGTCGTCAGGACGACGGGCTGATTTTTTGTGATTTACTACTAGGCGATGAATACATATAGTTTATTAAATTCTTAAAATCCCACAAAGTCTTCGGGGATCACAGTTAACATTTGCAAACACACGACGATGCGTCATCATTTATAACCACACGGCCCAACCCTCTTTAATTGGAACCATTCCGAATTAGAACGCGTCTGTCCTCTACAACAGTGGTTTTCAACCAGTGGTCCGGGGACCACCAGTGGTCCTTGAGGGGGTTGCAGGTGGTCCCCCAGTTAAGTTGGTTACCCAGATGAAAAGTCGGTGAGCCGCAGATGTAACTCTTGAGAGCATAAAAATGAAACCAAATGAAACCAAATGGTTCCAGGTGGTCTCCAGCTAAATGATGGAAAGTTGATTAACCAAATCTAACTCTTTGAGAGCGTATACATGAAACCAAATGGACCCTTGCGGGTCACCACGTAATTCACCACTGAATTACGAAGTCTACACAATTAGAGAACGTAGAAGAATGGTCATTTTGATCTGTATGTTTGCATGTTTTGTTGGTGAAAATCCAGCCCCGGAATTGTGGACACAAAGAAAAGAAAGGGTCTGTTGTGGCGTGAAAATGTCAAATGGTGATCCTTGCGTCAAAAGGCTGAACAAATAGTTGGCCCTGGGGATCCAAAAGGTTGGAAAACCCACTGTTCTTCATCAGTTGGTTCTAAACCTGTGGTTCGGAACCTATGTGGTGGATTTTGTGGGGGGCCGGTCGCCAGATGACAACAAAAATGACTATAAAATGACTATATTCAACAAAATTACTATATTCAAGGGGGGGGGGGTTACTTTGGAGCAGGGGTTTTTAACAGGTGGTCCGGGGACCAACAGTGGTCCCTGAGAGGATTTCAGGTGGTCCCCAGGCTAAATGATTGAAAGTTTGTTAACTAGATATAACTCTTTGACAGCGTACCCTCGCGGGTCCATTTGGAATTTCTATGCTCTCAAGAGTTAAGATATAGTTGTCTACACAACTAGATAACTACTGTGGTTATGTTTCTGAGATTCAGCCTGGAATTGTAGATAAAAAAAGTTTTTTTGGGGGGGCGTTTTTGGGGTCTGAGGGGCTATAAAATGTCATCGAATGGTGATCCTCCATGGCTAAAATGCTGAATAAATAGTGGGCCCTGGTATGAAAAAGGTTGAAAACCACTGGGCTCAAATGTGAGTCTTTTTGCGAGGGTCGCGGCCTGAGGAGGAGGCTGATCACGACCACTAAATAAATGTGAAAAGCACCAGAAGGGTGTAATCAACACAGCAGGCTCTCATCATAGATTTATAGACATGTCATGATGGCTGCCAGCAGGGTGACATTAACTCTTTCAGTCCGCAGGGAACATGCAAAATGAGATGTTGAAAGATCCCTGCATGGTGGATTGGACACACATTCACGCAAGCGTGTGGTGGTGAGCATATACGCCACGGGCGTATCTAGGCATGGGCATGGGGGGGCAATGCCCCCCTAAATGCCCTGTCTGCCCCACCAAACATGATGGCATGCAAAACAAACAACCCAAGATATTTCAAGTTAAAGTGCTTATATTTAAAATGATTTGAAACACTACTACTGCCACACTAACTACAGTAGCTACAGCTGTGTCACCACTAAACCAACAGCATTTCATCATTGAAAACAGAAAACTCTCTGAGTCAGACCTTTAGCTTTATGCATGCTGCGTGTCTGTTGCAACTTCAACAACAACTGATGTTATTATTGATTCTTTACTTGTCTAATAACATGTCCTGTAACTGAAAATGTCTCCTGCCCCCCCCCCCCCAATTGGGAAATGTTACATCCGCCCCTGCACACTCATAATAACTGAGTCTGTTTGCTGCCAGTGTACTGTAAGGTTACCTGAAGCACACACTGTCTGTATAGGAATAAAGGGAGGCAAGAGGGGTCATTTCGCAACCTCGACCTAGGTCGTGGCCATTTAAAAAAAAAGGTTGGCCGTTTTCAAAATCGGTCGCGACCGGTGCTAACCAGCACAACCTTTTTTTTAATGGTCGCACCCGTTTTTGCCCCACCTGCTTCGACCTTTTTAAAACGGTTGCAACATTCCTAAAATGGTCACGACTTTTTTTTTTTTCAAAAAGGGGTCACGACTCTAAAGTGGCCGCCTCCTTTTTTAAAGAAGGTCGTGGGTTAAGGTTAGGTTGAAGCGTAGGTTTTACTGAGGTTAAGTTTAGGGCTCAGATTAGGTTTTTCTTCAAATCGTCCCAAATGTTTTGCAACGAACGGTCGTGGCGGTTTGAGAAAAAGATTGGGGTTCTTGATGGTTTAGTCGCAAGCCTTTTTTTAATTAAAAAAAGTGTAGTGACTTAGCTTGAGGTCGCAAAATTACCTGTCTGTCAAGAGAGGACATACGCACACATGCACACACTCACCCACACACGTGCACACGTGCACACACACATACACACACGCACGCACACAGATAAGCCTATACGTTAGATAAGACAAAATTGCTGATTAAAAAGTCTGAGCACCCGGAGGAAAAAATGTTGTCATCGTTTCGCAGCTGCAAGAATAGGTAGATAAAACACACACACACACACACACACACACACACACACACACACACACACACACACACACACACACACACACACACACAACACACACACACACACACACACCCCCCCCCCCCCCCCCCCCACACACACACACACACACAAAACACACAAAAACACACAAAAACACACAAAAACACACACACACACACACACACACACACACACACACACCACACACACACACACACACACACACACACACACACACACACACACAAAAACACACACACACACACACACACACACACACACACACACACACACACAACACACACACACACACAACACACCACACACACACACACACACACACACACACACAGAGAGATGTGTGTCCTTCCTGCTGGGGGTCCCTGCAGAACGCTGTCAGATCCACAGAGCATCTCAGAGCAACAGGAGACCTGGTGGACCACAGAGTCACAGAGGGGAGGGAGAGAGAGAGGGGGGGGGGATTCATGATTTCTGACACTAGATTCTAGTTCCTGATAGATTCTAGTCCATGACACTAAATTCTAGTTTGTGACACTAAATTCTAGTCCCTGGTGTGAGGTTCTACTGTACTTTTTCTGGGAAAATCTCTTTCTGTGTCAGTGATGCTTAACATATTTTATAGGAAGGACCCCCAGAAATATCTAGCTGCAGAACCTCATCTAAAAACATGTTTTAGGGATCCCCCAGAAGCAAAGATTTGAGTTGAAAATGTTTCCTTCCGAAATAATGTATTCAAAGATTCGCACCACATTTTCACAATGTTTCAAAAATAGCAGAACTACAAGCTCATATCGCGTCACCGAGTGGCGCGATATGAGCTTGTAGATCTGCTATTTTTCAACAGCTAAAACACCAAAACGCGTTCAGTACACAAAAGGTTAAAGGTAGGGGAAGTGATTTCACTTTTGTCAGATATCACCCCCATTTTTTTCTGTTAAAATGCTCTATTATAAGGTGTGCAGACCATATATGGAGTTTCCCCCTCCCCCACGTTAGCAGATGAGCTAATAAAAGTTCCCCAGGTGGAGGGTGAATTCTCCTCCAATCAGGATTGAGCAGCAGGTTCACATAGTGTAGCTACTCGTGGGCGCCCCTAGTGCACCAGGTTGGTACTACACGATGGATTTCAAATCACTTACCCTACCTTTAAAGATTCCTTCATTGGGGGGCACGGTGGAACAATGGTTAGTCCTGTTGCCTCACAGGTAGAAGGTCCTGGGTTCGATTCCGCTAGGGACGTTACGTGTCTCGTCCTCCACGTCATCATTACCCATACCTGGGGTGGTGGTTGGTGAAAGGACCTTTCTGTGTGGAGTTTGCATGTTCTCCCTGCGTGTCCCCTAGGGTATATACCCTCACAAAAAATGCAGTAATCCTGCCTCCCACTGGCCAACCGAGGCACCTGATGGAGGGGGCAGGAACTGGTTGGAATAATGTGTTCCTTCCACGCGCTACGTCCATCCAGGGAAACTGGTTGGACATTGGCATCGCATTAGGAAATGGTACTGGGGGAAAAACTGGGTTACAAAATGGAATAAAAAAAAGATTCCTTTATTGAACACTGCTGAGTGGTGCGACAAGCCATTTCACGTTCTTAGACAACATGCTTAAGAGCAGGCAAGGGCGAAACAGGTTCATCATTCTCTCCCACAGTGGACAATACTCCTTTTATTGCCCACTTTACCCCGGAAAGTATCAAGATTGTCCATCATTTTATCGTAAAAAAGGAAGAATGCTCTGTCCTGAGGCGTGCTTTTAAAATGTCCAGGGTCGTTATAAGGACAGGGTCCACAGTACACGGTCCACCTCTTGATGCCTTCTTGTTCCTTCGGCGGTAAGCCAAATGACGGAGAGAGAGAGATAGAGAGAGAGAGACAGAGAGAGAGAGAGACAGAGAGAGAGAGAGAGAGAGAGAGAGAAGAGAGAGAGAGAGAGAGAGAGAAGAGAGACAGAGACAGAGAGAGGGAGACAGAGAAAGAGAGCCAGAGAGAGAGACAGACAGAAATAGAGAGAGAATCAGAGAAAGAGACAGAGAGAGAGAGAGAGAGAGACAGAGAAAGAGAGGCAGAGAAAGAGAGTGAGGAGAGGGAGGGGGAGGTGTCAGGTCGATAGAGTGCGATAATGGGAAAGAAAGTGGAGAAAGATACAGTACAGAGACTCCGCAGAGATAAAAGACACAGCTTGAGAGAGAGAGATTGCTTAAAGTGCTTGCTTTGCATGAGCGCAGTCACTCATTCATCAACGCCTGCTGCTCATAAATTAGCACCGCCGGATGTACTGTATGCTGCGGAGGTATAGCTTATTCCATCCATCCATCCACGCCCATGCATCCGGCCCAGCGCTGGTGGAGAACGGCAGGGTCGGATTGACCATTGGGCGTACAGGGAGGTCTCCCGGTGGGCCACGACCCGTAGGGGGCCGGTGGTATCACGGCATGATTAAAAGCACTGGTTTTCAACCTTTTTGATCCCAGGGTCCACTATTCATTCAGAATTTTGAACCACAGACCACCATTTGATGGCATTTTAGCCCCAACAGACCCCAAAACTAAAGATTTATTTTGCTTTTCGGTCCACAAATCCAGGCTGGATTTGGGAAACAAAACAGTCAAACATACAGACCAAAATGACCATTAATCTTTTTTAATCATTTTTTAACTAGACTTGAGCCAATTTAGATGAATATTTTAACTCTTGAGAGTGTTAACATGAAACCAAATGGACCCGCAAGGGTCCATTTGGTTTCACCTTTACGCTCTCAAAGAGTTACATCTGGTTAACCAACTACACCAGGTGGAATAGGTCCATCACGCGCTGGTTGTGGTGGTGGGCCGGTCTAGGCCAAATCACGCTAAAAATGTCCGGGCCGTTTCTTTTGCCCAGTCCACCACTGGAGAACGGAGCGTCATATCGCCACCATGTCTTTATTATTCAGCATGAAGGACAACAGCGTGTGCAGGAGAGGAGAGAGTCTGCCACGCTGCAGGGAGGCATCAACACAGCTCATATCGTGCCACACGATAAGCCGTCCTACTGACACAGCGCGGCACAAGGACAAGAGGACATTATGCAGTGCAACGAGACGCGTGACAGTGGACCATAAATCACTATAGTGGTCTATTCAGAATATGCATGTAGATATAGACGCGCGAGAGAGAATTAGATTGTGTGTGTGTGTGTGTGTGTGTGTGACGTGTGAGAGGTGGGATCCCACCATACACACAAACCACACGACACACACGCTGTGTGTGTCCAATACATTTTCTATGGAGTGACGTTAACGTGGATGTCGCACAAAAGGTTAACGCTTTAACCTGTTAAAGGTTTTGTCATTTTGGCACTAATCTCACCTCATACTGTAGTGTATACGATACGATACAAAGGACTTTATGAATCCCTAAGGGGGGGAATTCATGGTTTGTGTGTGTGTGTGTGTGTGTGTGTGTGTGTGTGTGTGTTGTGTGTGTGTGTGTGTGTGTGTGTGTGTGTGTGTGTGTGTAGGCAGTAAGTAGCCCAGTAGCCCCGATTCCCCATTCATTTTCCTCATAGGCTTTTTGAAAATGATAAGGACGATTATGCCGCAGACAAAGCCAGCTCCGGTCGTGACAAATCATGACACCAAATAATTTCTAAGATGAAAAACAAAACAAAAATCATTGTATCCTCCCGTTTTCTACTTCTTGCAAATTAGATATGGCATGATAATATTGTGTTTGTTGTCTTGATTTGTCACAACCTGAGTTGGCTTTGTCCGCAGCGCAATCGTGTTTTTATTAACCATTTTCGAAAAGTCTATGAAGAAAATGAATGAGGATTCCATTTCTGGAACACAGGCGACGTCATGAAAGGGGCAGGACTGTGCAGCTCTATATATGCCCTCTATAGAAACATAGCCCAAAAGCCTGTTAACGAAGTCAAGCAAATAATCAAACCATAAATAGCATAAACTCTTTTCCAAGAGTCTGTTTTGCTTGTTGAAAAACAATTAAATTTAATGCATTGTTTTGATACTGTTCCGACATACCGGGATGGCATTTTTATCACCTACAGTACATGCCAGGTTCAAATTATACTGCAGATCTTTTCTCTGTGGCTGATATAATTATCATAAGGTATTTGAGGTGCGCCTCATCTTAAAATGAATCTTTAAAAGATGTGTAGCCTTAGATGTCACACAATTTATCACACCACGCGGCTGAAAGGTTAAAAATAGATTTCCGGCTGTCATGTGTTGCAATTAATGTTCGCCACACGTTAGCTGCAGACAGTAAGTACGTACGTGTGATGAGAGATGCTAATTAGGTTTAGTATAGTGTCACAGTGCATTCAAGAGAGAAAGAGCTGCCCCGCAGTGGGCCTATTAATATGTAACATAGATGCCAGATAAACACATAGCAAACAGAGGCTTTGACGCAGCACAGGCCCGGATGTAACATTTCCCAATTGGGGGGCAGGCGAAAATGGCATGAGGGCGATTTCATCGCCCGTGTCACTTCGCGCCATGGGCGATGAAGCCGCACCCATAGCATTTTCATTTAAATTCTTTAATTCTGTGACCCACAAGATTTATATATTGTACAGGACTTATATTAGGCAAGTAAGCATCAATAATAACATCAGTTGTTGTTGAAGTTGCAACAGACACGCAGCATGCGTGAAGCTAAAGTTCTGACTCAGAGAGTTTTCTGTATTGAACGGTGAGATGGTGTCGGTTTAGTGGTGCCACACTTGCAGTTAGTAGCAGTAGTAGTGTTTCAAATCATTTTGAAACATTTCCCCCCACCCCCCCATGCCCATGCCTAGATCCGGCCCTGCTGCAGCGTAAGTTAATTCCTTCATCTCCAACATGAAATTCAGCAAAGCCCCTTGAAAAAAAGAAAGGAAAAGCAGTCATCTTTAATACAGAAGCACATGGTAGGATTAGAATAGATAATAATAACAACGTATAACTCTGCTGCCCTGTGGCCACGCATGAGATATTTCAACTTTCTAGATAGAAAGATAGCGTTGAAATACGAAAACGCCTCCCAAAAAAGAGAATTTGTTTTCTGTCTTTGAGCTTCTAAAAGTATATAGACCATAAATGTTAAATTGTGCATTTATATAGCGCTTTTACATAGATGGGGGATCCCTGTTCACACATTCACACACAAATGGCAGCGGGAACCATGCAAGGTACCGATCAGCAAATCGGGAGCAATTAGCGGTTAAAGGTAATAGAGACAACTTTTTATCCATATTCTTTCCTCTATGTTGCTTCTTTGATGCTACAGCTGTTTCCCTGTAGACAGTCATTTGCTTCATCTTGCGGACGGTCCAGAACTGTGTTGTTGTCAACAAATCATGAAAACAAAACATTCGTCAAGCTCAAGAAAGGCGGTGGTAATTTGTGAGGGGGGTGAGGCAGTGTTTTAGCCAATCACAGTACAGCAGTCTCCAGCAGTTTCATAATGAGCCAATAGAGTGGAGGTGGAGTTAGATTCTGTTTTTAAACAAATCTGTTTACAAGCACAGTATTTGTACACACTAATGTTGCCTCCATTACCTTTAAGTGTCTTGCTCAGGGACACCTCGAGACTAGGGGAGCACGGATTCGAACCAACAACCTTATGGTAACCGTCCAGCCACTCTACCCCTGAGCCACCACCACCAACTGTGCGTTTAGAGGGGAAGTCCACCAAATTTCAACATTCTAATATATCATTAGTAGAGGTGCTGGACATGATAAAAAAGTTCCCCCATTCTGTGTTCCCAAGAGGTCTCCAATGGAGGTCTGAAGAAAACCACTAACATGGTGAAACATCTTGATGACATCATCAAGATGTATTTTCACCATGTTAATGGATTTCTTTAGATGCTTCTTTTTTCTGAGAGCGTACAAATGGAAGCAAATGAACCTGTTAGGGTTCATTTGGTTGCATTTGTACACTCTCAGAAAAAAAGTTGAAAATGGGTGGAATTCCCCTTTAACTCCCCTGTCTAGACATCATGCAATTTCCTGCACTTCACGGTGAGCTTAGAGTTGGGTTCTCAGCTGTGATTTAATAGAAGGAATTAATTTGACTTTGTTTCGCCTGCAACAGCCTTATACTGCTGCTGTACTGTGTGTGGGATGAATAAAGGCTTAGCTCATCTTATACCTCTTCTGTATGTGATACTGAAAATAAAACCCATAGTTGTAAAGCCCATCACAGCAACGTACACCTCATTCCCCTTTGTCTACTGCACTGGCATGAATACAGCCTTAGTACAGCCCGTACCTGATAGTCATCCTGAGTGATAAACTAGCCCACATGGAAATAAAATATGTTTTAATATATGCCACATATATGAAATTGGCCCCCTATAGAAATTCCCCCCCCCCTATATGAAATCGCCCCCCTACATATATATGAACCTTACTGTGGCATATACTGTATGTGGTTATATATGTTTGTTTTTTTAAGAATATTTTGATTTAGTCTTAGTCTTAGTCTTTTCAATAAGACATATTTAGTCTTTTAGTCCCATTTAGTCTTCTGAAATTCATTTTTTTAGTCTAGTCTTAGTCAACGAAATGTCAAAAATGATTTAGTCTTAGTCTTTGTAGTTTAGTCCTACATACAAATACATTGTAGGCTTATATATGTTGTTATATATGTTGAAAAGGTATGCAATATATACTGCAGACATACTTAAAAAAAGAAGATAAAAGTGTTTCTTATTTCCATTAGTCTTAGGTTATGATTTAGTCTTCGTCTTAGTCTTTTGAAAATCATTTTTGTTAGTCTAGTCTTAGTCGACTAAATATCAAAAACCCTAGTCGACTTAATCTTTAGTCTTAGTCTTAGTCGACAATATATATGACACATATATGTCCTGTATATCCATATATATGTGCATATGTACCTGATTATTCCATATATGCAACATACAGTATATGATGCACTATAGGAACAAAAAATCCCACAAGGGGCGTATACATTTTTCGCTTCTAGCCTGAAATTCCTGGTGTTGGGCAAATAGGACCCTCTAGATACGTCAATCACTTTGCTAGAGTGACATGGCTAGCTTGTAAACAATGACTTTTCCAGGTGATAATGTACCACTTTATCGACTTGCTCAGTGCCGTCACAGAAGATCTTTAGAAGGAACTATTTTATCGTCTGAAAAATCACGCATCAATCACACTGAGATGTGCATGGACCTCATGGAACCGTAGATGCATAACAACCAAGCGCTCATCATTTAATTAAAGCGACAGCCACATACACATTTATATAATCTGAGTTTTTTTTTTTAAATGGATGCCTAGCTGCATGTCATGATCACTATTAGCATAATTGTAATCCATCTGCAAACTAGTAGTGAGCTTGAAGACCGGCTATGTTTAATGAACATACTTAACTGATAAAAAAAATCTATCTTGTGAAAGTGTTCTTGATTAACATATTTATAGAATATCATCTACCGTACAGTATATTGAGCACAAGCCTCGCCTTTCCATTCGTTTTCCAATCTTTAGTTGGAAAAGGAGTGGACTAATTTTAGAAACACTAAGCTACATCAACTCTGGGTCAGGTTGTCCCTTAGCAGGGTCTCTGTGGAGAGCAGGGATGGAGGGCTTTCTACTGTATGATGTCGTTTGGCAGTTCAACACCCACCATGCCTGCTGCTCCTGGAAGCTGCTGAAGACTGGACATTGAATGTTATCAAGAATATAAAAGTTCTTACATAAAAGACTGTTTTTTCATCAATTGTTTCAGTATTTAGATATTTGATATTAATTTTAGCTGCCCCCCCCCCCCCCTTTTACAAACTCATTATAATTTCATACTTGATTACTCATGTAGATTCATCGAATAGACTAGTTTTTTTTTTTCCTGGCGACTGATATTGTCCTCCTAACATGTGAGTAGGCTGGGCTTTTTCATTTACTGTTGTCATTTATTTTTTAAATATTGTTTTATTCGTTTGGACCCACCAGTGTGCCACGGAGGCTGTTACATTTTCCAAAACAATATTTAAAAAATAAATAAATGAAAACTGTAAATGAAATTCCACGGCCCATTCAAATAGTAGGATATCATCAGTCATCAGAAAAAAAAAAGATTGGGTGTTTTCGATTAATCCATTTTGGATAAAACAGCTAAAATGAACATCAAATATCTCAAATCCGAACTGCAGTGTGAAAAACAAAGCGGGTGAGGAAAGCATGTCAGGCATGTAAGAATGGCACTTGTAATATTAAGCGGTGAAACGGATTGCGTCCTGATGCAACCGCTGGCAATTATATTGCTATCACGAGAAAAGATTCTAAACGGTTCCTTCTTGCGCGCCATGAATGAATAATTGAGTGCTGAGCAACCCGATTTAGTGGCAGGGCAAGCCCATTCACGTGGGAATTACACCAATGTTGCTCGACAAACCATACAGCACATTAGCCTTTGCTCTATTTAAATTGTACGTTGTGACACACACACACAATATGGCAAACAAATTTGATCATCATCATTTTGTGTATTTTGTATTCTTCATTCAGAATTTCACTAATTTCTGTACATACAGTATCATATCATTGGCAGGAACCAGCTTTAAAACTTTATAACTGAGAGGAAGCGAAAACAATCAGACCTATTGTTATGCTAATGCACATAGATACGTACCAACAAGGAGTTGTGTGAAATAGAGACACAGCGAGATCATTTTAGCGGCTGCGGTTGCGACCCTTTTTTTTTTTAAAAAGGTCACAAACCATCAAACCATTTTTTACAAACCATTTCCCCCATCCACTAAACCTCCGGGGGGGGGTCCCCAGATAAATGGAAGTTTGTAAACAAAATGGATCCTCATACGCAGGCATATCTTTTCAGATGGGGGTCTGCAGGTCAGGCCCGGATGTAACATTTCCAAATTGGGGGGTCAGGCAAAAAAAATGAGGGCAGCTTCATTGTCCGTGTCGCTTCGCGATGAAGCCGCACCTAAACCATTTTCATTTAAGTTATTTAGCTCTGTGACCGACAAGATCTTGTACAGGAATTATAAGTACTATAAGCACCAATAATATCATCGGTTGTTGTTGAAGTTGCAACAGACGGGCAGCATGTGTAGCAGGTGGCTACAGCCTCTGTCGTGATGGCCTCCAAAGTCCAGTATCTGCCCCTGGACCAAGGGTATGTCCCTTTGGTCTAGTGGTTAAGATGTTGCACTTTCACGCGGGAGACCCGAGTTACGGTTGTGATGATAAGAGATTGGTTAAAGGTTAAAGGTAATAGAGGCAACTCTAGTGTGTACAAACACTGTGTCTGTCCACACATTTGTATGGACAGAATCCAACTCCACCTCACCTCCACTCTATTGGCCCATTATGAATCTGCTGGAACGTTGCCTCACCCCCCCCCCCCCCCCCCCTGTCTGCAGGACGAAGCAAGGGTCTGTTGGCAGGGAAACAGCTGCAGCATCACTGTAGAAGCAACGTAGAGGGAGGAAAGCCAAAAAAGCGAAAGTGTTGCTCCTTAAACACTACCGTCCGACTGCAGCGGCCCTTCCTTCTTTCTCTCCCTCTTATTTCTCTAAGTGTCAATTTGGGGGTCCTTGACATCAACAACTTTGAAAACCTCTGCTTTAGAATATATCCGTTCTATTCCCTTCTCACTTTGATTCCTATTTAATGTCTCTGTTTAGACCGTACTAATATATTAGAACTGTCTGGGAATATGTTTGTGGAGAGGCTTATGCCCAGGAAGGCCATTATACTCTGTCGGAATATTCATAATAAATTCTCAACACTTCACCCCCGAAGGGACGGTCATATTTTCCATTACAGTACCTTTCCCACCACCACAGTGCACACTTTATGCAAATCCTGATAAATTCTACCTTCAACAAACTTCTGCCAACAATGCAGGTCCCTCTCAATGAACTGGAGTATTGTGTAAAAGTTTGTTTTCTTCCGTATAATTACAATTCAAAAAGTGAAACTTTCATCTATTTTCAATCCATTGTGCATTAAGTGGAGTATTGCAAACCTTTTCTTTTTTCTTGATTATTATAGCGTACAGCTCATGAAAATCCAAAAATCCTATCTCAGATTATCGTCACATAACAGTTTGTACAGTAAGATATAATTATGTTTGCTCAGCTCTACCATGTCATATAACCATTTTCCAAAGCCCGCATTTTCAAAATGCAGGCTTTAACCTGACCTAATCATGACCCCACAAGACAGCAGATCCCACAGAATAAGACACAATAGCGTCTCCCTCCCTATACAGTCCCATTTCGACTGTAATGTCTCACACTGTACATTGTTCAGAGTATAGAAATAAACTGTTCATTCGTTCACATGCACGCACACCCAAATTGCTCTTCCAACGGGCTTGTATAGCGTAAAAGAAAGGTGAACGCAAGTGTATTTATAATGAATGGATTTCATTATAGCGGAGAGATTTGTGTTTGTTATAGGGTCTATGCTGAGCTCAGACAGAAAAGCCTTGGCCATGCAGGGTGCTTCTTCTCCAACCCAGAATTGTACAAAATCAATCTATGTGCTTTGTCTGCCTGAATTGGAAAAGAAATCCCAATCGATAATCGAGCCGCCGGTGCTGCAAAGAAGAACCCTCCCTTTAGCACACTATAGAGCTTTAGAGAACACAATGCGGCATGCGCCAGTATTTGTGGAAGGAAATACCACGGGCATCAGTGATAATGCCGCGGTTATTATATCTGCCCTTATTAGTCTTGGATCAATTCCCAGCCATGGCTCTGTCTTTGTGCCTTCTGTGTATGCTGTACCCATCTGTGTCGGCCAGAGCTCAGTGGAGCACAATAT
>CM076977.1:38417086-38837086 GCA_039105355.1 Benthosema pterotum
CTTTGACATGTAACCAAATCTGGGAATGTAATCATTAAAGATCTTCTCCGCCGCGGTTTTCCCAGACTTGTTGCGGGTCGGATAGGCCTGTGCATATCTCGTAAAGTGGTCTACCACAACGAGAATGTATTGGTATCCTCCTTTACTCGGTTCCAAATGCATGTAGTCGATGGATACGAGCTCAAGTGGCGAGCTGGTGGTTATGCTACCCATAGGTGCTCGTATGTGCGTCACTGGCTTTTTCTGTTTTATGCATTGGCACTGTCTGGTGACATACGTTTCAATCTCACGTCTCATGTACGGCCAATAAAATCTCTGTCTTGCCAGGTTTAGGACCCGTTCGGTGCCGACATGGCCCATATCGTCGTGCAAGTGCTTAAGGACAAGGGATTTATAGCTGGCGGGCAAGACCAACTGTCGTCTCTCGGCTGTCTTCCGGTAGAGCACTCCGTTTTCAACATGTAGTCTGGTCCACTCGTGCATGATCTTCTTGCCAGCGCCCCTCACACTTTGTTTCATGTTGTCTGTCAGTGGTTCATTCGACTCTTTCATTTTCAGGATCTCACCGATCACTGGATCTGTTCTCTGAGCTTTCTGCAGTTCAGCAAGATCAATAGGTGTCACAGCTTCTCTGCTGCTAGGTTCGGACTGGGCACTCTGTGCTAGAGCCAGGGCAGCTATCCAGGCGACATCTCCTTGCTCACCTGCTCTGCACCCTCCCCACGTAGCAGAGACGGCTTCTCTGGGAAGTTCTCTTGTACACTCAGTGACGTACTTGTTGATGTCTAGAGGGCATCTGGACAGTGTGTCGGCGTCTCCATTTGCTTTGCCAGGTCTGTACCGTATGTCAAATCTAAAATCTGACAGTTCACCGACCCACCGGAACCCAACTGCATTCAACTTAGCGGTGCTCATGACATACGTTAAGGGATTATTGTCTGTATAGACGGTAAAATGCGGGGCATAGTACAAGTAATCCCTAAATTTCTCACAGATGGCCCACTTAAGAGCGAGAAATTCAAGTTTTCCTGAGTGCATTCTGTAGTTTCTTTCGGCTGCGTTAAGGGTTCTCGAACCATAGCCAATCACTCTTAACTTCCCATTCTGGCGTTGGTACAGAACAGCTCCGAGTCCCTTATCGGAAGCGTCCGTGTGGAGCACAAAAGGCAACTCGAAGTCTGGGTAGGCAAGAATAGGGGGGTTCACCAGCTGGTCAATAAGCTTACACAAGGTCTCTTGGTGCTGCTCGGTCCATTCAACTGGTGTTCTGGATGGCAATTGTGCACCCTTCCCTTTCTGGGGTTTGCGCCTATCCTGAGCCTGCTGTTCTTGAGTCCTCTTTTGCTGCAGGAGCTCATAGATGGGTTTTGCCACTCTCGAGAAATCTTGGACAAAGGAACGGTAGTAGCTCAGGAACCCAGCTATCCTCCGAACATCTCCAATGGTGGTTGGTGTTTCGTTCTTCAGGGCGTACACGGCCTCCAAGTCCTTGGGGTCGATGCGAATGCCCTCGGCTGAAACCAACCGGCCAACGTATCTCACTTCATGTTTAAACAGGTCACATTTCTTGGGCCTGAGTTTCACTCCGTGACTCTGCAGAGCTCTGAGGACTTTTCTCAGCCCTTCAATGTGGTCCTCAAAGGTCTTGGCATAGCATAATATGTCATCTAAGTACGGTATGCAGCACTCATCGCGCAGAGGAGCGAGCATTTCTTCCATACTGCGTTGAAATGCAGCAGGTGCGTTGGTCAGACCAAAGGGTATCCGCACCCACTCGAACAGACCCCAGGGCGTAATGAATGCAGTCAAGTGGCGTGACCCTTCTGCAATGAACCCCTGGTGGTACGCCTTCCCCTGGTCTAGAATGGAGAACCACTCGTACCCACCCAAGGTGTCGGTGAGGTCTTGGATTCTCGGCAGGGGGTGGCGGTCTGGGACTGTACGCTGGTTCAAGAGACGGTAATCGATGCAGAGTCTGAGTGTACCATCTTTTTTCCGCACGCAGATGACAGGGGCGGAGTAAGGGGACCTAGACTTCACAATCCACCCTCTGGCCAGAAGATCCTCAATGTACTCCTTTACCTCCTTGTACAAGGGTTTGGGGATGGAGGCATAGGATCTCTGGACAGGGTTGTTGTCGTTGAGTGTGATAGACATTTCCAAGCTCGTTATACATCCCATGTCATTGTCATCTCGTGCGAATGCTGCTGACTCCTCTCGCAACAGTTCTCTTGCAACCTTCTGCTGCTCTTCACTTAAGTGGCTTACATCCACTGGTGGGTCCCACCTCTCTGCCACACCACTGCCCTTGTCCTGTGGAGTCATCGGGACTTCCTGACTGTCACTGGGCTTCTGGCTACCCTCGTCAGTCTGTACTATTTTAACTACTGGCTCAATGCTTCCCAGTACTGTTCTACAGGGCAGGGTCACTTCGTGTCTAGTGTGGTTACCAATGGGGACTCTCACATAGGGGACTTTTGCCTGACTGATTGCAACAAGGCTTTCACCAACATCTAGCTGTTGTAACTGTGGGTTGTTGTCTGTGGGTTCAAATAGCACAACTGGGTTAGACGTGTCGAAGGGGGATGGAACTCTACACTTCACATGTCTGACCTGGCCTGCGGGAATGACTACGTCATGCTGTCCCACTCTCAACACACTCCGACTGACCTTCTCGTCGTTGGCGAGTTTGGTCTGCACAAAGCTGACAATTGCACTGGCTTTGTCGTCTTGAAGATTCATTGCACCTCGCAGTAGTGTCACAAGGGTGGGTATGAGGTCTGCACCACCCTCTGGTCCAAGTATCAGCTGCTCAATCACATTGAATCCGATCAGTGGGCGGTCCATCGGCACACTACTGACCAGGAAGGGCACTTGCACTGTCAGACTGGGGTCACTGTTGTCGGGGAGACTCACCATCACTCCTACCCAGCCGTCGTAGGGCAACGGTTCTCCGTTTACAGCCAGCACACTGAGAGGTTGTCGTCCAATCAGTTCAGCCAATGGACGTACTTTGTGCTCAGGGAGGTATGTCTTGACCCACTGGCGGTCGAGAAGACTCACTTGGGCCCCGGTGTCGAATAAACAGTCTGCTGCGTAACCGTTTATGTAACACTTAATCTTACATTTCCTCCCCACTAGCTGAGCCACTCTTTCACGGATTTCAGTCTCTCTGTTCAAGGGCGAGGGGGTCACATAGTTGGTCTTCACATCAGCATGGCTTTCTTGTGGCCGCTCTGTCTCTGTGGGACACTCTTGTCCACCGCTGCTTATGGCGCTGGCATTAGCAGAGGAATGGCTAGCGTTCTTGGCCTGCCCCTTTTTAAGACACCCTACTGCCCTGTGACCTGCTTCCCCACATATGAAACAATGGTTGCATGAGCTTAAGCCTTTCTCGATACAACTGCGGCATCCATATTGCTTTGCTGTAGGTTTGGGCTTTGACTTTGTGTGGGAGCACTCACACGGTTGTTCTGGGGTCTTAACCGCTGTGAGGGATTCAACCAATTTGGTTAGAGCGTCCACCTTGGCATTCAGTTCGTCAATCACATTATTCTTGTTCTTACCTTTTGTCTTGCTTTCAGTTTGTTTTTCAGTGACATCATTCTCGAGTTGAGCACTGTGAGCCTGTGGTACTTTTTGACGAGAGACCTGGCCCAGTCTTCGCTGTCTCTCACTTTCCTCACTGCACACTTTATTCACCTGCCTTATCAGTGACTCATCTGACACAGCATTGTCAGACAAAAGGGGTTTGAGTTCAGTGCGGACAACACTGTATTTGGGGTGAAGGCCCTGGTGAATTGTACGTAAGAAAACATTCTGGACTGTTCGGGGCTCATATTCAATGTCTGTGCTACCCTGTCTGGAAGCAAACATGACTTTCTGTTTTAGTCCTATCATTCTGTACAAGAACTGTTGGGGACTCTCTTGCTCATGCTGTCTAGTGCTCATCAACTCCTGAAATAACTCACTACCACTCTTTTCACTCAGGTGTGAACGCATGAAGCTTTTGAGCTCACTAAGGGTTAAGTCGTCTTTGTTAACAAGCATGTCTTTGAATTGTCCTGGCTGGACAATGCGCAGAACCCCATGGATGATCTCACTCTCTGAACGGTTTGCTTTCAACCCCACATCAATCTGCTTACACAACCCATGGTAGCTGATGTCTGACGTGCTGTCTCCCACCTGACCCCCGTGGATCTTAAACTCTCTGTTTTGTAGGAAAGACAAATCTCTGAGGGAAACCATACTGTCAATCTGTCTGTGTGCGGGATCTGTGGTAGAATGGTTCTGAGCTAAAATCCCTGCACTGAGGTCTGACTGTGATGAAACAGTAGGTGTAGCTGCGTGTTGGGCTAACTGTTGGGAAACAGTGAGAGTAGGTGTGTGGGCTGATGTGGTCCTATGTTCATGTTCAGCCAATTTCTTGCCCAAAGCCTCATAATTAGCCTTTAACATTTGGTAGTCAACTGTCTGTTGATCAGCAGATTCAGTGGATGTGTCAGTTATTGTACCACCCGTACCCTTACTAATTAATTTAGCAGGTGTAGGCATTGTGAGACGAAGAGCAATGATCTCATTAATTACATCTCTCAAAGAAAGTAAATGCGAAAGACCCTGGTCTTCAGAATCAAGCAGTGTTTTACAATTCAAGTAGGTACAGATATAATCGAAACAACTCTCTTCATCACCTTTTGTTACCTTTGAATGGTCAACATCTGGCACTGGCGTGATGTTTTCGACAACATCGAAGAGCTCATCTGCTGTCAGCTTGTGTAACCGTTTCTTTATCTTCCACGTCAAGTCTTTTCTTGTTTCGCTGTCTGCCATTTTGTCTCACTCGGTAGCGATTCAGTTCAGTAATCTTCGTCCAACACTCCGGCAATCTTACACAGTTCAGTAGTCTTCGTCCAGCTGCTCTGGCACGTCACACAGTTCAGTAACCTTCGTCCAGCTGCTCTGGCACGTCACACAGTTCTGTAGTCTTCGTCCGGATGCTTTGGCACAGTACACAGTTCAGTAGTCGCGGTGCAGCCGTTCTTCCACGCTGCACGGTTCAGTAGTCACAGTGCAGCCGTTCTTCCACGCTGCACGGTTCAATAGTCGCTGTACAGCCGTTTTGCCACGCTGCACAGTTCAGTAGTCGCTGTACAGCCGTTCTGCCACGCTGCACGGTTCAGTAGTCGCTGTACAGCCGTTCTGCCACGCTGCACGGTTCAGATCAGTACTGTAGGGCGAGACGTGCAGCACTCTTTCAGCTTGGAACCCTCTCACACGCAGTGGTCCCGTGGCTGCCTCAGTCGCATGTCTGCCGCTCCAGTCTTCTCGTTCCGCGATGTTGGACGAGCTGTGCTGCACTCTGCTAGGGTCCCTCTCACACGTGGTCCCGTAGCCGCCTCCGTCGCACATCCGTCACTCCACCACGCTGGTGCTGCGATGTCCTGGGTTTGTAGGTTTGATCAGCTTTCCCCCTGGAATGGTGGTGCTGATCTCAGCAGTGCCTCCAGAATTCTATTACAGGCCTCAGGACGAGTAACCCGTTAATAGAAGAACGTTCCTGTAAAGTACAGGGAAATATAGACAGGAGAATTGCGTTGTGTTCTTCAAGCAGGCTGCAAAGCTGTCTTTATTAACAGAATCAGAAAATCTTAATGTCTTTCTCTTTTTTCTCTCTTTAAATTCAATCATGTCCATATTCAATCACAATCAATAATCATGTATTCATAAGTCACAAATAATCATGTTCACAATTAACTGTCACTTTAGAATATAAGTGTACATATTGGTCTTTTTTTATGTTGTCACATTTCACCAAAAATAGTGTAGCTTTAATACATTTGTACTGACTTGAGCTTTAAACTCACGTACTGTCCCTTTAATCAGTCTGTGGGCTTTACTATACCAGTAAATAATGTAATACTGTTTTAAACCTTTGTATTGTTTACGTTTTTTGTCACAGTCTAACTGCATACAGAACGTTTTTTATAAAGAGTATAAATCAATGAATCAGTAAGAAAAGTTATCAAAATACCATAGAACATATTTACAGTATCATACAAAACCCTATGCTAACTGTGAAGGTAAAACACTATATGTCAGGGAGCTCCGTTTTTTACAGAAAATAAACAAGGCCTCCATTTTAGAATGAGTCAGTCATTCACACACTGTACATTCACTAAGTCTAAAACAACATCAAAACGCCATGTTTCTGAATAATTCTTAGATCAAACAAGAGAATAAAGGTTTATGAATCCTTTGATATAAGTTGTGATGCTTGTGCACATTTTACTAACCTGTAAAGTACAGGGAAATATAGACAGGAGAATTGCGTTGTGTTCTTCAAGCAGGCTGCAAAGCTGTCTGAGGAACGGAAGCCTCCGTAGTCCATATAGTACCACTACGCACAAACCAAGCTCAATACACTGCTCCCAATAGGGTAAGCTCCCCCTTGTGGCGTGGTTCAGTAACTGCTTCTACTGTACTTAGAACATAGAATACAATTGGAATTGGCCTTTTTCTTCACAAAACCATAAAATAAAATAATACAATTGTGCACATACACTTGTAGGTGTCACACAATGCTTCCACATCTAAGCTTAATGACCCCCCCCCCCCCACACACACACACACACAGCCACACACGTGCAATTTATTCAGCAATTACAATGTAGCTGCCACCACCAACAGTGCTTCAACAGCCACTGCAGATCAGTGATCACATAAGCAGTGCTGGACATAACGCCGTTCAAATAAACGGCGTTTCGTAGTGCCGTTGTTTTTTCAGAAACGGACTAATCTAACTAATTATTTTCCCCATATCTATAACGGCGTTGCCGTTGCTGACAGTCGAATACAGGTCGTTACTCTCATGAAGGAAGATAGCTAGAAGAATGGAAGAAACGAGCACTTGACTTTTCGGTTCGACTTGGGGTCGACTTGGGCTCCGCTGTGTAATGAAGCATGCTGTTGCTGAGGACCAGCAGCAGCAGCAGCAACGGAGTGTGGTGTGTGTGTGTGTGTGTGTGTGTGTGTGTGTGTGTGTGTGTGTGTGTGTGTGTGTGTGTGTGTGTGTGTGTGCGCACACACGCTGCAGTAGCGCACTAATGTTCTTCTACACTTGCTACAGCAGCACCTGCTTTAATCTCTTCCACCCAAATGTACTGTAAAAGTGTTCTTACTAGAAAGTTGTCTGTAGTCTCTGATGCCCTCCATGCGTTTGTAACGTTGTCACGTAAAAAAGTGTGGTCCAGTATAAATCCTCAATTCCCCAACAAGAGTTACAGTATTCCATGGTAGCAGGTCCAAAACACGTGCGATAAAGGATAACATTTAAATAACTTTAGAGGGGCTAAATACACGACGGCAGGAACAACAGTGTAGACTAAAACTTATAGGGATTCTCAGGAAAAGCCATCTAATATCAGAAATGCGACATAGAGGGGTCAGAAACTGGGCGCCTGGGCGCTGTTCATGCAGCCTGAATAGGGACAAAGTGCCCCCGTGCTCAATAGGAGTCTATGTAGAGCAGCCGCCATTAGACCTTTCCATGGAAGTGAACGGAGATGTCGTAACTCTGTTTATACTCTACTGGTCGGGGAACGGGGTATTTTTTTGCCTTGAGAACGCAAGGCATAGGCTACATTATGCATGGCTCTGCTTACCCACTGACCCATGAATAAGAGCATGCTGTGGCAGCTGTGCCTGACACAAACTGCATCAAGACTTATTACTAGTACACTAGTTAAGATTATTAATATTTGAAAATAATGTGTCTGTGAACAAAAGAGGGGGGAAATACTGTACCTTAACTATACCTAACCATACCAATGCCTAGTATTGCCTACTAGTGCAGTAGTGCCTGCATACTTTAACTATAAACATATTGAACATATTGCTCTGAAAATTTCAAACTCTTTGACATACAACACCTTTTGGTTAAAGTAACGGAAATAGTTACTTTTCTTGGTAATTAATTACTTTTATTTTAGAGTAACTGGGTAACTAACTCAGTTACTTTTTGGAAGAAGTAGTGAGTAACTATAACTAATTACTTTTTTAAAGTAACGGGACCAGCACTGCACATAAGGCAGGGGTTTTCAACCTTTTTGATATCTGGGCCCACTATTTATTCAGCATTTGAGCCACGGACCACCATTTGAGGACATTTTAGCCCCACAGACCCGTGGGGTGACTGTTGCCCTCACAGGGTGACGTAACCTGAGCTGGTGGAGACCTAGTTTCCTTCTTTTTCTTCTTCTTTATCTTAGACCGTTTCATTATTTGATCGCTTCCTGAAAATATCTAGTATCTATGACAACCATAGGAGCCGCAGTGGCCCTATGAAAATCGTTTTAGTCCTCCACCACCTCCGCATTTGACTCCACCAGTTCTCCCTTTTTCCTTAATCAGAGGCAGCTTCAAATGGTGGTCCGTGGCTAAAATGCAGAATAAATAATGGGCCCTGGTATCAAAAATGTTGAAAACCACTGACATAGAAGAAAATAACAAATTGGGTTATAAACAAACACACCCTAGTGTGACGCCTAGGATTCGAACCCGGGTTTCGCATGTGAAAGTCCAACATCCTAACCACTAGACTAAAGGGACATCCCCTTGGTCTGGGGGCAGATACTAGAGTTTGGAGGCCATCACAACAGAGGCTGTAGCCACCTGCTACACTAGCTATAGCTTTCCAGACTCATTTGGTAATGATTGTGTTGAACACTGGGAACTCAGGTTGGGGAATCATAGCCCAAATTTTAGAGCTCTGGTTCACGAACCTCTGACTGATATTGGTTTTACCATTAACACCAGTAATGTAAACCAACCTGCAGAATGTCAACTGAGAACACATGTTCTCTCAGTGGACAGGTTCTGTTTCAAGCTCTGTCTATAAAGAGACACCATTTGGCCATGCAGGCAGCATCTACTGGTATTTAAAGGTATACTGGGTAATTTCAGCCCTCAAAGCCTGTTCTAAAGTATGTTTTCTATGGAAAAGTGATGGGGGTAGGCTACCGCTTCCCGGGAAAATGTCGTCATAAACATCTGATTGGTCCTTGACCAATCGGAATGCGACTTGATGTGCAGGGGATGCTGGGAAAATTGTATAAAACTGTCACCTGTCAAAGTTACCTAGTACACCTTTAAACAATACGTGGTAGAGGGCTAGAGGCACTAATCATCAGGGTAACCATCTCATTGAGGATTACACTAACATTCACAAAACATTTTCATAAAGAAATGAAAAGGGCGAGAGCGCAAAAGGGTAAACAAAATTGCGAAGGAAGAGACGAGGATGATTAAGACATAATGTTGTTGATTTTCTATGGCTCTGGTGAATTAGAGGGTTCATATACGCCGGTATCATTAAGTTGGCAATCTTAAACAAGCAGTTCTTATTAATGCCTTTATTACAAAGGGAAAGTGAATTCTATTCCCCTATAGAATTAAACAAAACTAGCATATTAGATTCAGTCTGTCAGTAACTATAGGCAGTGACTGTACTTGCTGTAGAGCAGTGGTTTTCAGCCAGTGGTCCGGGAATCACCAGTGGTCCCTGAGAGGGTTCCAGGTGGTCCCCAGGCTAAATGTCTACACAACTATAGAAGATTAATGGTCATTTTGATCTGTATGTTTGACTGTTTTGTTTCCCCAAATCCAGCCTGGAATTGTGAACAAAAGCAAAAGAAATCTTTAGTTGTGGGGTCTGTGAGGCTAAAATGTCCTCAAATGGTGGTCTGTGGCTAAAATTCTAAACAGTGGCCTGCTGTGGTATGAAAAAGGTTGAAAACCACTGTGATACGCCGCGATTGCCACAATATTCATTGAGGTTTCTCCTTTGCGCTACAAAAACTGCCTCAGGGTTCAATGACAGACAAAGCAGAGTCAAGTTTCCCCATGCAGGACATGCTGTCAAAGACAATGTCAAGTTCCCCTGTCTCTCTGCAAAGTCATTTATACAACCCAGCCGGTGACACTGCAGTTATGAAGCCTCAGCAGACAGAGTTGCTGTGTCAACACACTGCTCCTCCTGTGCAGTTTCTCTGTGCCCCCGAGTGCTGCTGTTTGAACGCATCTCTGTGCAGTGACAGCAGCCAATGCGCCCTGCAGCGCAGCAGGTATACTGTACAGTAACTCAATAAGTTGAGAGGATAGTGGCCAAAAAACTGACCCAGACACTGGCAGTTGTTTGAAATGTTCAAGGTTCTTTACTTTTTCTTTATCTAAAAAAGGGACGGTGGTGGCTCAGGGCTATAGAGAGGCCGAATGGTATACCACAAGGTTGCTGGTTTCAATCTGGGCTCCCCTGGAGTGCGTTAGTGCCGAAGTGTCCTCGAGCCAAGACACTCGAAGTGAATTGCTCCCGATGCATGGTTTCAGCCGCCCTTGGTGTGTGAATGGTTGGATGTGATGCATCTCTGTAAAGCGCCTTGCATAAAGGCACTTGCATAAAGGTATCATGTACTTTATTTTTTTTAATGAGCAAGGGATTCATTTCTCAATCATATAAGCCAAAACCAAATTAGATAGCAAACAGGAGACCACTTCATTAGGCCCATATTCAGTACTTGAGTGACTTATTTGTAAATGTCAGAGTTTTTTTAAAGGGGTCTAGCGGGGATACCGCCTCAGTGGAAACGGTTGCCTACATGTTCTACTAGGATTAAAAGGTATAGTAAGTGATTTGGGTGATTTGGGAAAACCCTCTGGTCCCCACCGGTAACAAGATGCTCCTTATATGGTCACCACACTCTATAGTATAGGGAGTAGTAGCCAAAAAAGAAGAAGAAAAAAACAATAACAATATTTGAATCAAGTGAAAACACTTACTATACCTTTAATGCAGTGGTTTTCAACAGGTGGTCCGGGGACCACCAGTGGTCCTTGAGAGGGTTCCAGGTGGTCCCCAGCTAAGTTGTTTAACCAGATGTAACTCTTGAGAACGTTTGATGAATGTTTTACACTCTCAAGAGTTAATATATTCATCATGTGAATCAGTCCTAATCTACACAACTAGAAGATTAATGGTCATGGACAGAAGCAAAAAAAATCTTTAGTTTGGGGGGTCTGTGGGATTAAAATGTCCTCAAATGGTGGTCCGTGGCTCAAATGCTGAATAAATAGCGGGCCCTGGCATGAAAAAGGTTAAAAACCCCTGCTTTAATGCAATGCATTTTTAAATGTGCTGTTCTGTTTCCCAAACAGTGTTGTTTAGACACACTCTCCTTTAACTACTCAAGGTACAGTTTATGCAGTATAGAAACTATTTTGCCTATTTAACCTTGAGCCAGTAGGCCTGCAGTACATTATATATTCCAGAGGAGAGGGGAAGCATTGGAATGTTCTTTATCTAGAGAGACCTTATCCCTGTTTTGAATATCACAAAGCTCCACAGCAATGAGGGCTCCATTCAACAACATTTGCACATCAAATAATAGCTGTGCATTTCCTCCAGGATTGTGCAGCATTTTTTGGTCATTATTGTGGAGCAAACTTATTATACTTTGCTACAGGGGCGGATGTAACATTTACCAATTGGGGGGGGGCAGTCACACCCATCCCATTTTCCATTACAGGACTTTTATTAGACAAGTAAAGCATCAATAATAACATCAGTTGTTGTAGAAGTTGCAACAGACACGCAACATGCATAAAGATAATGGTATGAATGATGAAATGCTGTTGGTTTAGTGGTGCCACAGCTGTAGTTAGTTAGTAGCAGTAGTAGTGTTTCAGATCATTTTACTTATAAGCACTTTAATTTGAAATATCTTTGAAATGTGGGTTGTTTACATGCCATCATGTTTGGTGGGGCAGTCAGGGCATTTAGGGGGTATTGTCCCCCCATGCCCATGCCTAGATCCGCCCTCCTTTGCTACAGCCTTCTCGAAACAAGACAATAAAATATGCAGGAGATTGTGATTTTGTGGATAAAATTGCAATTCAGGAACATTTTCTTTTTTGTAGAGAAGAGTACTGTGTCATTAAATTGAATGGATACAGCCACAGTTGATGGTAAAAATAAGGCAGTACCAAGTCTGAAAAAATGTCCTTCTTTCCAGCAGAAAGTTAAATTGAGTGAGTGTGTACACATAATAATTCAAGAACTGTCCGACTGACCAATCTCAAGAACCTTAGGAATGGAGGTCTGGAAAAAACAAAAAAAAAAACATTAACATGGTGAAACACAATGACATCATCAAGGTGTGTTTCACTATGTTAATGACTTTTCTTTTAGGACCTATTTTTTTGAACCAAATGGACTCATTAGGGTTCATTTGGTTCCATTTGTATGCTCTCATAAAAAATCTTGGAAATAGGTGGAATTCCCCCTTTAACTTATGGGTCCATTTCGTTACCAACCCTCATCAGTTAGCTGGTGGCTGGCAGAGTAAAACGGGTATTCCCAGAGGAAAAAGATGCTTCTCAGTTTAAGCTCAGAAGCGTCTCTTGAGACACCCACGTTCCACCAAGATCTATGCCCCTTTTATGGCTCCTAAGATGAATACTAGGATCTATAAATGAGGCAAAGCTGAAATCTTGCTATATGTGTATAGCAAGATTTCAGCAAGATTTCAGCTTTGTCTCATTTATCTCTCAAATACAGCTGTAACAGCCAATGGAGAGACTTCTAGTATTCATCTTAGGAGCCAAAAAGAGGCATAGGTTATCTTAAGGTGATCTTAAAATGAGAAATAAACGTGGGTGTCTCAAGAGACGCTTCAGAGCTTAAACTGAGAAGCATTTTTTTCCCTCTGGGTTGGTTTGTGCCTATCACTGTGTCATTATTGATGCCATTGATCAAAGACTGGTGCTTCATAATCAATCAATATTAGTCAAATGTGTCATGCAACTTGTTGGACAATGCATGTGACGTTGAACTTGTATATTTAATCTCACTTTTTCAGGCAGTATCCATATTGTAGTCACTCTCATATGGGAGGTGTGTGATGAAACACATAATTATGAATATATGGTGCAGTATTCCTCATTGGCCACTGGCTTTATTTAAGAACATAATTAGCAACTCCTTGTGAACGTTTGCCAACAAAACGCCAACACACTGTGGGGATGCAATCATGTGTATATTTTCTGAATAAAAATATTGAAATGAGTTTCAGGTAGCAGTTGTTCTTTAAGGAATACGGCATATTCCGGAAATTAATGCTTCATTGTAAACACACAACAGCAAACAGATGGTGCTTGTCTTGAAGGTCAAAAAGTGCTCCAAATATAGTGTGTATACAGTATATGCACTATCAAATCCAAGTGCCTTGTACGGCATGTTGCAGTATGCAAAGCATGCAAGGGCTTTATAATAACAATGTAAGCACTAATTGCCAAAGCCATTAAACGAATCTCCGCCACAAATTAGTTCTCTCTTGGGGGTTGGGATTTTACTTTGCAGGTTGAAAGCAACGATGACAGCAGCATGTCATCGTGAAATCACATATGCCAACAGCTTAATTATGTAATTAAGAAAACCACAGAGATGGACACGAATGAATTGGCGGATGTGTTGACTCAGTGTAATTGTTCAGGAGCTGGGTTTCTGTGCATTAACACACACACACACACACACACACACACACACACACACACACACACACACACACACACACACACACGCGCGCACACGCACACGCACACGCACACGCACACACACACACACACACACACACAAACCAAATGGACCCTGGCGGGTCCATTTGGTTTCATTTTTACACTCTCAAGAGTTAAAATATGAATCATGGGAATTAGTCCTAATCTACACAACTAGAAGATTAATGGTCATGGACAGAAGCAAAGGAAATCTTTAGTTTGGGGGGTCTGTGGGGCTAAAATGTCCTCAAATGGTGGTCCGTGGCTCGAATGCTGAATAAATGGTGGGCCCTGGGATGAAAAAGGTTGAAAACCCCTGTTTTAGTGCACCACTTTCTGCCTAGTAAAGATGGGGTGTATGTGTGAATGTATGTGTATCTGTCTGTCTGCCTAATCTGCATCTTGCATACATGCAGTATATTCAGTAAACATGATGTGCATCTCTGTATATATGTATGTATATATACCGGTATGTAAGTATATTTAGGGTACCAGCAGGTGACAACATGATGGAAGCTGAGTTTTTAGCAGCCCTGTGATCTTGGATGTAACAGTACAGCAGTGGTGAACTGGACGAAAAAAAATCGGGACGGACATTTTTAGCGTGATTTGGCCTAGACCGGCCCACAGCAATTCTACCCGGTACAGTTTGTTCACCAGACGTAACTCTTTGAGAGTGTAAACATGAAACCAAATGGACCCTTGCGAGTCCATTTGGTTTCATGTTTACGCTCTCAAGAGTTAAAATATTCATCTAGATTGGCCCAAGTCTAATTAGAAGAATGTAGAAGATTAATGGTCATTTTGATCTGTATGTTTGACTGTTTTGTTTCCCCAAATCCAGCCTGGAATTGTGGACAAAAAAAGCAAAATAAATTTTTAGTTTTGTGGTCTGTTGGGGCTAAAATGTCATCAAATGGTGGTCCGTGACTCAAAATTCTGATTGAATAGTGGGCCCTGGGATCAAAATGGTGTTTTTAATCATAATTAACCCCCCCCCCCCCCCCCCCCACGGGTTGTGGCCCATCCGACCCTGCAGTACAGTATGGTTCAGTGACAGTACAGTACAGTGTAGCACACTACAGTTCAGTACAGTGTAGTACACTACAGTTCAGTACAGTGTAGTACAGCAGGGGTAGGCAACGTTAGGCACAGTTGCCAACATTGGCACAGTGAAGGGTGATCACTGGCACACTGGCATACAGTACGTACATGTATGAATGAGAGGGGATGTTTCATTTTAAATAACCGTCAATTAGGCTCTCTCAAATTCATGCAAATCCTGCACACAATTCTACATTCATTCAAACTGAACTGTGACTGCAGAGATAGGTGTAATTTTCTTCATGATTGCAATGTCCTTGTGGCAGTCCAGAAGAAAAAAAAAAGTTCTATTACTATCTGCTTTTTGCGTTCTCAGAATTCAACCTAATGTGGCATACATTACATTAGTAGTCCCTTGCACTATCTGACTATCAGGAAAATGAAAACATGGCACTTCATGCCCAAAAGGTTGCCGATCCCTGTAGTACAGTACAGTACAGTGACAACACAATACAGTACAGTGAGTAAAATACAGTAGGCCTACAGTAGAGGGACCCTTTGGAGATACAAGCTCTCCCCCTGACATTGATTGAGGGTATACCTCTTTCCCACTGAAGTGAACTGGTGAACCAGAATACTGGACTGCGTTTTTTAATTGCAGCAACATCTAACGAACCATGTGCCAGAGAGCGACAGACAGCTAGCATTTATCTCATTAAAGTTGTTTTCTACGATATGAGGAGACACCGACTCATATAACCACATGAAAGGGGGGCTCCGGTGTGTGTGTACTGCAGGTCAGAGGTCGTGCGAGATGATTCGTTAGCTAATTAGAGACGGTTCTCTGAAAATGGGAATTTAAGGGTCTAAGTGTCTGTGCTGCACTTTCTCCCTCATCCCAGGCTCCAGCCGGCTACTGTATCTACAGCTCCACTGACTCACCGGGTTCTTTAATGAGGGGCCAAAGCATGGATTCCTCTCATGGAAGATTCCCCTGCGTCACACCATCCCAATTATATGCCCTCGCGGAGGGGAAAAATATATATAATTATGAATCTGATCATCGCTAATTAAACTTGAGGGATTGCATTCACGGCTTTGGCAGTGCAGGGGGGATCGAGCCTTTGTTTGTTTCTGTTTTGTTTTGGGGGGAGGTGGATAACAGGTGTAAATATGAAAGAATTGTGAACAGGCGAACCGAACGCCTTCTTAGGAATGTTAGATGATCTCTTTATTCGAATGGAGCCATTGGTCGTTGTGAAATGAACTCCTAAACTGAGTAGTACTACATATATGAAGCTGACTGTGGCATATACGTAGGTGTACAGTATATGACACATATGTGCATATACTGTATGTGGTCGGACACAGTATGTCCTATATATACTGTAGTGTGCAGTACAGTATGTACAGACAGAAAAAAATCTTAAAAATTGCCTGACACTAAATACGGTTTTCTGTTGGTTCGTGGTGTGATATCGTTCGTCTCGTTGCACTGTCCATAACGTTGGAATTTCTTATTTCTTACCAATAAATCCTTTATCTTTCATGTTGCTACTGTAGGTACAGTACCAACATTACCAGGTCAACAGTGAGGTGTTGATGATTTTCAGCCCATTCCATTCCCCAGATAGGCTGCAACACATTGTTGTGTAAGCATATTAGTGGTGACCATTCAGCGCCTGTGGCTTATAATGACAATGCATCAGCAGCATGTGGGATGTTAAGCTCTGAAATATTACGCCATTGTTTATTGCTTTTGTCATCATGGAATGGTATATTGCAATGGCTCACACAACCAGCTTCGCAGGGACCACATGTGGTCCTTTTAGAGGGTGGTCCAGTTAAAATGAGGAGAGTTGGTAACCAAATAGATCTCTTTAACTCTTGAGAAAGTGAAATGACATCAAATGGACCAGACACTCTCAAGCTTTATCATTGAAAACAGAAAACTCTCTGAGTCAGCCCTTTAGCATTATGCATGCTGCGTGTCTGTTGCAACTGTAACAACAACTGTTATTATTGATGCTCATTTGCCTAATACCTAAGTCCTGTAACCGAAAATGGCATGGGTACAACTTCATTTTCGCTTGCCCCTCCCAATTGGAAAATGTTACATCGGGGCCTGGTTGAAACTCATTAGTATATTGATATAGGTCAACAGCGCTATACTGTACCATGCAGTTTCTGGTAATATTCTGTATGTATTTTGTGATCAGATTGTATTTCATTCAGCTTGTTATTCTTTGTTGTTGTTTTTTTGTATAAATATGTTACATACCTGTTGTTCACAAAACTGCAGAGAATATCAGTGTGGATCAGTTGTCGTCTGTACTATCATTGAGTTCTGTTCTCCCACTGGTAGTTAGGGCATTTAAGCAGGCATTTGACCAATCTGGGAACTAAATTGTTGAGAGATTTCTTCAATGCGTTTCTAATGGTGTCTAATACCACTTACTAAAAGACTGCAGCACCATCAGTCATCACCCACACTACAGGCATATCTTATTTCATTTAAGCCTGAAAGATTGAATGGTTATTCCAGCATTTGTAGCACTCCTGTCGATAATAATTTTGTGGCGTAATATATTGTTCGAAATTAAGACCACAAAAGAGTTGTAAAATGCACCGGCTTTTGAAAGCTCTCTTTTTCATTGTTTTTTCTTTTCATATTCGTCTTCTTAAAGGGATAGTTCAGATTTTTTTAAGTTATATGAAATACTGTCCATTAATATAGTGGTGTCAACTGTATTAATTGATTTCCAGAGTTCCGTGGTGGGAGTTCTGCCCTGGTTTTGTTATATTATGTAGTTCTGGTCATTGGTCATGTGGGAACGAAGGATGCGCTAATATTTTAGAAAAGGGTTGGATTTGTTTACTTTTACTTTGTGGCCCCCAGTAACCAAAATGACCAGAACTACTTCATATTTCACCAAAACCAGAGCAGAACTCCCACCACGGGACTCTGGCCATCAATTAATACAGTTGCAACCACTATATTAATGGCAAGTATAGTTCATACAGCTTAACTTAAAAAAAAATCTGAACTAAAGTTTTTTCCTAGTTTGAACCCAGTTCATTGCCACTTGTAAAATAGTGTTCAAAAGACAGTCAGTATTGTCCATCAAGCCAGAGAACAAAGATTATTTTTCCCCAACCAGAAGAATCACATTTTAAGTATATCCACCACAAGGAATTCACCCAACTTTCTAATCAAAAGAAAAGTAGTGCCTAGTGTGTTCTCCACAACGGATGTATAATTCAATTCTTTAACTCTATTTCTTTACCACATCTGTGGGTTTCTCCAACTTTGACATTCCATGTCATTTTCAAAGTTCAGCAGATCCCTGATTCACACAGCATCATCGTCCAGACCTGTTTTTATGTGTAACAACCAACTACCAATGGTAGTAGCCTGACCTCGGTGGTGTTTCTAAGCAAGCAATGTGGAGCCCTAGGCAAGATTTGGCAAATTTGAACTATTTTTAAACTAAAGAACATATTCATTATGAGGCTTATTAGCCTGGGATCCTTTTAAAGCATGTTTGGTGGTCGCCCCGGCGTGCCCCCCCCCCCTCTACCCACATGGCGCCCCAGACAACTGCCTAGTCTGCCAAAAAAATGGCAAAGACGCCCCTGATCGTTTTCTGTGTGACACCCGACTACCAATGCTTACAGCTTGACCTGTCCGATAAAAACGTCACTCTAGCCGAGGGCAATTTATTTTATTTTTTTTATAGCAGATTTGTCCCGTTCCCAGTCTAACCCGATGGCAGCTATAGCCCTAGGGGATCTGCCATCATCTGCTAAACCCATGTTGCATGATTTGAGCCTGAGAGTAGGTCTGCCTGGAGCAAAGCACCACTATAAATTAGTCAAGATAAGAAGATGGCAGCAGTGGCAGACTATGCTGATCTCCCTGCCGGTTACCCGCAGAGAAGCAGTTGAACCTGTCTGTAATGCAGAGAGTCCTAAATCTTTTATCATGGCTGAGGCAGCTGTAGTGTGAAGCTGTGGTCCTATGGCCATCAATCAATAGACAATGCAACCGTGCAAAATGGGCATACTTAAGAAAAATAAAACTGCCGTTCTTGTTTAAATCAAATTGCGCCGCTTGTCGTTCCCTCCTAATAAGTGAGATATTAAATCACAGTAAAGGGAATATTGGCCTTGGTGCTTTGGAACGGGGACAGCTATAAATCTACCTTATGCAAGGCAGGAGAGTCACTATACTGTATACCTGGCTGGCTAACGGTACTCTAAATGGACACAAATACAGTCATGGAAAAAATTATTAGACCACCCTTGCTTTCTTCAATTTCTTGTTAATTTTAATGCCTGGCTCAACTAAAGATGCATTTGTTTGGAAAATTATAATGACAACAAGAAAAATATCTCATGGGAGTTTAATTCAATAACTAAGAGCTACATATTCATTTTCCATGGTTTTCTTGATAATAACCAACATTACTTACATTCTTACAATAGCTATGACATTGTACCGCCAAAACACTACTTTTAAGCATTCCATGTTTTCTTTTCTGTTTGCTTTTAACACATGATACACACAAGAGGTAATACTTGATTGCATAACCATTGTTCTTGATGACTGCAGCCATCTTGTCTTGGCATGCAAGAAATTGAAGAAAACAAGGGTGGTCTAATATTCTTTTTCCATGACTTACTGCTGCTTAATTAATAGATATCCGGCCCCCACATAGAAGATTACAGACATGCATTAAAAGTCATGTTGGTGTCCATCATACTCTTATGCAGGGGTTTTCAACCTTTTTGATACCAGGGGCCCACTATTTATTCTGAATTTGAGCCACAGACCACCATTTGAGGATATTTTAGCCCCACAAACTAAAGAATTCTTTTGTTTGTGTCGACAATACCAGGCTGGATTTGGGAAACAACAGTCAAACATACAGATCAAAATGACCATTAATCTTCTACTTTCTCTATCTGTGTAGACTTGGACTAATTCAGATGATGAATATTTTAACTCTTGAGAGCGTAAACATGAAACCAAATGGACCCGCAAGGTTTCATGTTTACGCTCTCGAAGAGTTACATCTGGTTAACCAGCTCTCCATCATTTAGACTAACCAAACCATTTGGTTTCAATTTTACGCTCTCAAAGAGTTACATCTGGTTAACCAACTTTCCATAATTTATCTGGGGACCACCTGGTACCCTCTGGGTTCCAGGTGGCGGTTCCCGGACCACTGGTTCCAAACCACTGCTCTTACGTATTCGTTTTGCATAAAACATGAACTTTACTGCGCCAAATGACTGATTTCCCCTCAAGGTATTTATAAACTAGTAGGTGCAATATGGTTCTCGCCATAGTCATACGGTAGTCTTCCTTCTTCTTAAGAGGAACGACATTGTTCATAAAGTAGCAGCTGAGCAGTACAGCTAATCTTAGTGTGTCTAAATGCGGATAGTTCTTGGTAGGATCAGATTCTAAAGAGAGACTCCATCGGCAGGTGTGAATCTGGTCGATAAGACAGGCAAGAGAGCTTTTCCTGACATGAACATGACCTTTCACTAAACTCTAAAGTAGAATGTTGAATAACAGTAAAGTCTAGGCCACTAGACATTACAGACACTGAGCAAGTGCTTTCACTGGTGTGCTTAAACTTTATATGCAAAGCTTCAATCACATTCCAACACCGACTGTAGAATAAACCAGCAGAGGTAGCACCAATAATATAAGTGTAAAAGGTAATAGAGGCAACTTTAGTGTGTTCAAAACTTGGTGTTGGTAAACAGATTTGCTTAAAAACAGAATCTAACTCCACCTCACCTCCTCCACTCTATTGGCTCATTATGAATCTGCTGGAGACTGCTGTGCTGCGATGGGCTAAAACGCTGCCCTATCCCACACAACCACCCCTCTCCTCACCAATTAGCACCGCCTTTCCTGAGCCCGGAAAATGTTTTGTTTACAACAAACAACAAACGAAGCAAGTGTCTGTCTGCAGGGAAACAGCGGCAGCATCAAAGTAGAAGCAACATGATGTGGAAAAAGGCGAAAAATATATCTACTGCATGTACACCTATATTACTTTTAAGTGTCTTTTTCATTGTCACATTTGAAAAGAAAAACAAGAGAAAGGGCGTCTTGACCAAAATATTTACTAAAATACACAGCTTTTCCTGTAGATAAAAGCTTTGCCATGATGTTGGCCAGGGAGGGAGGTTTATGCACTGGGCCTAAATGATGCAACAAAACAGCAATGCATGGACATACTGATTGATAAAACAGATGGCTAAAAAAGGTTAGTTCTGGCAGAGAAGTGACAGGCAATATGATGAACACAAGACAGTATAGCCCAGGGCTGCCCAAAAGGTAGATCGTGATCTACCAGTAGATCACACAGCCCATGCAGGTACATCACATGACAGTCCCCAAAAATGTATAGATCTGTAACTCTTGAGAGCGTTAAAATTAAACCAAATGGGAGTTAAATTCTATTTAAAGATCTATCAATTACGTAATTTCAAGAGTCCACACAATTAGAAAATGGAGAATAGTTGTTATTTTGACCAACGTTTTGCCAGTTCTCTTTCCCAATTGTCAAAACGTGACAAAAACGTGAAAGTTATTAGCTTTGGGTGCAATAGACTAAATTCAACATCACAAACTGTCAACTCAAACCCCAAATACTGTTTTCAAACACCAGTAGTAGCATATACAAGTAAACCTTCCAATTCTCTCCCTCTATTTTTCATGATAACTGCATTATTCTTAAACACTATAACAGTAAGTATAACACCATCACTACTATTTCAAAGCTCAAACTTTCTAGGGGCCTTGAAATGGATTTTCAGTAATGGAACAATCACATTTTTTATGTGTAGATCTTGTTGAGCCGGTCATTTTGAAAGTAGCTCTCAAGTCAAAAAAGTGTGGTCACCCCTGGTATAGCCTAATAACACAATGCATATAGTCTGTCTGATGTTGAGAGTTTGATATGCACGCTGAATGAAGTCTAGAGATGAAAATCGTAATGAAACGGCATTTAATAAGCTAATCTCTTGAGTTGAATCAAATTAATTTGGGCAGAGTCTTTACAAATTATTCAGAGAATCATAATCAGCTAATTTGTAGACTATAGTTAATTCACAGAATATACAACCTAGCCTAGAGTCAATGTGTTCTGCAGGCAGCATTGCATTCGTGAGCACATTCTTCAGCTGTGTCGTCAACACGTCGGCTTTATAGGAACAACATTGTTTGACTAGGTGCTAGCCATGTTGCCATAGATTTCATAGAGATCTAATCGCTGTATAATTGTGGAGGAAACTCTGACAAAGTCATTATAGGCTGCTGCATTTATTTCTGTTCAAAATTGTGTGCTTTGCTGTTCTTTACTGGTGGAGGCGAGGAGAGGAGGATGGAGCTGATCAAATAAAGTTCATTCAGAGAATTGTTTTCCCTTACCATGTTTTACAATTAGCTCTCCAGACAGAGAAAGACTATCGGCCGTTAAATGAAATGTGGAGTTGTTACGAGTTATTTGCAGGGTAATTGGAAATGGGATTTTATTGGATTCAGATTTTATTCTACTATAAACGTGCAAAATGTCTTGACTGTCTGTACCTTGAGAGACATATCACATCCGCCGACTTAAGGCCTATATTCAGAGTTGGGTTTTCAGAGAGGGACCACAGCCACCACCACGACAACTGAAAAACAACAATGTGATGTCATACCACCGCAACCACCGCTCTTTCTAGCCATGACATATTTAGCCACATGTTCGAATGCCCCCTACCCCCTGTCAACATAGCTAATGTCACTATAATTAAAGAATAAATGAGATTAATAAATAAATAAAACAGATAAAAGCAGGGGCGGATGTAAAATTTCCCAATTGGGGGGGGGGGGGGGCAGAAGAAAATGGTGGGGGGTGGCTTTATTGCCCGTGTCGCTTCACATCACACTTTCAGTAGTGTTTCAAATAAATTTAAATAAAAGCACTGAAATATCTTGGGTTGTTTTGCATGCCATAATGTTTGGTGTGGCAGACTGGGCATTTAGGGGGACATCAACCCCCCCCCCCATACCTAGATCTGCCCCTGGATAAAAGCACTGTCCTTTAATATCAACTATGAGGCAGTGTCAGTGCACCAAGCGAGAGTGCCCTTAGTTTCAGACAAAATGTATCGCACCTTCCAGTAATTTTGGTTATCGTTCACACTCTCAGAAACCAAAAGGCGGACAGGCACAGCACAAAATCAATGTGAAATCTAAAACTATATGGCTTCTCTCCAAGCTCACTTCTAAAGCAATTAAGCCCGCCCCTGAATCGATACTGCCTGAATTATGAATTCACGTTTAATGACACCTCGAGGACAAAGTGTCTTGATGGCGCTAGTGACAAGAACATTGATAATGAGGCCTGTGAACAACGGACATTCCTGGAAAGTGTTCAGAGCGGCGGCAGCGAGTGGGCTAGTGTTGCCAACTTGGCGCATTTGTCACTATATTTAGCTTTTTTTCCCAGACCCCCTAGTACCGAAAATCTAGTGCTTTTTTGCCGGTGGGGCGAAATTGGTTGACAGTCGCCAACCCTCGTTTTTCACAATTTTTCCTCCTATGGTCTTACTTCCATCCTAGAAAGGACCATTGGTGACCAAAATGGACCCTTATAAATCTGTAACTTGAGCTCGTAAAAATGAAACCAAATGGATAGTTTCATTTTACACTCAAGATTATATTAATTATATTTAATTAATTCTGAATTACCTAATTTTCAAGACTCTACAGAATGAGAAAAATGAAAAATATCTCTCCTAAATTAGTTTGAGAGACTAATGCAGTGAATTTTGGATATTAGGCAGTTGGCAACCCAGCAAGTGGGCCGGAGTGCAGCGAATGCATAAACTAGAATGAGTGATGATTGGACACACAGAGTCCAGGACATAATATCTCCAGAGCGTCTCTATTGCCTGGCTGCCCGACTGGACTGGACCACTCCATCAAAAACGATGCCACGGCAAAGTGAAAAAACACGGTGTTATTATTGGTCTCTGGGAAATGGGAGACAAGTGGGAGCCGAGGGAGCTCCGAATGTCAGAGGCAGACTAGATTACAAAACTTGTAAACTCGCACTCCTTCTCATCCTGCTGCCTTTGAAGACTCTAAGCCGTACAAATCTGAGAGAGGAGAGAAAAGGGCAGCGGGGCTCAGTTTAAACGCGTAGCTGAACTGACGGCGGCTGTATGTTATGCGTCACAGCGCTCTAATGTATCACTCACTCCTCCAACGGGATACTGCAATGTTTGCTTACATTCTTCTTTTTCCCTCCAGAACCTGTGTTTACTGTTGACTCTACACATACTGTATTATTATGTCAGACAACTTTACTTTTATGGGCTTTTCTTTCCTCCGGAGATGAAAAAAAAAAAAAAACTGAGCACACGTCAAACTGAAAACACAGTAGTGGGTGACACATTCCAATATTGAGTTCTCATATCAAGTTCCCCTTGGGTTATGTTAGTAGCGAAGGGTTATAGCTAAGCTTCCAGGGCAGATAACGCTAGCCGACTGCAGTTGAACTTAGAATTTGGCTGTGTAGAAAATAAAGTCTCACTGTATCCTGATAGAGATGTCCAGATCCAGATCCAGATCCAGAATACACTTTCCGATCCTGATACCAACGTTTCTTTTGATATCTAAACTGGATACTGATAAAATCTGTAATAAATAAAATTACCATACTTATTTTGATGTCAACCATCGAGTTTGACATCTCACTCATTTTTCTCATAGACTTTGAGAATAATTTATATAAAGACGATTACGCCGCGGACAAAGCCAACTCGGGTCGTGACACATCATGATGACACACACACAATCTTTTGGGACGATCAAATAATGTCTAAGATGAAAAACGAAACAAAAAGTATTGTATCCTGCCGTTTTCTACTTCTTGCTAATTAGCGTCTGCAAACAATTAGGCCTGCAATATTCACCTGCAATATTCACCTGCATTTCAGCTGGATTTACATCAAGGGACTGATACAAAATAATGAACAGCCAGAATAACTAAACCAAATAAATGCAAACTGAGGGTTTAAACACGAAATCATGATGGTTTAGGACCGAGCAACAAGGACCACGTGCGCTATGTTATTCACTGTTTTAGGGGGCCCTGAATTTGAAACACACAGGAACGCTCAAGCTCAGCGGGGCCCTAACTCAGGGGCCCAACAAGCAAATCCTGCCCTGTATATACTCATGCATGCAGACTGGTCACGGTCACCTAAACATGATGTCCTCTCCCAGAAGAATTGCCTGGGATCACCTTGCGTCCAACCCCTGGTGGTTGCAACAGCAGGTCTTACATCGAAGGTTACAACCGCGGGGCGTTGGTTCAACAATCACAACAAGGACCTTCAGAGATGGCACTGGCTGATGTGACGCTATATTAGCCAACAGCAGGTGTTCCCTTCACAGCTGGTTAGCCAATGTTGATGTGAAACGCTGTCAGGCTTCACTGTCGGCCACTGGTCTGTCTGCGAGAGAGAATTGATGTGTGGTGTCACATTATGCACCTATTGTACCGTGTGCTTCTATTGTACCGTGTGTTCGACTCACACGTGGACTCAGGCTTGCTTGTGGGATACAACTCTAGAAGTGTTTTATCCTTCAGTAGCAGTTTTTACCAGGGGCGGATCTAGGCATGGGTATTGGGGGGGGGGGGGGGGGGGGGGGGGGGGGGGGGGGGGCAATGCCTCCCTAACTGCCCAGACTGCCCCACCAAACACGATGGCATGGAAAACAACCCAAGATATTTCAAATTAAAGTGCTTATAATTTAAAATGATTTGAAACACTACTACTGCTACTAACTAACTACAGCTGTGGCACCACTACCGGTAAACCAACAGCATTTCATCATTGAAAACATAAAACTCTCTGAGTCAGACCTTTAGCTTTATACATGATGCGTGTCTGTTGCAACTTCAACAACTGATGTTATTATTGATGCTTAATTGCCTAATATACATAAGTCCTGTAACCAAAAAAATCCTCCTGCCCCCCCCCCAATTGAAAAATGCTATATCCGCCGCTGGTTTTTACCCTGTCCTGTACTTTTTCGTTGAAATGTGCAGAAACATGTGGTAATGGGGTGTAGGGGGGGCATTGACATTGACATACAACTTGTGAATTATAGCTGTGAGTGAATATCTTTAGGGATACACAAGATACAATAAGGAAAGTACCCGACCCGATATTACATCTGAATCGGACTCAACGGACTCAACCCCAGCTAAGCATTACACGAGATTAAAGGACCTGGACATTTTGTTTTGCCTGTTTTGTTTCCAAAATCCAGCCTCAAATTGTGGACAAAATAAATCTTTAGTTTGGGGTCTGTGGGGCTAAAATGATTTTTCTCCCCACTCCAGCTCTGTGCAAACCGGGGGAAAACCCCTCCCCCGATGCTTGGAACCCAATGAAAACACTGCAAACCTGCAGGGGGTTAATTGGGAAGGAGCACTTGTTTTACCCTGCTGGCTACTACTACTACTGCGTACTACTACTACTTAAGGTTAGGTTAGGTTTAGGCATAGTTTTACTGAGGTTATGTTTAGGGTTAGGTTAGGGTTAGGCGGTGCTTTATGCGGTTTCTAACCCTAAACATGACCTCAGTAAAACTATGCTTTGCCCCGCCCTACTAGTAGTAGCCAGCAGGGTAAAACAAGCGCTCCTTCCCAAACCCCCTTGCTGGTTTGCAGTGTTTTCATTGCGTTCCGAGCATTGGGGGCGGGGTTCTCCCCCGGTTTGCCCAGAGCTGGAGTGTGAAAAAAAAATCAAGCCAATCAATAAAGTGTATGATTTGGGCATTTTGGGCATTGTATGATTTGGGGATTTGTCCTTTTGCCCTGAAGCGGAGCATGTCACCGAAAAGCAGCGCAAGACACAAAAGTCTTACAGCCATAGAGTCAAGACTTCATTCTGTCGAGGCCAATGTCCAAGTACAGAAAGCACAGCCAGCGATAGAGAAATCACTGTCAGTGTGAGCCTGTGTGGCTGACAGCACTGAGCAGCAATCCTAATGTAGTTTTTCCTTCAGAATACTTTGCTATAGGCACATTTGGCATTTCAGTGCCGGTGTGCATGCGGCTGCCATGAAGGTGTGTAGCTAGTAGCTACATATTCACAAGGTGTGTGACTGTCAAGCAGGCGTCCTAGCAGGGGCGGATCTACGCATGGGGGGGGGGGGGGGGGTGCCCTTCTAAATGCCCAGTCTGCCCCACCAAACACGATGGCATGCAAAACAACCCAAATTATTTCAAATTAAAGTGCCTATATTTAAAATTATTTGAAACACTACTACTGCTACTAGCTACAGTAACTACAGTTGTGGCACCACTAAACCAACAGAATTTCAAAATTGAAAACGGAAAACTCTCTGAGTCAGACCTTTAGCTTTATGCATGCTGTGTGTCTGTTGCAATTTCAACAACAACTGATGTTATTATTGATGCTTAAGTCCTGTAACCAAAAATGGCATGCCATTTTCTCCTGCCCTTCCCAATTGGGAAATGTTATATCCGCCCGTGCGTCCTAATATTCTGTATGCAGCCTGCATAGAAACAAGACAATTTCTTAGAAATTGACAATTGTAAAGTGCAGTTGCCACTATATATATGCTACTGTATTTGTGGATTGCCGTTGAAGCTGTCATGACCCGAGGGATCTGTGTGCGGAAAAATACCATCAGTGTGAGCACACGATTCCAGATAAAGCTGGACAATTTGATGTAATAACACATTCCACGAAATTTCACTCCACCTGGGCATTGGAAATCCTACTAAAGCTATCTATAACTCATACCCATTTTCTCTAAAAATCATTCAAAGCAATGGCTGTACTGTATATTTTACAGTATAATATGTAGTATAAAGAATCTCTCTCTCGTGTGTGCACACATGTGCCACAGTCCCAGGCTTACTCATCTTCCAAGAGAGAACAGCCTGGTCACAACCCTAAGCTAGAGACGTACATCGGCGGAAGCATCAGGCCGGAACACCCGTCAGATGTATTTTCCCCTCCGAGTCTATATGGTGGTGACATATCAGGGACATATCAGCAGAATTGTGGCAGAATGTTTTTTTTTTCTTCTTGTGATGTGTCTGTACTGTAAAAGGTTGTGGCCGTAACAACGATCTACACATCCTGCAAATAGTCTAACCAACAGTCAGTTTAACCTTACCATACACACACTGTACATTGGGAGGAATCTGTAGAAATCTGTGCGCTCTACCAGCGCAGATTGGTTGGTATTCTCGAGCGCGATTTAGCCTGGTATGGTGTCTTCTCATTGGCAGCAAATCAGGTCTAGGGCCTAAGGGCCTTGTATGTAGGCCAAAAGCCTGTACCACCAGACCTGGGCTTACCAAATAATTACTCATAATAATTAAAACCAGTCACCAAGAGCTTCAACTCATGATGAATAAAGCAGGGGAGTACAGTAAGGGTTCAGGCAATTTCCGGACTTTTTGAATTGCAGGTTTTAATCAGTATGGATAATTATTTAGTAAGCCCAAGATCGGATGTTGTAGGCTTTTGGCCTACTACAAGACCCCAGACCTGATTTGCTGCCATACAGCCAATCAGAAGACTTACACTACACCTGGCTGCACCATAGCATGCAAGAATACCAGCCATTGACTCAGAGGTTAAAATTTATTTTCTCTTATTTGCTTTGTTCCTCTTCACACAGGTTCGGTTGGGGTGGGGGGTGGTTGGGGGGTACCCTGGAGCAGGGGGCAAGCTAGGCTTTTAAAAGGGAAAAAAAAAAAAAAACAACCCACAAATAACGATCTATCTAAAAATTATCTATCAGTATGTAAAAGTGTGTATGTGTGTACATATAAGTATATGTATATATGCTGACACCCGCTATATATGAATGTATGCACTGTATATGCACCATGTCATTATATATTTGTGGAATAAAAATTCTCTAAAAAAAAAAAAAAAAAAAAGATCTCAAGAGTTAAAGATGGAGAGCGTCTTTGTATTTTAAGAAGGGTACATGTATTCTGTCGGTGTCCGAGATATCCCTGGTTTGATGCACCTAAAACTAACCACTGTACCGATGCCTAACCCTATAACCTCACAGGGGGTTGAGGCCTCAACCTAACCATTGGCCGTATGGTACGTCCAAGTCTGCCTCCCGTTTAAGAAGTGGCGCTACGTAATTAAACCCCTTGGTGTGTTTTTATGTGCAATGACGTCTGAACGTTTTCAGTCAAACATGCCAATGGAAAAAAAAAACAGTAATCAGTGACATCACACCATCAGCCCAACTATCATACAACTAAAGCTGCGGGCGTGGCATTAGTTCAGGTGTATTTCCCATCACCACCAATTCTCCATCATTTAGCTAGGGACCACTCCCTGAAACTGAAACTCCACTGACTGGTGGTCCCCAGACCACTGGTTAAAAACCACAGTATTATACCATGGAGAAATTTCGATCCTGGTGTTGGGGTGTTGAGATACCTGGTCCTTAATTAGTACCACTAACCAAAGCTCACAAATGCAATATCTCCACTGGCCAAGTGGTGATTTTGTTCCTTAATGAGATATTTTGGTCTCGCCATGCGGGAACAACAGGTTTCAAATCCCAGGTTAGGATATTAAAACTGACAGCTTGCTGCTTTAACAAGGAGTGGAATTAACAAGGCTTCCAGAATTCATGTTTGGCATTGAAAGCAAGTCTCCGGGTGCCAAAAGTAATAAAGACGGAGAGAACAAATGACAATAATGGAAGCATGAACCAATAATTCACTGTGTAAATGTCCTTGTTTTCCAGATCTTGGCTTGCCCGGCGCTGTCGTCGTGTTGGTAGCGGCGAGTAGGAACACGACAAGAGAAAGCCAGGGAAGGAAAAAAATGCTTGGCTGACATGCAATGGGGACCCCCGGGGCTGCTACCATGCTTGTTCTATACGCGCTGCGGACCACCCAGCTGCAGGGCACCACCAGCGGTGCCGTCAACCAGTTCTAACTGTGGGTGAGGAGCTTTCAGGTTCTGTTCTAGTCAAAAATAATACAAGGATTAGGGCTGTTGAATGATTAATCAGATTAATTACAGCTTCAAAATTAATTTAATCATGATTAATCACCATTCAAATTATTAAAATCCTGTACAGGATTTGAAAACATTTAAAAAAGTAAAAAAGAATATGGGAAAAATGATCTGTTTATTTCTTAAATATTTATGAAAATAGGTGATCTATAAGCACACAATGCTTGTTGATTTCACTAGCTATACAGGGAGACACACAGCTATATGTCTCTGTAAAACCGTGCTCTACCTATTTTTCCAATCAGAAAATGCTCAGTGGGTTGAGTCAGTGTTCACATGAGTTAATTGAGTTAAAAATTTTAATCAGATTCATCAAGAAAATTAATTTAACTAATTAACTTGTTATTTTCAACAGCAATTAATAAGGATGCATATTCAAGTAAGCCAATCTGTGGCTCGCGAGACTGGCTGGTTTCTTAAGGGTATTCCATATAACAATAAGGGTCAAAAACGCACCGGTCTGCCACAGCAGTTTATACAATCACTATGATACATCACTCGTTTCCCAACACGCTTCCTCATTTACTCAAAGCGAACGGCAACAGGAGTCATGTCTCCCGTCTAATATTAGTGACTGCTCAACACTGGATGTGGCGTATGGTCGCTGTTGGATTTTGCACTTCCTGCTTTCAGGAAACCAAAGATTATGACAACTATTTGATTATGAAAACCACACCTGGGGGTCTATTACAGTAACGCTGCCTCAATAGACACAGGAACAACTGACAAAGTGCAATAACCTCACGGTACTCCATATTTAATTATTTCATCAGAGGATAGATACAGAAACACCTGAGAAAGTGCAAAAACGACTAAACAACTCGCGTCACATCATCTTTAATTAATTCATCAGAAGATAGACAGAGAAACAAATTAAATGACAAGGTGCAAACAAACTAGGAGCACTCCATCTTTAATTAATTCATCAGAAGGTTGTGCCGTGTGTACCAATACTCATCCCCATGCAGCACAAATAGATTCATTCAGTGGTCTGTGAAATTCCTTTACCGCTTTTTCATAATTGGAGGAGGGTTTCCAGTGCGAAATTGCACATGTAAACAAGTCTCATCTGTTACACCTCAAGAAACTGCATAAATATACCGCAAGTCCCATTTCCTTGTCAGTAGAGAAACTGGAGTAGGGTTGCTCTGAGATGCACTCACAAGGAACTGTTGGAACCCAACACACTTCACCTCATAGCTCCTGTTTTAAATGTGTGCATTATGATGACTGGCAGGTGCAAGTAGGAGACACATTTTCCCCACTGTATTTATTTTAATGGTAATAGAGGCAACTTTAATGTGCACAAACGCTGTATTTGTAAACAAATTAAAACAGAATCTACTAACTCCACCTCACTTCATTGGCTCATTATGATTCTGCTGGAGACTGCTGTGATGGGATTGACTAAAACGCTGCCTCACCTCACACAACCCCCCAATTGAACAAGTGAAATTGTAAATGATGACACAAAGAAATACAAGACAAAATTTGAACTGGAAAAACAAAAGCTTTAGTTTCGGGGTCTGTGGTGCTAAAGTTTTTAGCACCACAGACCCCGAAACTAAAGATTTATTTTGCTTTTGTCCACAATTTCAGCATGGATGAAGGATACATCAGGAACAACAGGCAAACACATAGATTAAGATGACCATTAATCTACATTTTCTAATTGTGTAGACTCAGGTTAACCAACTGCCCATCATTTAGCTGGAAACACTGGTGGTCTCAGACCACTGGTTGAAAACCACTGCATTAGAGGTATAATGAAAGAATATTCAGTAGGCATTTGATGATTGTATTGAATGAATAAATGAAATAAAAAAATCCATCTCTTGTCTTTACCAACAGGTAATGCCGAGCCACACAACCAATCCTGGAGATGCCGAAGAGAAGAGACATTCTTGCCATCGTGTTGATTGTGCTACCCTGGACGCTGCTCATCACCGTTTGGCACCAGAGTGCTATCGCTCCGCTCCTCGCCATCCGCAAGGGTACGCTGCCGCCACCGTCCGCACCGCACTCCATGCAAAACCTCATCGGCTTTATGGAGCCTAGTGGTGTGGGTGGGCGCGTGGGTTTCTGGCCCCACTGAAAAATTGGCCATTTGTTTTTCGAATAGATCAAATATCAAATACTTCAATCAAGCGTAAAAATGAAACCAAATCATGTTTACACTCTCAAGAGTTACATCTGGTAAACCAACTTTCCATGGGGACCACCTAGAATCCTCTCAGGGACCACTCGTGCTCCCCGGACCACCTGTTGAAAACCCCTGCTCTAGATCAGTGGATCTCAACCTTTTTAATACCAAAGTAGCATTTGAGAAAATATGGGGCTCTCCAAATACCACCACCATCATAATGGGTTGAGAATCACTGCCAGCAGGCCCATTGTAGCAGTAACACTTTAAATTGTATGCATGTCGCTGCTGGACTCTCATTTCCCCCCCGAAAAAATGGATTTTCAAACTATATATTATTTTAATAGACCATCTAAGGTCACAACGAGTTGCATCACAAGCAGAGGGCGAGGTATAAATTATGCATGAGAGGAATTGCTTATAAAGAAAGGCTTTTCTTTTAAAGTGTGACCGACGGGGGTGCCTGCCCCTGGCCCAGGGGTCTAGGCCAGTGGTTTCCAACGTTTTTTCATACCAGGGCCCACTACTTATTCTGCATTTTAGCCACGGAGGACCATTTGATGCTGAGTTTAGTCTCTCAGACTTTTCGGGATTTTCAAGTTTGTGTGCGCACTTAAGGGAGAGCTGGCAAAACGTTGGTCAAAATAACAATTCTTCCACATTTTCTAAAAGTCATTCAGATGTTTAAATATATTTTAACTCTTGAGAGCGTAAAACGAAACCAAATGGTCCGTTTGGTTTCGTTTTACCCTCTCAAGAGCTACAAATCTATAAGGGTCCATTTGGTTATACGAACTGTCCAGCTGGGGACCACCTGGAATCCTCTCGGGGACCACTGGTGGTCCCTGGACCACCTCTTGAAAACCCCTGGTCTAGGCGCAATGCTGCATGCTACATATTACAGGTTCTTGCCTGGCAGTGTGTCAGGCAAGGGCCTGACATACTCCATCTTTCCTTTTATTCTTCACGTCTATCAATAAAAAAGCTTCAGTTTTACACAAAGGTAATATTATATATCTATTATGGGAGAATACAGCCCTTTGAAATATAATAATAATATAAACGACACCATACATTCAGTCTCATTCTTTTGTAATATCTCTGCCCACCGAGACTAGCCTATACTAACGACTCGCCTCCGCACTCTGCCATGTTGCTCGCTAGCATCACGCTGCCAGAGCCTTCTAGTGGGAGAGTTAGGATATTCCCGTTCACTCCTATGCGCCCGGGCACTCGCGCTGCTGGAGGAGCATGGAGGAACCCTGTGAGCCCACTCTCAGGCCGGAAGTCGATGAAATGAATGGGATTTAATAGGGACCAGCAAAGTCTTGCAATACGGCATACGTCTCGTGAGACGGTAAGAGTAGTGAGTGTTATGCTCAGATAGGACTCAAAGAGGCTCTGTAAAGTCACATGACCTGGCTGCTCCGCTTTGCTTCCGGGCTCTGCTTCCGGGTACACGAATATCCTAACTCTCCCACTAGAAGGCTCTGCGCGCTGCACACTCCGCACCTGAACCCATTAACGAACTGTGGAAACCCTCTATTCTGAGCTTGTGTTGTGAGTTAAGCACAGAGTAGCCTGGTCTAGCCCTCAATGATTTTGGCCTTGGGGGGCGGGGGTGTCGTGGGATCCACACGGCGGAAGTGCTGCGCTCTGATTTGATCTCATTAACGTGTCGTCATCTCCGGCCCCTCCCACGCCCGTCCACTGCTGTTCTACGTCACATCATTTAGAGCGACGCCCACCCCGGAAGGTTGACACGCCCCTCAAGGCCACTTTCCAACGCGCGTTAGTCCAGGCTTTCCGTTTTCGCGCAAGACGGACGAAAATGAAAGCCTGGGTGTCGAGGCTAAGCACAGAGCAACAATGAAAACACAAAGGCAGTGTCTCACTCAGTCCACCTCACACTCTGAACTCGCCACCACCTCAATCAGACACTCAAAAGGGAATGCAAATCAATTTCATAGCTCCCTTAAATTACCGCTCGAGAGCTCTCATAGCTCTCCCTCTCGCCCATGCACAACGCAACTCTCTCACGCACACTCACACGCACACACACCAGAAGAGACCAGTGTAAATTGTCAGTAAGCCGCGGCCGTGTACAAAACCAAACGAGAGAGACAGTAAATCAATAGGACTGTTTTCCTCCTATATATAAGCCTTTGAAGTGGAATTTAAGTGGAATAACAAACAAAAACAGGGTTTACGTTTTGATGACCCCGCGGGCGATTAGTTTTTCGCTTTGGGTTGGGATTTATCTCGGCTATTAAAAGGCGGCGCAAAGCGCCGTTAATCACAGATTATCATGTCACAATTGTCTACTTTCTCTCTGACAGGGCTAATGTTTTTTGGCATTTAACAGTATCTGTATTGTCCTCAGGTATAGACTGACTCCATCTGCTAGGGAAAAAGTATTTGTTTTTTTGTTTTTTTTTAGCTCCGCTTAAACTAAGGCTCTTGCGTGTTTTTTTTTGGCAGTGTTTGTAGCCGGCGCTGCTGGCAGCCTATGTCTAACATCTGGCCATCAGCAGATTGTGCAAATCTGTGGCAAAAAAAGAAAACCCTCAAACATCTTTTATGTTTGAGGTGCGAACGGTGCTCAAGCAGAGCAGTGATAAAGATTTCCATTAGAGGCTGTGGCACAATGAGGGGAGAAATTAGCAACCTTAATGATTCAATAATTATTCTATCCATCATAGTAGTTTATGGGGGGCATGGATTCCTATTTAGGGAACAATACCATTTGCATACCATTAGCTCCAACCGTAACCCACCAATGTGGGTAGTGCTATACGTTGCATCCACACTTAAAGGGAGATTTCACCATTTTTGCTAAAAAAATATATATACTGTATATGTTAACGATATTTAGAAGATTTAATATTTTTAGCAGTGAGACCATTGTCTTTGATGTCGTGGACACTACTTCCTGCACTGCATGTTGTCCCAGTAAAGGCCTATTCAGAGATGGATTTTCTGTGCCCACCGCGACCACCGTTGCCTACCATATGAAGTCATACCACCGCAACCACCGCTCTTTCCAGCCCTCCTCTCGGATTTTACTAACCACCGCACCGCACCGCACCGCTGCTCACTGGGAACGCCCACCAAACAGAGCTAAACCAATGACATTAGCCGGGAGCCACCGGGCATTGTTGTTTGGTCCAGAAGTTTGGAGCACCGGCTGCTTGTTTTTAACGGCTGGGAAAAAAAAAAGAGAAAACACACAACACACCACAGCGTGACGGGCAGGAGGAGAAGGAAGGAAGGGGGAATTCAATGATAGAGACAATGATATTATAAATAGAATAGGAAATAAACATAAAAGCAGCAGAAATTATTATTATTATTATTATTATTATAATTGAGGCAGGTAGAAAGTACAGGTGCTGGTCAACGAATTAGAATAATTTGAAATAGTGCAATCATTAAATACTTTGAAAGCATTTCTTGTGCAGAAAGCAAATCAGGTGTTCACCGGAACCTGTCCTACTGGTTAGAGTAATCACAGAACTCGATACCTGTAAAAAATTTGCTCAGCTGAGCTTTCCAAAAGGCCCATAAGGCCATTTAACTGTGACACTGTTGTTTCATTGAATTAGAATAATGGAGAAACCGTTTCATTGAATTAGAATATTTTTTATTATAATTAGAATCATCACTTTCTCAGTATTTTGTGGCTGCCCCCTTGGCTTGTATGACTGCCTGAAGTCTCCGTGCAGGGGTTGACACTAAGGTCTCCGAGGCACTTGCCCATCGGGCAAGTGCAAATCAGGTTCTACTTGCCCTCAGGTCATGGTCACTTGCCCCCCAAAAATATATTGTAAATTTTACTTTTAAGTTTACTTCCTACTTGGGTGCTTTCAACAGGTGGTCCAGGGACCACCAGTGGTCCCTGAGAGGGTTCCAGGTGGTCCCCAGCTAAGTTGGTTAACCAGATGTAACTCTTGAGAGCGTAAAAATGAAACCAAATGGACCCGCAAGGGTCCATTTGGTTTCATTTTTACGCTTCATCATCTTAATTAGCCCACAGTGGTCACAGACCCAGTGGTCCCTGTTCCTAGCAAAATGAGAGTTTGGAACCAAATGGACCTGGGAGAGAGATAGGTAGAGATAGCTAGTTCTTCAAATCGATGCCACGGACAGGGCTTGACACTAACACTTGCCCGCTTGCCCGGGGCAAGTAAAAAAAAGGTGGGGCAAGTGAAGACTGCTACCTGGTTGCCCGATCGGGCAAGTGTGCAACTTCGTGCACTATAACACTACACAAGATAAATTTGTCTTGAAGGCAGTCATTGCCTCTGTGTCTTTCCCTGCTTTCTAGCTATCTCTACCTATCTCTCTCCCAGGTTCATTTGGTTCCAAACTATCATTTTGCTGGGGTCAGGGACCACTGGGTCTGTGACCACTATGGGCTAATTAAGATGATGAATTTTAACTCTTGAGAGCATAAAAATGAAACCAAATGGACCCGCAAGTGTCCATTTGGTTTCATTTTTACGCTCTCAAGAGTTACATCTGGTTAACCAACTTAGCTGGGGACCACCTGGAACCCTCTCAGGGACCACTGATGGTCCCCGGACCACCTGTTGAAAGCACCCAAGTAGGAAGTAAACTTAAAAGCAAAATTTACAATATATTTTTGGGGGGGCAAGTGACCATGACCTGAGGGCAAGTAGAACCTGATTTGCACTTGCCCGATGGGCAAGTGCCTCAGAGACCTTAGTGTCAACCCCTGCACGGAGACTTCAGGCAGTCATACAAGCCAAGGGGGCAGCCACAAAATACTGAGAAAGTGATGATTCTAATTATAATAAAAAAATTCTAATTCAATGAAACTGTTTCTCCATTATTCTAATTCAATGAAACAACAGTGTCACAGTTAAATGGCCTTATGGGCCTTTTGGAAAGCTCAGCTGAGCAAATTTTTTACAGGTATCGAGTTCTGTGATTACTCTAACGAGTAGGACAGGTTCCGGTGAACACCTGATTTGCTTTCTGCACAAGAAATGCATTCAAAGTATTTAATGATTGCACTATTTCAAATTATTCTAATTCGTTGACCAGCACCTGTAGATAGAGAAACAGAGGGGGAATAAACAACAATGGACGCGAGGAGAACGGGGAGGAGGGGGAGGGAGGAGGTGCGGCGGTGCTGGTAGTAGGTAGTATGGAATAGCGGTGGTCGCGGTGCTCTGAGCAGTGCTCACGGTGGCCGCCGGAATTCTAAACTCTGAATGAGCCTTAAGACAGCCCTCCCACTATGCACAAGGATAAGTAACTACAGCTGTTTCACCACTAAACAGCATTTCATTGAAAACAGAAAACTCTCTAAGTCAGAACTTTAGCTCTATGCATGCTGCATGTCTGTTGCAACTTCAACAACAACTGATGTTATTATTGATGTTTTAATTGCCTAATAAAAATCCTGTAACCGAAAATGGTACCCCGGCTTCATCGCCCATGTTGCTTCGCGCCACAAGCGGTGAATCCGGTACAATTAGAAAATGTTACATCCGCCCTTGGTCCAATGCCAATCCAAATAGTTTAGCAACTGTTGCTTGCTATCCAGGTCAAGCTTTCCTCTTCTAACGTGCCTATTGGACAAGGTCGGATTGGGGAGGGACTTAGTGAAGCACTAATTGTAGTTTAGAAGTGTCAATGACATCACTTTGGGTCACTGTTAAAATCTAAAATATCGACAAACACACAACACACATACCGGTATAAAGCCGCCAAGGAAAGTGTTGAATAGAATAAATAGATGATGAATCATTTAAATGGCATTATATAGCTGTGTCCCTCAGTTGCACTCAACAATTAACTGGCCCTTAAATTTAGTGACATCAACAATAGGAAGTAGTATTCTACAACTCCTCTGACCAACATGCTACAGAAAGTGGCAATTTAAAACCTCTTTTCACCGTTTTAGAGGCATTTTGTACTCTCACATGTGGTCGTAAATCATAACAGCTCAACTCTCTTACATGAAATAATGATATAAAACAAGATTCTGTTTGTTATTCCAACAATATATCTGATTCTGTAACCCCAGGCATGCAAAGTCTTCTCCTCTTACTCAACTCAGTTAGAGTAGTGGCTATCTTTAGTACAAAAATCACAACTCCGTTATTAACTTAATTGGCTCAACTCCGTTATCAATTACCATGTTAAAAGATATATATATACAGTATATATATATATATATATATATATATATATATATATATATATATATATATATATATATATATATATATATATATATATATATATATATATTGAAGGCCTGAGATGGGAAATTATGTTTTTCTTATAGCTAAAGATGTATATTGTGGGCTATTCAGAAAACTAAAACCTTTCCGTCAAAATTTCAGAAGAAGAAAGTCCAAATCGTACCGTTTTCCTGGAATGACTCAGTACAGTACAGTGAATGCGAAGGGAATTTTGTAGTCTAATAGAATTCATTGGAAAGTAAAGTTGTAAAGAGATGTATGTGGCACAGCCGGGGCAGCACACATATTGTTGAAGTGGCACTGACAACTGTCACGCAGCCAACAGTTATCAATTGCTGTTCGCCACAACACAAAGTCAAGTGGACGTGCGGGGCAGGCATTAGGGCTGCAGCGTTGAAAATGTATCATCATCACAGTATTGATGGAACAGCGAGAAACTGAATTGCTAATCTGACGGTCAATAGCAGCTCTTGCCACATGCAACTGAAAATCAGACACAGTGTGAAGTGAGTCCGGCTGTGTGACCACAACTCTCCATTGCTTTCAGTGGTAACGGCTAGTGCAGTCGTAAGTAGGCTCAGGCTGCGCCCTCCCGCGCTTCTTCCTCCATGGAATTTGTCACTAGAAGTCTATGTAGCTGCCGATCCCATAGCCTGTAAGGACATGGCCATGGGACTGTCGCCCATGACAATGCCATGGCAACGGTATTAGAACACACACATCTCGACATCTCAACATAAAGCCAGGAATGGCTTTCAGGACTCAAAAATATATGAATAAAATACACGGTCATGGTTTGGGTCCTATGTTAGAAGCAAACCAACATTGTAAGTCAAAGAATGACATTAAGGGCTCCATTTTCGTTACCATCTAAACTCCTTATCCTAAACCCCTTATCATTTTTTTTTTTTTTTTTTTTTACAATTTTGAAAAACTTTTTGAAATATTTCAACATGCCAATCTACAGGGTATTGACACATTGTGAGCTTGTAGACTGGCCATTTTTTAATAGTTTAAAAAGGCAAAGAAGTTAAGGGATAAGGGGTTTAGCGGTGATGAAAATGGAGCCCTAAATCTGTATAGTTTACTTCATCATTCGCTTGCTTAACGCAAGTCACATCGCCATCGCATAATCGCATGTTTTTTCCGCACAACGGCTCAGCCCTAATAGGCGGCATTATCATCATCATCATCGTCATCATCACGCCAAATCTTCTGACCCCACATCATGTCTTTGTCCATCCAGCTAGCTGTGTTGTGTCCTCTCACGGTGCCTGCTTTCGCTTTTTGCAGCCTGTCACCACCTAGTAAAAGAGCTCTTTATCATACCAGAGAGGCTTGCAGTCCACCGACCCCGGCTCTCAGGTATACACTTTACTCCCCTCCACCCCCTCCCAGTGTTGCCAACTTGGTGCATTTGTCGCTATATGCCTATTTAGCTTTTTTTCAGACCCTCCCCCTAGCGCCAAAAGTAAAACTCCTGGTGGAAAAATCTAGTGTCTTTTTTTGCTGGTTGAGTTGGGGTGGAGTTGTTTGACAGGCGCCAGAGATAAAACACCTCGTTTTCACCATTTTTCCTCCTATGATGGAGTCCTCCTTCCTTCCTAGAAAGGACCATTGGTAACCAAACGGACCCTTATAGATCTGTAACTCTTGAGATCGTAAAATAAAACCTTTCACTTTATGCTCTCAAGAGTTAAATTATATTCAAACACCTGAACGACCTCATTTTTAAGAATCTACACATTTAGAAAATGTAGGAGAATTGCTATTTTGACCAACATTTTGCCAGTTATTCCTCCTAAATTAGTCCCAAGAGACTAAACTCAACATCAAACAGTGGTCCTCCGTGGCTAAAACGCAGAATAAATAGTAGGGCCCTGGTATGAAAATGTTTGAAAATCCACTGCTCTAGCGCATTCTGGAAGTGCCACTGGTGCACTTTGGATTTTTGGCAGTTGGCAACACTGCCCCCTCCCTCCCCCCCTCCCCCCCCCCCCCTCCCTCCCCCCCTCCCTCCCTCATTGGGTTTGAGCTAACCTGAAGGGAAAAACAATACAGTGTGCCAGGCCCAGGGGGTGGCCGGTTAACGCACCGCGCATGTGTCTCTGTCTCTGTCCCTCTCACTAGATGACGGAGGCGACGGCAAGAAGGACGGGACGGGAGCAGGCGGCCTGGCGCAGGACTCCAAGGAGTACTGCTCCTCGTCGTCGGACAAGGACATCGTGGAGGTAGTGCGGACCGAGTACGTGTACACGCGGCCGCCGCCCTGGTCCGACGTGCTGCCCACCATCCACGTGGTCACGCCCACGTACAGCCGCCCCGTGCAGAAGGCCGAGCTGACGCGCCTGGCCAACACCTTCCTGCACGTGGCCAACCTGCACTGGATACTGGTTAGTTCCAGTCATAATGTTATTTGAACCATGAAGGAATTGCAAAAAAGCAGCTGATTTTGTATCTTCAATATATCCTGAATAACAGACGAAAAAGGTGCCTGGAATTGTCTGCGAGGAAAGGATTTGAAAATGGCCTTTACAATACTGTATGTCCACCATTGACATTGTATTTAAAAGGATCCCTGTCTAATAAGATAAACATCGCTTAAAACATTATACTTTCCGTATATAACCAAAATAAACAAATAAAAACACCAATGGCATCTTATTTCTTTCATAAATAGAGGATATTTCACTCAACAGGAACTGCTCCTGGCGCAGGATGATGATGTCACGTGTGATCTAGCTCTATGGAATAATGGATGAACATGCTCTGTGACATCATCATCCTGCGACCGGAGCACCTGCTATTGAGTGAAAGATTCTCTATTTATGAAAGAAATAAAGTATTGAAGGTGTTTTTATCTGCATGTTTTAGTTATAGAAGGCAAGTATAGTGTTTTAAGGCATATTTGTCTTATCAGGCAGGGATCCTTTTAAGGCAAATATTTTCTAAATTTCATTATGCTTTAAGTATAGCACAGTGACATATTTTCATGATGCTGAGTCCATTCCAAAAATTATCTTCCTTGGGTTGAAAACAGCCATAACCGTGTTGACAAATGTGAGGTCAGCACATTTGGACAAGTTGATACGGTGATACTTCACCCAATGAGTGTTTTTGTGCAAAACTAATGCTAAGAATGGATTCAGCATCATGAAAAATATGGTATGGGTGCGGCTTCATCCCCCGTGTCGCTTCGCGCCACGGGTGATGAAGTCGCACCCATACCATTTTCAGCTACAGGACTTATATTAGTCAAGTAAACATCAATAATAACACCAGTTGTTGTTGAAGTTGCAACAGACACGCAGTATGCATAAAGCTAAAGGCCTGACTCGGAGATTTTTCTCTTTTCAATGATGAAATGATGTTGGTTTAGTGGTGCCACATCTGTAATTAGTAATTGCAGTAGTAGTGTTTCAAATCATTTGAATTATAAGCACTTTAATTTGAAATATCTTTGAAATTCCGGTTGTTTGCATGCCATCGTGTTTGGTGGGGCAGTCATGCCCTTGCCTAGATCCCCCCTGTTGAGTCCTATTCAATATATTGCCCGTACTATAGGTGGAGGACTCACAGAGGCGGACGCCGCTGGTCACGCGGCTCCTGCACGACACGGGCCTCAACTACACGCACCTCAACGTGGAGACGCCGCGCAACTACAAGCTGCGGGGCGACACGCGGGACCCGCGCATCCCCCGCGGCACCATGCAGCGGAACCTGGCGCTGCGCTGGCTGCGTGAGACCTTCAACGCCAACGGCAGCCAGCCGGGCATCGTGTACTTTGCCGACGACGACAACACCTACAGCCTGGAGCTGTTTGAGGAGGTCAGTGGCCATAACACACACACACAACTCTTACAACACACACACACACACACCGATCATAGGCCTTGTTGAAAAATGCCCTCAGGATACCAGTGTGACATCGTGCTGCCTCATGGCTATTTTATGTTCACTAGCGCAGCACCATCTCTGGATAGTGGTAGCAGTGCATAGACGGCATGCCGGTGACCCAGGGGCTTCTTTAAAGAAGCTATTTAATAGCCAGATTGATTAGTCGCAATGTGATTGATGTTTGACGCTGTTGAGTGACGAGGCTGATGGCCAATCAGCTGTTGTGATCAGATTTTCAATCAGGACTGACAACGCCTGATGGAGTGGCAGGAACTGGCTGGAATAACGTGTTCCTTCCACACGCTACGTCCAACCAGGGAAACTCCACCCTGACGGGTGAAAAGAAGGCAGCTTGGACTCCTCATGCATTGAAGGAAGCACAAGGCCAGTCCGCTGCCTACACAGGTTGGCGGAGGGTGTGTAGAGCTCAGAATCACATTAGGCACTGGGTGAAAAAATGGGTTACAAAATCGCGGGATAAAAATTATTTAAAAAAAAAAAGAACATCCCCGATCAGGCCCACTGTGAGTGGGATAAAATCCCAGATGTCCAAGAGGCCCAACAGCTAGTCGATGCAAAGCCTGTGTGTATTGTTTGATACCACAAAAGCCTATATTGGTATAAAATAAATACAACATTTCTATTTTGTATAGTTTCAGGTGCACGTTGAATGCATTAGATTCGGAGAAGGGCTTTGTTGTTAGAGAAGATAAAAATAATGAGCTTCAGGTAATTAAATCACACACCTCACACGCTCTCCGCTCTCACTCACACCCACTGACACACACGCACACGCACACGCACACACACACGCACACACACACACACACACAGATATATTCATTATATGCGACAAGCTGTCAGCATTGTTCCCATTTAGTAAACAACACTTCAGCAGCACAGGGCGACACAGGACCTCATCAAACAGCATTGTTTTGGATCATTAATAGTGTGCTGTTGATAAGAGGCAGAACATAATGCATGTGGCTGACTCGTTATTGTGTGGATGATACTCGGCAGTAGCTATTAGCTAATGCATATTCATTATGGTAAACAACTGGGTTGGACTACATTACATTGGTCGCTTTTTGTTAAAAAAACAAAACAAAAAAAAAAAAACACTAGGGAGGCACTGAAAGGTAATTTCTTGGCCTAAACTGCATACCGAATAATATAGTAAACAGTTGTCCGAAAACTGAATAGTCAAATATGATTCATATTATATTTGTAGATCTTTTTTTCCTACCATTACTGTATGTCACCTTAAAGATACCGGAGGATTGTGACAAAAGACATGATTACGGCAAAATCTAACTTAACTCCTTAGACCCCAAGGACGTTAAGGTGACTTGTAAACAAGTTAAACAAGGTTGTTTATCTGTGCCAAGGACTATAAGACGTAACTTGTTTACTCCGTTCATTAATCCACTTTAATCCCAGTCGATGCTAACCCGAATTAGCATCTTCGACTAATGTTGGGATCGTCCTCTTGTAAATAATCGTTTGTAAACGCACAAGGTATTTATGTATATCTGAGCATATTGTGGCCAAACTGAAGCTGATTTCACTTCTTTATGATGAGTCTTGGCATTTTAGCGTCTGAGCATTCCCTACACTGTGTGTGGAAGGCAAATGGCCTGGATGTTATTGGCCGATCGGCAGGAAGTGACCCAATGGAAGGTACAGTCACACGTTTATATACTGTACTGTCTGTGGCTGAAAAAATGTATATGACTGCTGTTATTTTGGTTTTGAGATCAACCAACCAATTAATTCATGCACATATGTGGCACTTTGGGACGAATGGGGGCGCTACAGGATGGCAAAATGGCACATAAAGAGGAGTAAACAGAAGGAATAATACAAGGTGGGGCAATTGGGAAGACAAAGTTAAAAAATAAATAACAATAACTGTCTGGTTGCTTGAAGTAACTAGAGAAAAACTGCAAAGAGAGAAAAACAGGGGGGGAAATGAGGGTCAAATATAGACGCCACACGGGTCCCCGCTCAGTAATGTATAAAGAGTTTAAGTGGTTCAAATGATGGTACATCACCAAGCATCACCGCCACACACAAAAAAATGGTAAAAGCATTTTGAACCATGTGCCATTAATGACAAGCACGCGCGGCCCAGCGATCGACTTTCAGTACAAGCTGCAGTGACCAGCGAGACGTGCAGCGGCTAAGTAATGAGTACATCCATCTTGACATCACTTGAATTACCTGCAGCAGATGTGGTCAAGGCCTCTCCCGGGTATTAGGGGGGGCTCGGGGCCCTTGTTAGTATTGCGGACAGGCGGGAGCCGCGGTGGTAAATGGAGTGCTTGGATATTGACGGCATCTGTCATTACCTTTCTCTGGGCATCAGCTCGAGTGCTCCCGTCTATCTCACTCTCTCAGCGGCTGCCGCAGCCGCTGCACTATTCCATCACCTCTCCAACAACAAGACTATTTATGGGCTCGAGTAACAGCCCTTTGGGGGGCGGGGGTAGGCAGAGGGAAAGACGGGGAAGGAACATTAACTAGATAGTTAGGTTAGTGCACATATCACGCTCTCCTAGGGAGCATGCTGCGAGGACCATGGTTTAAATCCGCTCTGCCCTTCCTCCCACAGCCTTAAAATACACCCCCATCTCTGCCCAGCTTTTTAAGGACAGCTTTAGTTTTTTTTTTTTTTCTTTCTTTTTTTTCTTTTTTTCAAGGTTCATGTTTTAGATTGTTAGAGAAAGTAAAAGGTGAGTGTCATTTTTTGTTCTTTTGCTGCTTTCCATCACTTCAGCGATTTTAGCAATTGTTGACAGCGGGGACAATTTGACATGGGAATAAATTTGTTTTTTTTTGTGCAAAATTTCAGAGCGATTTCTTTTATTATCTACTATAGTCCTACTAGATCTCAGGAAATTACATTTGGTCACAGGATCCTCTGAATATGAAGGAGGTATTATAGTCGGCTGCCATACTGCGTTATAGCTCAACATTTGTCACATCCTTCTTTTGTAGCCAAATGTAATTTCCTGGGGTCCAGTAGGACTATAGTATAGATAATAAAAGGAGAAATCATAGATACTGTAGATATACTGGATGCCCCTGCCCCCTATCGCGAACAGCCCAAATTGCTAAAACAAAAGAAAGCAGCAAAAAAAAAAAAAACAACAACACAGCCATTTACTTTCTCTAATAACAACCTAAAACATGAACCTTGGTTGAAAATAAATAAATGGTGATACAGGCATGAAAATTGGCACACACACTCTGCAAACCCCACTATTTCTAAAAGTACTGCATGCCCTGCAAAATTCCAAGATGGCAGCCCCCAAAATCCAAGATGTCCGTCCAAAAAAGTGCTTTTTTCCTTTATAACTCGAAATGCAAAGATTTTAAGCCCCATAAATAAATATTGAACGTTAATATAAAGTCGGGCATTACAGACATTTTGATCCCAAGTACATGTCTGTATGTACTACGGTTCTTGAGTTACAACATATACATAGTGATGAGGCACCATAAGTGTAACATTTTGGCACGTTTCACTCTTTAACTCAAAGATCCCTTTATAACCATATCTTCTATTTTCAGGAAATGGACCTACATGTATCTGCTATCATAAACCACTTCAAGTTTTTCAATTGATGAAACGGGTCGGGAGTTATTAAACCGATCGTGAAGGGCTGTTTCAATGCTAAATTTGCTGCATATATTTTGCGAACATAAGCCACCCAGAAATGTCTGTCTGTGCATCTGTCCTTCACAATAAGTGTATATGTGAAGCGGACGCAGCAAGTGTAGCATGTGTCATAGTATAATGGTATAATATGCTAATAGGCGTAATAGTGTAATATATGCAATAGTGTAATAGTCTCGCTGCACTCTTTCAAAGACATACAGACTACAAATGTTGAAACGTTAACCTTAAGAACAGAAATAAGAAAGAAAAGGCGATGGAGAGGAGAGAGAGGAAGGGATAGTGGAAGTAGGCAGGTGCTAGTCTTGATGTTCGGGAGCATCTGCACTATCCTAGACACAAGCAGCACTTTACCTGTTTTTCTTAACACGTTCACACTCGACAGCTTAACCTGTTGTTGGGGTAACTACTAGGCCTCCTGCCGCTTACTCACATCGATCTGGCACTTTGAAAGCAACTCTTGGATGAGAGCATCTGGTGGCAGCAGATACTCACAGTAAACACTCCACTGGCTGTTATCACCCGAGGAACAGGTGCTACCGCCGGTCCCAGCTCCTTGAGGAGTGGAGGAGGAGGAGACAAGGGGGCGAAGCAAGCAGGCGGTGCGCACGCTGCTCCGCGATAAAACCCGAGATGATCCGACACGCGTGTGTCAATAGAATCGCAGCGTGCATAGACGGATTAAGAAATTATGGGCCCCTGGGCCACCGCCAGCCAAAGGGAGCATTTTTCTTCCTGGTGCGGGGCACCGGCATTTCAGCAGGATTTACAGCATGGGATTGTTGAAAATAATAAACACAGAATATAACTAAGCCAAGTAAATGCAACGTGTTTAAACCAGGGGTGCCCAACCTTTTTCGACTTGAGAGCTACTTTCAAAATGAGTGGCTCAACAAGATCTACACATCAAAAAAGTGATTGTTCCATTACTGAAAATCCATTTTAAAGCCCCATGGAAGGTTTGAGCTTTCAAATAGTGGTGTTTGTGTTACTTACTGTTATAGTGTTTAAGAATAATGCACTTAAAATGAAAAATAGAGGGGGAGAATTGGAAGGTTTTCTTGTATGCTACTACTGACGTTTGAAAACAGTACTTGGGGTTTGAGTTGACAGTTCGTGGCGTTAAGTTTAGTCTCTTGCACCCAAAACTAAGAACTTTCACGTTTTTGACCACAATTGGGAAAGAGAAGAGGCAAAACGTGTGTCAAAATAACAATTCTCCATTTTCTAATTGTGTGGACTCTTGAAATTACGTAATTCAGATGTTAAATATAATTTAACTCTAGAGAGTGTAAAATGAAACCAAATTTTAACGCTCTCAAGAGTTACAGATCTATACATTTTAGGGGACCGTCATGTGATCTACCTGCATGGCCTGTGTGATCTACTGGTAGATCACCATCTACCTTTTGGGCACCCCTGGTTTAAACACTTAAGTAATGCTCTGTATCATGGTTTAGGACTTTTTAGGTTATTTTAGTGACACAAAATTGTGACAAGGGCCATGCACGCTACTGCTATTCACTGTTACCCCTTTGTTGGGGGGCCCTAAGCTTGAACCTCTTGACAATCACAAGGACACTCAAGCTCAGGGCCCCGTCTAGCTCAGGGACCCCTGGGCCTGGGCCAAACCTGCCCGTTGGATAATCCTTCCTTGGCCGCGTGGAGTGTCGATAACACGTTCCACGCGTGCGGTACTGCGCCAAGTAAATAAAACAGAATGTGTCTTACTACTGCATGTGACATTTCACTAGCTGGTCTTCTGCTTCCAATGTCGCTTCACTAAGCAAGCAAGCTACAGTAATGCTTTTCAGTGTGACCAAATGCGATTCATGCTTTATTTGAACAGGGTGAGGCATAAGGCTCTTTTTTTAGGTCAAACCTTTGTCCATGGGGAGCTGGGGGGCATCCACATCAAATTGTGGAAAATTAAAATAGTTCATGAAATATGCAGGAATCCCACGGTTCAACTACAACCCCGGTAAAGGGCAGCATGAATTATTAAGGTTTCATAAGAAATGCGTACGTTGCCGCAGACCTTATTTACGGCACACCTTACCTAATTTCCAATTTCCCCCTGCTCCATGTTCACAACCGCCTGCATACAGTACGTCTGCTATGTAGTCTGTGAGACACACACACACACACACACACACACACACACACACACACACACACACACACACACACACACACACACACACACACACACACACACACACACCACACACACACACACACCAGGAGCAGATCTAGGCATGGGCCTAAATGCCCTGACTGGCCCACCAAACACGATGGCAAACAAAACAACCCAAGATATTTCATATGAAAGTGCTTATATTTAAAATGATTTGAAACACTACTACTGCTACTAACTAACTACAGCTGTGTCACCACTAAACCAACAGCATTTCATCATTGAAAACAGAAAACTCTCTTGAGTCAGACCTTTAGCTTTATGCATACTGTGTGTCTGTTGCAACTTCAACAAATGAAGCCGCGCCCGTACCATTTTCTCCTGCCCCCCCAATTGGGAAATGTTACATCCTGAGCCACACACAAAGCTGTTTAAATATCTTCATTTCGGACAACAAGGATCCAAATAGTGAACGAACGCTCCCTCAACGGTGCTGTGTTGGAAACTGTTCGGTTGTAGTACGCCTCCGTGTCTCCAACGTTGACGCTGTTGCGAACCTTAGCGGTTCTTCCCTACATTCAGGTGGTGTGCATTGATTAATGCTCCTTCCCTTTTTAGAGTTTAGGATTTTTTGTTCCCTTTCCTTTGTTCCTCCCGACTGACGTCAGACACTGACACAGTGCCTTTTGTCTCTGCAGACAAAAGGCGCACACACACACACGCACGCACACACACAGGCAGTATATCAAACACCTGCATAGATTAGCAAGCATGGACAGAAACAGAAACAAACATTAAACCTGTACTGTACTTGTGGTGTTTTAACTTTCACTGAAAAATAGCAGGCGTTCACGACTCATAGCATGCCACAGAGTGGCCAGCTCTGAGTTATAGCAGGCGTTATAGCAGGCGTTCACGATTCATAGCGCGCCACAGAGTGGCCAGCTATGAGTTATAGCAGGTGTTATAGCAGGCGTTCACGACTCAAAGCACGCCACATAGTGGCCAGCTATGAGTTATAGCAGGCGTCCACGACTCATGGCGCGCCACAGAGTGGCGCACTATGAACCGTGAACGCCTGCTATTTTGGGAGGAGAATGCGAGAATACAGCAACAAACCTTTCAGTATGTTCTTTCAGAGTGAATGCTTTGTAGAATCTACAATGTCAGGACGAAACGGGGTTAAACAAATACACACAATGCGCACAAATAGGAAAAGTCAGCACACGTACAGCAGTAAACATGGATGAGCTATTGTAGTTTCAATTGCTTGGCAGTCAGAAGAAAATGTTTTTTATTTCTTCTTTTTTACTGTTTTTGCTCCGATCCAAGACTCCCACAACAGTCAGCAGCCAGAAACACTCACTCTAACTTTTTTTTACTGTAGATGATGGGAGAAGTGACAAGTCTCCTCCTGCCAACACTGGCAGATAGTCTGATTTATTCAGTACAGCCACATCTACGAGGGAGTTAAGCATTAGGTATACAGAGGCAACATGGACAGTTACCTGTCCTGGGATCAGTATAGTTTATATGGACAGACTAGGGAGACAGGAGGAGGAAGAGGCCTGAGACACACTATTGCTGACAAAAATGTGTAAAAAAGAAAGGAGAAAAAAAAACAATCACTAACATATGGAGGTCAAGGATTCAAGCAGCAATATAACCAGAACCGGGCTATATAGTATAGTCTCACACATGAACACAACTTCACATTCTGTACTGTACCATCACCCACACATGCACCGTTATAGTGCACACACAGCTTGTTAAATGGAGCTATATCCTGCCAAATCCTATCTGGGTTGCTGGCACACCACTGCTTTCACTAAAGTGAAAACGTGTTTCCGAACACCTGGGATTCCTTGTGAGTCCCCCAGTCTTGCTCCGATGCACTTCAGGCTCATGCACGCTCCTGCATTGACCCTGGCCTAACAACGGCTACAATCAGTTGGCCCAATATAGCCTTAACCGGCTGGCGCAGACAGACACTATTAACCCGTCTGTGGATATTGGTCTCGTCTTTCTAAGCATTAGGATGTTTTTCCTATCCAAGGAACGGTTATACAAAAAGATTTAAATGAACTCTATTGGTTAGACATGCACGGGAGCAATGAGCACATTTTCTTTGAATGTATTAACAAATGAAGTTACAGTTGATGGTTAGTTATTCCCTGGGTCTAAACAACTGTTGTGGAACAGGCGATAAAGGTGCGTATATGGCAGTCGTCTTCGGACGGCTCTTAGTTTGAATGCACCTTTTTGGTCATTTAAACTGTTGTACAATTTCACTGAAAGCAACAGAGGAATTGGGAAGAGGCAAAATATTTAAGAATCTGTCATGTAGCTGCAGCAGCAGATGGCTTCCCAGATTGGTAGCTGAGTGGTATTGTCACTGTAACAGACAGACAGCAAACATGGGCTGAAATCACAATCCCTTTGACAAAGTTATGCCAAACACTTAAAACCTAAAGTGAATTTGTCAGATGGAGGAAGCTTGCTTCACAATTATGAACTTGTGAACTCAACTTCGGCAATAGTGTAGTCGGCCGGGAGGCAAACCTGGGACCTCATACAGTCATACATGAGCCGCGTACGTTACCAATCACCTAAAGAGCCATGGACCGATGGGCAAGTAGTAACGCAGCCACCTATAGCCTACAATAATAGCCAATCTACTGTACAAGCAACAGCATATTATAGTTTCTATTTTTGGCGAGTTGGTGCAGGTGGCCTTGAAAAAAGATCCAAAGACAGTTACCCAGGAGCGTTTTACTGAAGAGTAGAGGCCAGGGTTTATCAAGTGGTTGCTCGAGTAGTTTTCAGGCTCGTGGCACAGAGAACCTGCTTCATATTTTGGTACAAACATTTGTTTTTCATGGGTGTGCATTCCCACTCCAACACACACTGACATAACCTGCCACAAATATGTTGAATGAATGTAAACAAAAGTGAAAGCACATCTTAAACTTCTAGTCACAGAGGACATACAAACTCACCAATTCCAAATATTGTGTATTTGTGTGTGTGTGCGTGTGTGTGTGTGTTGGGGGGGGGGGGGGGGGGGGGGGGGGGGTGTGCACACTAAGATTGAATGGTGATTGTACAAATGCTTTTTAAATCAGTCGAGGAGGACCTCCAAATTGATATATTTGGCAGCAGACCCCCATCTGATAAAGTTTTGTGCCAGAAGAGAAGACTTGGCCCAGTGACTTTTTATCGCAAATGTACAAGCTTGTCGTGGGGGTTCTATATTTACTATTCTAAAGCAATTATAATAAACACTTAGATTGATAATATAAATAACACTGCCTCAATGTCCCGATCTCTTACAGACGTCTGCTCATCTGTCCTCTCAAAGGGGATTTCCACCCATTTTTAATATGCGCCACCTCATTTCCCTCTCATCTCCTCCCTTAGATGAGAACGACTCGGAAGGTGTCCGTGTGGCCCGTGGCGTTCGTGGGCGGCCTGCGCTACGAGTCGCCCAAGGTCAACGCGGCGGGGAAGGTGTACGGCTGGAAGACGGTGTTCGACCCGCACCGGCCCTTCGCCATCGACATGGCGGGCTTCGCCATCAACCTGCGCCTCGTCCTGCTCAAGCCCCAGGCCTACTTTAAGCTGCGCGGGGTGAAGGGCGGCTACCAGGAGAGCAGTCTGCTGCGGGAGCTGGTCACCCTCAACGACCTGGAGCCCAAAGCAGCCAATTGCACTAAGGTTTTAATTCTTTTCTTCTTCTCTTCTTTCTTCACACTCCATTTGTTAGACTTAACATTTGCATGTCATGCATTTAAGTCGGCCACGCTTATCAGAGGTGATTCCAATGAGCCGAGGAGGAGGAGGTCGATGTCCGGGATTTTTTTTGCTTAAAGGCTTGTCAGGATTACACGTGGGTGTCATGGGGGATTGGATAGTCGACCTTTCTATTACAGGACACCATGCTACGCCACCATTCAATGAAAGGGCTGCTGAGCACACATTATATCGTAGCTGCCGGACAGAAAAAAAAAAATACATGAATGCCCTGTGCTTCGTTCTGTTGCATAAATGTAGTAGCAGATCTATAAGCTCTCTCAATGTGCCGTCATTTGGCATGTTGTGGGGTAGATGTACCTTTTTGGATGTCATGGTTTCAATCCAACAAAAAATCCCTTGCAATTTCATGATTATACAGAAAAATCAAGTTGGGAACAAACAAAGTAATTATGGCATGAGTTAATGATGCATCAGACATCCAGCAAACAATAATGGCTAAGCCTAAAGGGATAGTCCGGAACTTGAAGCTGTATGAAATGCTGTCCATTAATATAGTCGTTTCATTTTAAAAATTGTCAGCATCCCGTCATCCCGTGGTGGGAGTTCTGCTCTGGTTTCGGTCAATATTAGTACCGGTCATTTTGTGGGGACCCCTGGGGCCACGCAGTAAAAGTAAATTAATCCACAAGACATACTGTACCATATAGTCATTTTAACATAATCTACTAGTTTAGAAACACAGGAAAAACTAAAAGTAAAGTGAGCAGAATGGCAACTCAGTCTCCCAGGAAAGTGGATTAATGACGTATGATTCTGAAAATCAGCTAAGACATTCACATGTAAACAGAAAGAGAGAGAGAGAGTGTGTGTGCGTGTGTGCAGAGAGTGTGTGCGTACGTACACACACACACACACACACACACACACAACAGTACAGAGCCCAGAGCCCTCAGCGTAGCACTAGTAGTGTGCCCTCCATGCCCACGCCATGCACCTCCAGCATGCCCCCTGCCTGCAGCCACATGGACAGCTCAACTAAAACCTGTCTCCGGGCAGAATACGGACAAACTGGTTGCCAACTAACCCACTCATCCACACAGAATATACACACAGCCCTGACTATGTATGCACTACGCAGGCACACATGCACACGTACAGTTTCTCCTATACATCAGTGGCGTTTCTAAGCCATTTGGAACCCCAGGAAAGAGGGGGGCTCCAGGGAAAATCTCCTGTGACGTCATACCTATGACAGGCACAGTAAAATGGCACCCCCAAGGGATAAAAAATATGAACTATTTTTAAACTAAAGAACATATTATATGTGTTTTAAATGTTCCATTCTCTTAGAATAGTAGAGGACAAGTATAATATATTTATCTGTGCCACTCAGAGGTTGACAAGACAGCATTGCGAGGCGGTTATAGGGAAAACAGGAAGGAACGTGGTATTGATCAGAGCTGTGAGTTGAGGCTATACTGTATGTAGGAACAGACCACAGAGAACAGGCGCAGAGGGAGGGGAGGGGTGAGGCGCGAACCGTACAGTACATGACCACTTCTCCTCCTTATAAACAACCAGTCTTTGGAGGAGGATGTGTGAGTGCAATGATTAACCCTCCTCTGCACCTGAGCAAAGTGGGAGTGGGCTGCCTGCATGGCGAAGCTCAAACACGGGGCCCATGCATTATTCATCGGCCGGTGGGGCGAGATGAAAGGGAATCAGCGCTGGTAGTACTTCCAACGGAGGGGGAGTAAGAAGAAGAGAACGGGAAATGAGCTTGGTGCTGTAGTGATCCGCCGCCGCCATCACCACCACCAACAGCATCCCCTCCTCTCCCTCGCTTTGACCCCCCCGGGCTCCGCTATATAACTCCAACCAACCCACCCATCATCCCATTTCACCACACATCACTCCCATATTCCACCTTGCATATACTCCTACCGGTTTATTCTTTTTTGCTCTTCGTGGCCAAATCTTCCCCGGGGGGCTGAATCATCATCCCACTCCCAATTCTGAGACTGGACTCTGCATTACACGGCCAGGAAGAGAAGCACGTTGGAAAAGAACAGTTTTAGAGCAGTGTGCCTTGAAGGCGAGTTCCAGACCAAAACACACATCCCCCTTAATCGACCCCTGTTGCCCTATAGCAGGGCTTTTCAACCTTTTTCATCCCAGGGCCCACTATTTATTCAGCATTTGAACCACGGACCACCATTTGAGAACACTTTAGCTAGATTTATTTTGCTTCTCTCCATGGCCATTAATCTTTTAGTTGTGCAGATTTGGACTAATTCACATGATGAATATTTTAACTCTTCCATTTGGTTTTATTTTTACAGTACGTTCTCAAGAGTTACATCTGGTTAAACAAATTAGCTGGTGACCACCTGGAACCCTCTCAAGGACCACTGGTGGTCCCCGGACCACCGGTTGAAAACCCCTGCCCTATAGTAACCTACCTGGTAGAGCCCCCCCCACCTGTCCTAGCTCCACGGCCTCCATGATCCATAGTTAACATTAACATTAGTCCATACTGTATAATATGTTCTTTAGTTTAAAAATAGTTCATATTTTTATCCCTTGGGGTCACCATTTTACTGTGCCTGTCATAGGTATGGTATTAGGCCTTGGATAATGAATATTTCACAATATTTGATATATCAATATATTGCATGAAATCAGAGTTGGGAAGTAACAAAGTAAAAATACTCGTTACTGTAACGAAGTACATTTTTGGGGTATCTGCACTTTACTCAGTATTTGTTTCACTAAGTACTTTTTACTTGTATCCGTTACATTTTAACACAAGTATCTGTACTTTTTACTCGTTACATTTCAAAACAGGCTCGTTACTTTAGTTCCGTTACAGCGCCTCCTTACTTTTAATATCTTTCTCACTATCAGGACTCGTTAGTGTAGTATAATCCTAGTGTCCTCCCACCCTTTGGTAGCCCTGAAAACCTAAAAAAAATTCCCCACACACTGTCACCATTTTACTGTGCCTGTCATAGGTATGACATCACAGGATAAAAATATCCCGTCAACCAAAGGGACCCTTATTACGAGTCCATTTGGAAAGGGGAGGCTCCAGGGAAAATCTTGCCTGGGCTCCAAATTGCTTAGAAACGCCGCTGATGTAGCTCTTTGAAATTTGCACACGTCTTGTGGTACAGTATCAGCAATCACAGTGCTTTCCTGGTGGCTATAATTGTGATGTATAACATTGGGCCCCGGATTAAAAAGGGCCATGTGCATAGCAGTAAATCCTTGATAGAAATTCTGCATGACTCTAATTTTTATTATGTTTTGTGTTGTGTTGTGTGTTTTCTTTCCCCTCCTCCCACCAGATACTTGTTTGGCACACGAGAACAGAGAAACCCGTCCTTGTTAACGAGGGAAAGAAAGGATTCACAGACCCCAACGTGGAGATTTGACCGTTTTTCGCCCACAAGAAAATGGTAATTCTAACAGGATAAAACATATAATAACAATTACACTTGACGGCCTTACAAGTAAAATGTTATGGCATTCATATTGTTTAACAAGTTCTCCCCCTCCATGTTTATGCACAGCTAGTGTGTTTACGATCTCTTAAACCTTTAATGTTAAGTTCCACCTACTTTATAAGAGGACACCAGCAAAACACCCATGCACCTGCCTAAATACTTCCTTAATGTCAATTAAGTCTACAGAGGCACTTGGTGTGCAGCCCAGATCCACACGAACAAGGGACTAAATTAATTTTGCTCCAATGCCACCAAACGCTCTACAGCAGTCATTAAGACATGCGAGTCCCTTGACCCCTTCAAAACTGCACTGAAAAGGCACCAGCGGACAACTGCAATTCACAACTGTATAGGGTCCTGCGGACCAGTTCTTCCCTGTCCCCAGTGAGCCCCTGGGGTTCAAAAACACCTTAGTTTCAGTTTGGGCTTTGGGAGAAAATATTTCATCCAGTCAGGATGAGAGGGGGCCTTCCTCCAGTCAGGATTGAGTGGGGCAGAGCGGACCTTGGTGTACGTGCTGTTGGCCTTCCCCACTGTATAGTGTGTGCATGTGCAAATCTTGTTACTGGGGGACGAGGGTCTTTCACTTGTACCTACTGTATACAAATCTTGTCAGACATTTAAAACATTAAATTTAAGACTTTAAAACATTTAAGCAATAAGCTGAAATGAATTAGAGATCTAATTACTACAGCTACTGACCACCACCATCAAAATGAACACAGAAGAGAATTAGAAGTACAGTAGTCCATGTTAAAACTGCTTGCAATAATCTCAGCCTCCATTCCCTCCTACAGGTGATGGCATTGGACCGAAGGAGGAGGAGAAGAAAGAGGGGACACAAAGGACATATTTTTCTCTCTATCTCTCTCTTTCTCACAGCGCTAACGTCTTAACGACGTCAGCGAATGGACTGCCTTTAGGACGCGCGGGGGCGGCGGGATCTAATGCTCTTTTACTGCACCTAAAAAAAAACACTTAATAACGGGATTAAAACTGTACAAATGTATCATATTAAAGCACAGCATAGTACAAGATGGCAATACTCATCAGGTCCAAGTGTTGCTATTGCTCGCAGATGACAGAAAAAAAAGGGAGACCTCCTCAATGCGGTGGATTTAATGTGCTCTGCTGCGCCATGCCTGCACGGTTATACGAGAGAGCACTCAACACCAGAGACAGCACAACTACTAAATGAAATGCATCATAGAACCTGCAGCCATTTTCAACCCCAACAAGCACGACTTCGACGGCTGGTTTAAGAAAATATCTTTGCCGCTCCAACACCCTCCAGTAAGCAGCGTCGACTCGGGGAGGCCTGCGTTTTGCACACGGTTCGAGGCCAGGAGAAGGTGGAAATGACATGAAAAGCTGAAGATTCCACCTCCGTTTTAATGCGTGTGGTGGTGCTGGACGGATGGATGTGTGGATGTGGGTCTCGGATATTCGGTCTGGATTTTGTCATGGCTATATGGAAGACATTTTTGGACGATTTGTTTCCCTGCATCCACAGATTCAAAAAGGGAAAGAATGTCCTTTTTTGTATGACGAAAAAAACAAAAAAAAAAAAAAAAAACAAAAAAAACTAAAACATGTTTGCTTTAACTTAATTTAATAGTTTTTTGGGTGTTTACATGCATTTTACTTGCTAGTTCTAAAATACTACTGACTCTTGCCTACGTTCGACTTTGCTTAGGTTGACATTATCCATTTGACGTTGTCCATTTATACATGCATCATTCAAAACCCATCAAAAATACCCTTGGAAATGGAAACTGCTGTCTGAGATGGATTGCTGTCTTGTGTTCGTGGACAACCTCTTTTTAACATGTAGCACTTAGCGGATGCCAGAGGAGTTCAGGGCCGAGCGCCTCGTTCTTGAAAAGCAAAAAAGTAGTGGGATCGCTCCAGGCTATGTGAGGTGAAGTGTGCTCTTATGCATAAAAGTTGAAATGAATCGTATTCGTTTTGAACGCTCATTGCTCCGAGTGTACGCTAAAGATAAAAAAAAAAAAAACGCAATGCGCTCCGAGTTGCAACAGCACCTCCCGCCCTCCCTCCTTCCTTCCCTCCCTTTTCAGAGTTTCCACTGAAAATAACAGACGCCGACAGTTCCCCGTGGATTTGTAACTTTATGCTTTGCGACCCGAGGCGCACATGTAAACATCAAAATCCCAACAGTCGAGTTAGCACTTTACTTGGCAACTACTTGGCAACATACTGTATGTATAATATACACCTGTAAAATTAACAAGAACAATCAAGCGGATCAGCGGCTATATAGATTTTCCGTGGCTATAAACAAAGGCGTAATGTAATTAATGTATTTCTGTTAAAAACAATGTTTTGATCGCCTTTTTTATTTTGTATTGTGCCTCTGACACATTTACAAGGCACTGGTTCACTGGATTTCTCCACATGGAACAAATAGCGCATCGCACTTCAGTTTGTTGAATTTTAATTGAACACCGTTGTTGTGACACGTGCACAGCACCTGAACAAGAGGTCCACGCCGTAGCAGAAACGATCCCTTAAAAAAAAATGGACTAAATCCAAAGCGATGGTGTTAATTGCCTTTCACAGGGTGTTCTATTTATGCAATCCACAACACAACATTTGGATGGGAAAAAACAATGTGTAAAGTTGGTCAACAGCAGTTTGTGGCAACTAACAAGGCGATTGGCAAAGCCTAAGTTCACCATCCCAAGATATCGTCACGTACAAAGATTGTTCGTCCAAAAAAAACAATACGTGTTATGTAAATTCCGTTTCAAAAAGAATAGTACGTCTTGTTTTACACAGAAAACAAGCCTGCCCTCATGCCCTGTGGAAGGCCAAAGTACAGCTACGCATCCATCTACAACGAGAAGGTTCTGCTCTAACCAGTATTTCATGACCAGTATTATACACCGTAACTTTGGGGTTACGATATGCGGTATCATGCAGAAGAAATATGCAGGTGATTCCACAAGTGCATCGCGGTGGTACAAAGCCATTCTTGAACCAACAGTAAAACCTACAATGATAAGGATGTTTTTTGTGCTTTTAACGGGTTAATTGTTACCACGTTCCTAAATATTACTGTCCGATTGTAGAAATGTGATTCCACAATCCTACAAAGGATGTAAGACTGGCACAGACATGACATGACTAAGCGCCTACAATAATTTATCAGTTGCAGAGCAAATCCTGCAGGTCTTTGCGGTTCGGCTAGTGAAGCATAAATCGAATATCGTAACGCCGCTGTTTGCCACTACACAGCCACTGCCACTTGCCACTACAGTTTATCTTGCCCTATTTAATACATAGACCGCTAGGGGGACCTTCTTTGTTTCCTCTCCATTGCCGCGGCTCAAACAGTTCGATCGGTAAAAAAGCCCTTATTTTGAAGCTCAGATCTCCTAAACAGGATGTGCTGTTTCTGTTATGCTGTGTCTGTTGTCTTGCCTAATCGGTCATCTGGCGATCTGCCCATATACATCCGGGTCACAAGTCAGGAAGAGCCGTGTAGCGCTAGTTGATTCACCAGTGCGACAACCCCATTCAGAGCGAAAACACAGGAGAGCCGTTTGAATGCATTGGATTGAATGGAAGTGAATGGGACAAAAAAAAAAGAGTTGTCGCTCAATTCTGTTCCAAATGAAAGTTAGCAACGGGATGATCATCAGACGATGCGCACGGACTAATAGTTGGATTAAAGAATGAAATCTACATCTCGTCGTGATACGAGCCGTCCGCGTTACCGGCAGTGGGTTCTAACGGGATGTCCACGAGCCCCGCGTTATCGGCGCGAAGAGAATTAATACATAGCACAAGCGTAGCAAAGATAGGCCTGATCTGCAAGTGCACAGTGCGTCGCTCTGTGATCCATTGTAAGTTTGTAGATCTTTTTTTGCTATAAATATTATTTTTTGTGGGAAAGGGAGCTCAGGTTTAAGTCTGTGTATTCTTTTTTGTGACTGAGCTTTTGACTTGAAACTACTTTTCTGGATCCATTAGAACACAGATCATTATTATTATTATTATTATTTTTGCCATTTCCAGAATATTATACCAGTTTTGGACGTTTGTTCCAGCATCAACTTTAAGAGAGAGACGTTCTGCAGAGTAATGCTCACAATATAAGCTAGTAATCAATCCTTATGAAGTTATAAAGCAGAATATACTGTATTATACACCTCATTACAATATTGCTCTATTTGATAAGTCATCATTCTAGTACAGTTGTTTTCAACCAGTGGTCCTTGAGAGGATTCCAGGTGGTCCCCAGCTAAATGATGGACAGTTGGTAACCAAATGGACCCTTATAGATCTGCAAATGGACCCGTACGGGTCCATTTGGTTTCATTTTACACTCTCAAGAGTTAAATTATATTTAAACATCTGAATGACTTAATTTTCAAGAATCTACATGAATAGAAAATGTAGAATAATTGTTAATTTGGCCAACGTTTTACCAGTTATCTCTCCTAGATTGCAGGCAAAAACTTAAAAATTAAATTCAACATCAAAGGTGGTCCGTGGCTCAAATGCTGAATAAATAGAGGTATGAAAACGGTTGAAAACCACTGTCCTACGTAGTACAATACGCACTAGCATCTCTTCATAGCATTTTCCCGGCACAAGTATAGCTACAGTTTAAAGAGAGAGAGAGAGAGAATACCAACACACAACCAAGGGGAAATCTTCATTTTTTGGAGACAGTTCAGTTGTCAAGCCTCTGAAGTGTCTCCTTGCTGGTTCTCTCAGTCCAAATACCCTCTTGCCCGGGCAGAAAAGAGAGAGCGCTGCTGAATCGTGAAAACACTACAAAGATGTTACATGCCGTGAGTTCATCAACTGGAAATACCGCGCTATTACGGGTTGGGCGCTTGGGAATGATGCTCTATAACAACACTGTTGCAAACAATGACTGTGTTAACATTTCGTGACAACTCTGGATGTTTTCTCACCGAGTTCATGAGAAGGTTTGCGCCATGGAGTTCATTTAGACTAACCTGACTCTGCCAGATTGTGGTAGTAGTAGTTCACTCCTCCTACCTTGATCTGGGAACTCTCAAACAGAAACGATGTGGGACAACAGCAGAACAAAAAATATGATATATCCAAAATAATTTGGAATTGTACAGTAGTGTTAGGTTGTTGTTTAGTTAGTTTACATCTCCGATCAGATTTTGATCGGAGAGCATTGGGTCTGCCCCTGTGCTTCCAGATGGGAGCAGTAGAAGGAACGCACTGCTGCCCCCAGATGGCGGAGTCAGGTTACATTTAGAAAAGCGTATGGTATATTGATCTCTTCTATTATGAAATATCAATATCAGCTCGCCCTTTATTTATATATACAGTATATAAAGAAAAATCTACCCTAATATATTTATTTATCTATTTATTTCAAGAATGTACCGTTTGTCCTGTATGGATGAATTATAAAGTGATGTTCCCCAGTCTTTGGCCACAGACACACAGCACAGCGGGTTAGCAGTAGGATCACTAGGAGTGGGACGATTCACTTACCTCACCATACAATACAATATCGATATTTAGGGTTCTGAATCGATTTATATTGCCATTCTTAATTATGCTGATTCAATTCGATATATTGCATTTTTTTTGCCACGAATGACTGTGCTTTTATCAATTATAAAGTACATTTTAAAGGGGAATTCCACCCATTTTCAAGATTTTTTCTGAGGGCGTACAAATGAAACCAAATGGACTCTAACCGGTCCATTTGGTTCCATTTGTACGCCCTCAGAAATAAATTCTATCAATATGGACCAAGTTCAATCAACTAGAAACTTTTAAAGCAATTTTGAACAATATAAATAACAAAAAGTTCAATCATACATATCAATGCAGCCTGATAACGTCAGTCAGTCTTTCTGATATGAACAAATTAATGAATAGGCCTACATAAATATATATATATATATATATATATATATATATATATATATATATATATATATATATATATATATATATATATATATATATATATATATATATATATATAAATATATATTAAAAAACGCTCTGGAACCTGGCGATTCGATATTGATATGATGGCATTAACAATTGCGATATATTGGAATAACGATTTTTTTTATCAACAGAACACAGCTTATCTTCACGTTTTCTGATGTTGTGCTATAGTGTTTATTGAGGTAGGCTGATGAGAGCTAAAAGAGGTCCAAACGATGGAGTTTGCGCTAACATGAAATATTCAAAACTCTAACACTGTTCCACTCTCTCTGAACACAGCAAACCCAAACCACCACCAACCCCGAGCAATATTTACCGTAGCAACTCGCCAAGCAGCATAATCCATAGTCCAGATTATTCAGTAGTAAAACGTGGTGAATGGTCATTCTTCTCTAAACAAGAAGGCAAAGTCACACAGTACACAACTCCTGCCTTTTGCTCATAACCTCCACCTCCCATTGTCTGCCTTTATGTATTTCTCACTTCTGCATGTAAAATCTCAAGATTATTCATTTTGCCACAGTGGATCTTTGTCTCAAAGAGAGAGAGAGACGATTATACAGTTGAAAAAAATAAACAAACAACTGAAAGCTACTGTACCTGATCTGTTTCTTTCTAATTGAACACATTGCATATGTTTACTGTACATCCAGCTTATTTATTTATTATACATAATTATATATTTTTCTTGTACGATAAAAAGCGAGTTTCCACAGCAGTGGTTGAAAATGCTAATGAAAATAAGGTCCCATCACATTATTATAGAGAATTCAATGTTTTAAAATGGCCCTTTGCTTGACCATGTTTTAACTCAACTCATCTCACATGTTTGCCATAGAGCTGCGTAGTCCCGCCCCTTTGTGACATCGCCGCTGTTCCAGAAACGGGATTCCCCATTCATTTTTCTCATAGACTTTTCCAAAATGATTCATATAAAGACAATTACACCGCGGACAAAGCCAACTCGGATCGTGACAAATCATGATGACACACACAATCTTTTCACAATCAAATAATTTCTAAGATGAAGAACGAAACAAAAAGTGTTGTATCCTGCCATTTTGTACTTCTTGCTAATTAGATATTGCATGATAATATTGTGTTTGTTGTCATGATTTGTCATGACCCGAGTTGTCTTTCTCCGCGGCACAACTGTGTTTGTATTAACCATTTTCGAAAAGTCTATGAGGAAAATGAATGAGGATTCTGTTTCTGGAACACAGGCGACGTCATGAAAGGGGTGGGACTGTGCAGCTCTATAGACCAGTAGTTCCCTAACTCGGTTAGCCTGTGATCCCCTTGATCACTTCCACACTGTGAGTGTGTAGATCTGCTATTTTCACTACTGCTTATACATTTGTTATCCCATTGGATTTTTAAAGATTTTTCCTTGATCTCTTCATAACTACTTTACTATTATTACCCTTATTAATAATTTATTTTTAATAATAATAATTTAAATCCAACAAAATATAAATAAAAAAGTAAAGGCACTCATAAAAATGTGTCTACCCATATACTCTATGTGTCTGGACTCTGGGCGCTGTGTGTTAAACAGTGCTATAGGGAAGCCTGTACATAGCTCAGGTACTGTATATGCAATCAATGCTGAGCTGAATATGAATGGGTGAAATCAGATGTCAAGATCCTCTGCCAGAAATAGCTATGGGGTTAGTGTGATCATGGTAGACTCCTTTTTTCCTACAGTATAGCTCTCCACTTTATATTGAACAGTAAAGCATAGAATATCCTTACAAGAAGAAGTTATTAATTAAAGTGTATATTAAGTGTCTATTTCATATCCAGTATATCCTGTGAACTTTTGTGGCCCGATCTAATTTCATTTGGTCTTGTAAGGCTATAGAAAATATTAACAAAGAAACCACCGTAAAAAAGTAGTAAAAAATTATGTATTTCACCTGATGTTCTAACTCTGAGAGTTTACAAATGGAAATAAATGGACCCTAACAGGTTTGTTTTGTTCCAAATGTACCCTCTCTGAGTTACAGACCCTAGGGGTGACCCCGACCACAGTTTGGGAACCACTGGTATGCCGCCGTTTTCAAAGCGGTGTTCTAATCCTGTTCATACTACTGAAAGAAAAGATAACACTGCTGGCCAGGCAGAAGGCATTGCTCTACAGATTAAAGATGCTACCCGTGATGTTGGCGGGGGGCTCACTGATGTTAATCAAAAAAGCCAATGTTGGCCGATGGCTAAGCTGTCAAACCGGCTTAAAAAAAAAATCAGCATATGAAGCACGGAAAGACAATTTAAAACATAAAGAATGACAATACAATTTACACAAATGTCACCCATGAGTGTGGGTCATTTGTGGATATTAATTATTTAAAAAAAATCTTTCCACGATAACCCATTTTTCACCCAGTGCCAATTCCTAATGTGATTCTGGGCTCTACACACCCTCTGCCAACCGGGGGAGGCAGCGGACTTGCCTCATGCTTCCTTCAATGCATGAGGAATCCAACCTTCTTTTCACCTTATACTGTAGGGCGGAGCTCCCCTGAAGGAACACGTTATTCCAACCAGTTCTTGTCCCCTCCATCAGGCGCCCCGGCTGGCCAGGGGGAGGCAGTTTAGAGCCCAGGATTACTGCATGTTTTTGTGAGGGTATCTATACCCTAGGGGACACGGGGAGAAAATGCAAACTCCACACACCAACCCCGCCTCAGGTATGGGCACTGAAGACGCGGAGGAGACACGCCGCCAGCACCGACAGCGGCTTCCCTAGCGGAAATCGAACACAGGAACAAGGCGACAGCACTAACCACAGTGCCATTGTGTCCCCTGACATAAATTATTATTAAAATATTAAAATAATTATTAAAATAGTAATTACACAAGCAAATATACACAAGAACTAAAATGCATAAGATGTCTTCGCCAAGAAGAGTCACGTAATGTAATGTCATCAGCACTGCCTGCCTGGCTGGTGCAGGGGGGGAGTTAGAAAAAGGAGCTGTAAGCAGTGAGATTAATCCGGATCATCACCGCAGCGGCGTTTCCCGCCAGGAAGTGAAAATGTCATGTGCAGTGAAGTGCATCGGCGCTGAGCGCTGGTCTGTGTTCCCGGTAGACATTGGGATGCCGAGAGTCAGGGATGGAGGAGGGATGGAGGATCACGGACACCGCACTGCCCTCGGCCCTGTCCTCCTCCCTGCAATTATAGTACCGCCGACCGTTAGAACCCCGTCCCGTCCCGTCTGCCTGTCCCCTCCTCCGTCTCACCTCTGTGTTCTCACTGGACGTCCACGGTCATGCCGTAGTCGGGGCTGGCGGAGGACTGGATCTCGCTGCCTGCTTCCTGCTCTTCAAACACTGTGAGCTGTGAGGGGAGAGGAGGAGGAGGAGACACGGGATGATGAGTGTATGGGTGGTTGGATGGGTAGTACAGCATGATGTGCATAATCAGAATGTGTGAGAGAGAGTGACAGAGTGAGGAGGGGGGGTGTTTGTGGGAATTGATGACGCGAATTAAGAGGACGGGGGAGAGAGATAAAGATTTTTTTTCCCCCCACGAAGTCATGTATGTTTATATCATCAAAGCCACAGGGTTTAATCATCACCAGTACTGTAGTTATGACTGACTAGAATGACGGAGGTTCCCAGAGTGCAAAAATGTGCTTCTCAGTTTAAGCTCAGAGGCGTCTCTTGAGTAACCACATTTATTTCTCATTTTAAGATCACCTAAAGATCACCTATGCCTCTTTATGGCTCCTAAGATGAATACTAGGATCCATAAATGAGGCAAAGCTGAAGTCTCTCCATTGGCTGTTACAGCTGTATTCGAGAGATAAATGAGGCAAAGCTGAAATCTTGCTATACACACATATAGATACTTCAGCTTTGCCTCATTTATGGATCCTAGTATTCATCTTAGGAGCCATAAAGAGGCATAGATGGTCTTTAGGTAAACTGAGAAGCAAATTTTTCCTCTGGCTTGTGGGTGTGAATGTGGTGTAGCTCGAGGCACAGTGCAAAGCACAGTGGCAGGACTGGCAGAGGGACCATTCTAAATTGTGTTAGGGATAGATTGTGCATGTTATGGTTACTGGTATATGGGTAAAAGACAGAAGCGCACCTTGTTATTTCCTTTCTGGAGCCAGGGAGCGGGAAGGTACAGGGTCTGCTGGGGACCGACAGACCAGTAGCGTCCCAGATTCTGTCCGTTGACGAAGACCACCCCTTTGCTCCAGCCCTGTAGTGTAGAACCAGGCAGTTTGTGAAGATCGTAACTCATACAAAAACCCACACAGCAACTTGGTTCATCAAAGACCCGATCGATCCGTCTCGAAAAGTACAAACTTCCCATAATAACCATGTTAACAAGGCATCTAGTAAAATAGATGCTAGATGCTGTTTGTAGCCCCAATGTCACATGCTATCACATGCTACATAAAGCATTATGAAATTTAGATATTTTTGGGGCTTCTATAAGTTGTTAATGGTATGGTCACATATTATGTCAATTATGAAAATTGCTCAACATATGCAAGTTATAAATTATATGTTTCTAAATACTGGGGACCCCTACTCGACATGTCTAATATAAAACAATGAGTCTCTATGGACTGGCAACTAGACTAAACTAAGCAACAACAGTAGAGATGCTATTGAGATATTAACAAATGGAAATGTGAGACTGCCGTAATCTAAACAGTACATTTTATTACAGCTACAGGACTCAAGCGGAGTCGATTTTATGGCTCCTTTGTAGGAAAATAATATTTTGCCACCCTTATTAGGCTGCGTATAATATTATACAGCACCACCAAATAAATACACAGCAGGACAGATTTGTCCGATATTTCATATTCCGTCCTAATTGGGTTATATCGGCTTTCAAATTTTGCAAGACTGGCTTTGAACAAATGGTCTCAAATCATGAAGGCAGCATTACGTGAAAGTATTTCACCCACTTACTAGGCAGATGAATAAATAGCACCCTTTTCACATTCATCTGTTAGATTTTTTTTTTTTTTTTTTTTTTGCAAAACACATTTTTGGAACAGAATGCCTCAAATGATCCATCTAATGCACAAGAAGAAATGGCACCCTTTTCACATTGGCCTATTGTAGCGCCACCAGGAGGCCACAGCCCAAACTCCTGGTGGGGACCTGTGCCCAGAAGGGCACCTTTTCTAGTGATTTATTTGTTTTACAAGGGAACCATAGGAGGGACATAATGAATGAATGATGGGACTCGTGGGGATGGGGCACGTGAGGTATTCAATCAATATTTGCAGCATGTAAAAACAGGGAACAGCCTAATCCAATAAGAGCAATGCTAATGTTATTATATCGTGAGCATGTAAACATAACATAGTCAACAAACCAACATTGTCAACGGTATAGGATGACATGGGTTAATATAAAAAAGGTTGAAAATCACTGGTCTCTATGCAAATCAGAAATGCATCATACAATGGGTCATGCATGTTTCATGTATTCCACAATATTTTTACATATATTTGCAAATATTGCAAATGAAAATTCAAATAAACTGTCATTGCCAATTATTTGGGGACAATTTAAGAATTTGGGGGCAATTTGGGAATTGCTGGGAGACACCATTGGACCAAATGGCTATGGACCAGTGGTTTTCAACCAGTGGTCCCGGGGACCACCAGTGATCCTTGAGAGGGTTCCAGGTGGTCCCCAGCTAGGTTGGTTAACCAGATGAAAAGTTGGCTAACCCGATGTAACTCTTGAGAGTGTAAAAATGAAACCAAATGGACGTTTGCGGGTTCATTTGGTTTAATTTTTACCCTCTCAATAGGTAAAATATACACCATTTGAATTAGCCCAGGTATACACAACTAGAAGATTAATGGTCATTTTGATCTGTATGTTCGCTTGTTTTGTTTCACCAAATCCATTCTGGTATTGTGGACAAAAGCAAAAGAAATCTTATCTTTAGTTTTGGGGTCTGTAGGGCTAAAATGTTATCAAATGGTGGTCTGTGGCTCAAATTCAGAATAAATAGTGGGCTCTGGTATCAAAAAGGTTGAAAACACCTGATATAGACAAATCACATCCACAGATGGCGCCTCCAGGCTTGAATCAAGTTGGTTTGCTTTGTGCACACGGACAGGGCAGTTTGTATTTAAGTTGTTTTCTGGATGAACCATCGGCCCTCACGTCATATACTACCTCTCAAAACATAACGGATGTATTATACAACAGATAATTACGACCGCAAACCCACAAGCTTGTTTTTTTATGCTGTTTTGTTTTTTTCCATTGCTCGTTCTCGACGGCGCTCGTTCATGAATGCTTTCCCTTCCCATGATCCCTTGCTTCGGGCACGTTCATGGAGGAAATACTTCCGCATTTGGACACCAAATTTTGGTGTCCGAATGCAGAAAAAGGTGCACTTCTGGCGGTCTTCCGGGTGCTTCAAAACGCCAATAGGCAACTTGTATTGAAATGAACGGCAAGGGGGCGGGGGCTATCGCTCCGGTTACGACTCTATATTTTATTACTCTATGAGACGAATCCACAGAGAGATGCCCTGGGCACAGCCATTACTGAGATGTACAGTGCCATTAACTGATTAGCTACACCTGGCCTACAGGCACTGCTCCATGGATTAAGCCATGTGGAGCTAATCAATAATAACATTATGCCTCGGTAATGGCTGCGGTCAGGGCACCCATCTGGGTACACTGTCGCGTCAAAGAAAACACCTAGAGCAGAGGTTTTCAAACAGTAGGCCGGGGACCACCAGCGGTCCTGTCTCTGAGGGGATTCCAGGTGGTCCCCAGCTAAATGATGGACACTTGGTAACCAAATGGACCCTTATACATCTGTAACTCTTGAGTGTAAAATGAAACCAAATGGACCCGTTTCATTCACGCTCTCAAGAGTTAAATTATATTTTTAACATCTGAATTACTTAATTTTCAAGAATCTAAATTGGAAAACGTAGAAGAATTGTAATTTGACCAACATTTTGCCAGTTATCTCTCCTAAATTGTGGACACCAACTTGAAAATCCTTAGTTTTGGGTCCAAGAGACTAAACTCAAGATCAAATGGTCATCCATGGCTAAAATGCAGAATAAATAGTGGGCCCTGGTATGAAAAAGGTTGAAAACCTAGAGGAGGCATCTCTTCCTGTTTTTTGTAATAGCTGGTGGATGGAAATGACACTAGTACTTGGAGTGTCTGCAAAACGTTTCCGTTTTTTTGGACACGCAATTGATTGATTGAATAGTTAATTGAGGACTAATGCAGTCAGAAGCTGGTGTGATTTGGAATCCCACCACAGCTTCGGAAAACACTGCTGTGATTGGCCAGTAGTCGCCGTGATTGACAGTTCTCATTTTTGCAACCATGTCTAAAGGGCTTTACAGACGGGGAGTCTGAAACGCACACATTATTGCGGCGATTCCACCGTGCCACTCAGTGCTGAAAAAAACAAACAAGCACACGTGCAACAAACAACACTGGACACTGTGTGATAACGCCAGGCATCACACGTTTGCTTTATCGCACACACCGTTTTCTGAGCACCAAACACCAGTCCCGTTGAAAGTGAACAAGAAGCGATTTGTTACTCCCTGTCTGTAAAGCCCTTAAGACTAAGTGCAACGTCAGTAAAAGCAGACCTATAACTATTATTAACCCTAAACCTAACCTTAGTAAAATACAGTATGTCCTACTCACAGGCAGTTTAATGAAGGTGTCTCTGGGTGTTCCGTCTACATACAGCTTGGCCTGGAAGAACCCTGGGAAGGTGGGCTGCTGGCGGAGCGGCTTCCAATGGCCATAATTCTGGAGCCTAAAACATTATACACCGTTAATTCATTCATTTATCAGTCATCATTATTATTATTCCTTTATCCATATTAGAAATGCCCTCTGTCACAGTACAACTACAACAACCTTCACTATTTTGGGCCTGTCTCGTAAGGCAAGTTTCGTAAAATAATATTCTGTGAAAAGCGGCTGAGCGGCATTTAGCAGATCACAACACATTGTTGAGAACCTGAACCTCAGCATATAGTATGTATTCTAGGGGGGGAACATTCAAGATTTATCAGTACTGTATGAGGCAGTATAAATTATACAGTATTCCCTTTAATCAGGCTATAATCAACTGTTCTAAATTGGACACAGATATGCGTATGATCAAAAATGGAAAAACAAGTCAAGTGGACAGTATATGACTATAATGCAAACCTGTTTACAAAGCTTGGCTTCATATCCACACTCCGAATCAAGAAGTTTCGGAGTGGCCGGTGGTTTAACTCAATATCTCCAACGATGCCTGGAGTGTAAGGAAAACTCACCATTATTTGTCTCAGAAATTTATATAAACAGTTTGTTTATTTAGAGCATAATTCATTGGTCGATTAAAAAAAGATATAATTGCTTCTACAAAACCATTGATTGGAAGGTCAATGTACCTTTGCGCTGTTCATCAAGGAGCTTCCCATAATTTACTCTTCCACAGTTCTCCACCAGCAATCTCAAAGTCCTCTCTCCCTTTAAAAACAGAAAACATTTTATGTATGGGGTACTCCTCCACCAAAAGCAAAACAGAGAATACATGTCTTTTTCCTGGAACGTCTCTGTGCCACTATATGCATTAAAGCAGCGGTGCCCACACTTTTTTGACTTGAGAGCTACTTTCAAAATGAGCGGCTCAACAACATCTACACATCAAAAATGTGATAATTCCATTACTGAAAATCCATTTCAAGCCCTCCTAGAAAGTTTGAGCTTTGAAATATTGGTGATGGTGTTACTTACTGTTATAGTGTTTAAGAATAATGCGCTTAAAATGAAAAATAGAGGGAGAGAGTATATGCTACTACTGACGTTTGAAAACCCCAAACTAAGAACTTTCACGCTTTTGTCCACAATTGTGAAGGAGAATTCAGGGATTAAAGCAAAAAAAAATCCTGAGCCTGAACTTTCCAAACCTACCGTATTATTTATTATATATATATATATATATATATATATATATATATATATATATATATATATATATAGAGAGAGAGAGAGAGAGAGAGAGAGAGAGAGAGAGAGAGAGAGAGAGAGAGAGAGAGAGAGAGAGAGAGAGAGAGAGAGAGAGAGAGAGAGAGAGAAATTTGCGTTGTTTTGCATGCCACAATGTTTGCTGGAGCAGTCTGGGCATTTAGGGTGGCGTTGCCCCCCCATGCCTAGATCCGTCCTGCACAAACTGCGATTGAGATACATGTAAAATGACTGATTTCTCTAATACAGTAAATAATCAATCATTTCAGTATCACGCTTCTAAATCAGTTCAACCAGACATAGAGGTGACTACGCACTGGACAAATGTGCAAGACCTGTCAACTTTACAACGACTGTCCGTTCGACGGAGTTTTGCGATACTTTCTAAGAACACTGATTAGTATTGCCATTACCTGGGGTTAGGGATGTAAATTATCGATTAATTGGATATTAATTTGTACACATAACATGAAACATTCATATTTTCTCTCTGACACTAGATAGGCTAGCAATTTTACAAATATTCAGGTAGTCCATTCATTGTAGCCTAATTATATTTGAACTGGGGACCCCCCACCCAGACTATAGCAACAGAATGGTTCCACAGATAAATATTGTGGAAATGGCAGATCTACAAGCTCATTGTGAAATTGTAGACCAGCTATTTTCACAATTCTTGCCTCTTATATAAAACAATCCTGCTAATATTTGTTGATTAGTTTTCATACAGCATTAGAACCACTGATATGAATACTACTATGCCTACTGCTTTGCATGGGGACATAAGACAACAAAACATTATTGGAGGGGCACTAAGATGAAGCAATAACTCAATAATGATAGTGAAAAGAGCTGTCTGTGGACACTGGACTGAAGAGCATTCCAGAGGGCTAGCAGGGGGGTTCTATATGGGGCCACACTAGCTCTGGTTCATAGCTCTAACAGTGAAGCTATGGACCAGTGCTAGGGCTAGACAGACTGCTGGAGATTAGCATTAGCTTTCAACTCTAATGTAAACACTTTTGGCTAACCAGCTAGCGAAGCTAACGTTAGTCACTCATTCCCATATGGAACTGCTGCGTTGCCGTTGCAGCCAGTGCTGCTACCACAGATACACACACTTTATCTACGGACGGTCACACATGCACCTCCGTGCGTTCACCCTGTAAATCTCCCACCAACGGGTCAAAACAATGCGCTCTTATCTCGTTCTACATGGCATTAATTTGCGTGCGTGTTTCAACACCGCTACTGCGTCTTGTATGTGCGCGCCTCGCTCCACTCCGCGATGGCACACAGCGGTGTGTCCAACGCGCGTCAGACAGGCATTGAGAGAGCAGGGAGAGAGACTGGCTGACGCGCCGGACCACGGCTAAAACAAGAGAGGATCGAGGCGTACTGGTGTTGATGCAGGGAGTAAGAAATAAAGAAAAACGGAATCAACAGATTGTTTTTTTTTCTCTTGAAAGAACAGAGAGAGAGAGAGAGAGAGAGAGAGAGAGAGAGAGAGAGAGAGAGAGAGAGAGAGAGAGAGAGAGAGAGAAAGAGAGAGAGACTTTTTAGACGGTCTACTTTACCACCACCGCGATTCTGTGTGAAACTTTAAGTGACCAAATGGGTGAGGTTGTAACTTTATAAACTTTATGCGAAAATATGTGGGGATTGTGAAATCAAGCGAGGCATGCATAATTTGCATATTTATGCAATTATTCCGGGAATTACGCGGCGCCTTTTTTCTTTCCTTCTCTTTCGACCATTTTTTAAGGGTCCAGACAGAGATGTGCGGCCGTCCGGTCGTGGACCGCGGCGCCAGCACAGCGTGCAGAAGAGCAAGCACCCACCTGCCTCGATCCCTTAGCTTCCTGCACCAACTGCTAAATGCCTTCCATCTCGCCCAGTCTCATCTAGCCATGCCCAGTGCCATTTATTTATGATGCCTTTATCTATGGAACTGCAGCGTCCCGACTCCAGTCCTCACACCATGAAATGTCGCGGTTCGCTGATCATCACTCTATCTCCACGTGTCTCTGTCAGTGTTGCCAACTTGTCACTATGTTTAGCTTTTTTTCCCAGACCCCCCTAGCGTTAAAAAAAACTCCAGGTAAAAAATCTAGTGCTTTTTTGCTGGTGAGTTGGGTTGAAAACCACTGCCCAGGCTCCTCCTTCTAGTGCATTTTCGAAGTGCCACTGCATTTTGGATTTTGGCAGTTGGCAACATTGGTCTCGTGTTTTTTTTTATTATTATTTTTTCCGCAAGCCGGACTTCCGGCACCGTGCCGGAAAACTTTAATCCCTGAGAATTGGCAAAACATTGGTCAAAATAACAATTATTCTCCATCTTCTAATTGTATGGACTCTTGAAAATTACGTAATTCAGATGTTTAAATATAATTTAACTCTTGAGAGTGTAAAATGAAACCAAATGGACCCGTTGGTTTCATTTTAATACTCTCAAGAGTTACATATCTATAAGGGTCCAAGTGCTGGGGGGACTGTCATGTGATCTACCTGCATGGCCTGTGTGATCTACTGGTAGATCACGATCTGGCACCCCTGCATTAAAGGAACTACAGACAACTTTCAAAATAGATTAAAAATAAAGGGATGTACAGTATTTACTGTATATATTTAGCCTTTCCCCCCCACTCGATCAGCCACCATATATACTGTACTTGCTGGGGTGTTTTCTTGCAGAAATGCACATCCCTGTTGACGCATTTTGGTTTTGTTCCGTTGTTTATGTTAACATTTCAATGTTTATGTTGACGTTCATCGAAGGAGGGCGAGCAGGAGCTCTAAACTCCTTAGACCCCAAGGACAATTAGACCAGTTGTAAACAAGGTTGTTTTCTGTGCCAAGGACGGTAAAACGTAACTTGTTTACTCCATTGATTAATCCACTTTAATCCCAGTCGACTCTTACCAAATTGGCATCTTCGGCTAATGTTGGAATTTAAAGGCACAGTAACAGTCTTTATATATATGGGCAGAAAATAATGACTGGCACTCTAGGCCAAATGGGGGCGCTACAGGATGGCAGAACGGCACCCAAGGGGTTAATTGATCCCATTGATTCGCCCATAAATTAGGCTTACATCAACATAAATGGAACAAAAACAAATACTGCCAGAGGGACGTGTCTTTCTGCAGAAAAATGACAGAAATGTTATAGAGAGAAACAGTGCAAAACATACAGTATGTAAGTATTTTGAATTGTGTTTCAAAATTAAGCTTTAAGCTCTGCGAATGTGCCTTTCAGTAGCAAGGTAGGTGTGAAGGTTGTGAACTTGTGCTACTGGAATTTGCTTTGTAAGAATAAACATTTGTCTGTTGGGTGTTAGATGAATATCTTTAGCCGGCAAATGTATTCATTGGCTTCCCCAGTGTGTTTCGCAATGCAGCGCAATGTTAAATATTAAAAGCTATCTATCCATTTTGATCCACTTTAATCCAAGGCCAACTCATCATCCGACCTGCTGTACGGAGAAGGCCCAAAGGTAAATACACACAGGGCACATGAGCAAGCAAAACACATTTAAATGAATATGAATGCACACAATATCAGGACACACGCACACACAACACAAACTCGCATGCACGCACACACATACCTTTTCATCAAGGAGTGGAAGCTCTGTTGTTTTATAATCCAGGACACCAACAAAATGTCTATCCAGGAAAACCTACAGTACACAATAGCACAATTATGTTATGGTACACATTGCTGTGCCGACTAAAATCCTTGACTTTGCAGGCAAAACTTCTTGATTGTGCAGTGGATAATGGAGGTTTTGATGTGAATGCATGATGCAGTAAAATGGCAAAATATGCTATCCCCTATGGCAGTCGTTTTCAACCAGTGGTCCCTGAGAGGATTCCACATGGTCCCCAGCTAAATGATGGACAGTTGGTAACCTAACGGACCCTTATAGATCTGCAAAGGATCTGCAAATGGGCCCTTGCGGGTCCATTTGGTTTCATTTTACGCTCTCAAGAGTTAAATTATATTTAAAAATATGGATTACCTAATTTCCAAGAATCTACACAATTAGAAGATGTAGCAGAATTGTTATTTTGACCAACATTTTGCCATTTAACTAAACTTGACAATCCTTAGTTTTCGGTCCAAGAGACTAAACTCAACATCAAATGGTGGTCCGTGGCTAAAATGCTGACTAAATAGTGGGCCCAGGTATGAAAAAGGTTGAAAACCGCTGCCCTATTGTTTCTCAAAGTGGGGTTTGGGGTCCCCAGCTTTCCTTGGGGTTGTTGCCCCTACAGCCAAAATACGCTTAGAATGGGGCTAAGGGGTGTTGTTCAAGTTCACCTACATATACTGTACATGGCTCCAAAATGCATTTTTGCTATATATTGTCTCTCCACCATGTCTGTAGTGTGTCGACACTCACACTTTCACTTTTACTTTCGGTTGAGCTGTGATTCAGCTGTCTCAAAAGTGGGGGCATGGCACATGGTTTATGCCTGAACCACTGCTGAAACGAAAGGGAAAGCGAAAGTGTGTGTCAACACACTACTGACATGGTGGAGAGACAATATACAGCAAAAAAATGCATTTTGGAGCGATGAATATAGGTGAACTTGAACAACACCCCTTTGACACATTGGGTTGGGGAAACAACCATTAAGGCATTTCACAAAATAACAACTGCACTACTTAAAAAAAAAAAAAGAATAACTGCAGATAAAGTAAAAAAAAAAAACTTTTGGTGTGTAATTCTCCTTTAAGGTAAACATATAGTTGTTCTATGATAAATACTTTACACTTCAACAGTGTGGCAGCGTCCCCTTAGTGCAAACATGCATAAAAAGGGTGTGTAGGGCTAAGAAGGAAAAACAAAAATGGGAGGGTGCCTTTAGATTCCATCTATAAACCACAGACCACTGTCAGCGAAACAGACCTAAACATCAATAATGAGAAAAATATTGGACTTGTCATATTTTAAAGAAATCCATCTCTGGGGCCCAAACCGTACCAATGATTGCCCAATTGGAATTGCATTGGCGTCACATGCCCTTATACTGTGAAACGGTTTTGTTGAAAGGAGTTGCAGAAGTTGATTTGTGAGCTGTTGCGACATAAGAATTTAAAGATTTTTCAATAGTTAAAATGGCCAGTATACATGTTTACAACGTGTCAATAGACTGGCACATTGAACTATTTCCATTTTTTTCCCCTTTCTTTTTTTAAGACATAAGGGGTTTGGGATAAGGGGTTTAGCATGTAACGAAAATGGAGCCCTAAATCTTTCTCTCTTTCTCTCTTAATTTCTCTTTCTTTTTCTGCATAATCTTGCCTTTTGTCCTGAAGAGGCAAATCATTGACGCTGTTTTAAAGTAATGCAATGTGACATAACTCTGTTACCCCCTCCGACTGTACACTATATATCTTCCACCATGTTCAACGGTTTTTATAGTATTGTATTGATGACACCTGATATGGTAATGTAAATGTTTGTTTTCTTATGCCAATAAAGCATTGAATTGAATTCCGTTTGGTATGGAGAAGGTAAAAAGCTAGAAGCTGCGGTAACTTTTCAATGCATGTCTGCTCTGTAGACATAATATAAACACAAACAAAGGAACTTTTTCTAAAGGAAAGTCAAGTGTGAATGAACACGCGTTCATTTTGTTAATGAGTCATTGTGCCTGTCAGAGATAAGAGACCCACCAGTGTGATTCAGGACCCCTGGATTTGGTTTGATTCCCAAAGTCGAGCAGACAGTGGCGTTTCTAAACAATTTGGAGTCCCAGGCAAGATTTTCCCTGGAGCCCCACTTACCAAATGGACCCCGGGAAAATCTCCTGTGACGTCATACCTATGACAGGCACAGTAAAATGTCCCAAATAGGGATAGAAATGTGAACTATTTTTAAGAACATATTATATGTGTTGGATCAATTCTAGTTATAGAGGACAAGTATAATGTATTTATCCATATGAGGCTTATTAGCCTGGGATCCTTTTAAAGCATGTCTGCCCACCGTTATACATACTGTCCGCAACGTGCATTCATACGTCCCCGTGGAGGTAATAAATAGAGATCAATCTGACAACTAGCTGTTATGTTATGAAAGCTAGAGCAGAGGAGAGCACAGAAACAAGACAGCTTCATCATGTTGTTTCCTACTATGACGCCTCTCACTGCAACACAGGCCACACTATGCTTGTACCGCATTAAAAAATAATAAATTACACCCTTGTAATCATTATCATACATACTGTACATAATAATATGTAAAATAGACACCAACCCTATTTGTTAGACAAAAAAAAATCAATTCATTGTCAGAGAAAGTTTAAAGGGATAGTTCAGATTTGGGGAGTTTTATGAAATACTGTCCTTTAATATAGTGATGTCAACGGTATTAAATGATGTCCAGAGTCCCGTGGTGGGAGTTCTGCTCTGGTTTTAGTCAATATTAAGTAGTTTTTAGTGGTCATTTTGTGGAGGTCACTGGGGCCACACAGAAAATGTAAATTAACCCACAAAACGAAAGTAATTTTTATTTTTCTAAAATATTATTTGTTCATTTTTGTAGTGATATGGATACAAAAAAAACATAGTTCCCTGTGATGAAGAAGTTAAAAATGAACAAAGGATGTGCTAATATTTTAGAATTGGGTCAACAATACAAAGGAAGTTAGTGTTTTGGATTCATTTATTTTTACTGTGTGGCCCCCAGTGACCCCACAAAAATGACCAGAACTACTTACATATTTCACCAAAACCAGAGCAGAACTCCTTAACTTAAAAAAATCTATTTAACGTTTGTGTAGAAAAATCTACACTAATAGCTGAATATACAGTAGAAGGGAGGGGCTAGCTCCCTTCAATAAATAAAACATTTGAACACAGTACATTAGTTGAACTTTGTGCAGCTTGAATCGGTTAAGTATGCTTTAGGCTTGTTTGGGGATTAAAGAATGAATTTAGTTAGGTCAAAATCAGACTTTTAAATAGACAGCTACTGTAGAAAGGCGTACTGTGTACACCTTCGTACACACTACGCCTTTCTACAGTAGTTGTATTGCTTCCCCCAGACATCCATGACTGTCAGTGTTATTTATTCTTATACTATGGCCTAGATTTTCGTTACTGCTAAACCCCTTATCCCTTAACTTCCTTAACTTTTTAAACTATTTAAAAAACATTTTTCAATACTTAAAGTGGCCAGTCTACAACGTCACAACGTGTCAATAGATTGGCATGTTGAAATATTCCAAAATGTTTTTCAAAACAGTAGAAAAAGGATAAGGGATTTGGGATAAGGGGTTTAGTGTGTAATGAAAATGGAGCCCTACAGTATGTTATCATTTAGACTCCTTACCAAAGCTCTGTCTCTGATGTGGTTCCTGGAGTTGAGGATTCCTCCACTGGTGATGGTGGTCTCATACAGGGTGTAGCCATAGGACTGACCGTTGTTGTTGTTGACCGGAAGATTCTCCATGTTCACAGGCATCTCTGATTTAAAAGGCTTCAGGGTAAACATAGACAGTACATTAACAGCACCCATACTGTCAAATACAACTGTGATAACTGTGATAATCTGATGTTTTAATTATGTGCAGTTTCTACAAAGCAACTTTTAATGCACTTAGAACTAAGGCCGAAGAGGGTACAAAACCAGTAAACACTGTCAGGACCGTGACAAATTATTGACGTCTTGGTTGTGGCCAGTTCAAGACAATCCAAGACTAGTCAAATCTGTCCCAGAATCTTTCCTGACCACTAAAAACAGACGTCACTGGACTGTGTTCACTGGGAAGGGTACAGATAAATGGGTTCAGGGTTCTAGTTTCCAAAGCACGGGTATGGGTCTATAGTGCCAATTACTTCCGCCTAATATTTGCCATTGCTGTACCCTACTGACTCACCTGCCGGTACGGTGCCTCCAGGTACAAAGTATAAATACAGCTGGATGTTCAAAACATCCAGTTACTTTTCTGTCAAACTATTTAATCACTTCAGCAAAACCTGCTGTCTGAATGCCCTTGGGATGTACATTATACACACGCTATTGATATTTCGACGCTGTTACTACGTCATTACATCTCCCCTACATGGCACCTATTTTGCAAAACCACCTTTGTGCATTATGTAAAACAGTGGTTTTCAACCAGTGGCCTGGGGACCATCAGTGGTCCTTGAGAGGGTTCCAGGTGGTCCCCAGCTAAGCTGGTTAACCAGATGGAAAGTTGGTTAGCCAGATGTAACTTGAGAGCGTAAAAATGAAACCAAATGGATCCTTGCGGGTCCATTTGGTTTCATTTCACACTCTCAAGAGTTAAAATATTCACCCTACCGGTCTGTGCGGTAGAGTTCTCAACGAGCCTGAAAATTGAGGCCCGGACCTAACTGGGCCCTAACTGATCAGGCCCAAAGCCTGGCCCAGCCCGACCAATTAGCATAGTTTTTAGGTCCGACCCAGCCCTACAATGTCAGTTTGGGTTGGGCCTGGTCAAGTTTGGGTGGAATTTGAGCAATCTACACAGAGTAAAAGTGAAAATACCATCAGAACAGAACAGAAATCAGAACAGAAATATTCTTTTTATCTTAATATAATAATTCAATATATATTGCTTTTTTTAATGGAGCCCTAGGCCCGATCCGACCCTACTGATCTGCATACATTTTAGGCCCGAGCCCGACCCGGGTCGGGCCTGGACTTGGACGGGCTTGGTCGGGTTCGGGCAGAGTTTGAGAACCCTACTGTGGGGCTAAAATGTCCTCAAACGGTTGTCCGTCGGCACAAATGCTGAATAAATAGTGGGCCCTGGAGTCAAAAAGGTTGAAAGCCACTGATGTAAAAGCAAAAAGAAATATGTTTTCAGTGGACTATGGGTGTTATTGTGTTTGCCTGTTGGTACTGACCTTGTCAGTGAAGTGCAGGCTGTCCCACAGTGACAGGTGCTGCAGAATGACCGCTGGCTGGTAGGGTTTCCTTTTCGGGAGAGAAGGAGGCGCAGGGAGAGGCTTAACTAGAAACACAAGGAAGGGAATAAGTAGATTATTATCCTGCAGTTAGGTACGAGTTAAGTTAATGTACGTGCCGGCCATCAATAAAAGCAGACCCCGACATGAAACAGAGGCCCTGCTTTGCCGAAAGGTTTGTTAATTTCCAATAACAACAATGTCTCACTGTACGTTGTTCTGCTTTATTAGGGCTACTTGTGAGCAAAAAAATCAATAGTTTGACGCAACGTATTGATTTTGAAATTATTCTATTAGCTAACAAGATTCTGCTTCCATGGCAACGTAACAAGGAAAAACGGAGAGGCAGATGTGGTCTGCTGCTGAGGTATTATTATTGTAACAATAATTATAGATCTCGTGGGATAATTTGATAGACAGACACTTTAATGGTCTGTCTGTCTGACTGTATGTTTGTCTGCCTGTCCACCCCCAGTCTGGGGTGGACAGGCACCCCAGACTGGTTTGAATAGCACAGCCTGACATCCATTCAGTTCATATAGGGAAGTGGTTTTCAACCTTTTTCATAGCAGGGCCCACTATTTATTCTGGGACCATTTGATGTCGATTTTATTCTCAGACTCAAAATTAAAGTGGTTAGAGTGTCCACCCTGAGACTGGGAGGTCGCGGTTCGATTCCCAGGTGGGTCACAAAGACTCAAAGACTCTAAAAATGGGACCCAATGCCTCCCTGCTTGGCACTCAGCATCAAGGGTTGGATTGGGGTTAACTCCCTGCGACATACTAGCGTCATGTCCAGGAGGTGTATTTGTACATCAAACTGCCTTACGCTACAGAAACAGGAGATGGGCTCCTGACCTACAGTATATGGGCCTTAATGGCTCAGCTGGACCTCATGACATCATGGCCTGGCAAGGCTACTTACTTCTACGTACTATTCACACAATAAAGACCGTCATAATGTACGGAGTGAGAATGACTGAGAAAGAAAACATCTGTACTCAGTACTCTCTCTGTTCTCAGTTGAAAAAAAAAAAAACAAGACGGACATGAAAAAAAGGATCACAAAAATGCTTGATTTTCTCATCAAGCACGTACGAAAGCACTTCATATTCCCTCGTCAACCTCGACACGACCACCAGTGACTGAGCCTGCCCCGCAAACAAGTCAAAAGCAATCATAAACACATCTCTCAAAACCACACAAAATTGAGTTTATTAACAACAGTGCTTCGCCTGTGCCTTCTGGGCTCCGTCTCAAAAGCGTTGAAGCGTTCAGACACTCTGACACCTGCCTTCAGAGTGGGTGGACTGGATTCCCCTTACCAATGAACTGTGACAGGACGGCCACTGAAACGCTTAAAGGTAATAGAGGCAACTTTAGCGTGTACAAACACTGTGTTTGCCAGGATTTGTTTAACCCTTTGTGAACGCGTTATGAGAGCTTGTATATCTGACATTTTTAAAATTGTGAAAATGATGCACAAATCTAAGAATATATTCTATTTGACACCTGATTGTAGTTTCTGACACTAGATTCTAGTTTCTGATTAGTTTCTAGTTTCTGTTTCTGATGCTAGTTTCTGACAGATTCTAGTTTTTCTGAAAAATCTATCTTCCTGTGTCAGTGAAGCTCAACATATTTCATGCCAAGGACCCCCAGAATCCCTGTGGACCCCCCACCTGAAAACGTGTTGTCCTAGGGATCCCTGAGAAGCAATGATTTCAGTTCAAAATATTTGCTTCCGAAAGAATATATTCAAAGATTTGCATCACATTTTCACAATTTTTCAAAAAAATATCAGAGTTTGTAGCTCTGATATTTTTCAATAGCTTAAGTGTAACACAATGCTTTGAACACCAAAACACGTTCAGTAGGGTTAAAAACAGAATCCAACTCCAGCTCACCTCCACTCTATTGGCTCATTATGAGTCCCCTCCCCCTCACACATTAGCACTGCCTTTCCTGAGCCCGACAAATGTTTTGTTTTCATGATTTGTTGACAGCAACAAAGTTGTGGACCGTCTGCAGGACGAACCAAGTGATTGTCTGCAGGGAAATAGCTGCGGCATCAAAGTAGAAGCGACAGAGGGGAAAAAAGGCAAACACATATAGCTATATTTCTATTTTGATTTTTGGCTAGAAGTTGCCTCTGTTACCTTTAATTCATACTCCAAATTTAGGTGATGACGTGACCACCGAATTGGTGGTGAACTCACAAACCTCATTGGTTGTTTATTTGTTGTTTGTTTCATGTTTTTCACTTCAATTTAATGTTGCTGTGATGGAGATACAGTAATTGTAATTCAATGCTAAAGGGAACAACACTTCTATTCACTTGAGACTGAAAAACACTTTTCCATAAAAATTAACAAGAATTTTGGGTGATTTTCATTAACACAAGAACAACAGCATGCTAACTTATAATAAAATAGAAAAGCCTGCTGTTTTCTGTTAGCTTGGCTATGTCAAATTGCTGTCAGTATTATGTATTTATTACTGAATGAAAAGCATGAAATAAATCATGAACATCAGAGGGTTTACAATCACACAATGGATTGTGAATTCGGAAGTTGACAAGAACAAGTACCATTTGGTGACAAGCGAGAAATACTCCAAAAGTCCCAAATCCTAAACTGTAACGTTTCCATTTGCTATTTTAAGGAGTCATGTGTCATCGTTGAACAAAAAAACTGGATCTAAATTCACGTTGAATTATGCAAATACCCTGCTCTATATTGCGATGCCTACAGGGAAGGGAGTGACTCACACTATGCATATGAACTCAAAGAGCCAAACAATGGTAAGAAATCAAACTGATCTGATTAGAGAATTAGGTCATGTGTATGTGTGCGTGTGTGTGTGCGGCTCTGTGTGTGCGTGTGCGTGTGTGCGGCTGCTTAGCTGTAGGGGCGGATGTAACATGTCCCATTTGGGGGGGGGGGGGGCAAGAGAACATGTTGGAGGGGCAACAGAAAATGGTATGGGGGCGGCTTCATCGCACCCATACCATTTTCAGTTACAGGACTTTTATTAGTCAAGTAAAGCATCAATAATAACATCAGCTGTTGCTGAAGTTGCAACAGACACGCAGCATGCATAAAGCTAAAGGTCTGAGTTTTCTGTTTTCAATGATGAAATGCTGTTGGTTTAGTGGTGCCACAACTGTAGTTAGTTAGAGTAGTAGTGTTTCAAATCATTTTAAATACAGGCACTTTAATTTGAAATATCTTGTGTTGTTTTGCATGCCATCATGTTTCGTGGGGCAGTCAGGGCATTTAGGGGGGCATTGCCCCCCCATGCCTATGCCTAGATCCGCCCCTGCTGAGCTGAAAGCAGTGCACTGCTGCCTCCAACTATTTCTTCTTTCTTAGTTTGTGTCCCTTTTATTCAGGTCGTTGTGTTGTTCAGCAGCAGACAAAATGAATCACTTGAAGGCCCAGCCTTTCAAATGACCTTCTTTTGCTATAATGGTGGGCAAAAATTGTTCCTCTGCTGCTGTCGGGGGCATTCATTCATTCCAGGGGCGGATCTAGCCATGGGCATGGGGGGGGGGGGGGGGGGGGGGGGGGGGGGGTAATGTCCCCCTAAATGCCCTGACTGCCCCACTAAACATGATGGCATGCAAAACAACCCAAGATATTTCAACGGCATTCAACAGCATTTCATCATTGAAAACAGAAAACTCTCTGAGTCAGACCTTTAGCTTCATGCGTGCTGTGTGTCTGTTGCAACGTCAACAACAACTGTGTTAATATTGATGTTTACTTGCCTATTAAAAGTCCTGTAACTGAAAATGGTTGGTTGCGGCATGGTATGGTCGCAAACCATACCATTTTCTCCTGCCCCCCAATTGGGAAAGGTTATATCCATCCCTGATTCATTTTCTCCTTACGAAACACTAGGCTTCCACCCCTCTGGCCGCAAAGCACTGGGGAGCTCTATGGTCTACACAACACACCCAACAACAACAACAACAACCACCAGTGAGAGGTGGAGTAAAACATATTGCCACGACCAATGCTCATTCCACATCCCCCTAACCAATCTCACCCTAATGTTAACCAGAAGAAGTCTTGGTCCAAGAAACTTGAGTAAAAATCACGTTGGGGGACTCCTCTTTTGTCCCCAAATAGACATATGTAGTAAAATGGTTTAATGTCTAAAATGTTCCCATACAATGTGGTCAGCCATCTTGGCCAAAACAAGTACTTAAAGGGAAATTCCACCCATTTTCAACATTTTTTCTGGGAGTGTACAAATACAACCAAATGAACCCTAACGGGTTCATTTGGTTCTAAAAGTGTCTAAAGAAATCCATTAACATGGTGAAAATACATCTTGATGGCATCATGTTAGTGGTTTTCTTCAGACCTCCATTTCTAGGAGAAACAGAATGGGGGAACTTTTTTATCATGTCCACCCAGCACCTATAGGGTATACTAATGACATATTAGAATGTTGAAAATGGTTGGAGTTCCCCTTTAAAGTAGCCCTTGCTAAAGCAGGATAGGATGAGGAAGACAAAGATAGAAACAGAGGAAAATGGGGAAAGAAAAACGTTTTTTTTTTTTTTAAACACATTTCCTAATGACATACCGTACATTCAAGGTACATAAATGAACTAGCCTTCACAACAACAAACCCATTGAAGATTCAAGATATAGTAAGTGATTTCAGTTAATTCAAATATTGTTATATTTTTCCTACTTTTTTGGCTAATTCTCCCTTCTATAGAGTGCAGCGACCATATAAGGAGTTCCTCCCTGTCCCCAGTGAGCTCCTGCGGTCAATAAACCCTAGTTTCAGTTTGGGGGCTTTGGGAGAAAAGGCTTTCCAAATCACCCAAATCACTTACTATACCTGTAACCAACTTCAAAGGTCTGGGGTTCTCACAAAAGAGTAGATGTTAAAATTAACTCAAACATTAGCTTATTTACTGAATTCTCATTGGACTGGCCCTCAAATGAAACATAGAGGAAGGGACAGTGTGAATGAGAGAGAGAGAGAGAGAGCATTTCTGTGTCTGTAGTTGCACACAACTACAGACACAGAAAGACACGGTATAGGGTAAAGGTGAATGCATTTGAATATGGATTGAATGAATACTATGTTGGGACTCTTTTAGGGGTAAAAAAAAGGGGTAAACACACCAATCACACCAATTATTCGACTGTGCAGGTATTAAAGGGGGTGGGGGGGACAGAGAAGAGAGGAGCGCACCGTACATGGCGCTCCTTCTCACACAGTGACATGCACTCACCGGAGTACCGGCTGAATAAATTCCTCAGAAGACGATACTTGGTGGTGTAATCCCCAGCCTCGGATAATGGAGCATCATAATCTGGAAGATAATGCGCCATCAGAACAGCAGCATGCACAGGGGAGAGAGAGAGGCAGAGAGAGAGAGAGATAGAGAGAGAGAGGTGGGATGGGGTGGAGGGGTAGCCACTAGCCAGTGGGGCGTCTCCTTGCTGTGGCAGATGGGTTTTTTTAACCGCACCCCACAGTCGAGCATCTTGAGACAACACAGCAGCCGTCCTGTTCGTATAACACAGTGGTTTTTAACCTTTTTCATATACCAGGGACCACAGAGGACCACAATTTGTTTCGGGGCTGGATGAGTTTTATGGGTTTTAGAATATGTACTATTCTGTGCCTATCGCATCATAACTCTAACTCATTTGTGCACGCACACAGTATTTAGGTCCATATCTGAGCATCTGATTTCCATATGGTGAATCTTGGCATTTTATCGTTGAAGCATTCCCTCTATTGTGTGTGGTAGGCAGATGGTGTGGATGTTGTGTGGCGATCGGCAGGAAGTGGCCCAATGCTGTTCCTATAGCAATGCTGGGATCGGCAGGGGTGGAGGGGATTCACAGTCTCTATATGTAAGCTGGAGAAATAAATGTATATGACTGTTGCTTGTGATTTTTTTCCCCCAATCAATTTAGGGCTTCACGATTCTGCCTAAAAATAAAACCTTGATTTTTTTCCTCTGAAACTATTTCGATTCTGATTTCGATTTTTGAGGGGTAAAACTAATTTAAAAAAAAGATTATTCATTTTAAATATGTTTTTATTTGATGCTCCTTCTCCCAAAAGGGAATAAGGTGTTTTTTAATTAACAAAGACAATGGATAAAGTGCAAATTCACTTTCCTTCCTGTTAATGAACATATGTAAAGGTAAACAGAACACAAATTGCATTTCTTTTCTCTTTTTGTTGTCTTGGAATACCTTTTCCAAAAGTAAACAGCATAATTTTCTTCTTTTTTCTATTCTTATTTAACAGAACACTTTTTTTCGCTGCACAACGAGAAGAGAGAAGGGAGGGTACGATAGGCCGTGAGCCGGTGTTACACAGTTCTACCATAAATGTACCTTTTTTTTTTTTACATTGTCCAAACTCTGAAACCTCGATTTCGATTTGATTTTGATTAATTGTGAAGCCCTTAATCAATTAATGAATGCATATACTGTAAATGGTACTCTGGACCAAACGGGGGCGCTACAGGCTGGCAAAAATGGCACCTGAGGACTTAACAGGCCTGCGAATGTGAGAAGTGCACAAGTAGAACAAGATGAACCCCTGTGGGTCTATTTTGTTCCATTTATACACAGGGGGTCCTTGCGAATAAAATGTCTAAGAGGCATTAGCACAAGTGGACTCATACTGTGCCATAATAGTTCTAGTACAGGGGTTTTCAACCAGTGGTCCGGGGACCACCAGTGGTCCTTAAGAGGGTTACAGGTGGTCCCCAGGCTAAATGAAGGAAAGTTGGTTAACCAGATGTAACTCTTTGAGAACGTAAAAATGAAACCAAATGGACCCTTGTGAGTTAAAATCTTCATCATGTGAATTAGCCCCAAGTCTACACAACTAGAGAATGTAGAAGATTAATGGTCATCTTGATCTGTATGTTTGACTGTTTCGTTTCCCAAATCCAGCCTGGAATTGTGGACAAAAGCAAAAGCAATCTTTAGTTTTGGGGTCTGTGGGGCTAAAATGTCATCAAATGGTGGTCTGTGGCTCAAATGCTGTATAACTAGTGGGCCCTGGTGTCAAAAAGGTTGAAAACCACTGGTGTAGAAAACCTGGAGACTTGGGGCTGCATTTTCGTTACATGCTAAACCCCTTATTTCTTTTTTTAACTATTTTGAAAAAAAAAAAAAAAAAAAAAAAAAAATTGGAATATTTCAATGTCCATGTCAATCTATTAACACGTTGTGAGCTTGTAGACTGGCCATTTGAACTACTGAAAAATGTTCTTTTTAAATAGTTTAAAAAGGCAAAGAAGTTAAGGGATACAGGGTTTAGCGGGGACGAAAATGGAGCCCTTGGCATTCAGTACATGGGAGTACTTGGGTCTCATGATCAAAATAAGAACATTATAACGCCCTGTGAACAGATGACCTATAAAATGACATATTGATGGCCTCTGATGGAGGGGTATGTTTGTAAACACAGCCGTGATGATGACAGTTGAAGGACAGGGGTTGGCTTTCCCCCACGGACGACTGGCACAAGGCAAGCCCCCCCCCCCCCCCTCCTTCTCTTTGGTGGAATGAGGTCATTACAATGTTAAGCACCCTTGAGGAGGGGATATAAAACCCATTGTACCAGCTTTCATTTACATTTCCCATGCATTTTATTAGGTAATGAATTCATTATCCTGCACTCAGTATTCAAATTCCACCGCAGCCTTAAGGTCAGGTGGCATAAAGGAGCAACAGCACCATCTACTGGCCACCATAATATCCCCTACCATTCCCTCTATACTGTACTGTGTAACTATATTAAACAAGAAAATAATGTAAAAGTTGTTTTTCTGTGGAGACAGTTAATCACTTTCACCCCGGTGTCCATACGGTGTGCATGACATTATAGAATTAGAGACATTTCACAAATAAAACACATCAGATCTAAAAGCTCACAGTGCATTGTGCAACCCTAGCAAATGGCAAATTTTGGTCTTGTTGTTGAAGAATATATTTTTTTTCTCCAAACTTTCAAAAACATTATTATCGCTGCCAGGCGGAAATCATTTTATTTTCTTTTTTTTTTAAAGGTAGGGTAAGTGATTTGAAATCCATCGTGTAGTACCAGCCTGGTGCACTAGGGACGCCCAAGAGTAGCTACACTATGTGAACCTGCTGCTCGATCCTGATTGGAGGAGAATTCACCCTCCACCTGGGGAACTTTTATTAGCTCCTCTGCTAACGTGGGGGAGGGGGGAACTCCATATATGGTCTGCACACCTTATAATAGAGCATTTTAACAGAAAACATTTTTTTGGGGTGATATCTGACAAAAGTGAAATCACTTCCCCTACCTTTAAATACATTTTTAAATAAACACACTTTAGGCCTAAAAAGGCGGTGTTGTGTTGTTATTTTATTTTTTTTCTTAAAAGTATATATTTTTTTCTTGCTCATTATGATCAAGCTGGTTAATATTTTGGACATACAGTCATGGAGAAAATTATTAGACCACCCTTGTTTTGCTGGTGGAGAGCATTCCAAGACGCATGGCTGCAGTTATCAAAAACAATGGTTATGCAATCAAGTATTAACTCTTGTGTGTATCATGTGTTTAAAGAAACAGAAAAGAAAACATGAAATGCTTAAAGGTAGTGTTTTTGGCGGTACAATGCCATAGCTATTGATGTAAGAAAGTAATTTTGGTTATTATAAAAAAAAAAAAAAAAACAAAAAAAAAAAAAAAAGAAAAAAAAAAACACACAGGAAATGAATAGTTCTTAGTTCTTGGAATTAAACTCTCATGAGCTATTTTTGTTGTTATCATTATAATTGCCCAAACAAATGCACCTTTAGTTGAGCCAGGCATTAAAATTAACAAGAAATTGAAGAAAACAAGGGTGGTCTAATATTTTTTTCCATGACTGTAGATACTGCTATGCACTTTGCAGTCTTATAGATTGTCTGTTTGTTTGTTTAATAGCACTGTTAAAATCTCTCTTGCTCAAGAACAACATCCCTAACTGCCGCAGGAGTTAAACATTGAATGTTTGGGTTTTTTGGGGTTATTTTGTTATTTTTAATAGTTGTACTAATTTCTGGTCGTTTTTATGCTTCGTCTCAGATCAACAGTTAAGGTTTGAGGTTAGCAGCAGCGGTATCGACGTCCTGCTGCGTAGACTCATGCTGCACAGTACTCTTATGCTTCGCAGCCCTTATGAATCATTCATTTTTAACGACTCATTTGGAAAATACTTTCCGATGTCAACAGTGGCCACTCAAAGCACTGTATAAGAACATGACAAGAGCCTATACAAAACCATTAGGGCATTGCATACTAGTAATAATTACATTTATTTTTTTTGTCTAGCATAAGTGGCCCTTTGCGATAATTTAACCTATATACGTTCGTACTTGTCAGTCAGTAGTACCATAATGCATTAATGCCGGCACCATTCTCTACGTGTCCACAGTCAGATTTAATGAGCATACATACCATAGCTGGTAATCATTGCTCGGGGAGCCGGGGTTCCGATGGCAAACGCTCCGTTCATGAAGCCAAAATTTGTCCCTCCGTGGAACATGTAAAGGTTAATAGACATGTCCATTCTCAGGATCTCTGTTACCACAGCAACCATGTCTGTCAAAGAAAAGAGAGAGAGAGAGATAGAGAGAGATAGAGAGAGATAGAGAGAGAGAGGTATTTGTGGTTTGAGTTGACAGTTTGTGATGCTGAGTTTAGTCTCTTGCACCCAAAACTACGAACTTTCACGTTTTTGTCCACAATTGGGAGACATAACTGGCAAAAAGTTGAAATTATGTAATTCAGATGTTTAAATATAATTTAACTCTTGAGAGCGGTAAAACGAAACCAAATGGACCCGTAAGGGTCCATTTGGTTTCATTTTAACGCTCTCAAGAGTTACAGGTCTATACATTTTAGGGGATTGTCATGCAATCTACCTGCATGGCCTGTGTGATCTACTGGTAGATCACGGTCTACCTTGTGGGCACCCCTGCACCAATGTGATACAGCAGTGGTTTTCAACCAGTGGTCCGGGGACCACCAGTGGTCTTTGAAAGTTCTAGGTGGTCCCCTGCAGGCTAGATGGACAGTTGGTTAAGCAGATGTAACTCTTTGAGAGCGTAAAACATGAAACCAAATGGACCCTTGCGCATCCATTTGGTTTTACACTCTCAAGAGTTAAAATATTCATCTGAATGAGCCCAAGTCTACACAACTATAGAATGTAGTAGATTAATTTGGTCATCTGTATGTTTGACTGTTTTGTTTCCAAAATCCAGCCTGGTATTGTGGACAAAAGCAAAAGACATCTTTAGTTTTATGTGGCTAAAAATGTCTTCAAATGGTGGTCCATGGCTCAAATGCTCAATAAATAATGGTCCCTGGTATCAAAAAGGCTGAAAACCACTAGGATACATAGTTATATATTGCACTGTGCCGATATCAGATAACAGTTATGAGCACAGCATGAAATAAGAATCAACAGGCCACATTTTAGACCTGTGAATAATAATAAAATGAAAATCCACTTGGTATGAACCAAACAAATAGCCGGAGAGACCTTTGAATAGGCCAATTACCCTCATAGTTCCTTCACTTGGAATGCGGCATGACCTCTCCTTCACATTATATTACAGGTCACGGCAATTCATTAACAGGGTACACCTGAGGTCCAGAGAAAAATATCCAACAAGAAAGTAGTTAGCCATAGTTTGCAGCCAGAGTAGAGATACATATGGTGGCCGTCGGGTGGCATAACGTAATTAAGTATTTAAATTGGACTAGCATTAATGTCACACAGTCCCTGTAGCAACGCACTAGTCTAGTCCACTGGTCCACCGGGACAGTGGTTTTCAACCAGTGGTCCGGGGACCACCAGTGGTCCTTGGGATGGTAACAGGTGGTTCCCAGCCAAATGATGGAAAGTTGGGTTAACCAGATGTAACTCTTGAGAGCGTAAAACCGCAACGGCCCCTTTGGTCTAATTTTTACCCTTGCGGGTCCATTTGGTTTCATTTTTACACTCTCAAAAGTTAAAATATTCATCATGTGAATTAGTCCAAGTCTACACAACTAGAAGATTAATGGTCATGAACAGAAGCAAGGTAAATCTTTGAGGTTTTGGAGTCTGTGTGGCCTCAAATGGTGGTCCGTGGTTCAAATGCTGGATAAATAGTGGGCCCTGGTATCAAAAAGATTGAAAACCCCTGCTTTAAGTGTATTACAGACAGAACTACATATTTACAGTAAATGCACCCAGTGGAGTAAACGTACTGTAGAATATTTAGATCCGAGATCTAGTTTAGTAGAAGGTAAAGCATTGGAAATTAGAATTACTCAAGTAAAGTACAAATAGCTGTATTTAAGTAACAGTACTTAGTTACTTTCCCCCGCTGGCAATTACCTGTACATTCCCAAGTTCATTTCCTAGCTGCATGAGCACATCTTGAGGTGTGATCGCTCTTGTCACTATGTCAGAACCCATTCCCAACCATCACCGCCACTGCACCGTGTGTGTGCAGTGCACGCATGTGTGTGCTCAGGCATATGTGGTGCCACCACTTGCACATTGTGCAGTTGTGCACACACGTGCACAATTCTCGAGGAAGGGAGAAAATACAGAGCGAAGTAGAAGACATGGATGTGCTTCTGGGAGTGACGAGAGCAGAGCCCCGAGGCTCTGCTGGATGTGTTTGAATTCCTTAAGAATCCTCACAATAATAATAGTAGTACGCTGCACGGCAGGCAATCATTTTCACATTAAATAGAAAAGCCAAATGCTCAGTGATTTATATAACAATGCATGCTAGGCCTCGGAATAGCCTGCAAACCCGTCGGATAGCGAGTGGCGCAGTGTCTTGTCTTTGTCGGGCAGAAGCTACTACTGCTATTCACTATTCAGTAGCCATCGTAGCTGCTATATAGTCACAATCTTAATCATTTCATTGGTTAATGTTTATGAAGTCACACATGCATGTTCAACCTTGCGTCCCTGTTTTTGGTGTTATTATAGGACAGTGGTTTTCAACCTGTTTGATACCAGGGCCCACTATTTCTTCTGCATTTTAGCCACAGGTCACCAGTTGTTTTTGAGTTTAGTCTCTCGGACCCAAAACTAAGAATTTTCAAGTTTGTGCCCACAATTTAGGAGAGATAACTGTCAAAACGTTGGTCAAAATAACAATTGTTCTACATTTTCTAATTGTGTAGATTTTTGAAAATTAAGTAATTCAGATGTCTAAATATAATTTAGCTCTTGAGAGCGTAAAATGATACCATTTGGTTTCATTTTACAATCTCAAGAGTTACAGATCTATAAAGGGTCCATTTTGGTTCCAGAACCATGGAAAGCACCCTGGCCATTTATGTGCCTATTCACATTAAGGGGGGCGGTGGGGGGCACCAGGGCGACCACCAGACATGCTTTAAAAGGATCCCAGGGTAATAAGCCTCATATGGATAAATACATTATACTTGTCCTCTATAACTACAATTGAATTAAAATACATATAATATGTTCTTTAGTTTAAAGTGGTTCATATTTTTATCCCTTGGGGGGCACCATTTTACTGTGCCTGTCATAGGTGTGACGTCACAGCGGATTTTCCTGGGAAAATTTTGCCTGGGGCTCCAAATTGCTTAGAAACGCCACTGCACCTGATGACTGGGTGATAATCGCTCAGCGTGAATACAAGCTCACAGAACTGAGGTCTAAAAAACAGAGGTGGGTATGTGCATGGAACAAGCATGCGCGCAATCAAAGCAAATTGCGGTTAAAGCAAATTGCTTTAATCACAGAGTGTTTCTCAGCACCATGTGAATCCCTTTGGAAATACATCGAGACAGCGTACAGAACATGGATCAAACAACATGTTTCGAATGTGTGACTGTAGCCTTAACAGTGGCCTGCTGCAGGGTTATAAAAGCTGCCAGTCTCAACAAGGACAACTTCCTCTGTGTTATTGAAGTTCATTCCCACAACACTAGAGGAAGTACAACCAACCATGTCCTACCTAAATATGACACAAATAAGGGCCTAAATTCATTCCGCGTTTATGCAACCAAAATGTGGAACGCCCTCCCATCAACATTAAAAACATGTGAATCCCTTGTGTCTCTCAAGACCTTTGTTAAAGGCCACTTACGGTCGACTGCAAGTCGAAATTGGCCTCAATAACCTATTATTATCTATCTTACAATGTATTATCATTCTTTGTTATTTGTATTCCCGAAGCAGCATCCACTTGTGACATAATGTTGTATCTTGATTGATCTTTTTCTTTTTCTTTTTCTTTTTTGTTTCACCATTATTGTATTCACTGTACAGGACTCAAATGGAAATAGGGCTGCAAGGTCTTTTTGGTGCACATTTTGGATCAATACTTGCCTTACTGTACTATGTACTAATTTGCTATTTATTGTCTAATAAAATATTCAATCAAACAATAAAGCACTAGGTAGATGTCAACATCTACATGAATCAGAACTACTGTATCATTTAGGGTGTTAAAAATACAAATGCAAATTAGCACTGCATAAACGCATTGGCCCTTTTAAACACAGTCCTCAAGGAGATAATGCTTTATTTTAGCCCAAAAGCCCAGTTTATCATCTGCACACCACAAAGACTGCTCGGATTGCTCAGAAAGCACACCTTGTCTTACCGTTCCAGACAGACTTTTTGCCCTCAGTAACGAAATCAAGTCTGAATCTCCTTTCTCTTGTGAGAAACAATCTGACCGCTCACCGGAATCTGCATCTGCAATCTGGTCAAAACTCTCACGAGAAATCATGTCTTGCCTTCCAAGTTAAGTATTCATTCACTCTTAGAATGGGGGGTGGTGTGTTTGAAATCATGAAGGCTCGGCCCAAAAAATACTCTGCCCAGCCGAAATGTTGCGACATTCAGAGGTCAGAAAACTGAGCTCTGTTGCAGCTTGAAAGAGAGACAAAAGAGGGACATTTCCATTTTTTCCTGAGAGTGTACAAATGTGAACCAAATGGACCCTGGCGGGTCCATTTGGTTCCATTTGTACCCTCTCAGAAAAAAAGTCCTATAACAAAAATCATTAATAACATGGTGAAACACAGCTTGATGATAGAGCCGCCATTGGACTGATCCCATGAAGTGAGTTTGCAACAACGTAACTCTGTCTATACCTCAGGGCCGAGTATTATTTGGGCTGAGCCTTCCTGTTAGTGAGCATCTTACCCCCAGATGTCGTCTTACCATTCCAGACAGCTTTTTGACCTCAGTAACAAAAGAAAGACTCACCAGAATCTGCATCAACAAGCTGGTCAAAACTCTCACGAGAAATCACGTTTTGCCTTTCAAGTTAGGTATTCATTCACTCTTAGAATGGAGGGTGGGTGCATCTTACCCTCAGCATTGAAAACATGGTGAAGGTCCCCCCAGAGGTCGAACCAGCCAGACCAGTACTCCATCACCATCTTAGGCTTCTGAGGCTAAGGGGAGGGAGGGAAATTATTGATTCGGTGCTCTGTGTTAAAACAATCGCTTCAATTTAGCCGCCGAGATGCCTGAACTGTCTGTCTGGCTGACATTGTAAAGCAAACGGCCTTCTACAAGAACAACAGATTACACAGAGAAATCTATAAATAAACACAGTAGAGTGTTGAGAATGCTTAAGATCAATATCCTACGCAAGTTCTCGTATCGGGTTATTAATTTACGGCACAGAAGTTTCCTCTGATCTAATCCGAACTGGATCTGAGTAGGTCGATATAGATCTAGAAATAGATAGGTCATCTCACTGTCTGCCGACATTTAACAAGCTTCATCTCGTCACAAGGCTTCAGCTGTTGTAGTGTTATGGATGGCGATAAATGAGACCGCCTACTAGACGCCCACAGCTCAGGCAGTGATATATGGAAAAAGGAGCAACACATCCACTCACTTGTATTGCGTCCAGATACTTGATGCCTTCTGGGTTCAATTTTTGAAAGTTGATGGTTTCCAGAGCTTGAGACATAGGAGGAAAAAAAATGCAATGTTATGTATTGCAAAAAAAAATATATACCGTAGTGACATTTTTTTGGTGTCTTTGTGTCCTGAGGTCAGTCCACAACAGTGATGTGCTACGCAACCAAACCACTCTAAAAGTCTGAATTACCAGGGGTGGGATGATTCACTTACCTCAAATATGATACAATATCGATAATTAGGGTTCCAAATCGATTTATACTACGGTTCTTAATTTTGTTGCGATTAGATTCGACATATCAATACATTTTTTTTCACAAATGACTCTGTTTTTATTATACTAGAACATTTTAAAACAAATTGTGTTTCTGACATGATGAAATGAATAAACGCATACATATAAAAAAAAACACAATTTTGAACCAGGCAATTTGAGATTGATATCATGGCAGTAAGAATTGCGATATATTGGCATATCGATTTTTCTGTCCACCCCTATTACCCATTGCACTACTCATTGAGTCACAAGAGAGTCAACTGTGAGTCCAATATCACAAGCAACAAGTTCCGTAAAGTACGTGCGTATGTATGTCTCTCTGTCACACAGATGCACATGCACACGCATGCACATGCACACACATAATTGATGGGTACAATCCTCACCGATCTCTCTCTCTCTTTCAGTGTTGCCAAGTTGGTGCATTTGTTGCTATATTTAGCTTTATTTTGCTAGCATTTTTCAGACCCCCCTAGTGACAAATTTAGTGAAAAGCTCCCGACCGAAAATCTAGTGCTTTTTGGCTGGTGAGTTGGAGCGAAATTGGTCGACAGGCGTCAAAGATAAAACCCTATGTTTTCACCATTTTTCTTTCTATGACAGTGGTTTTCAACCAGTGGTCCCCAGGCTAAATGATGGACAGTTGGTTAACCAGATGTAACTCTTTGAGAGCGTAAAAATGAAATGAAAATGAAACCAGTTAAAATATTCATCATCTAAATTAGCCCAAGTCTACACAACTAGAGAATGTCGAAGAATTTTCCCTTTCAGGTAAGTATCTAGCGCATTCTAGTGCATTTTGTAAGTGCCGCTAGTGCATTTTGGATTTTGGCAGTAGGCAACACTGCTCTCTCTCTCTCTCTTTTCTCTCACTCACACACACACACTTGCACACACAATACAACTTGAAATGCTGTGGCAATGGTAAATTATCTGCTCCTCATTACCATCTGTCAATGTCCAATATAAACCACAGTGATTGCAAGTTGTTTCAGCTCACTGCATTGTGAATCATTGCTGTGGACTCAGCCAAATGTATCCTATAAAAGAAGGCGCTTGACATCTTTAGGCCCCTGTATCCCTTTACCCCAAAGGACCACCATGGGGACAAGCCTTCAAAACACTACTTTTGAATTAATTTTAAAACAATAAATCAATACTGTCTGTGGCACATCAAAGCGGCTATGGTATTCCGCCATTGTGAAAGTCAAACCGCTCCTGTTGCTATGAAAAACCCTTTTTGTTAGGCGTGTGTGTGTGCTTGTGTGTTTGTGTGTGTGTGCGTGTCTGTCTGTGTCTCTGTCTGTCACAATACCTCCTTTGACTCCGCCGAGTTTGAGTCCATCCTGGTTGTCTGAGGTCAGGAGCAGCTCTGTGATGCCTCTCGACAACAAGGCCTGGAACAAATGTATACATTATAAAACAAAACAAGAGTGACTACAATCTTCAAATGCAATATTGCTGTCTGGGCCATTTTGAAGGATACGTTGAGAGAGAGAAAAGCAAGAAGTACAGATTGGGTAGCAGCAAGCCACGTGGTCCAAACAGGCATGCATTGAGAGAGAGAGTGAGAGGGTGTGTGTGTGTGTTCGTGATTGTGTTTATGCCTTCACGGAAGACCAAGGCTTTTATTTTCCCAGCAGGAAAAATACAACCCTGCATGCTTTGGATTGTTGAGAAGCACACAACATAACCAGTAAGACGCTGGTTTTACTAGCATGCATAAGTGAATGCTGTTCAAATCCCATATACAGTGCAATCCATATTGGGCATGCGCAAATACGGAGTGTAACATACAGACAGAGACGGACAGACAGACATTTCTGCCTGGCTTCCATGGTAATCTCGCTCACTCTGTTTGCAATAATAGTACCGTATATCGCTATAACACATTATACCGTACTGGTATATAGACTATACTGGTATAGTGCCAGACAGAAACATGCAAAGAGCTATTGCTTTGTGCGTGTTGGGAAATGTCATGAAATTGAAATTATGTAAAATGATGCTTACCTCCTTGATGAAAGGCATATATTCCGTATCTTTGGCATAAGAGCCATATTCATTCTCAACTTGAATGCCTATAATTGGGCCACCCTCGGAGTACTGCATTTCAATTTGCCAGGGAAAAAATGAATAGAGAACATGTCTTAGGGCTTGACTTCAGAGTACCTTTGACATTATTGCAATTTAACATTAATGGAAATCAGAGCTCATTTAATAAGCCACGGCTCTGGGAAGAAACAGAGATGCTGCAAAGGCTGTATGACCAGCATAGTGAGCATACAGTACTGTATGGCACTGCATATAATCCCTTGGGAAAAAAGCAAAGCAAATGTTCACTTCTACATGTTATTGCATAGTGTTGGAGAGGTGATAATAATAAGACTCAAACGGATGCAAACTGAAATATGATTACAGTGAAATGGGCATGATCACTACCAGGCATCTAACAGGCAACTCCCACTTACCAAAAGAGCAGTTAAAATTGAGTATTATGACTTTGGCTTTGGATTGTATGAGCAGTAATGCCAACAGAACCAAAACAAAAATCGGAATGGTTTCTTTCCAAATAATTTGCCCTCTACTGTCATCACAATCCAACAGAAATGTAAAAGTGGCTGTGACGTGGCATCCAAAAAAGGAGATAATCGGCCTATCCAATTAGTTAATATTTTTGCTGATGTCACATTGGGAATGTACATCTAAACTAATTAAATTAATGTAACGTTACTACTGTATGTACTGTAGCGTACTGTTCTTCATTGCACTAAACCAGGAAGTGACTTAACACTTAAACACTAAACATGGATACATTTTACCCAGACGATTGTAATTTTGCAATTTTCATAATGTTGCTGATGTCTGAGGTGGCTGGGTCTTTCAGTAGCTTCATGTTGTTTCCTTGCATACACCCACCCCCATGAAATAGTTTTGTTTAGTTTTTTATTGTGAAAATGAAAGAAGAGTACCCCACATTGCCAGAAATTGCTGGATGTATTGAGAAATGTTTTGTAATAAATAGTTTACATCTGGTAAAATATACCGTGTTTAGTGATGGAGTCACAAAGATTCAGTACCATTCAATCAACACTTGCATCCCACTTTGAACCAATTCAATTTACACAACTACCTGATATGGAAAAACTTTAGTGATGAGCTGATCAAAGAAGGAATTCACTGCCTTTGTAAAACCAGGATATGTTGTTCTCAGACGCATGTTCTTGTCCCGCAGCAACCAGCTGAAAACACACACACACACACACACACACACACACACACACACACACACACACACACACACACACACACACACACACACACACACACACACACACACACACACACACACACACACACACACACACACACACACACACACACACACACACACACACACACACACACACACACAACACACCCCCCCCCCCCCCCCCCCCCCCCACAGGGACACGTTCAAATTAATAAACGCCATTGATGAACATGGAAATTTTTCAATGTGCGGCACAGTGAAGCGTAAAACTCATTAGCTTGGTTGCTATCAGCGATCATTACATCACATTGATAAAGCATAACGATCATCAGACGTGAGGCCCTCCGGTTGCTCTTTCTGCACCAACATATACAAACTTTTTGATCATTACCAGACACGATCAATGTTAACCGCACTTTCCCTCAAGGAAGAATCTTCTCCAGAAATATCAGAATCCAACCCTATTATAATATATAATAGGCAGTAGAGGGGTAAAAAAGTGAGTACTTTGGTCCTAATCTACCAACTAATAATTCCTGAGATTGTGTCCTCAAAATTCATTGACAGAATATGTCGCAAAATTATACATTATGCCTATTCTTATGTTAAATAATGAGGCATGGAGCTGCTATATAATCCCACACAGCTCCATGCATCTTCTTTCAACAGAGTTTAGACTCCATCTTAGCCTATAGCGGCTTGTACCTTGTACCCTAGCCTTTACCTCAGACATGTGTATGCAAAGTCTCACAAAGCATAGCATTTCATGTAGACTTAGTAGTGAATGTAGACTCATAGCATATCAATGCATTTGTATACACAGTTTATAGACTATATAGATTCTTTACTATTATGTTCTTAGCTTATGTATGATTCACATGAACTACTTTGTATGTATATCACATATATTACCATTCTTTTTTTTAGAGAGAGAGAGAAAGCTTTGCGGCTGCGACAAACAGTATGTCTTGACCGTTGGCCACCGATCGTGATGTGCATTGCGATGGGTGGTAAAACAGTTGCGGCTGTTATAAATGTGTCTCGACCAGTGAACCGTCGCGGCGGTTATGCAAAACCGTCACATTGTATGCCTCGGTCGCAAAACCATGTCACAGAAGTTGAAAGTCCATTTGGCAACCCGGAATTGATTTCGCCCCTCCTTTTTTTATTTTGTTCATTGCTTTGTAAATCGCCCTGGATTAAGAGCGAAGGCTAAATGACAAAAATGAACATTGTTTTCCTGGATTTTGCCGTTATGTTACATTAACTCCATAAGAAACTACTCTTTTCATGTACGCACGCACCCACCAGAGTCTGGGAATCCCTGCCTTATAGCCCAGCCCAGCAAGCAGGTACTTAGTGGAGCGCAATTCATAGTAATAGCAACCGCCAGGGCCGCTTCTATGCCTCTCGGCTCCCAATGCAAGATTACCACATGCATGAATATTTCATTTTTATTTTTATTGTCTTATTCTGAGGGCTACAAAGCGCCCTGAGCAACCTTGCATCCTAGGCGGGGGAACTGTTCCCGCCAACTGAACCCTCGACTGGCTCTGGCGACCGCAGTTCATTCTCTTAACGGCTCAACCTATTAAGGTTCAAATCAACATTTACAGATGGTTCTTTTACCTTGGCAGTCCCCCCAAATCCCACTCGGCGCAGATGTAAGGTCCTGGACGCAGAAGAACCCAAAGACCCAGCTTTGCTGCTATGCTGAGGTAGGCTCTAAGAGACGGACATGTTGCAAGTCAAGTCACACTCAACTACTGAGGAAACTTCGCAATACATTAAATGTGAATTCACCTCAATTACTCATTAGACCCGGGGTGCCCAAAAGGTAGATCATGATCTACCAGTAGATCACACAGTCCATGCAGGTAGATCAAATGACAGTCCCCTAAAATGTATAGTAACTAAAATGTATGTTACTCTTCAGAGCGTTAAAATGAAACCAAATGGACCCTTACGGTTCCATTTGGACCCGTAAGGGTCCAAATGCAATTATGTTACTTTGGTGTGCCTGGCAATGAGGAAAAAAATGCAACAGTGCCACCTACTGTTTGTGCCGGTAGATGTAAAATCTGCCTCAGTTCAAAACTTCCTCTGCCTTATCATTACCAACTTTATCGACATGGGTGACATTTCTTACTCCAAATCCAGTTGTCCGTGGAAGTTAAACACCCCTCTCTCAGGCTCATGTAGGTTCCATGGCACATATCTGGAGGGGGAAAAGTGACATTTAATGATGAAATGAATGGCCTATTGCCCCTTCTGTACATACTTCTTAAGCATGCCATAATTTAAACCAAATTATATTATGGAAATATAAATTAGACCATATTCCATCGAGCTAATATGAACACTCCAGACCGTATTCATTTGCTTGTTTAAACATTTAGATATTTGATCTTCATTTTAGCTGGCGCCACCTAATTATACAAACCAGAATTAACTTCAAACTCATTGAAAAACCAGGCCGTGTTCTCATTTCTGGTAACTGATATTGTCCTTCTGATATGTGAAGTCTGTGTTTTTTCAGTTCCTTTTTTCATTTTCATTTAGTTTTTAATATAATTCTGATGATTAAAATGGAGGTTGAAGCTACGTTGGGTTTTCAACCAGTGGTCCCGGGACAACCAGTTAACTTAAGTTAAAATATTCATCTGAATGAGCCCAAGTCTACACAACTAAAGAATGTATGTTTGACTGTTTTGTTTCCAAAATCCAGCCTGGAATTTTGGACAAAAACAAAAGAAATGTTTAATTTTGGGTGGTCCGTGGCTCAAATGCTGAATTAATAGTGGGCTTTGGGATCAAAAAGGTTAAAAACCACTAGTCTAGACTACACTATGGCCTAGATTTTCGTAACCGCTAAACCACTTACCCCTTAACCTCTTTGCCTTTTAAACAATTTAAAAAAAACATTTTTCAATCATTAAAATGGCCAGTCTACAAGCTCACTAGTCACTACATGTCAATAGGCACATTGAACTATTTCCGAAACGTTTTTCAAAATAGTAAAAAAGGGATAAGGGGTTTAACCTGTAACGAAAATGGAGCCCCATGTGTTTTCACATGTCGAGAACACATGCGAACACACCGGCCTAAAAGGTACAGTATGTGCCCATTACGTGGTTAGAGTGTTGAGGCCACAGGCTTTCATCTTCAGCAGCCGGTCCTCCCAGTAAGCTCTGGGGACACGGAAGTAGTGGATGGATCCTCCCAGGATGCGGAAAGGTTCACCTTCCAGGGTGAACTGGGAGGAGTTGGCCCTCAGGCCCTCCGTGGTTCTCATTCTCCTCACTTCAGGAGCAGGTCTAGAGGGGAAAAAACATTATTACTATTATTATTAACAATTTATTTTATTTATTTAGCCCGACCTCAGTCTGAATTGTCATTTCATTTCACTTCTTTATTCAGACTGAAGTCCCTCTTTACCACAGCAGTTTCTAGGATGGGCGTGGTCAAAGTGGCAGTCTTAACAGTGATTGGTTCATATGAATATTGGGAAAGCAGGTGGCGTTCGGAACGAAGTGAGTGACAGGGCTGTTGGCCAATCAGGTGCTGGGATTGGATTTCCACCTGGCACAAGTGGATCCAAAGGCAGGGAAACCAGTCCTTGAATTACAGGGAAAAAATAAGCTAGTATTTTTTTAAGGTGCTGATTCAGGGCTGAGCCAGGCTATTATTTATTATGATTATTATTACTTGCACGCTTGGCTCGCTTGCGCTGCTTGGGCACATGGGCGAGTGGGCGACTTGTGTGCAATGTGCAGGTTGGCACTCCGCAAAGTGCAGTTCTAGTCATTATTATTTTGCATTTCACATTAACTGAGGGTTGCCAGATCTGACTTTCAGACAAGGCGCCATGTGGCAACAAAGTCAATGGGATTTTAATGTTTGTCTAATTTCAGAGCCTTTTTGAAATCTGCAAGCGCCAAAAAATCAACACCTCGCGCATGCATGTCTGGGTTGCTATTAAATCGCTCTGGATTAAGTCTCCTAAATGCCAAATAATTGTAAATTTTAACTATACTTTTGACCGTTTGAGGTCAGATATTGAAGACAATCAGGGATCTCATATGGGCTCAATAATGACCTCAAGGATCTCCATACACCCCAGGTGGAATTTCACCTATGTTTAGTGATAGAGAATAATCCAAAAAAGTACTCCTATGTATAAAGACTGTCCAATTAGATATCAGGTGGGGGTGGATTGGCAGTTTCTGCTATCAAAAACACTGTTTGCCACTAGGGCTTTCTAGGGTATGACTCAAAGCCCTATACTAAATCAATCAACATCTTAATAGGCCTACTCTCCAAAAGTTAGTTTTAGATAGTTAGGGGTCTGAAAATATGACTGGCTGGTTTACTGCTGTCACAACGTGACAAGCTGTATCAATAAAATAATTGCAGTTTGAATTCAATTAGAGGTGACATATTTGCTGTATATAGATGAAGAATGGACTATCACACTGAGTAAGCTACTAAAAAAAACAGACTCTTATGTTAGTGTGACGACACTCTACGTGTCTCATCGCGTCCAATGTCCAACGGGTCAAGCAAAGGTTAATTCAGTCAGTGTCCTTATCGGTCTTGAGGGTTGGAAGTAAATAAATCATAAATGGGATGTAACGTGATCAGATTACAAAGAAATAGTAACTGCAACGACCTAGAGTACATTTTAAAATGTGAAATCGGGATTGCAGTATTGTGACAGGGGATTACAGGGTAGATTACATTCTATGCACCCCCTCATGATTTTTTAGGCCTACAAATAAGTTAACACCAAACAAAAAAAATGATCGGTCAAACTAAAGCATGCATGATGACACATGATCAGTCTACCTTGTTTTGCTTAAAAGGGAATGCAGATTCCACCCATTTTCAAGATTTTCTCTGGGAGCATACACTCTCAGAAAAAAAAGGTCCTAAAAGAAAAATCATTAACATGGTGAAACACAACCTGATGATGTTGTATTTCGCCATGTTTATGATTTTTTTCAGATCTCCACTTCTAGGAAACAGAATGGGGGAACTTTTAATCATGTCCACACAGCATCTCTTCTCTAAAGGTATATTAATCACATGGTAAAATGTTGAAAATGGGTGAAATTCCCCTTTAAAAGTAATTTGTTACTTTACTAACTTGTAGGAGATTACTTCTTAAAAGGTAACTTTCCCTACCCTGTCAATGTCCACGTCAATGGGGTCACTTAGTTAGCCAATGCCATGTCCTTTTTCACAACCTGGGAGTGTACACTAGTTACCCAAAGGGTTCATTTGGTTCCAAACATCATTTAGCTTGGTAGTGGGGTGTGTGTGGGGGGCGTGGACCTCCACCCAGGACCGGATGGGGGTCCCAGGACCCCACGTTGTGAACCACTGACTTTGCGGTTTGCGGCATGTTCTGAATGCCACCACAGCCCCCAGTGAGTGTTGACACAGGGCGCGCTGTTTAATGTTTACCACCAGTCGATCGAACTTTGTGAAGAAGTTTTTTTTTAGGAGTTATTAATAACGTTGCTGCAATGCTGCCTGCACGTGTTTGTCTTTTTTTTTGTCCGTTTGCCTTCTTACCTCGTCAGTTGGTGCACGATGATCCAGGCAGCGACGGTGAAACACAGTATGATGGCATATCTCTGCTTCAGAGACAGGCGAACAACCATCGATGATAAACCGCAGTGCTTCCTGACTTGAAAGTTGTTGTGACAGGAGGAACGCAGTAGCGGTAGAAGTGGCACAGATATAGTAGAGTTAGTGTAGTAAGAATGGTCATATGCTAATCGATACATATAAAGTTGATATTATATGGCATAAATGACTGTTATCCACATCTAAGTAAGTCCTGGTCGGTCGTCAGAAGGCTATAGTGACCAGTGACCGCCACAGCAATGACTTTAAAGCCAGTTCACAGGACGGACTGTTTGTGCTATAACTGAAAGCGGAGGTTGTAATTATGTCAAATTCCAGCAGGAGGCAGCAATTGGCCATTGAGTGCAGCATGTTTTTTACTAGTAACTTAACACAGTGGTTTTCAACCTTTTTCATACCAGGGCCCACTATTTATACAGCACTTGAGCCACGGACCACCATTTGATGACATTTTTTAGCCCCACAGAGCCAAAACCCAAAGATTTTTATCTGCAATTCCAGGCTGGATTTCAAAAACATAACAGGCCAACCCAGAGTTCTAGTTTTGTAGATTTGGGCAAATAACCAAATAGACCTGCAAGGGCCCATTTGGTTTCATTTTTACGCTCTAAAAGAGTTACATCTGGTTAACCAACTTTCCGTCATTTAGCCTGGGGACCACCTGGTACCCTCTCAAGGACCACTGGTTGAAAACCACTCCTGTAAAAAAAAAGAAAAAAAAAAGAAAAAAAAATCACCATTAAGCCAAAACTGCAATAAAACTTCAAGCAGTATTGCCAGAAAATAAATTCATCTGGGGAACAGGAATAGCACACCCTTTTAAAGTACAAATTATCACTAGAAAATGGCATTAGACCAAAGGAATTGCACCTTGCAAACAAAAACATGATATGTAGCCTATAGCTTACATGTGGTGCATTCATGCACTATGATGCTGATAATAGAAAACTATCTTTTTAATAGGCTACTTAGTTTGGACACAAACTTTGGTAATATGAAATTGTCAATGGACAAACCTCTTTCCGCCTTCCAAGGGGTGTTAAACATGAAATAAACGTATTTATTTAACAAAGTTTACCAAATAAAAGTTCGTTTGGATCTCTCTGGCGCCATCTCTGAACTCTGACCTCTCCCACGGCACCTTCTGCTAAACCAATAACCTGAGGACCTGGCAACTGTGCCACCCAGTGGACATTTAACTATGGATATTACACATGAAGAAGACTGAAAAAACATTCAACAAATTAATAACGATAAAACAACAACCATAGGCCCTAATGTCTTAAAGCAGGGGTTTTAAACCTTTTTGATACCAGGGTCTACCATTTATTCAGCATTTGAGCCACAAACCACCATTTGAGGACATTTTAGTCCCACAGACACCAAACCTAAAGATTTCTTTTGCTTTTGTCCACAATACCAGGCTGGATCTGGGAATTAAACAAAACAGGCAAAACATACAGACCGAAAAATGACCATCAATCTTCTACATTCTCTAGTTGTCTAGACTTGGGCTAATTAAGATGATGAATATTTTAACTCTTGAGAATGTAAAAATGAAATCAAATGGACCCGTAAGGGTCAATTTGGTGTATTTTTTACATTCTCATTTACACAACAATGTCAAATGTTTGCCTATTCAGAACATTTTTCCTCAAGACTATGGAAAAAATGATTTAAGGTATGTTTAAATGTACTGTAGCAGCTCTGTTTATATATGTGCATAGTGTGCATAGTAGGCATACAGCTTCTTTGCAAAGTTTGGTAGGCTTATTGCTCTGCAAAGTGTACATCTTCCATGTCCTCTCTTGGTAGCAGTGCAGCTTTTGAGTTGGGAAACGTCAAGAGTGGCTTTTTCTATCACTTCATCGATACATTTGTCTAGTTTGTGTTCTTTGTGTGTGTTTTCTGTGTGCCTGTTTAAATTATGATGTGGCCTCGGTAACCTATTTTGTCGGTCAGCAGTTCCATGTCAACTTTGGTGTCCTGGCACTTGATGTGTAGAACGCTGTGTTTTGGGAAGAGTTTTTTTTTTCTCCCAATCCACATATTTCCCAATTGAGTCTAGGGGAATTAGCAATTTGTGTATTTTCTGGCTGTCCCCCACCCACCCCTCTCTATGCTCGCTCCCCCTCTCACACACGCACGCACGCACGCACTCACGCACGCACGCACACACACACACACACACACACACACACACACACACACACACACACACACACACACACACACACACACACACACACACACACACACACACACACTCAGTCAGTCAGTCACAGAGGGTGCCTTTATGTTGAATGCATCGCTCCAAACCAAACCAACAATAGTTTCCCTTATCCACGCTAGGTTATTCTAGGCCTCCCAGCACTGGTCATCTGGTCAAATGTTAATTCCGGGTTCAACTCCACCGCATCTGTACAACATTGCAAATGCTGTTGGTTTTCTGTGACCGCTTGGATTGGGACATCCTCCGTGCTAACCTCTAGCTGGTAAGGTTATCTTTAATCGTATTTGTAATATTGCTCATTCTTTGACAGTCTGAATGAATGAATGAATGAATGAATGAATGAATGAATGAATGAATGAATGAATGAATGAATGAATGTTTTTTTTATTAACAGAGATGAGAGTTACAGTACAAGTCAAGTACACACTGCTACAAAACCGATAACAGCTTGGAGAATTACAGCACAATTCAAGTACAACTGCATCAAATCTGAAAAAGCTGATTGGACACACAAGTTAAGCATACACTTGTTTACAATAGTGGCCAACTTGTTCATTTCATTAAGCCTTAAGGCATTCAATTACCGTACATGCAAAACAACTACTTCAGTCAAATCATAAGCAGCAAATCAAGGAGGTAAAATCATAGTGGAGGTAAAAAGGGAAAAGAGAAATGTACAAAGAGGAGAGGCGGGGTGGGTGGGGGGAATTCATGTACATTTTTGTTGTTTTGAAGGAGTCAAGGGATTCACATGCCTTTATGACTGTTGGATATAGGCTATACTAGTATACAACAGCTGTTGTGTAGCCTATACGAATAGGCTACACAACAGCTTCAGTGTGGCCTCATCACGCTGCTGTGACAACATAACATGTTGTTTATACTTCCAGACCATGGCTAAAGAGGTTGTGAATGTCAGTGCTAAGTATTAACCAACACCGATTTAGTTACCTAGTTCAAGTCTCAGTAAAATAGGCCTGAGTTGTCTTTGTGCTTGAATCATAGGCCTATTCCAGTGGTTTTCAACCAGTGGTCCTTTAGAGGGTTCCAGGTGGTCCCCAGGTAAATGAAGTAAAGTTGGTTAACCAGATGTAACTCGATCTTCAGAGCGTAAAAATGAACCCAAAATAATGGACCCTTGCGGGTCCATTTGGTTTCATTTTTACACTATCAAGAGTTAAAATATTCATCATCTGAATTACCCCAAATCTAAACAACTATATATCTAGGTTTGCCTGCCATTGTAGATTTAAAAAAATGTAGATAAAAACAGAAGAAATGGTCCATGGCTCAAACGCTGAATAAATGGCCTATTCTATAGACACAATCACAAAGTCTTATCGTGACATGTACAAAAACTGGCCTATATTGCCATATGCTCCATATAATATTGATCAGTGATATCTGTGCTGAAATTAATGTATTCGCTGTTCATATACTCTATACACTAGCGCAGGAGACTATTGATTATGGTTCAAACAAAACAATGTAAACATACTGTATTTATTTGGGGTTTTGGTCGATTCCTTCCAGACATCCCTGCGAAGCGAGGATGATGAGCCACGCGGAGGGCCTGAGGGCCAACTCCTCCCAGTTCACCCTGGAAGGTGAACCTTTCCGCATCCTGGGAGGATCCATCCACTACTTCCGTGTCCCCAGAGCTTACTGGGAGGACCGGCTGCTGAAGATGAAAGCCTGTGGCCTCAACACTCTAACCACGTACGGGCACCTCTTTATCATTTTTGTTTCAACTTTATATTGCTCAGCACCTGCCCTAATTAGGGTTGGATGTACATGTCTTTTTGATCTCTTTTTCACCTACTACTGCACTCTGACTGTACCTAGAATAACATACTTTTTTTGGTGGATATAAATACACAGAAGAATTAAGACATTCGTACAGCTCTGATGTGAAGTCTTGATTCATTCATATTTAAAACCAGTTTTTTTTTTTCAAACATCGGATTTCATAGCAAAACTTCATCACAAAGTTCAAAAGCAAACATGCACAGTAGCAAGCGGAGTAGCCCTCCTTAAGGAACAGAATCCTTTGCCAGACAGGTGTCTGGTTTCTCTTGTGGGAGAAGAGATCAGAAAAATAATAGTTATTTCATGTGTGGTCTCAGTGCAGCAACTGTGTATTGATGTGCATGCTGTTAAGCCCCTTTGATCCTTTGTTTTTCAGATATGTACCATGGAACCTGCATGAACCTGAGAAAGGACTATTCAATTTTCAGGATCAGCTGGACCTAAAGTAAGGCTATATTCTCACAGTGTACATTTCTTAAAAACTAGATCGGCACTCTGTAAAGTGCAAACTTGCGCGCTGCACACAAGTAGGCCATTGCCTACTTGTGCGTGAGGGGAGAGGGATAATACTAATGTCATTGGCTATAAAGGTCTTTTACTTACATCACATTACGTCAGGGGTTTTCAACCTGTTTCAGGGCCCACTATTTATTCTGCATTTTAGCCATGGACCAGCATTAGTCTCTCGGACCCAAAACAAGCATTTACAAGTTTGTGTCCACAAGGAGAGATAAACTGGCAAAACGTTGCTCAGAATTCTTCTACATTTTCTAAATGTGTAGATAATTGAAAATTAAGTAATTCAGATGTTTAAATATAATGCAACTCTTGAGAGATCTCAGGAGTTACCGATCTATAAGGATCCATGTGGTTACCAGTTTGTCCATCATTTAGCAGGCACCAGTCGCCTTACTTGCACCCGTTCCGCTCACACAAGTAATGACAACAGAATTTGTTTTATTATTTTATTGTATTCTCTTTCAGGGCTTTCATCTGTCTAGCAGCAGACTTGGGTCTGTGGGTCATTCTGCGTCCTGGACCGTACATCTGTGCTGAGTGGGACTTAGGTGGGCTGCCAAGGTACTCTTCCATACAAAGCTCAAATAGAAAGAACCATGAAAACGGCTGGGAAGGTCATGGACCCATCTTCTCCCCCTTGACCCCCCAAGCCATTTTTGAGCAGACTGTAATAAGGCAAGCTAGGAATGTAACCTCTGAATGAAACTTGAAATTGAACTTATAGGTCATCATTGGTTCTCAAAGGGGTACATGATGGATCCCAATAGTTCTGTGGTTTTCATCCTTTTTCATACCAGGGCCCACTATTTATTCAACATTTGAGACACAAATCAGCATTTGAGGACATTTTAGGCCCACAGACAGACCCAAAACTAAAGATTCATTTTGTGTTTGTCCACAATTCCAGGCTTGATTACAAAACTGTCAAACATGCAGATCAAAATGACCACTAATCTTCTACATTCTCTAGTTGTGTAGACTTGGGCTAGATGGTGAACGTTCTAACTCTCGAGAGCGTAAACGTGAAACCAATGGACCCGCAAGGGTTCATTTGGTTTCATGTTTACGCTCTCAAAGAGTTAACCAACTTTCCATCATTTAGTCTGGGGACCACCTGGAATCCTCTCAGGGACCACTGCTGGTTGGAAATGGGGTCTCTCCATACAGAAAAAATATGGTTTGAAGATTTTTGTTTGATATATTTTTTAAAACATCTTGGCAACATGAATCTTGTATGGGGATATTTTCAGATGATATTTTCAGACTGCATCTGCAGCCAAATGCATATTAATGTGTGCGTTTTCACATGAAAAGTTTGAAAATGTATGCTTTAGGTTCAATCTGTAAGATCTACTCTAATCAAAGAAGGAGATACATTTAGTAATTTATTTAACTAGTACATTTTATGCTCTTTGTTATTCTGTTTTGCAGTTGGTTATTGCAAGATGAAAACATGCAGTTGAGGACAACTTACTCTGGATTTGTAAATGCTGTTAATTCCTATTTTGACAAGCTCATCCCACTTATAAGACCTCTGATGGTAAGTTGAAAGTCACATATGTCATCCCAGAATGTCTGTCTGTCTGTCTGTCTGTCTGTCTGTCTGTCTGTCTGTCTGTCTGTCTGTCTGTCTGTCTGTCTGTCTGTCTGTCTGTCTGTCTGTCTGTCTGTCTGTCTGTCTGTCTACTGACTAGCTGCATGATCTTCTTAATGTTTTTTTCTAGTTTGAGGAAGGTGGACCCATCATTGCAGTTCAAGTGGAGAATGAGTATGGCTCGTATGCCAAAGATGAGAAATACATGGACTTTATAAAAGAAGTAAGATCATTCATGTCATTCTCCAGGGACTCTCCTGTTCCTATATGGTATAATGCATGTTTTTTTTTTTTTTTTTTTTTTTGAAGACCGTCTTGTCTGTGAGATTCAGAATTTGTTATAAGATAAAGCAAATAGCATCATATTTTATCATATTGTATCAGATACAATATGATCTTCTTCTTCCACACAGTGCTTACAGTCCAGAGCGATCAATGAGCTTCTGCTGACGTCTGACAACTGGGAGGGTCTGAGATGTGGTGGAGTGGAAGGAGGTATTGAAAACCTGATATCATTTCTTCCCAAAACAAATGTTAATAATAATTTAGACAAACAAATATTGAGCATTGTTTATGGTAACACGCAACATAGAATGACTTAAGCTCAGTCAGAAGCGGTCACAAGTGTTCCTGATATACACAGTATATACAGTATGTTTAATATGCTTCTAGTTGGTCCTTTAATTCATTTTTCTTCATTTTAGTTCTAAAAACAATAAACCTTCAGCGACTGTCCTTTGGAGCCATTCCGTACCTAGCTGATATGCAGGTATGTGTTACATGGTGATAGCGGCTGTATAACCTTTGCACCCATTACTGTCAGCAACTAGCAAGGCTTTGTGCTCAATATGTTAATTTAGACTGCTGCTATTGTTGTCTTCACTGGATGTTGTAGAGCTTGGAAAGGACCAGTTATTAAACTCTCTTGTGTAATACATTTGCTTGTTTCTGAGAATGATAACATACCGTAATTTCCGGACTATAAGCCGCACCTGAATATAAGCCGCACCAGCTAAATTTGGTGCAAAATCCTGATTTTTCCATGTATAAGCCGCACCAGACAACAAGCTTCATGGTAGAGCAGTGGTTTTCAACCTTTTTGATCCCAGGGCCCACTATTTATTCAGCATTAGAGCTACAGACCACTATTTGACAACATTTTCACCCCACAGAACCCAAAACGAAAGATTTCTTTGGTTTTGTCCTCAATTCCAGGATGGATTTTCGCAAACAAAACAGGCAAAACATAAAGATCAAAATGACCATAACTTATTAATTAAGTGCTGCTAATTTAGATGGTGAATATCATAACTCTTGAGAGTGTAAAAATGAAACCAAATGGACCCGCAAGGGACATTTAGTCTGGAGGGCCCACCTGGAACCCTCTCAGGGACCACTGGTGGTCCCCGGACCACCTGTTGAAAACCACCTGTAAAAATCCATATTGGCCGCACCGTTGTATAAGCCGCAGGGTCCAAAGCATGTGAAAAAAGTAGCGGCTTATAGTCCGGAAATTACGGTACTTACCTTGTGAATATGTGCACCTGTTGTTTGTAATGTTCCTTTGCACTTCATAAGGACACCGTGTTCATTTGTTTTGGTTTCATTTTTCTCTCATTTACTGTATTTATATTCGCTAATTTTCCACCTCATGCTTCACGTAGCCCCAGAAACCACTCATGGTGATGGAGTATTGGTCTGGCTGGTTTGACGTGTGGGGAGAACACCACCATGTTTTCCATGCAGAGGGTATGTGTATGTGTAGACTGCCACCTTCCTGTAGATATTTTTCTTTTTCTTTTTACTTCATTGAGACAGTTTGCGAGGAAAACAAGAGGAAGACACGACTTGCACAGAAAGACTTGTCCCTGGTCGGATTTGATTCCAGGCCAGCAGGATCACTTCTACACTAGTGGTTTTCGACCAGTGGTCCGGGAACCACCACTGGTCCTTGAGATGGTTCCTGGTGGTCCCCAGCTAAGTTGGTTAACCAGATGAAAATTTGATTAACCAAATGTAACTCTTGAAAGCGTAAAAATGAAACCAAATGGACCCTTGTGGGTCCATTGGGTTTCATGTTTACAACTCTTGAGAGTGTACAATGAAATCAAATGGACCCATAAGGGTCCAATTCCATTTGGTTTCATTTTACAATCTCAAGAGTTACATTATATTTAACTGAATTACTTAATTCTCAAGAATGTACACTTTTAGAGAATGTAGGAGAATCAAATCGACAAGGGTCCATTTGGAATCTACAGTATAACTGTCCATCATTTAGCTGGTCCCTGGACCACTGGTTGAAATCCACTGCTCTACATCATTGCCCTCTTGTGAATTATTTTGTTTTACTAAATCAAGGATTGCATGTCTGCCTCTTGTCTGCCAGACATGGCAGCAGTTGTTACAGAGATCCTAGAGAGAGGCGTCTCCATCAATCTCTACATGTTCCATGGAGGAACAAACTTTGGCTTCATGAACGGTGCAATGGATCTTGGCACCTACAAACCTCAGGTTAGCAGTTACGGTAGGTAAACTGTGTATATCCCTACAATAGTTGTTATGTTACACTACACCACATTACACTACACCACACCACATTCCACAATTATGTTATGCTACAGTGCGTTATTATTATCAATTTATAATCATCATTATTCACATGTGTTCATCATGATTATTAAATCAATTGTAATCTGAAACAATTGTGTGTTTCAGATTATGACGCTCCATTGTCAGAGGCTGGTGACTACACTCCAAAATATCAGCTTTTGAGGAATCTATTCAGCCAATATCACAGTAAGGAGCATCCTCAAGCCTCTGTCTGTCCGTCCGTTCATCTGTCCGTCTGTCCCTCTGCTGTATGGATCAATGATATTACTTACCAAGCTTTTGCTTCCTTGTGTTTCTAGTGGATCCTCTCCCTGCGCCTCCACCTGTCCAGGAGAGGACAGCCTACCAGCCTGCTGTCGTTCTGCAACACCTGTCACTGTGGGACAGCCTGCACTTCACTGACAAGGTCAGTGACAGCCTATTCCTTCCTGGAAATAATAAACACGTCTGGGTTTTTCCGAGGCTATAGTGACAGCCAGACAGTCATGCACAGTCATGCACAGAGACACATACATACATATTGCCTCATTGGTGTCTGCATCTGGACTGCATCTGGACTGGGTTCAATTTCTTCTTCCAGATCCGTAGTCTAGAGACTACGGAAATTGTCTGTAATCGTGCATATGTAGGGGAGGAACACTTTTGGAACAGGTGGTTGTTCCTTAGATCAAACGGCTGATTGGATTGGAAATAGGCTTGATGACAGGGGCGGATGTGATGCACAATCTATGTAAAGCGCCTTGGATAAAGGCGCTATATAAATGCACCATTTACCATTTACCTTTTCGTCCGCTCACCGCTCCAAGAGATGGGTCAAAAGCGGAGAACTAATTTCACTGCGGTAACGTGAGTGACTACGACTTTGACTTTGACTTTGAATTTTCTCCAGCCGTATTGGTCAGAGCGGCCTGTGAACATGGAGAATCTTCCGGTCAACAACAACAACGGTCAGTCCTATGGCTACACCCTGTATGAGACCACCATCACCAGTGGAGGAATCCTCAACTCCAGGAACCACATCAGAGACAGAGCTTTGGTAAAGACAAAATCACGTACAAACAGAGATAGAAAGATCACTTTTTTTTTTTGCGCAATAGATCCCAAACACTGATTCGTTACCTTGTGGACAAACCAGTTGCACCTGCTACAAATGCACAGAGTAAAAAGATAAGACATTGAGTACAATCATGACATACTACTATAACCAGAAATTTGAGATATATTATTATTGTTATTGTTATTATTATTATTAAATACTGTATATTATTTAGTCTTGTAAATGACAAGAGCCCACCGTATTAAGGAGTATGGCTGTAAAAAAAAAAATAATGTTTTAACTCCTTTAACCTAATGTTATCTGCTAGGTTTTTGTTGAAAGACAATCTGTTGGCAGCTTGGATTACAAGACTCATGAGATACCACTGCCTGATGGAAAGGTACCATTCTTAGTTATCTTTCTAAATCCAAACCAATTAATGTTACTGTTTCATATGGTATCTAATTTTTAAACTCATCGATTCCTTGCAGAACTGTACTTAGATTTTTTTTTATCTTGAGTTCAGCATTAAAGTTGCAGTGCAAGCCAGGGGTCATCTCTCTCTAATGCACATCCTCATGTTTCCCTGTATGTTATTTAATGCTTAAGGGAGAGAGAACGTTGACCCTATTGGTGGAGAACTGTGGAAGAGTGAATTATGGAAAAGCACTGGATCATCAACGCAAAGGTTCCAAGCTTCAGCCACTTCAGTGTGATGTGTCATATAACCTGTCTTTGCTATGATGTTTGAACCATCTAATATGTTCATTAGTCTGGTGCAGTGTTGGTCAATATTACTTAGTAAAGTAACTTCTTTACTTTACTCATTACCCCTTAGACAAAGTAATTTACTTTACTTATTACTGGAATCGAAGAGTAATATATTACATATTACGTTATTACTTTCCCAAGTTCTCAACTCCGACCTTTGAAAAAATAGAGATATACATAATCTGTTTAGCGAGCTCTTTTTAGAACTGAATCCAATTTATTGGAATAATAATAGTCTCCAATCCCACAAACTGCACCTGGAAACAAAGCCAACAAAATCCGACATTGTAAATGTCTTTCTTAGATAAAAAAATAAAAATGAAAGGAGCAGAGAGAAGCAATGGGAACATTTTAAACTTGAATCACAAAACAGACCTGCAACTAACAAAACCAGATTTCGAAATTTGTCTCTTTCACTTTTTAAACTTCTTCACAATTGTTTTCAAAGACAGTTGAGGTCTTGTATTTAAAAATAAAATACAAAATAAAGCAGCAAGCGATTTGTAGTGTACATAACTGTGCGCAGGATGCAGAGTGTGGACTGCATCTACAATCTAGTGCACATCTCTGTTGTTACAGTACATGTCGATAGCTTGTAAATCTGTTCTATTTTTTGCATGCAACAACAAGCTCATTTTAAAGGTAGGGGAAGTGATTTGAAATTCATGGTGTAGTACCAGCCTGGTGCACTAGGGGCCCCCAAAAGTAGCTACACTATGTGAACCTGCTGCTCTCTCCTGATTGGAGGAGAATTGTGGTGACCTGGGGAACTTTTATTAGCTCCTCTGCTAACGTGGGGGAGGGGGAAACTCCATATGTGGTTTCCACACCTTATAATAGAGCATTTTAACAGAAAAAAAATTTTTTTTGGGTGATATCTGACAAAAGTGAAATCACTTCCCCTACCTTTAAGCAAGTAACTTGGCGTTACTTGCAAAGTAATGCATTAATTATTACCCATTTTTGCAGAGTGATCTCGTTACTTTACTTTTTGGAGCAAAAGTAATAATATTACAGTAATATGTAATCTAAAATTAGTTACTGCCCAACACTGGTCTGGTGTGTACTCGTGTATCTTCATCTAATCTGTTGTGAACCATTGGAGGATCAGAACGGCACAAAATGTGTTTGTTTCTGCTCTTTGCAGTCAGAGAGCAGCGTTTTTAAAGTTTTTTTGTCAATGTCTAATTATTCTAGTACGTATTATACTGATAATGTATAATACTGATACGTATTATACTGACAAATCATAAATGTATAAATGATTACAATCATGCATTGTAATAAATTTAGAACAGTACACATGTAAACAGTACACAGTAAACATGTAAAACAAATGCTCCTTGTTGTTTTGCAACAGGACTTGTAGGGGACATTTTCCTGAATCACGCTCCTCTGAAAGGCTTCACCATCTACTGTTTAGATATGAAACCAACTTTTATAAAAAGGTCAGTTATATTCCTGCGTTACTAATATTGTAATACTGATGCATCAACAGTCAACATGCCTAGAGTATGTTGGTCCAGTATTGATGTATCAGTTCCAACATTGTTTTTCCATGTAGTAGGTCTCGGATCACAGATGACTTGCAGAAGGAAATGCTGTATGTCCTCCTAATGCATATGCCTGACATGAGCAGATATTAGCAGGATGGGGCGTGGATTTGGAATGTAAAAGCTATTCTAAAATATCTATTCACAGCTTAAGTTCAGGACAGTGGAGGCCTGTCAGTCATCAATCTACCTGTCCAGGGTTTTTCCAGGCCAAGCTGTTTGTAGATGGACCTCCCAGAGACACCTTCATCAGACTGCCTGTGAGAAAACAGAGATACATCTCTTTTATTTCAGTTCATTTTGCATTGATTTATTTTTATTTAATTTAATGTATAGTTTGCATGATTATGCATGTACAGTGCACCGAAATAATGTTTGTGTACTAAATCAGTGGTTTTCAACCTTTTTCATACCAGGGCCCACTTTTTATTCAAAATTTGAGCCACGGACCACCATCTGAGGGGAAACAAAACAGTCAAACATACAGATCCTAATGACAATTAATCTTCTACATTCTCTAATTGTGTAGACTTGGGGCTAATTCAGATGATGAATATTTTACCAATGGACCCGTAAGGGTCCATTTGATTTCATGTTTATACTCTCAAAGAGTTACATCTGGTTAACCAACGTTCCATCATTTAACCTGCATGGGGACCACCTGGAACCCTCTCAGGGACCACTGCTGGTCCCCGGACTACTGGTTGAAAGCCACTGTACTAAATCAATGACTTTCAACATCTGGATTTACTTGCAGTCAATTCATTTCTGTATCTGCGATCGTTATCTATGAATGTCACTCTTGTGTCCACCCTTCCACAGGGTTGGGGCAAAGGGGCTGTTTTTATCAATGGGCAGAATTTGGGACGTCACTGGTCAATAGGTCCACAGCAATTCCTGTATCTGCCAGGACCCTGGCTCAAAAATGGAGATAATCAGGTATGGTGAATTAACATATTTCCTAGACCCAAGAGAAAATACGCGTTTAAAACTTAACTAATTCATGTCAAACTCCAGTCCTTTATGCTTCAAATATGAAGAAGAAAATACATTTAGAAGAGCTTGACTCCCTGTGTGCTAGGTTTCCTATGAGCTGCAAGGACCAATTAACATTGAGAGAAACTGGATGCATAGTATTTGCAATATGACATTTGCACTATATTTCTAGAAAAATGAAATCTGTTTGTTTGACTATATAGGGATGGCTAGATGAATTTGTGAATTGAATTTAATTCCTGCAATGACAATAGTTCTTTTGCACACTTGCGTTTGGGAGACACCCCATCAGGGCTGTCTGGCATTTTCTCCTGCCCTCCCAAATGGGAAATGTTATATCCGCCACTGCTAGGCACTGTCCCAGGTGCTGAAATTTTGGGCCTGAAGTGAGACTGCTTTTTTTCTGATTCTGTCCCTCCCTTAACTGTTTCTTTCCCCTGTTCCTTTTGTTTCAGATCACTGTGTTTGAGGAACAAAGGGCTAATGAGAAAATACTATTTGCAGAAAATCCAGATCATGGAAGAACAACCGATGTGTACAAACTTCCCTTCTGTACACTGCTGTAAAACAGTTCAATAATAGTTCAATAATATCCAATAGAATATCTCCCTTCACGCAGAGAGGATCAATAACTTGAGATTATTGACTGCAAGTGCATTATGATTAAGGTGAATTTACTAAATAGTTATGCATTTAGTGGATTTATTAACCTGTGTATCTCATTAAGCTAGTATGTATGTCTTGAATTAAAAGTCCAAACATCTTTAGACATTGTCAGAAGTATTAATTTCACTTTAATTATTATTGCTTTATTTTAATTTTTATTTGCTTGCAGTTGCACTGAATAATAAGTGTCCTGCAAGTCACGCACGCATGGACGTGCACGCGCGTGCGCACGCACACACACACACACACACACACACACACACACACACACACACACACACACACACACACACACACACACACACACCAGGGGTGTAGTGGAGGGGGGACGCGGGGGGACGGCGTCCCTCCACTTCTCTAAAATATTTTTGGGGCAAAAGGGGAAAAAAAACATTGGCATGTAGGCCAGTAATTTTAGCTCATGTTTTACCTAAAATTGGAATAAATTGTTACAATTTATTCCACTTGAAACGCTATTTTGCCTGGACTAATGGTGAAATACATCTTAATGACATCAAGATCAAGATGTGTTTCACCATGTTAATGAGTTCCCTTTTTTCTGAGAGTGTACAAATGGAACCAAAAAATAAATAAAATGGGTGGAATTTCCCTTTAAGAGACTGACACACACACACACACACACACACACACACACACACACACACACACACACACACACACACACACACACACACACACACACACACACACACACACACACACACACACACACACACACACACTTCTGTGACCTTAAGCCCACAACCACAACAACGTGACGTCATGTTCCACACGCTTTCCATTGGACGAATGGCGTGTGTGTCATGGAGACCAGAGCCATAGAGTAAAGACAGAGTTGTGACAACTCCGTTCACTTCCACGGGTCGCCTGTAATGGGGGCTCTTCTACAGAGGCTTCTATTGAGAATGGGGACAACAACCGGAAGTTGCGGAATCATTGCTCGAACCACATGGCTGGGCTGTTTATTGCCCCCTCAATGTCGCGACCCTTCCACGAGATGACGCCGACGGAGACGAAGCTTTCGTATTCACAAAGAGCCTCTACGAACACAAAGCCACGACGCTAGCTGGGCCGGATTTAGCCAGCTCTACTAGGGTGGGCTGGAAGAATGGCAGGGCAACCCCTTATGAAAATTGTTCATATGAAGCAGAGGTTTTCAACCTTTTTGACACCAGGGCCCACTATTTATTCTGCATTTGAGCCACGCACCACCCATTTGAGGACATTACCCCACAGACCCCAAAACGAAAGATTTATTTTGCTTTTGTCCACAATTCCAGGCTGGATTTGGGAAACAAAACAGCCAGACATACAGATCAAAATGACCATTATACTTCCACATTATCTAGTTGTGTAGACTTGGACTGATTCACATGATGAACATTTTAACTCTTGAGGGCGTAGGCCTAGAAATGAAACCATTTGGTTAACCAACTTTCCTGGGGACCACCTGGAACCCTCTCAAGGACCACTGGTGGTCCCTGGACCACTGGTTATAAACCACTGATTCATGATTTCACTCATTTCATTGGGTGGGCAGGATGCACATTTGGGTGGACTCTGCCCACCCCTGCCCCCTCTAGATCCGGCCCTGCACGACGCCAGTAGCCTGTCGCTGCGCTACTTGCGTAGCGTACAGTACAGTACACAGGGAGGTGCATCATTCATGTATCGGTGTCACTTCAAGTTGAAGAAGAGTCGCTTAGTAGTTTCTAAGCAGCATAGCCATTGTCGGGGCTATTGTGTTACATCATGGTCGAGCTGCAATGCACTTTATAGCGGGTAAACAGTGACAATATTGGCATTATAAGTTGTATGAACAGCTCCCTTGCACAGGCTAAAGCAGACTAGTAATAGCTTAGCCTGTGTGTCTGTGTTAGTCACTGGAGCAGGTTGATCAGTGCTTGAAGGCGTTATTACACTGGATGTTAAATAATAGTCTGTATACAAACACCTGCTTCCGTATAGTTGTAACACTGGGATGATGGACGCGTTATTGGGAGCGATCGGAGCCGTTTTCGGCTGCTTGGCATTGGGACTCGTATTGGCAGCCTATAAACTTGGCGTGCTGTACCAGTTATTGCACAAGGTAAGTGGTATTTAATCGTTTATTATTCGATCTGATTTATATTCTGTTGTTCGACGTGTCGTGACCGACTGCAAGGTAGCAGAGACATGCAGGCGCTATACTGTATTGCAAAAGCAGGAAACTCAGTATTTTAGCATTTTTGTTTTGTGCATTCTCTTAAAGGGATAGTTCAGATTAACATTATATTATAAGCTCAGTGGTTAATACAGTGGTTGCAACTGTATTAATTGATTGTTCTGCTCTGCTTTTGGTGAAATATGAAGTAGTTATGGGGGGTACTGTTGCATTAGTAAATCAATCCAAAAAACTAAAGTCAGTTGTATGGTTGGCCTATTTCTAAACTATTTAGTCCAGTGTTCATCATCAGTATGCTTTTTCTGACAATATCACTAAAATCAACAATACAAGTGACGTTAGGTATGGATTTGTTTACTTTTAATGTGTGACCCCAGTGCCCCCACAAAATGACCGGAACTACTTAATATTTCACGAAAACCAGAGCAGAACTCCCACCAGGGGACTCTGACAGTCAGTTAATACACTTGACAGTGACAACGCTATCTTAATTGCAGGTATTTCGTACAACTAGGATCAAACATCTGAACTATCCCTTTAATCCTCAAGAAAGCATAATGTTGCAGCAGATAGTATGCATGCACTCTTTCTCATGGTCAGTGGTCAGATTAGTCACCCATAGACTAGTGTATCAAAGGTGAGAGAGGTGAGTGAGCAGGTGTGTAGCTCTCCATTCATGTAATATGAGAAGAAGTGCTGAACTTTGACCAGCCTTGGCCTCTGGCTATCTACGGCTTCCTATCTCAACACTGGATCTGCTTATTATTAAACGTTAGTGTGCAGTGACAGTACTATTGTGAAATGAGCTCTGGACTAGTCCATGGCCCTATGGAGTCCTTAGAGGACCACTTCCCCCACCCACCACCTTTCTCCTATTTCCCCTAGCTTTCTTTCCACTTTTGCCTCCATGATTTGCTGCTTCTAGCTGTACAGAAGTGAATATTTTGTACATCTCTAAATGTGTAAGGTCATAGCTCATACTTTTATGGTACGTTGGCCTTTGGCCCAATATCTCAATGTTGCTTCTTCAGTTATAATGTTCTCTCTCTCTCTCTCTCTCTCTCTCTCTCCCTCTCTCTCTCTCTCCCTCCCTCTCATCATACTGTAGACTGAAACAGAAAGCCCACGGCATGGCGGAGAGAGCGTGGCGCAGGTGCTCCGCGCCCACGGGGTCAAATACGTGTTCACCTTGGTGGGGGGACACATCTCACCCATCCTGGTGGCGAGCGAGAAGCTGGGCATCCGCATCGTGGACACCAGGCACGAGGCCACCGCTGTCTTTGCTGCCGATGCTGTGGCACGGCTGTCAGGTAACTGTACCTACCAGGCCTAGATTGGAGCTGGATCTGACAGATGAGATGTATTGTATCAGAAGAGCATGATGATGATGATGATTAGTTTTATTACTGTGTTATACACAAATAATTGCATTCACAGTATTTTTCCAATACTTTGTTTTTTAAAGGTAACAGAAGCAACTTTTTAGCCAACAATCAAAATAGATACAGTATATAATGTAGCTATATATATTTTTTCCCCTATACGTTGCTTCTACTTTGCTGCAGCTGTTTCCCTGCAGACACTTGCTTCGCCCTGCAGACGGTCCAGAACTTTGTTGTTGGCAACAAATCATGAAAACAAAGCATCTGTTTACTAAAACGATGTTTGTACTCACTAAAGTTGCCTCTATTACCTTTTTGTTTTGAAGTGTGGGCTCTCAAGGCCAAAATGTTTGATTTTATTTACCGTACTTCGATTCTTCTGGTCTATCAGTGGTTGAATCTAGTGCATACCTGGGCATTATGCGGCCCAGGGGCCAAATGCATCTCTTTGGCTGACTATGACCGCTAAAATGTCATCAAATAGTGGTCCGTGGCTTAAATAGTGAATAAATAGAGGTGTCAAAATGGTTGGTCTTACTCTTACTTTTATCTTGAAATTACATAGTGTGTGTCCTATAGGTAGTGTTGGTGTAGCAGTAGTGACGGCTGGCCCAGGCCTCACCAACACAGTGTGTGTGTCCTATAGGTAGTGTTGGTGTAGCAGTAGTGACGGCTGGCCCAGGCCTCACCAACACAGTGTGTGTGTGTGTCCTATAGGTAGTGTTGGTGTAGCAGTAGTGACGGCTGGCCCAGGCCTCACCAACACAGTGTGTGTGTGTGTCCTATAGGTAGTGTTGGTGTAGCAGTAGTGACGGCTGGCCCAGGCCTCACCAACACAGTGTGTGTGTGTGTCCTATAGGTAGTGTTGGTGTAGCAGTAGTGACGGCTGGCCCAGGCCTCACCAACACAGTGTGTGTGTGTGTCCTATAGGTAGTGTTGGTGTAGCAGTAGTGACGGCTGGCCCAGGCCTCACCAACACAGTGTGTGTGTCTCCTATATGTTAGGTAGTGTTGGTGTAGCAGTAGTGACGGCTGGCCCAGGCCTCACCAACACACTGTGTGTGTCTCCTATATGTTAGGTAGTGTTGGTGTAGCAGTAGTGACAGCTGGCCCAGGCCTCACCAACACAGTGTGTGTGTCCTATAGGTAGTGTTGGTGTAGCAGTAGTGACAGCTGGCCCAGGCCTCACCAACACAGTGTGTGTGTCCTATATGTTAGGTAGTGTTGGTGTAGCAGTAGTGACGGCTGGCCCAGGCCTCACCAACACAGTGTGTGTGTGTGTCCTATAGGTAGTGTTGGTGTAGCAGTAGTGACGGCTGGCCCAGGCCTCACCAACACACTGTGTGTGTGTCCTATATGTTAGGTAGTGTTGGTGTAGCAGTAGTGACGGCTGGCCCAGGCCTCACCAACACAGTGTGTGTGTGTCCTATAGGTAGTGTTGGTGTAGCAGTAGTGACGGCTGGCCCAGGCCTCACCAACACAGTGTGTGTGTGTCCTATAGGTAGTGTTGGTGTAGCAGTAGTGACGGCTGGCCCAGGCCTCACCAACACAGTGTGTGTGTCCTATAGGTAGTGTTGGTGTAGCAGTAGTGACGGCTGGCCCAGGCCTCACCAACACAGTGTGTGTGTCCTCCTATGTTAGGTAGTGTTGGTGTAGCAGTAGTGACGGCTGGCCCAGGCCTCACCAACACAGTGTGTGTGTGTGTCCTATAGGTAGTGTTGGTGTAGCAGTAGTGACGGCTGGCCCAGGCCTCACCAATACAGTGACAGCAGTGAAGAATGCCCAGATGGCCGAGTCTCCACTGCTGCTAATGGGAGGAGCTGCCGGTACACTTCTTCAGGTTCGCATCAACAGATACACTTCCAAACACTTCCAAGTCCATTCTGTACTAGAACGCCTTTTGCATTATGTTGTACTTTAGCTATTGAAAAATAGGATATCTACAAGCTCATAGCGAGACACTGAGCGTCTGCTATTTTAGAAAAATCCTGAAAATTATGATGCGCATCTTTGAGTATATTATTTCGGAGCATTCGAAGAAAACTTTTTTTACTCAAATCTTTTAATCTTTGCTTCTGGGGGATTCTTAGAACAACATGCTTCCAGATAGGGGTCCGCAGCCAAATGTGGGTAATTCTTGCAGTCCTTAACATAAAATCTGTTGAGGTCACTGATTGAGAAACATACATTTTTCAGAAAACCTAGAATCTCGTATTTGTGTGCAAAACTATTTTAGTGTCAGAAAATTGCATTTAATGTCAGAAACCAGAATTTAGTGTCAGAAAGTAAATGAAACTAGGATCTATAGTGTCATAAACTAGAATGTAGTGTCAGAAAGTATCAGAAACTACAATATAGTGTCAGAAACTAGAATCAAGTGTCAGAAAGTGTCAGAAACTACAATATAGTGTTGGGACAAAATGGGTTAAATATAATCATAAAAACAGAATAGTGTCAAAAACAGAATCTAGTGTCAAAAACTAGAATCTAGTATCAGAAAGTGTCAGGAACTAGAATCTAGAATCTACAAAATTCCCAATACCCATTTAGGAGTCTATGGCAGATTCTAAAAACACCATCTGTATCCTGAGCTACGTTTCCTGAAAACCTTCAAATATTACAGTATATTCTATTAATGTTAAATTCTCATCTTCTCTGATTGTGACGGTTACAGATGGGCCAGTTGCATACAGCCCACCAGTGGGGCCCCATTCCGCACGTTGGGAAACACTGAGATGCACTGCAAATGCCTAATGTACTGTATGTCCCTTTTGGCTTGTGTTTGGTGCGCAGGGCAGAGGAGCTCTGCAGGACATCGACCAGATGTCGCTCTTCAAGCCGCTGTGTAAGTTCTGCGCCTCCATCAGGACGGTGAGGGAGATCATCCCCACGGTCAGGAAGGCCCTGGCCATCGCCCAGTCCGGAACGCCCGGCCCCGTGTTCATCGAGTTCCCCATCGACACCCTCTACCCCTTCCACCTGGTGTCTAAGGAGATCATGGTGAAGAACCCTCCCAAAGGCCTGATGGGAAAAATCATCAGTTGGTACGTTTGATGTAAATGTTGGCCACAAGAAGTTGTTTCAATTCTTATCCAAAGCTTTACTGTATGAGGAAAAACCTTTAAAATATAAAAGGAAGGATCTCCCTACTCACCATTACTATCCTGTGTAATCAGAAAGCCTAGTTTCCTTGGTGGACCCACTCTGAGCATAGGCTTATATTCAGGCCTGTTTCTTCAGTATTGAGAAGCAAAGGCTAACATTACTGCCATTTTAAGGTACCTCCAGAACCACCTCATGAATCTGTTTTGTGGTGCCTGGGAGAAGAGGGATGTGTCTCCTCTACCCGTTGATGTTCCTCAAGCCACAGATGATCAGGTGAGGCTGCTATGATACTGTACATGCCTGTGTTATTTTGTCTGGTGGATTATATAGGTCTGTCTCATTCAGTGGTTTTCAACATTTTTCTTACCAGGGCCCGCTTTCTATTCAGCATTTTAGCCACAGACCACCTTGGATGTTGAGTTTAGCCTCTCAGACACAAAAGCAAGGATTTCACGTTTTTTTCTACAATTTAGGAGAGATAACTACCGGTAATGGTGTAGCTTCTTGAAAATTAAGTAGAAACCAAATGGACCTGTGAGCGTCCATTTAGTTTCATTTTAACGCCCTCAAGAGTTACAGATCTATAAGGATCCATTTGGTTACCAACTGTCCTGTTGAAAACCCCTGGTCTGATTTGAATTTTAATATGATAAAACAGGTTTACTGATACTATGCTGTAAGTCCCCACTCGTGATGTTTGTCCGTTTGTTCATTCAAACAATAATTAATAATTACTCTCCCTATATTTATTTTCTCCATCAGGTACAAGCATGCATAGAGCTTGTAAGCCGTGCCAAGAAACCTGTTATTCTGATTGGTAGCCAAGCAACACTACCCCCGACACCTGCGGATGACATCAGGTACAGCATATTCCATTTTCTTGTGCCTGTCATGTACTTCAACATACACGTACACGTAAACTTATCTTGTTGTGTTTAAAACATTTTGTTTTCTGTCTGTCCGCCAAGTCCCTAGCTGACAATCTTCTTTGTATATTTAAAGAAAAACAGTAACATGTGTTACCCACGGAACCAGCACATTATGTACAGTATGTCGGGATAACGTTTGGCTGAGTTGTCATTGTTTATAGATAATCCACCCGCCTTCAGGCTGATGTCCATTTATTGCACTCATATGTTTTCTACATGTAAATGACGATACATCCCTGAGTTTGATCAGGTCTGTTATAGAACGGAGCGGTCATTATCCAGAAATAACAGAGCCCTGGAATTCGGCGATTGACCAATTAGAATCAAGCATTCAACTAAACTAAGCTTTGTAATGACCAGAAATAAAGACCAGAAATATACAGCAAAGAAAACGATGACACCACACTGAATGGATTCTGCATGGGTTCCAATATATTTGTCTATAACACAGGAAGGCCTTGGAGTCGTTGGGCATCCCGTGCTTCTTGGGGGGCATGTCCCGTGGCATGCTGGGAAAAGACAGTCCCATCCACATCAGACAGAACAGACGGGACGCCCTGAAAGACGCTGACCTGGTTCTGTTGGCAGGTTGGAACATTTCTGCTTGTATAGTCATTCCTTGAAACATGGCACGAGTACCAAAGGTGTTTTTGCCATTAGGCAGACTAGGCAGTTGTTTAGGGCGCCATGAGGGGAGGGGGACGAGGGGAGGGGGCAACCACCTAGGATAAATAAAGAGGATAGTGCACGGGGGCGTGGCGCATGCTGGTGCCGGAGATTTGCACATGCTCAGTGTAAACAGGAACTGCTATAGACCTGCGCAGTGACGTCACCGCCCCTGTTCCAGAAATGGAATCCCCATTAATTTTTCTCATAGACTTTTCGAAAATAATTTATATAAAGACGCCGCGGACAAAGCCAACTCGAGTCGTGACGAATCATGATGACACACACAAACTTTTGGGACAATCAAATAATTTCTAAGATGAAAAACGAAACAAAAAGTCTTGTATCATGCCGTTTTCTACTTCTTCCTAATTATATATTACTAGGACCTTACCCGTTGTGAATATATGAACACCAAAGGATGTACTGTGTGGGGAATGTGATATCACCAAAGATGCAAGTATTTTGCTGAAGGATTGCTTTAATGCACACATTTGCACAGACACTGCAATGGCCAGTCATAAATTGTGTGTGTGTGTGTGTGTGTGTGTGTGTGTGTGTGTGTGTGTGTGTGTGTGTGTGTGTGTGTGTGTGTGTGTGTGTGTGTGTGTGTGTGTGTGTGTGTGTGTGTGTGTGTGTGTGTGTGTGTGTGTTTTGCTATTTGCATTGCCCCCTGTGGCCGAAAAGGGAATTGCCAATGTTAAGTGAATGGAGAAATTTAATGCACCAAATAAATTCATTATTAATCAACAATTTGTTAATTTGAAAAAAGGGCTTCATCAGTCTCTTCCTAATGTTATGGTCAATGACTGTGTGAAAAATCATAGCGATTGGTGCAGCCAGTGATGAGTTACGCTTGTTTCAGACATTCAGACATTCAGACATTCAGACATTTCCTTAATTATAGTATTGATATGACGATATTGTGTTTGTTGTCATGATTTGTCACGACCCGAGTTGGCTTTGGCCGCGGCGCAATCGTGTTTTTATTAACCATTTTCGAAAAGTCTATGAGGAAAATGAATGAGGAATCCACTAGTGGAACAGGGCAGGTGACGTCACTGCGCAGGTCTATGGTGGAATGTTCCAGCAGAGGCGCTAGATAGAAATCCCATAACTTGAGATGTAAATAATGAGATTCAGAGTAGTTTTGAATTAAACAGCATCACGATTCCCTTTTCAAACATTATATATAATCCATCCACTGTTTAAATGTACAGTATCCATGTTTCTTTGTCAGTTCACAAAAATAAAAGTTGACACATGTACTGTCTGTAATTAAAGCAAGCATCACGAGGGAAAATCTACAAAAGAACAATGTACAAAACATTTCCATTCAGTAAATGTAGGCTACTTGCCTACATTGCCTACACTTACTAGAATTGAACATTTAAAACACATATGTTCTTTAGTTTAAAAATAGTTCATAGTTGTATCCTTTGGGGGTGCCATTTTACTGGAGATTTTCCCTGGAGCCCCCCCCTAAGGGGGGCTCGCGGGAAAATCTTGCCTAGGGCTCCAAATTGCTTAGAAACGCCACTGACTAGTACTAACTTGCATATTGTAGTGGTGTAATTAGGGCTGTTGAATGTTTTTTTTTTTAAATAATTAAATTAATCACAGCTATAACATTTATTTAATCATGATTAATCACCATTCGAACTATGTCGAAATATGCTTGTCTTCCTTTACAAGATCTGAACATTTAAAAAAGAAACAGAATCTGGGGGAAAAGACCTGGTTGTTTTCTTAAATATTTATCAAAATAGGTGATCTACAAACCCCCAATGCTTGTAAATCTTGAGCTATACTCTATGGCTCTGGTTACAGGGATACACACAGCTATATGTCTCTGTAAAACCGCACTCTACCTATTTTTTTCAATAAGAAAATGCTTAGTGGGTTGAGTCAGTGTGCACACGAGTTAATTGCTAAAATTAAAAAAAATCAATCTGACTAATCAACAAAATTAATCTAATAATGTAATGTAATATTTGAATATGTTCTTTTTCGTAGGTACTGTGTGTGACTTCAGGCTAAGTTACGGTCGAGTTCTCAACAGGCGCAGCAAAATCATCGCTGTCAACCGAGACAAGACACAGTTACTGAAAAACTCAGACATGTTCTGGAAACCTACGGTTGCAATTCAAGGTACGTACAAATAGTTACCGATTCAATAATGAGCACAAACAAATCTGTACTCTAAACCAGAAGCCTTGAACTGATAATCCAAACCCTCTCTGATGTGAGTGTCATCGTCTGTCATAGAGTTTGGATTGGTTTCAATATGGGAGAGGCATCAGCAAACAACATTCAGTAGCACAATGCAGCTCGAAATCTGTCTTAGAAGATTAGGGTTGCTAGCAGTTCGCATGTTCTCCCTGTGTCCCCTAGGGTAGATACCCTCACAAAAACATGCTGTAATCCTGGACTCTAGACTGCATCCCCCTGGCCAGCCGGGGCGCCTGATGGGGGGGACTGGAACTGGTTGGAATAACGTGTTCCTTCCACGCGCTACGTCCAACCAGGGAAACTCCCCTCTGTCAGGTGAAAAGAAGGCAGCTTGGACTCCTCATGCATTGAAGGAAGCATGAGGCCAGTCCGCTGCCTCCCCAGGTTGGTGGAGGGTGTGTAGAGCCCAGGATCACATTAGGAATTGGCACTGGGTGAAAAAAATGGGTTACAAAATCGTGGGATACAAAAATTAAAAAGGAAGATTAGGGTTGGTTTGGATGTGTGCTGCTTATTGATCCGTGTAGTTTGTACAGTATGAACATCCATGCACGAAACAACCTTTCCAAATGTGGTGGTAGAACTATTCTGTTATACAGTATGTATGTATTCTAGGTGATGCTGGGTCCTTCCTACTTCGGCTATCAAAAGGCCTGAAGGGTCACAAATGTCCAGAGGAATGGCCACAGAGTCTCAAGGCGGGAGATGTCACCAAAGAGGCAGCAAATAGGTAAATGGGGATAAACCGTTGAATGTTAAATCGTACGATTGTGCACACAGATTCACAAAACAATATATTGTGGGCCGATTTTGGTTACATTAGCCCTTATGCGCAATTAACGCACTTAGCATTGGGGAAGAGGCGTTCCCACACTAAAGTTGATAATTTCGTGACCATCCTATGTCCCTTAAAAACCTCCTATACCCGTTAAATTATGCATAGGTGTGGTTTGGGCGTTTTTAGCTTTCATCCAATCCGTGTTGGTCTTGCCATTCCCTTTAATTCATCCCTTATCTATTTCCCTTATCCCTACTGCTATGTCTGACCCTCCAAAGCACGCAGCCTGGCTGCGGGCTTAGGACACACACATGCATGAGTAGCCTATTCTCAAAGATTATGCTCTCATTTTGAAACAATTATAGCTCGGTCAATTCTCAATCATTTCTTACCATTCAACATGTTATGTTGAAAAAACATGTTCCATGTTTTTTTTGCTGTATGTGGCGTGCATTTATCCCAAGTCTGCGAAATGTTATAAAGTAAATTGCAAAAAACTCTGGAATTCGCGGCAAAAAACTTTTTTTTTTGATCATTGATTTCTCGGTCATTTTTTTACATTTCAAAGTGCAGCGTGACGGGAAAGACCTCCTCTCTCAGATGCTGTATAGTATATGTGGGTAGGTCTTCTCTACGATGCGGGATCTAGCAAAATGTAAGTGTCGGGATTTTGGTGGAAACGGCCCACCAAATCCCCGACACTTACATTTTGCTCGATGCGGGATCGTAGAGAAGACCTACCCACATAATATACAGCATCTGAGAGAGGAGGTCTTTCCCGTCACGCTGCACTTTGAAATGTAAAAAATGGTCCAGAATTGACCGAGAAATCAATGATCAAAAAAAAAGTTTTTTGCCGCGAATTCCAGAGTTTTTTGCAATTTACAGCATTGCGTCACAAGTTAATTAATGTATTTAATTATATTATATACTGTACATTACCTAAACACAAGGAAGTGACCGACAGCAGGCAATCTACAGCTGTTTATAGGACAATCCAGCATAAATAAGGAGATGAATTGAACTGGCGCCTTTCCACGTGGAGTTGTGGACATCTCCAAAGGCGCACAGACGCGCATCGTGCGCACGTGGCTCTGCCTTCGCGGATCGGTTAAGGGGTGGTCTGATGTGGCGTTATCTAGTTCCCAAATCTATTTGACGAAATTAGCAACTTAAGGGACTGCGCAACAAACACGCCCATGACCACACCTCCAGCCACAAATAACGGTGTCGGCATAAAGAATAGTGGCTAAGGGAAGAGAAAAGGTGACCAAAATAGCAATAAGGGAATTCGCTGCGGGTATCGGGTAACGTTAGGGACAAGGGGGGGAATGAAAATCGCGCCCTATATCTATATCTGAATCTGTGATTCGTGGAGATTTTTCACTATTGTCTCAAATGATTGTGCATTTGTAGTACTACTTGTAACATCATTCATATTCTAACTGAGTGTGGGTAAAAGTCTGGAAAAAAAAAATCAATATGACAAGTAAATGTCCCTAACCACTCTTGGTTATATCACCCTTGATATACAAGTACATATTTGGACATTATTGTCCAATATCATTGGACATTAATTGGGTACAATGTTTACTGTAGTCTTTAGTATGAAAATGATTCAGTTCAGACCTCCCTACAGACAGACAGCTGACCGACACTCTTACGTAATTACAGTGCCACTGCCCATATACTGTATATGTTATATACTGTGTATATGTCATACGCTGTATATGCAAACTCTAGAAAGTGTCACCTTTCATACAAGCCACTTTACAAAAGCAATACTATGGATCTTATATGTGTTTTGAATTTCATATATAATTCTTATAAATTACGCAATTCTATATGTCCAAAATACTGTGGATCTTATATTAGCTTTATCCTCTTATATGAGGATTGTCTGATGAAAGGTGCCAGTTTTAAGAGTTTGCATATACTGTATGACATGCAGTGTATATAAACATTTCCATATGGGTGAGCTGGAGAAGGACCTGTACACGACATTAAAACAGAAATAATCCAAGTTTTGTGAGCTGGACATTTTCAAAAACTTTGCAAATCATACTCTGCAGAGATAAAAGCGTAATAGTGATTTGCAAAAAAAGAAAAAAAAAATCCTCCATTTGTGCATTTCCAGGGCAAAAGCTGAAGAGAAGACGGAGCACCACCTCAACCCACTGCGTGTTCTTCACCATGTGGACGAGTTGATGGCGGAGGACAGCATCATCGTGGCAGACGGAGGCGACTTTGTGGGCAGTGCAGCGTACATTATGAGACCCAGAGGGCCGATGCGTTGGCTCGATCCAGGTTAGGGCCTTATTGACTTGTTCATGAAAGACAATGACCAGCAGGCAGATACTGTATCTCCGATCGTCTGGCTATGCAAGGCTGTGTTTACTCTAAAGCAGGGGTGCCCACACTTTTTTGACTTGTGAGCTACTTTCAAAATGACCGGCTCAACAAGACCTACACATCAAAAATGTGATTGTTCCATTACTGAAAATTCATTTCAAGGCCCCCTATAAAGTTTAAGCTTTGAAATAGTGGTGATGGTGTTACTTACTGTTATCTGTTTAAGAATAATGCACTTTATAATGAAAAATAGAGAGGGAGAATTGGAAGGTTTTCCTGTATATGCTATTAATGACGTTTGAAAACAATATTTGAGGTTTGAGTTGACAGTTTGTGAACTTTCACGTTTTTGTCCACAATTGAGAAAGAGAACTGGCAAAACGTTGGTCAAAATTACACAATTAGTCACAATTATTGTCCATTTTCTAATGGACTCTTGAAAGTTCTGTAATTCAGATGTTTAAATATAATTTAACTCTTGAGAGCGGTAAAATGAAACCAAATTGACCCGTAAGGGTTCATTTGGTTTCATTTTAACGCTCTCAAGAGTTACAGATCTATAAGGTCCAAGTGCTGGGGGGACTGTCATGTGATCTACCTGCACGGTCTATGTGATCTACTAGTAGATCACGATCTACCTTTTGGGCAGCCCTGCTCTAAATTAAGGCTTCACATGATTCCCGTCTCTTGCAGGTGCCTTTGGAACTCTTGGTGTCGGAGGCGGGTTTGCCCTCGGTGCAAAGCTTTGCCGACCAGAATCTGAGGTATGGACCTGTACACAGACCCTGCACAGGTTCACCACATCTTACTGTTCACTATCAGACACCGGTACAAGTATATCATGCACCACCCTCTCCCCTTATCTCTTAACTTATTTGTCATTTCGTTCGCCTCATAGGATAAAAGTCATTTTTTGGCGAAATTGAGATTTCTAAAATAGATTTGCTAGGAAATGTGTTTTTGTTATTATCTCAATTTCACCAAAATTGACTTACTGAATGGCTCAGTCACAACATGTCAATTGGGTAGTCAAACCAGATGTTAAGAGCTGGCGTCAAACCTTTTGGTCTCAGCCCTTAGGGTTTTCATCCAAGGGACCAAAAATAGCAGGTCTACAATCTTGTAGATAGGCTATTCTTGGTGAGAGGGTGTGGTGGTTCATCTTACTACAGTAAGCATAGAGGGTTTTAGGTTAAACTGAAGTGATATTGATACGTTATAAATATATGAGAGTATTCTGCAACACAGCTGGACTTGCATCGCAGTGCCCACTTTGAGAACTGCTGCTTGACATTATTTTCTTGTCATTTGTCGTTTTGTTTGTCACTTTAAGGTATGGATAGTCTACGGTGATGGCTCCCTGGGGTACAGTGTTGCAGAGTTTGACACATTCACTAGACACAAGGTAAAACCAACAATCTTACAGTATATTGTATTTGAATATAATATAATTTGTTTCTGTGTGTGTACTTTTTTCTGTAGTTTTCATTGTTTTTCATTTGCGTGAGGGACTTTGTGACTCTGCTCTGAAAGAATACTGCACAAACGTTCCTTAGTTACCTAAAAAGTTCTATGGATGCCACAAAAATAAAGAGAACCCCAGGAATGCCTCTGCAAGGTTATTTCACAATTCACTCTGCAGTGATAAAGGAAATGCTGAACTTTCGTAGAAGGTAAAATAAGCTGAGTACCTGATAATGAAGAATGTCTATATTGTTGATTCTTCATCTTTATCTCTTATTGTTATGCTCTGTGAGTGGACAACTGGAAGTAGGTATACTACCGATTGTATTCACCCTCTCGTCTGCGTTGTGAAATTGGTGTTAAAATCAGACTTTGAGCATATTGCGTATTCTGCCTAAAATAAATGTCCATTTTAGCCTAGTGCTGGTACCAGCACGCACATTACACAGGGGTTGTTAACCAGTCTACATGTTGAACTAGAAATCTTACTGTTTATCAAGGGTAATATAAGGAAAATACTGTCATTTCATTCTTAAGCAGAGGCGTGCACAGCAAGACGCCAAGTGGCCCTCTCTGGACCAACATGCCCTTTTTAAAAGAGAACGTCTGTTAAAAAAAAGTGCATTTGAGAAAACAGCGCTTGTCTCAACACTGTAGCATACAAAAAACTACCACTTTATGTCAGAAGATGGCACTGTTGTCCACAAGAGTCATGGCCTCTTTTAGAGGGATAGAGGGGCATCTGCTCCTTTAGTTTGACATACAGTCAGTGGAGAAGAAGCCATTATTCTCTTATTGTGTGTTTATTTTCTTCAAACCAATTTATATAGCAGTAGCCTAATGTGTTTGAATAGTTGTACTTGTAGATGCTGAAGTGCTGTTATCTATGCGTTTGAACCCCCCCAACTTGCATGTGGGACTGCATGCCCTCCTGGTAACATTTGAGCACCTGTCCTTCAAAATATCTGTGCACGCCACTGTTCTTAAGTACCAGGTTTCATGGTACTATACTGGCAGTATCCGACTTTGAGATACGATACACTATAGAGGGTGCACAGTAATTGATTGTACTGAATTTTACTTTAGCCTTGTCAATCGCAGAGCACAGATACAACCTCTGTCTTTACAAATACATCATGGCCAGTTAGCTAAATACAATACACTCCTTATTTTATCATTGCTTTAGTTTAAACCATTCTGTAAAGTACTTGTGGTGTTTTAGCTTTCATTGAAAATTAGCATTTTTCGGGGAGGTAAATTGTGGGATGCAGCACAAATCTTTCAGTATGTTGGTTCAGACAGAATGTTTTGTAAAATCTACAGTGTTAGGTCGAAATGGGTTTTAAATTACACACAAAACGCAGAATTTCTGTGTGTTTTGTTCATCATTTCTCCATCAGACTCCGGTCATTGCTGTTGTGGGCAACGATGCCTGCTGGAGCCAGATATCCAGAGAACAAGTTCCCATCCTTGGTAGCAACGTGGCATGTGGCCTTGCATTTACAGGTAAAATATCTGTCTTGGTGGTATGACCCTATTTTATTCTGCACAATGAAATAGATAAGATCGCAGTAATCACGTTGTCATCAGCAGGACTTTTTCGTCTCAGAATGGCCATGCTCTGCAGACTCCCATTGTTCCAAGACGCAAAAAACCCTAGCTCCCTCCAACCGTAACCCTAATGACGGTCTGTGAGGTGGTTAAGCGTCGGGGATTTAGGCTTAGGGTTACGTTTGGAGAGGGCTAGGGTTTTGCTACAAACATTGCTACACCCTTCTCTAAACCTACCAAAATGTTGGGTCAAAATAACAACTCTTCTACATTTTCTTGTACATTCTTGAAAATTAAGTAATTCAGATGTTTAAATATAATTTAACTCTTGAGAGCATAAAATGATTACGGGTACATTTGGTACCATTTGGTACTACTTTAAAAAAAACACTGCTGTATGAGACTGAGGAATTATTGTCTTTTGACAACATAGTAACATAGAAGCAGTCAAGACCAATAGTGACACAAAATCTCTTTCTCTTTTTGCAGATTATCACGTAGTTGCTGATGGTTACGGCGGTAAAGGTTACCTAATAGGGCGGGAGGATGAGGACAGACTGGATGAGATCATCAAGGCGGCTCAGAAGGAGACACGGGAGGGTACGTCCACGCTGCTCAACGTCCTGATCGGGAAGACCAACTTCAGAGAGGGTTCCATTTCTGTATAGAGTAAGAAGTGGCTGCCCTCAAGATAGAGCTGCGCAGTCCCACCCCTTTCATGACATCGCCCGTGTTCCAGAAACGGAATCCTCATTCATTTTCCTCATAGACTTTTTGAAAATGGTTAATAAAAGCACGTTTGTACCGCGGACAAAGCCAACTCGGGTTGTGACAAATCATGACAAACACAATATTATCATACAATATCTATTTCATATCTAAGTAGCAAACGGCAGGATACAACACTTTTTGGTTCGTTTTTCATCTTAGAAATTATTTGATTGTCCCAAAAGATTGTGTGTGTCATCATGATTTGTCACGACCTGAGTTGGCTTTGTCTGTGGCGTAAACGTCTTCATATGTATCATTTTCGAAAAGTCTATGAGAAAAGTGAATGGGGAATCTGTTGTTGGAACAAGGGCAACGTCACGAGGGGGCGGGACTGCACAGCTCTATTGTCCCCCAGGGAGAAATTGCATTTCAATGAAAAAGGTTACAAGGTAAAAGTAGAATTGCTGTCCACCCCCTTATCTGACCTCTGTTGGATCTTGTGTGCTAATTTTACTTTTGTTTACTGTGATATTTTACTTTGGTTTGAGTATGCATTATCCATTACGAGTTCAACATGACAACACTCCCAAGTCACATTTATTTGTATAGCCCAGTGGTTTTCAACCAGTGGTCCGAGGACCACCAGTGATCCTTGAGAGGGTTCAAGGTGGTCCCCAGCTAAATGATGGGAAGTAGGTTAACCAGATGTAGTGTAACTCTTTGAGAGTGTAAAAATGAAACCAAATGGACCCTTGCGGGACCATTTGGTTTCATGTGTACACTCTCAAGAGTTAAAATAGTCATCATCTGAATTTGCCCAAGTCTACACAACTAGAGAATGTAGAAGATTAATGGTCATTTTGATCTGTAGGTTTGCCTGTTTTGTTTTCCAAAATCCAGCCTGTATTTGTGGACAAAAGCAAAATAAATCTTTAGTTTTGGGGTGTGTCTGTGGGGCTAAAATGACCTCATATTATGGGCCATGGCTCAAATGCTGAATGAATAGTGGGCCATGGTATCAAAAAGGTTGAAAACCACTGGTATAGCCCACGATCACGGTTTTAATCTCAGGGCTATTTTCAAAAACAAAATGTGCTAAATCATCCATAACGGTTGCTCCGGATATACATAACATTGTCACGTCTCTCGCATGGAAGTGGATGGGACTTTTGTGAGCATGTAGCCTCGATCTCCAGGCTCTCATCCGCGCTGCGAGATGAGAGCCTGGAAAAAGGGTGCCCCAAAACGACTGACGGAAGTCGGGACTTCCAGTTAGTTAACATCCGCGGTGCTCCCGAAAATGAATACCCCACGGAAACATTTTATTTCCCCCTTTGTGCTCGCAAAGTTGTTGCAAATGTTGAAAAGATGAACTTGTGTGCACTTGGCACACTTATCAAGTTCAAGGTTCAAGTTCAAGGTTCTTTATTGTCACTCCAGTGTATGTCAGGACATATACAGGGATGAAATAACGTTTCCAACAAACAACTGCTTTGTTTGTTGGAATCATTTTTCCTGAAAATAAGAGTGAACAAGTCAAGTTGCTAGTGAGCACTGAACAGGGTTGTTTCTCTGGGGACTGTAAATACAGTCACTTCCGCAACTAACATTCTCAGTCTCAAAAGCGCACCCTTTTTGTGACCATGTAGTTTTCTTATGCATTGCTACAAGGGGGGGGGGGGGGGGGGGGGGGGGGGGGGGGGGGGGGGGGGGGGGGGGGGGGGGGGATTTCTAAACTTAAGGATCGAGAACCGGTTGCATCACACTTGCATTAACGGTTCTCACTAACGATTCCCAGATTTCGCTGCTCTTAAATGCGTATGCTGTGTCTACTATATTTGGTTCTCTGCAAGTTAGTGCAGCTCAGTGAATGAAGCAGAGTGGAACACTATATAGCGAGTGTTGAACAAAGAAGCTAATTTGAAGGTGTTGCTGCACTTAATTAACACAAACTGGGCACTGCTTCATCACTTGGATGAAGCTGCTGCAGTTCCCCAACATGCCAGTACATGATCTCTATGTTAACTGTTAACTACATTATGTACAGCAATAAGTTGAATTGTGCAATTATATATGATTACAATGTTTGTTTTTTTCTTCTTTATTATTATTCCTAATTTATGTCTGCGAGATTGCTAATGTTGCATCCTTCTGACTTCATATGGCCAGTAATTGGGACAAGATTCAAATATACACCAAATCTTAACCCCTGCTCAGTTTGCATGCCTGCAAATGCCAGTAATTAATCCTTTACCACAACAAATGCAACCATCTCCATTGCCTACACCTGCTTCCACATGGAATCATCATGGGAGGTGCTGTGTTGTTCATTATTATTTAGAATTATTATTTAAAAATCTTGTAAGATTATATTTTTGGAACTTTAATCCTTATGTGCATGATGCATTAAAAAACGGCTAGTGTGAGGCGGCCCAGCTACGGTATAGCAGAGGTTGACTGTCCATAACTTCACATGGGGGAAATAAATTGTCCCACCACCAAAGAGAAATGTGCTTTAAACCCTTACAGCCTCCTCCTCCTCGATAACCCCAAAGCTGCTCACTTTGTGTTATGAACTGATGCAAATGATGCATCTTTAGAAGGGAAGAAAATGTGTTTTTTTTGTTTGTTTGTTTTGTTTTGCTATAAGGGACTTTAACTGTTCAGTGAATCACAGGCTAATCTTAAAAAAGCCTGTCTTCAGAGACGTGTATTTTTATTTGACTTTAAACCAATGGTTTTCAACCAGTGGTCCGGGGACCACCAGCGTTCCTTGAGATGGTTTCAGGTGGTCCCCAGCTATGTTGGTTAACCAGATGAAAAGTTGGTTAAACAGATGTAACTCTTGAGTCTCAATATTATTCATCTGATTTAGCCCAAGTCTACACAACAAGAGAATGTAGAAAATGAATGGTCATGCCTGTTTTGTTTCCCATATTGTGGACAAAAGCAAAAAATAAATCTTTAGTTTTGGGGTCTGTGGGGCTAAACTGTCTAACAAATGGTGGTACGTGGCTCAAATGCTGAATAAATGGTGGGCCCTGGCATCAAAAAGGTTGAAAACCACTGCTTTAAACGGTTACTGAATGAAACCAGTTGAGAGAGAGAGAGAGAGAGTAGTGAATCATACTCTAGAGCAGGGGTGCCCACACTTTTTTGACTTGAGAGCTACTTTCAAAATGACCAGGCTCAACAAGATCTACACATCAAAAATGTGATTGTTCCATGACTGAAAATCCATTTCAAGGCGCCCTAGAAAGTTTGAGCTTTGAAATAGTTGGTGATGGTGTTACTTACTGTCATTGACAGTTCGTGGACTAAGAACTTTCACATTTTTGTCCACAATATTGGGAAAGAGAACTGGCAAAACATTGGTCAAAATAACAATTATTCTCCATTTTCTAATTGTGTGGACGTGTGAAAACACGTAATTCAGATTTTTAAATATAATTTAACTCTTGAGAGCGGTAAAATGAAACAGGTCCATTTGGTTTCATTTTAATGTTTATGATCTACCTTTTGGGCAGCCCTGCTCTAGAGAAAACTTGACCAGTATGCTTTTTCCACTGTATGTCAAACCTTGTCATATTCCGTAAATCACAAGTAGTCGGCAATACGCGCAAGCTCCCTTCAGTTTGATAACCGCAATGCCTGGAAACTCAACATTTTGTTGATTTTTTTTTAAATGTCACAAAGTCAGAAGTTGTACGGTATGCCTTGATGAATGCGCATTTTAAACTTGGCCTTGATCAAATAGTTGAATTGATTGAATTGAATTGATTTGCAGTGCAAAGGGCTGTTAAAACTGAGCACTATATCCATGAAATTAACTATATTATTAGTTTTCCAAATCATGTTGAAACAAATAAATACATGGTAATTGCTTTACATACTGTAGATTACTGTCATTATATTTACTCATTCGCACACTGATGACAGAGGTCCAATGGTCCTTTACACTTACACTTCTTTACACTTCTTTAGAGCAGGGGCGGATGTAGGCATGGGCATTAATGACTGCCCTGACTGCCCCACCAAACACGATGCCATGCAAAACAACCCAAAGATATTTCAAATTAAAGTGGTTATGATTAAATTTATTTGAAATACTACTTGTGGCACCACTTAACCAACAGCATTTCATCATTGAAAACAGAAAACTCTCTGTCCCTTTAGCTTTATGCATGCTGCAACAACTGATGTTATTATTGATGTTTTACTTGCCTAATCGCAATGAAGCCGCACCCATTTTCCTCCTACCCCCCCCCCCCCCCCCCATCGGGAAATGTTACATCCGCCCCTGCTTTAGAGTAAACAAAATGGAGCTTAACACTGACTTGAGGCAGTACAATGAGTACAGTACAAAACTATTTGAGAATCAATGTACATGTTTAACATAATTTTAAACATATACAGTACATCTCCACTCATGTATCCATTTGGCTATGAGTTGAATATTGCACTATAATTAATATGTTTTCTAAATGCGCCAGATTGGTGTTTAAAATTGTTTATATGTAACAACTCACTTAAATCATTACCATTTATAGGTGGTATAGTAGTGAGAAGTTAATGGCCTACTGCAAACCTTTGACAAACTGACACTGTTTGGGTTGAATCTTGAAATAAATTGTGGAAATTGTGGAAATAAATTGCCTCTGTTCTGGTATGTTATATGAGGTAGCCTATCAAGCAGTTGAAAATAAATAAATACATTTGGCAATATTTAAGGGGTATTCCACTTTCAAAAAACTTTTGGTCATTTTTTGGTTTACTTAGTCTCATGTGAACACACCAGGCAGTTTATAACTCCTTTCAGTATTTAGTTATTTGATGTTCATTTTAGCATATCCGCCTCCTTCCCATGCAAACCCATTATAACCTAAAACTCAATTTTAACCATGACAGATTATTTTAAAACAACCTATCTTTTTTCTGGTGACTGATATTGTCCTCCTAATACGTGAGAGGGCTGTGAAATTTCATTTACAGTTTTAATTTATTTTTAAAATATTGTTTTGGAAAATGTAGCAGGCTCCATATTTGGCCATGCCCACCCAAATGAATAATGAATGAAAGTTTAATTACATGAACAATTAATTAATTACTTAATTAACTAATCAATTAATTAATTAAATGACGTGAAACATATAATTACTGTATATATCCACACTGAAGAAATTAGATTGCTGATTTTTATTGGAACATCCAGTGATTTTACTGGAACTCACTTGGGAGGAGTTATCTCTAGTATGTGAGTGTCCCATGCAGTGTCCAAGCAACCCTTAGGGAGAATAGTATGTAATGTACAGTAGGCTATTGTGTAACCTGCATGTCCTGTTCTAAGGAGTCTCACATACAGTGTGTGTGAACATGCTGTCTTCATCAAATTGTCTTGTTCTATTAAATTGTCATCTAAATCATGACAGGTGAAAGGTGTGAATTCCACTCAGCATTGCTGTAGCTGAAATTCCTGAAATGGTAGACTACTAGTTTGAGAGAGGTCTTACTATTGTCCCCCCCCAATGTATCTACAATGACAAAATATGACTTTCTTACCTTGGCTCTGGTCTGTGACCTTTGTCCCAATTATTTCATTGTGTAGTTCTCAATTTAACCAGCAGATGGCATATTATCTCTTACGTACATGCAGAAGGCATAAGCCTTTATGCCCTATGTGGTTTGCTTGCTGCATGATTGATCTATACTGTATATTATTATTATTATTATTATTATTATTATTATATTATATTAATCAATTAGGTTAGTAGAATCACAGTACATGTCAAGCACAACTCAAATGGAAGACTGTTAACTGTGAAAATCAAGAGGTGGAGGTAAAAGAGAAAAGAAAAAACATATGGATTGTTGGGAAAAGGTGGGTGTGGGGAATCAGATTTTACGGAGGCCAGTTTTGAATTGCAGCCATGTGCCATTTACTAAGTGCTATTTTGAAGGTGTCATTTGTTTCATTGCATGTCTCAATGATGATGTTCCACATTTCGCTGGCATCTGAGCAAAATGAATTTAGTCCCTTTTGTTTGGTGAATCTGTGCTGCACATGGTTTGTTGTTTGTTGAGAATGTGGATTTAATTTAGCCATAATATATCATCTATATATTATGGCTAAGTAAACGCCCTCCAGTGGAAGTTACATATTCTGGCTAGATTTAATTAACATTAAGGGAGTATTTAGACAGGTGGGTGCATGGGTATCTTGGAGGTGTATATCAAATCCTGTGGACCAGATCCAATGCAAGATGCAGTAGGCCTACTATCATCATGGTATAACTATAAGCCATCCCAGCCTTTTCCATTTAGGCAGGTAATTTCATCTTTCTGTGTGATGATATTTGTCACCCACTTTAACATGAAGCCATTTTCCAGGTGTAAAAATAGTATGTTATCAGTGAGCCGCGTGCCGATTTGACCGAGTGTATCATGTATCATTTCCCAAAATTGGGGGGCAGGTGAAAATGGTATGGGTGCGGCTTCACCGCCTGTGTCGCTTTGCGCCACGGGCGATGAAGTCACACCCATACCATTTTCGGTTACAGGACTTGTGATCACAGGACATGTGATTAGTCAAGTAAAGCATCAATAATAACATCAGTTGTTGTTCAAGTTGCAACAGACACACAGCATGGATAAAGCTAAAGCTATGACTCAGAGGGTTTTCTGTTTTCAATGATAAAATGGTGTTGGTTTAGTCAGGGCTGTTGATGCAAATTTTGGGCCCCTTGCAAAATTGATATCACTGGGGCCCCACTGTGCAGCTTTGTGGTATAAATACAAATTATAATCTGAGCTTTTTTGGCCCCACCTGCCTTTGGCCCCCCCTAAAACAGGATGACATCCAAACACCACTAAACCCACGGGGGACGTGGGTTTAGTGCCATAACTGTAGTTACCTTCCCATTCTCCCCCTCTATTTTTCATTATAAGTGCATTCTTAAGTTAAGCACTATATCACTAAATAACACCATCACCAACTATTTCAAAGCTCAAACTTTCTAGGGGGCCTTGAAATGGATTTTCAGTAATGGAACAATCACATTTTTGATGTGTAGATCATGTTGAGCCACTCATTTTCAAAGTAGCTGAGTAGCTCAAGTCAAAGAAAGGTTGGGCACCCCTGCACTACAGCATGTGGAGGCAGGAGCCTCTCTTAATTCAGTCAGTTCCAACTCCCTTCTTACTACTCTACTACTCCTCTTTTTCTGTTACAGCCACTATTATCTGCTGCCCATTTTCAACTGTTTTACTGCATTTGCTTTGCCAATGCTTGTTTACTCATGCCAATAAAGCATCTTTGAATTTAATTGAATATTGAGTAGTGCTGAAATGTAGTGTATGTGTGTGTGTGTGTGTGTGTGTGTGTGTGTGTGTGTGTGTGTGTGTGTGTGTGTGTGTGTGTGTGTGTGTGTGTGTGTGTGTGTGTGTGTGTGTGTGTGTGAGAGAGAGAGAGAGAGAGAGAGAGAAATTGAATTGTATACTGTGGAGAATGTTGCTTGATAGGACGACACAGTTAAAAGTCCCCAAAATTAAGAGCAGCTGCACCCCACAGGGGGTACAACTAATTATTATCCTAAAGTGTCCTACAGCCCTTCCTCTGCTTAACAGATGGCATTCTTGTCAGCATCAACTAGCTGTTTGGGTCTAGAATAGACTATACTGCATGGCTTAAATCAGGGGTGTCCACATTTTCTTGACTTGAGAGCTACTTTCCAAATGACCGGCTCAACAAGATCTACACATCAAAAATGTGATTGTACCATTACTGAAATTTCCATTTCAATTTCATCCATTTCAAGGCCCCCTAGAAAGTTTGAGCTTTGAAATAGTGGTGATGGTGTTTGCTTTCATTTTAACGCTCTCAAGAGTTACAGATCTATAAGGGTCCAAGTGCTGGGGGGACTGTCATGTGATCTACCTGCATGGCCTGTGTGATCTATTGGTAGATAACGATATACCTTTTGTTATGTTGATTAATTTAAGCCAGGGGTGCCCCCTGGCTTAAATTAATCAATGAAAAACATGATTTATTACAGATGGTAATCTACAGTTAGGACTATGACCAAATGAACCTCACATGCACACACAGGCCCAATCAGACTCTATGTGATTTACTGTTCATGAGCCAAGAGCCAGGATGCATGCGTACAGGGATGGCCTTAGGAATCTGAAGGCTATGAAGTGCGATGAAGCCGCCCCCATACCATTTTCGGTTACAGGACTTTTATTAGGCAATTAAAGCATCACTAATGACATCAGTTGTTGAAGTTGCAACAGACACACAGCATGCATAAAGGTAAAGGTCTGACTCAGAGAGTTTTCTGTTTTCAGTGGTGTTGGTTTACTGGTGCCACGACTGTAGTTAGTAGCAGTAGTAGTGTTTCAAATCATTTTTAAATGAAAGCACTAATTTGAAATATCTTGGGTTGTTTTGCATCCATCAAGTTTTGGTGGGGCAGTCAGGGCATTTAGGGGGGCATTGCCCCCCATGCCCATGCCTATACCCCCCCACCCATGGCCTATACCTGTGAAGGCCTACCTATGGTACACACCGTGCGCCCGTGAGCCACCAGTTCAAGAGGAGAATACACTGTTGCAGTTGTGAGAATAATAGCAGTTGATTTTCCAAAGCAGAACAAACATGGTAGATGCAGCAGTGTGGCCATGCGATGTACAGAATGTGGTATATACATTTGCAACAAGCCCAACGGCAGACACACACACACACACACACACACACACACACACACACACACACACACACACACACACACACACACACACACACACACACACACACACACACACACACACACACACACACACACATACACATATGCAGCAAGCTTAGCGACACGCACACAATCGCCAAGACAAGCAGCTGACTCCTGTACACACGCAACCACAGACCGCAGGCGCGCACGCGCAATCGTGCCGAGAAATAGGGAGACGGGGGGCAAGGGAAAGGGAAAGAGAGGTGGGGGACAGAGAGAGCGCGGCAGAGCGCGAGAGAGCGCGGCAGAGCGCGGCAGAGCGCGAGAGAGCGCGGCAGAGCGCGAGAGAGCGCGGCAGAGCGCGGCAGAGCGCGAGAGAGCGCGGCAGAGCGCGAGAGAGCGCGGCAGAGCGCGGCAGAGCGCGAGAGAGCGCGGCAGAGCGCGAGAGAGCGCGGCAGAGCGCGAGAGAGCGCGGCAGAGCGCGGCAGAGCGCGGCAGAGCGCGGCAGAGAGCGCGGCAGAGCGCGGAGAGCGCGGCAGAGCGCGGCAGAGCGCGAGAGAGCGCGGCAGAGCGCGAGAAGAGCGCGGCAGAGCGCGGCAGAGCGCGGCAGAGCGCGAGAGAGCGCGAGAAAGAGCGCGGCAGAGCGCGGCAGAGCGCGGCAGAGCGCGGCAGAGCGCGGCAGAGCGCGGCAGAGCGCGAGAGAGCGCGAGAGAGCGCGGCAGCGCGAGAGAGCGCGGCAGAGCGCGAGAGAGCGCGGCTGAGCGCGACAGACAGACAGAGCGAGACAGAGATTGCGGGCGCGAAGACAGCAGGAGCACAAGGCAGTGAGTTGTTACAAAGTTTAGCATTACAGCAGCTGTAATGCTAAACTTTGTAACAACTCACTGTTGACCCATTAAGGATCACTGAAAAACAGCTGTAATACAGCTGTTTTTCAGTGATCCTTAATGGGGGTACGAGGTGGTCAACAAAAAGGGCTTCCGACTCAGAAGCAGACAGTGTAATACTCCACGTTAATACTATAACTATCCTTCCAGGTGCAAGGCAGTAGGACATTAGAAAGAGAAGGAAATGCCAGCACTCTTGAAATGTTCGTTTTGTATTTACCTATGGTGAGCAGATAATGAACGTGTATCATCCTTGGAGTATGGTATCATCCCGTTGTCCTTCCTCAACGTTGTGACAAGAAAACAGGAAGTGAGGTTTAGATACAGAGATGCCATCCGATGCCACCAGAGTGGTTATAGGTAATCAGGCACAGTGCCATTTATTAGTAGGCTACCAGGACAAGATAGAGTAATGAGTAAATATTACATATAAAGACACCCACACTCTTTATTAACAATGGGTTTACTAATTTTGTGTCACTAAAATAGCCCAAAATGTCCTAAACCATCATGCTGGTACAGGTGTATTTGACTGTGCTTGTGCTTTGACTGTTCAATATCACTTTTGTATGCAGCAACACTGACATGAAAATGTTTTGAATGTTTGCCAGTAATAATAACGTTGTAATCATTATTTACTAGTATGGACCCCCTTGAACACCAGTAAGTGTTGGCAACAATCCTATAGCTGTTTTGCTGGTGAATTGGGGAGAAATAGCTTACTCCCCAATAACTTCCGTTATTTGGGAGTTGGGGCACTGTACCCAATAAGTTCGTTTGTATTTCTTTTGTTGTAGCCAGGCTACATAGTCTGTGTGTACACACCATGCCTCTTGGACACACACACACACACACACTCAGACTAGTCACACACGCGCGCGCACACACAGTCACACGCTTCGCTTTATGTGGAGCGTAGCAGCAGCAGCCGGCGTGGAGTGAGTGGAGTTAGACTTTACTGTCTGTGTACACTAGAGAGGATCAACTGAGAAAACAATCTGCTGGAATAGATAAAGATTACTTCACTAAAACAACCAACAGACTCGGAACTCGGGGATTATAGCTGATCAAGGCGCCTTCTAGCTTGTGACACTTTGTGTCTGCGCGGTGATTTTTATTTATTGATTGTTTTTTTTATATATATATCAAAGAGAAAAAAGAAGGAAGGGGCAGCAGAGATGAACTACTGCTGCTGCTACTGCACTGGGGGGATGCAGTCCTGTTAACGTTACAGCTAACTGTTAGCTCTCTCTCTATTCCTCTTATGCCGTTATACCGTTACAGTACATAAATGCGATCAACCCAATTATAACCGCTGCTGTTAGTTAGGTCAACTATCTAACAGTCGGATTTCTTTTATTTTTCAAACCAAAACTTCCCGGATCGAGTTGTAATATCCTTCTGAAAAAGATCCCCCCCATACCTCTGTGGAGGTTGACCAGGGTAAGTACTAGTATACGTGTACTTGAAATATGGCAGCTGTTATAGTTAGCACTGTTTACCTCTTTGTAAAATCATAGGCAGGGGAATGCATAAGCCTTATCTGTAGGGTTTTTTCTTATTGTTTCGCCCCTTTGGACTAGGATTCATATTGCACGTTTTTGTTGCCTACACACTACAAACATGTGTTGTCCATAAATCCATCAAACTCAAACTGCAGACACACAGCAGGCCAATGGAACCAGGTGGAATGTTATAGGAGCTCCTCGTTTGTAAACAAGTAACTTTACTCGCAAGGAAGTTGAAAAGTTATAGAAAATGTTAATAAACTTGTAGCTTATTGTAGCTTAAACTATTTGTGTGTGGCTGTTTGTTAGACTGTGGTGGGAAAGGCAGAATCTAAAAAGGGGGAGTTTTAAAGACGATTTTCTCCCATTATCAACATTTCACTGTCATTAATATGACAGTAGATTCATTGGCTGTTTGGAAAGCCATACATTATGGGGCCACGTGGAGTGGCTTGACTTGTTCTGCCTATTGTTATACTGCTGCAGGCACAGTGCAGTTTTCTGCCTAGACACATCTAACTAACAAGTGCCAATTACTAACTTCCAACTTTACTGTTTCCAGTGAAATTTGAAAAGTAAAAAAAATCCTTTTAAAATTTCACTGTTACTGAATATTTTTTATGCTCTCAGGAGGTTAACCCATCTGGTTAACCCTCTTTCCATCATTTAGCCTGGGGACCACCTGGAACCCTCTCAAGGACCGCTGGTGGTCCCTGGACCACTGGTTGAAACCAATGTTATATGGGATAAAGAAAACATCAGAGCCTTCCCCATAGCCACATTGATTGAAATCTCATGTTTCCTACCTTTTCTTGCCCCCCATCATCACCAGCACCCCATGCAATTGAATTATGGGGTTGACACTGAGCTCTCCAAGGCACTTGCCCATCGGGCAAGTGCAAGTCAGGTTCTACTTGCCCTCAGGTCATGGTCACTTGCCCCCAAAAATATATTATAAATGTTGCATTTAAGTTTAATTTCTACTCGGGTGCTTTAAACATTTCCTTTTGCAGTCAAAGACTGTTTTGTTTAAGTCCCAATCAGCTTCAGTAAATCAGTATAAATCAGTGGTTCCCACAGTGGTCACAGACTCAATGATCGTTTGGAACCAAATGGACCTGGGAGAGATATGGGAGAGATATCTAGAAAGCATGGAAAGACACAGAGGCTGAGTGCAATGACCACCTTCAAGACAAATATAACTGGTGTTGTGTTATAGTGAACTAAGTCTCACACTTGCCCGATCGGGCAACCAGTTAGCAGTCTTCACTTGCCCGACCATTTCTTTTACTTGCCCCGGGCAAGTGTTAGTGTCAAGCCCTGTGTTAATACATGTCTATTATGATATGCATTTCGCATTAAGTGTCGCCTTGCTGTGGCATCTCTTTTTTTTCCAGGAGCTAAATGGCCTCTGTGAAAACTGAGAAGCGACCAGCTGTTGATTCTCAGGATGCCGACTCCAATGCCAAAAAGCGCAGGTAAGCTTCTACACACGTAGCATCATCATGTATGTTGTCTTCCCCCCCCCCTATTTTAATCTTTTAATAATGTTGACTTGTTAATACCGATGTGTGTTCTTGAGTTCCTATATTTCTCCAGTACTACATCTTTCTTCACCAACTTGACAAAAAGTGGTATGATTATCGGTTTTTGGTTGCACCCTCTCCCCTCATTGCATCTTGCTGTAGCATGCTTGGAAAAAAGGCTTTGCCAGTGGTTTTCAACCAGTGGTCCGGGGACCACCAGTGGTCCTTGGGAGAGTTCCAGGTGGTTCCCAGGCTAAATGATGGAAAGTTGGTTAACCAGAATGTAACTCTTTGAGAGTGTGAAAATGAAATCAAATGTAGGAGAACAATAATTTTCGATCTGTATGTTTGTTTGAGTGCTTTGTTTCTGAAACGAATCTTTAGTTTTGGGGTCTGTGGGGCTAACATGTCCTCAAGTGGTGGTCCGTGGCTCAAATGCTGAATAAATAGTGGGCCCTCGTATCAAAAAGGTTGAAAAACACTGTTCATACCGTTTGAATTGGGAAGCAGAAAAAAAGCATGCTGTCACTTAACGAAAAAAAAATCTACAAAGAAAAATAAAGTCTGCACACTGGATCATGCTCCAAAAGCTTACGTTTTTTTATATTTGGTTACTTTTACCAATGTCGTGAAAAACGTAAATAAAAAAAACGTAAGCTTCAGGAGCGTGATCCAGTGTGCCGACTTTTATTTTTCTTTTAAGGGTTTGGGAAGGACCATCAATGATGATAGGTCCGTCGTCATCCTCACCACTGAATCTGTGCCTGCTGCCCCAAAGGAAACTGCTGCCCAGCCTGAAGACCAAGCGCGCCCCTGAGCTGGTCCTGGTGATCGGCACGGGGGTGAGCTCGGCCGTGGCCCCCCAGGTCCCCGCGCTGCGCTCCTGGAAGGGCCTGATACAGGCCCTGTTGGACGCCGCCAACGACTTTGACCTTCTGGAGGAGGAGGAGAGCCGCCGCTTCCAGAAGCACCTCCAGGAGGACAAGAACCTGGTGCACGTGGCCCACGACCTCATACAGAAGCTCTCACCGGTAAGAAACACCTTTAGTTACTTTACAAGAACCTGGTGCACGTGGCCCACGACCTAATACAGAAGCTCTCACTGGTAAGAAGTTAGAAAGTCCTTTAGGTACTTTTTACCTTCACTTCACAGTTTAAAAGATTCAAGAACTTTATTGCCATTATTGTTCATGCTCAACATACAGTATACAGACAATATACATACAAGAAGACAACAAGAAGACAGTACAGTGCAAAGATCACAGCATGGAAATGGCTGACATATGGTTGTTTAAAGTGCTATATGCTTTGCATATTGCTACATACATGCATTATTACAACTGTAAACTAATGAGACAAGTTCAGATGTCTAATAGCTACAGGGTGAGTGCTATCTCTGAAATGAGATGTTGAACAATATACTGTACCTGTACCTCCTGCCTGATAGGAGGAGATTGAAGCTGTGGTGTGCGGGGTGAGAGTTATCAGCTTTTTTATTGGCCTTTCTGATTATTGTAGTGGAAAAGAGCGAAAAAAAAGTGTAGGGATGCAACATCCAATGGTTGTCGCACTACTCTTTCCAGCTTTGCTGGCACGAAGCTGGAATTTTGCTCGTATTGAATGCGGAGCTGAAGTCAACAAAAAGTACCGTACACAGCATAAGTAGATCTAGATTATACATAGATGTTGAGTAATTGAGTGTAAACAAAGGGACACTGCATCACCCACATACCTATTTGCTCTGTAAGCAAATTGGTGTGGGTCTAGTATTAAACCTGACAGGCATTTACATACCAGTCACTCAAAGCCGTTCATATTGACAGATGTTAAGGCAACAGACCTATGGGCTCCATTTTCGTTACATGCTAAACCCTTATGCCATATCCCTTATTTCATTTTCACTATTTTGAAAAACTTTTTTGGACTATTTCAACATGTCAATCTATTAACACGTTGTGAGCTAGTAGACTGGCCATTTGAACTACTGAGAATGTTTTTTTTAATAGTTTAAAAAGGCAAAGAAGTTAAGGGATAAGGGGTACGGTAACGAAAATCTCACTTAAGACAACAAGTGTTATTTTTCTGAGGGACAGGATGATCACATTTAAAACAAGCAGGCACAATACAGAGTTGCAGTGACCAATTTAAAATAGAAGTAAGGATAGGTGCTAGTTGGTCAGCACATGTTTCAGACACACCATCAGGCCCTGCGGCCTTCCTGGGGTTTTGCTGACGGAGTAACAGTCTGACATCATGTTCATTGATAGCAGGTGTAGAGTCACACTGCTTTCTAGAAAAAGAGGGGGGCTGGTTTTCGCTGTCAAATCGACAGTGTACTTGTACATCATGTCCAGGGGCTGTACCTGGAAGCTGACTCTGTAGGGGAAGCTTCATAGAACTGGCTTTCAGTCTGAGTCGCTGCGTTCCGTACATCTGAAATGTCACTTTGCAAATCAGTCTGGCCAGGAGACTATCCCCACCGGTAGGGCAAGGCATATGGTCTGTGGTTTGTTTGAGGAACAAAAAACAAAACACATGTTTCATGTGTTCATGTTTGTTTGAACACCCTCTAGTCAGAAACGATCGTCTGCCTTCGTTCTTCTGTGGTCTGCTATAAATCCACAAACAACTGACGTCTCACGGAACAACAGCAATAGAAGTGTATATACACTGAGATATATACACAGGTCATGAGCCGACAAGAGTCTTGTTGAGTTCATAATATCTTCCAAGGTTTAATCATAATTTCAGAAGTATATATAGTGTATGTCAGGGGTAGGCAACCTTTTCGAAATGAAGTGCCATGTCTTTATTTTCTGTGTGCCATATCAGCATGTGTGTGTATGTATGTATAATGAAGACATCACTTAATCAACGATATTCCCATCCAGTGTTGATTGTCCTTACTGACAGCAACCATGTTTTCTCTTCTTTAGAAATATTTTTGCGAACACATTGAAAGAGATTACTATATAAACCACCACACAGAAATGCCTGTGTGTCACAGAGTATATATTTGGGCATGCCTAAAGCAAATATGGAGAACCGGTATGGGAAGCAAACAGTGTTTGCTTATATTTGCTTGTATTTCAGGATGTATGATTATTAGTCTAATTTATTAGACTAATAATAATAATTATTAGTTTATCCAGTCAGATTTCAAATAATGTGAGTTTGAATGAATACATGTAGTATTATGTGCAAGAAGTAACTTGCATAGTCTACATGTGAGTAGACATCATTTAAGGGTGCAATCAGTGTCACACTTGTTCCAGTGTGCCAATGATCATGCTCTGAAGTGCTAATGCTGGCACCCGTGCCTAAGGTTAATTGCCTACCCATGATGTATGTTACAGAGCTCAGAACCAATCGTGTGCTCATGTCACGTGTGTCAAATTCTGAGAGTTGCCAAATAAGGGAAAATAAACAAAGTCCATGTTCATAGCTATGCATCGTCTCTACGTCTCCTTTGCGTTGTCACAGGTGGGCAGGAAGGAAGCTGATGGCGACATAGGGGCCCCTCGCCTCCTTCTGTCGCATTCTAGGAATCTCGTGTGGTTAGCGTTTCCTGCCTGTGCATTGCCTGTGCATCTCCTGCTATGCACATCGATGAATTTAGACTAGAGCATGGAAACCAGGGGATTTTGCAGGGTGCGGAAACAAACTGTCAGGTTTCCATGTACACAAGCTTGACCTTATTTCATAGAAAAACCATCAGCAGATGCTGTTCGCAGAATATGACCGGACATACCAAGGCAGGACATACCGAACAACAAAATGTAGTTCAAAAGGTTAACCTAGGGGTGAATGTGATTGCAGAATTGTATAAAGACGATCACACCGCGGACAAAGCCAACTCGGGTCGCGAGAAATGACGGCAAACCCAATATTTTGGACTGATCAAATAATTAGAAAGGGGGGAAAAATGGCAGGATACGACACTTTTTGTTTTGTTGTTTTTCTTCTTACAAATTCTCCCAAAACATTGTTTATTGCCATGATTTATCACAACCCGCGTTAGCTTTGTTCACACTGTAATCATCTTTATATTTTGAAAAGTCTGAGGAAAATGATTCTGGAATCAGCGTTCTGAATGTCACTGTGGAGCTCCTTTGGGGTCTCATGACTTCTCCCTGCTGCTGCTGCTGCTGCTGAATACACATGAACACTGAAACCTACACTAAACCAGTTTGTGGTATTTTCAACAGGCAGGGACGTGTTGTTCTAGTTACGAGAAGATATTTTCAGCCTTATCTCATTCTCACACATTTGGCACACGGTCATGCTCGATAAAATGTTTAAAGTTGCTGATTTATGTCCTTTATTCCTTTTTGAAAAGCACCACTTCACTTTTAATCACTCACATTCAAATAAAGCTTAGCAAGCTTAACTGTTATGTCCTCTTATCTAGAGGAAAAGGAGGATGCGACCAAATTGGGGTGAAACCCATTTTTATTTTAATAACTTAAGTCCATTTACAAGGATTCAATATGAATTAAATTGGATTTAACAAACAAATGACACACAGAGCAAATCAGAGAAATAAAAGTATTCTAAACCTAAACTAGACTGAAACACTAACCTGACACACACAATTAAAATGACAACTCCCTATTGTTGCCTACTCTAAACTAACAAATCTCTGAACAAAAAAATGACTGAATACAAAGAGCAGGCTTCCGTGGCCAAGTATCCAGATATGCAAAAGGACAGGTTACAACATAGGGGAAACTAAATACTAGCTAAAATGACAGGAGTGTGTGGCTGTAGGTAGACGGCACTACTGCAACTGCTGCCAGAGACCACAGGTTTTCAGCCATTTTAAATGGTATTCTCCCAGACTTCTCCCAACCAATCACCAGGATCCAGGGGCGATTGGCAGTCAGCAATCAGGGATGATCTTCACCTGGGAATGACTACACACTCAGACCCACTCACACACACACCCTACCACTACACTCTGACACAAAACACACATGCACACACTCAGTCGCACCATACTCCATACTGCACGTTTGTCAACAATGATGACCAGATATGCAGTCATGCTGTTCACGTCCATATTGATACAGCAGCCTCAATTCAACTACCCTCCAGATATTCTATCGATATATTGACATATGAATTAATTGAATGCACCACTAATGGGCAGAAACACTTTTATCATACACAAGATGAAGAAGGGAAAGGAGGACTTCTAAGTTAATTAATTAATCTAACCAGTCATTTCCTTATGGACAATTTAGCTGCAGTACCACAATGTCCTCCTGAGGTGGTGGGGGCGGTGATATGGAAGATATTTTATAGTAGAGTAGAGTCATTATAATACTGATGCTAGATAAAGGCTTGTTTAAATTCCATATCGAAGTCAACAATGGTGGACATTATAAACAAAGCGGAAATGTAAATTTGTGACTGAAGGAGAGGAGGAATTACACAGAGCAGGGTGCACACACACACACATGGTTGAATTTCATGTTATTCCCCTTCAATAATATGTCCTCATCTTTATTCCGTGGGATTGGGAGGGGCTGAGCCCCAATAGCCCACTGATACCAGCCTATAATAATCACGAATTGCCAACTGTGCGTGAATCCCACAACCTTTCGGTCACATGACCTCCTAGGCCAACAGCACCTGACCTAGATACTGTCTGTGAAATGACTAGTTCATTCTTTAATCCTGTGATAAAGACCCTGATTATAATCTGCACTGCAGCTTAAGACATCCCTGTACAGTACACCCAAAGCTCATAGGAATAAGCAACACCAATAATTGGACAGTATGGGAGTCCCAGACCTCAGACCTCAGATAGTCCTATAGTCCTATTAGTATCCTAGAATAGTCCTATTCTAGCATACCTGATGCATGTGTGAGCCTGAGACCGTCATGGCTACCTTGTTAACCTCATGGTGTCATGTGGTATGATTTTATGCAGTAGTACAGTATATGCTTCACGGACACAGAGATAATCCCTTTAAAATGCTTACTGTGACGCGTACCATCCTGGTCAAGTTAAAGCGGCGATGTCTGTCAACAGAGTGAGTTTAATAGAGGGCCGTGTCCTCACCTTTATCTCCTCAAATGTCACTGGAGGACGGTGGTGCGATGAGTGGTGTACACAAACCACTGATAATCCATTCTAGAATGGATGCCCCAGGTCATCTATTCTTTGTCCTAAATTCATAGATTTACTTATAGTTGTACAATACTACTTTCTTATACTGTACCATTTAAGCACCCTGATTTCTTCAATCATCACCAACTTTGTTATTTTGTTTTGTCGCTGCGCTCCTTTTGGCAGACCAAAAATTTAAGGACTTCTTAAAGTCCTTGAGGTGGTTGAGGTTGAGGTGGTTTAGATTGGATGATATTTTGCAAATATCATCCAATCAAAAAGGACAAAAAGTGTGTTACTCTCAGAGCTAGCAAGCGCTGTCGTCCTGTATGAAGCTCCTGCCTCCCATATACAGCTATGCTGCGTGAATTGATATGTAACAGTAGTAGTTGATATGTAACGGTAGTGGCTGAGATTCAAGGACACAAATTGTATGGCAGTAGTAAGGGCATCAGTAGGGACTTTAAGCTGCCGCATTTTAGAACGGCAACTTGCACAGGAAGTATGGCTGATATGACACAATCACTGTAGCTGTCAAAATCATTAAGCTCACAGCCATCCGCAACGGCGACGGGTTACCATGGTGCAGCGTGTGTGGACACTACGTTAAAGTGTACGTTCTGCCGTAGTAGGAACGGCTGCTACGGCAAGCAGGTTCATCTATCGAGCACGGATCGAGTTCCTGTTGCCGTGCTAGAAGCCCGCCGTTGTACAGCTTAACGTCCCTAGTATCTACATCAGACTGGCCTCCAAGTACTACACACTATCCTGACAATAGCTGTGTGTGTGTGTGTACGTGTCATTCATGTGTATTTTCACAGAGGACGGGCAACGTGCGCTCCACGTTCTTCAAGGACTGCCTGTACGAGGTGTTCGACGACCTGGAGTGTAAGATGGAGAATGCAGGGAAGCACCTGCTGCGTTCGGTGCTCCAGCTGATGGAGAGCGGCGCTCTGGTCCTCACCACCAACTTCGACAACCTGCTGGAGATCTACGCGGCACACCAGGGCACCAAGCTGGAGTCTCTGGACCTCACAGACGAGAAGAAGGTAATGCTTCGAATTGAGCATTGAAAACCAGGGGTGGATCTAGGCATGGGCATGGGGGGCAATGCCCCCCCTAAATGCCCAGTCTGCCCCACCAAACACGATGGCATGCAAAGCAACCCAAGATATTTCAAATTGAAGTGCTTATATTTAGCATTTCATCATTGGAAACAGAAAACTCTCTGAGTCAGACCTTTAGCTTTATGCATGCTTCGTGTCTGTTGCAACTTCAACAGCAACTGGTATTGTTATTGATGCTTTACTTACGTAATAAAAGTCCTGTAACCGAAAATCATACGGGTGCGATGCCCCATACCATTTTCTCCTGCCCCCCCAATTGGGAAATGTTACATCTGCCCCTGTTTAAAACACATAATAATAATAATGTGTCTTTAGTTTAGTTTAAAAATAGTTCACATTTGTATCCCTTGGGGCCGCCACTGTGGCCCGTAGGCGCGACTGTCACGGCCATTCCTCACCGGCCACTACTAAACCTATACCCTAAACAAACCTAATGCATGCATGTCTTTGGTCCTAACAATCCGACACTCGATAGTGCCACACCCTATCCCACACCTAAACGTTGACGGGATGAGTAGTGTCGTGTAGTCAGTACTGTTGATGGTGTGAGGATGTCACTTCTCCTGGCGTGGTGGGGTGTCCCTCTTTGTAGTCCTTGGTAACCATCGTTCTTTACATTCTATGGCAGACCTCCTCCTCCCTGAGTCTGGATGAGGAAATGCAGGTACTTTGGCCTGAAAAGACTCTTTTGTCTCCGACAGGTGGACCCGGGTGCGATAGGTGGAGCCGGTTCGGAGAGGTCAAAGGTCCGGAAAAAACACTGTCGACAAATTGATTGAGCGCTATTTGCTTTAGGTTTAAAAGCAGGGGCTGAAAAGGAAGTATGGAATTCCCCTTTAATGATTATGTCATTGAACAATATTTGCTTTAGGATAAAAGCAGGAAGCTGACAAAGGGAAGCACGGCGTTCTGCCTAATGATTTAGGTTGGACACATGTTTGTTACATCACCATTCTAACCAGATACCACTTTATACACGTCTAATGACCATAGATACTTTTAGGCTCTCCCGGCAGGGGGGACCTTTATAGATCTGTAACTCTGGACCCAAATGGACCCTTACGGGTCTGTTGTTTCATTTTAACATCTGAATTACGTATTTGTCAAGAATCTACACAATTAGAAAATGTAGAAGAATTGTCATTTTGACCAACGTTTTGCTAGCTTAGTTTTAGGTCCAAGAGACTAAACTCGCATGGTCCGCTGTGGCTAAAATGCAGAATTAATATTGGTCCCTGATATGAAAATGGTTGAAAAGAGATGAGATAAGAGAAGAGATAAGGAAAATTATGTGCATAGCAGCGAGACCGAGACGAGACCAAGACAATTGAGGGCGAGACAAAAACAAGACTGAGACAACGGAATTTTGTCTTGAGACTGGTCTGGAGACGAGACCTTGTCTCGAGAACTACAACACTAGTATAAAGTTACAATTTCCAGGCGGGGCAAGTGGGGCGACCCTCTTAAAATCACCAATGCCAATGACACCGTGGAAGCCAGCCCAGGTCAAATCCAGAAAATGTGCGGAGCGTACTACCTACGTTGATGCCCAGCTTAGTTACAGTGTCAGTAACCACACTGCAGCCCCAAGCAGATTGTGGAGGGCAGTGGGCATTGGCTGGCCAGGCTGCCCTCTGGCATCACAGGCAAGCAACAGGTTATTTATAATCTGGGAGAGATACTGATGTCAGCATAACATAAGTGTTTTTGCTATACCATGCACTAATTTAGAGATAATTGCTTATACATGTTTGTACACCTTGGCTATAGCTGGCTACTCTCCAAGTGAATATTTAAACAGATGATAGATGAGATGTAGACCTTTTATTGATGACAGGAATTCATTTGTAATTGTAGCCCTCGGAGAATGAGTATATTCAACATGGTTTGGAAAGAAACAGAAGCCAAAAACATTTAGTGTGGGTTAGCGATCAGCAGATCCCGGGTTTATCTGCGTATACCATGGATCAACCGCGGATTAGGATGAATTAGTATCAATAGGTAGTATAATGAATTAATAATCCGTGGATTAAATAATGCTGGAAATAAAATGGTGGCATATACATATATATATGCAACACAACAACACTGCATCCATTACCTGCTAGCTGCAGGTGAGGGTTTAAAAGTTGAAAGAAACTTAAAACAAAACGGAAGGGAAGAATATTCGTTGAGTGTGGGACTGCATGAGAATCAACGAACGGTGGACAGATCGCATAGAACATTTGTTCGCTGCGAAGTGAGAATGCGACTCAATGGACGGCAGACTGTTACGGGTTTCTATGGAAACGGGATATACAACCATGCCTGTACTACACTCACTGACTCTGTCATGTTCCAGCCTTATTTTTAAGGTTTTTTTTGCACTTTTGTTTAACATATTTTTTGCATGAATAGATGGCATCTTATGGTTTTGTTATAACACGATTTTTGCAGGGATAAGGGCGCACCGTCGTGATGTAACACGCTCCAGTTAGTGGGGAGAAAATTAGTGCGTGGCAAGGCGAGCACGTTTAAATTAGGGCTGTTTGTCAGGAACCTGCCACTTTGCCTCTCAGTCTTGGTATTTATGCTTTGTCTCCATCAGGGCTAATAATCCTCTCCCTGCTGTGTAAATTGAGTTTACTACTTGCCCAGCCAGAACTGGATTTCGTGCAACGAACTGTAAACTCTCTCTGTCTCTCTCTCTGTCTCTCTCTCTGTCTCTGTCTCTCTCTCTGTCTCTGTGTGTGCGTGGTGCGTGTGCAGGTGCTGGAGTGGGCTCAGGAGAAGCGTCCGCTGAGTGTCCTCCACATCCACGGTGTTTACACCAACCCCAGCGGCATCGTGCTGCATCCTGCTGGCTATCAGAATGTGCTGAGAAACACAGAGGTCATGGTGAGCATGTTGTGAGGGCTTATATTGTGGTTCTGGATGTTTCAGGTGCTTTCGACCCGACACTGTTGATTCTACAAAACATTCGCTCTGAAAGAACATACTGAAAGATTTGTGCTGCATTCTCACATTCTCCCCCCCAAAAATAGTAGGCGTTCACGGCTCAGAGCACCACTCTGTGGCGCGCTATGAGCCGTGTACGCCTGCTATTTTTCAATGGAAGTTAAAACACCACACCACATAGCCCACCCTCGGCCCTTTTTATCAAGAAGACCACGCGATGGAGCTGGCGTGGCCACTTCCTACATATTGACGTTGTCGTCGGCTATTATCCGACATCGTGTTGGTCGCCTTGTCCAACTACTAACCTTTATTACTAGATTCAGTAATAAAGGTAATTAGATAACCTAAGTAAACTAAATTACTAGATAACCTAGGTAAACATAAAGGGAAGTGGTTATATGGCACAGTTTCTTTGCACGGTAGTTTCACTTCCTACTAGGGATGTCCCGATGCCACTTTTTTTCCCCGATCCGTTCCTGATACCACAATTTCTGTGTTAGCCAAATACCGATACTAGAGACGAATATATACTGTATAATAATATAAAAAGAAAGAAGACCTTATATGAATTCCATCAACCGGGAATAGCAGACACCTTACTCAAAATGTGCACTTAGGGCAACTACAAAGCAAACTCCACTTGGCCCAACATTTTATTTAAAGGCCATAGTGTCAGACCCTTACCCCTGTGTCGGATCTGTGGTATATTTGCCAGTATACAGTATGACTTGATGATGACAAATAATGGCCGATAGTGATACTTTTCTGATACCAATACAGTATTTACTGATACTGATATCCCATTTCTGAATCGTCCTCTACAGGCACTTGATTACAGTCAGAAATACCCGTTTTGTAGTCCCATTGCTGAGCAACTATTGTAAACAAACAGTCCACGCGTCACGTGCAGTATAGCTCAGCATAGAGTTATATCTCTTTTTGCCATCCCATCGCCCGAAGGGATGCATGCTCTGATTGGTTCAGAAACCTTTTGTGCCAGATTATCGGGTGGGATTCATGATAAAAAAATAATTGTTTCCAGTTCATTCCAACCTTTTAAATCATTCTGTACTGTACTTGTGGTGTTTTAACTTTCATTGAAAAATAGCAGGCGTTCACGGCTCATAGCCGTGAACACGTTTTGTAGAATCTTTAACATACAATGTCGGGACGAAATGGGTTTTAAACATGGATTCCATTTCACCTGTGCAGCGCGAGATCCAGAAGCTCTACGAGACCAAGTCGTTCGTGTTCCTGGGCTGCGGCCGCACGGTGGACGACACCACCTTCCAGGCCCTGTTCCTGGAGGCCGTCAAGCACAAGTCGGACCTGGAGCACTTCATGCTGGTGCGGCGCGAGGACGTGGGCGAGTTCAAGAAGCTGCGCGACAACATGCTGGACAAGGGCATCAAGGTCATCTCCTACGGTGACGAGTACGGCGACCTGCCCGAGTACTTCGAGCGGCTGGCCAACGAGATCTGCATCCGAGACGTGAGCAGCACCGCCACCAATGGCTGGGGTAAGGGAAAAAGATGTGCTACAACGTTGGGGCCGGGGTAGGGTAAAGATGTGCCGCGACGTTGCCATCTACTGGCCCAAAAAGGAACTCACAGATTGCCACTTATTGACAACCCAAAGGGTCGAGAGACAAGTTTTAGCATTGTCCCTGCAGAGTCAGGGACAACAGGTTGTGCGATTTACTTAGCAGTGTTGTGTGCTACCGGTATGTAAGTCAGGGCCATTCTTAGTACACTCATGATGGTTTGCAGATGCAGGACTGTCTGTTACTGTCATTGATAAGCGTTTCTTTTTGTTTGTGTGTTTGTGTTTACACCCCCACAGGGTCTCCTCCCTCACAAAACGGCGAGGAGCAGCAGAACGGTTTTAACACACAGAAAAGCCTTCTTCAAGGTTAGGATTGAATACTTCCCCACTTGGGTGCGAGCAAGTCCCTTTTTTTCCATACAAGGGGCATCCACACACCATACCAGTTTGCATAAAACCCACTTAAACGGTAGACCTTGTTCTCTACCCTGCATGCTTGTAGAGATAAGAATTATACCTACAGTACAGTATACCCCCAGGCTTTTATAAAAACAAAGAGCCTTTGCCCCCCCCCCCCCCCCACCTTCATACTGTATGCATCGCACACAAGACTTATTGCATGGTAATGGTAACAGGAAGGCTCGGCCCAAATACGCTGTGGCAAACTCCGTTCACTTCATGGGATTAGTCCAATATGGCGTCTCTATCGACAAGCTATGTTTCACCATGTTACTGTTTTTTTTTTTTTTTTTCTTTTTGGATATATTTTTTTTTTCTGAGAGTGTACAAATCACATTTGTACACACTCAGGGAAAAAAAATGGAAATATCCCTCTTGTATGCATTGCACACTGACTTACTGCATGCATGGCTGGCAGCCGGCCTGTTTTGAGTTTAGCTGATGATTGCTCCTTGTTTCGCCTCCTTTTTGTTCATGCTCCCTTCCTTCTCTTCCCTTTGCCCCAGACCTCCGTTGTTGACAGCTACTACACTACACTACACTACACTCTGGGATGATCAGTGTCAGTCATTTTTCCCCTCACAGCTCCTTCAGTAGACATTAATCTACTCCCACCACTACTACTACTACTACTACTACTACTACTTCTACTGCTACTCAGGTCTGATTACATTTGCTGGACTTTCGAAAATCCAGAAAACATTTGCTGGACCAGAAGAGACCTTTTTTTACACTGTCCACTTGTTGTTACTTCAGTCATTTTGATTTACTGTATTAGTTAACGAAGGGAAGGGTGTTTCATTGGAAATAAATAACCGTCGGCGTGCGACAAAGCTGAGCAGTCCTGCCCCCCTTGTGACGTTGTTCCAGAAATGGATTCCCCATTAATTTTTCAGTAACAACCCAAATAATACTCGGCCTTGAATATAGACAGAGTTAGGCTGTCGCAAACTCCGTTCACTTCATGGGATCAGTTCAATGGTGACTTTATCGTCAAGTTGTGTTTCACCATGTTAATGATTCTTCTTTTGACCCTCTTTCTAGTGTCTTCTTCTAGTGTCCCTCTTTCAGGCTGCAACAACCCTCACGAGAGTTCAGTTTTCTGACCGCTTAATGTCGCAACTTTTCGGCTAGTCCGAGTATTATTTGGGCCGAGCCTTCATGTATTCCATTTTTTCTCATAGCCTTTTCAAAAAGGGTTCATTTAAAGATGATTACGCCACGGACAAAGCCAACGTGGGTCTCAACAAATTATGACAACACAGACACAATATTATCACATTTCTTCTTAGAAATGATTTGATTGTTCCGAAACATTAGTGTGTGTTGTCATGATTTTTGAGTTGGCTTTGTCTGTGTCCTTTTTTCAAAAAGTGTATGATGAAAATGAATGGGTAATACATTTCTGGAACAAGGGCGACGTCATGATAGGGCGGGACTGCTCCGCTCTAATACTGTGTGCAGTACTGACAACCCAAATGTGCAGAGCGTGGAAATTGCAGAGGGTAACGTAGAATGACAGATGTTTGGGAAGTTATGAAACGAGAAATTCTCAGCTCCCCCCCCCCCCCCCCCCCCCCCCCCCCCCCCCCACACACACACACACGCACACACCTTCTCTCTCTCTCTCTCTCTCTCTCACTCACACTCACACTCTCTCTCACACACACACACACACACACACACACACACACACACACACACACACACACACACACACACACACACACACACTCACACACACTGTACTGTATTCATTTGCAAATACCTGAACCTCTGCAATGTTAGTATTAAAGAGGGCAATAGGGCTGGGTGCAATAACCGTTATACGGTGGGGTTGTGCATGGCATATACCGCGGTATCATGTTCATTACCGTGACTAGCATTTTATTTTTTTAATTACATTTTTTTTATCCCCTATGACTTTTAATTGTACCCCATTTTTCACCCGGTGCCAGAATGGATGAAAGGAAAGGACATTTCTTAGGGAAGGGGATAAGGAAGAGATGAAATGTAGGATGATGTCAGCTGTTATTATAAAACAACATAACTACTGTGCTCTTAACTCTTATCTATTGAAATTGGGGATTGATGTGCCAGGGCTGCAATTAACGATTATTTTCGTAATTGATTCGTCAGCTAATTATTCGGATTATGACACCGTAAAATTAGATTCATTCAAACAACACATTGTATTGGCTACTGATTAGGGTGCTATTCAGATAAAGGACAAACACAATTAATATTCATTAAAAAAGGACATGGTGTCTATAGGTTTATTCTGACTGCATACATTCGGTTAAAGAATAGCTACGTATCAGCCTAAAAGGAACAGTACTTTGTTCTTGATACTATAATCGTTAGGTCATATTTTTGCTTTGCATTGGAAACACAATGGTTAATGGTCATGATTAATTACAAAAAACCCTCCAATGATCAGTTGCCGATTTGACTAATCAATTACTAACTTAATTGACAACTCAAATCAATTACAATGAATCGTTGGCAGTCCTACCGATGGTCTTTGTTGAGAGGCAGTTTCTTGGGTTTTGAGAGCCTTGTATATTATTGGGGAATTAAACACTGCACACTCACTCACTCGACTGAAAACAGATCTAGGTCTACTCTAGAATGAATGCGTCTCTGATGCTACATTTGTGGGGTAGGGCAGTGGTTTTCAGCCTTTTTGATACACCAGGGCCCACTATTTATCCAGAATTTGAGCCACGGACCGCCAGTTGATGACATTTTAGCCCCCACAGACCTCAAAACTAAAGATTTATTTCGTTTTTGTCCACAATTTGGGGAAACAAACAAAATGACCATTAATCTTCTACATTCTCTAGTTGTGTAGACTTAGGCTACTTCAGAGGAATATTTTAACTTTTGAGAGTATACGTTTTTTACGCTCTCAAAGAGTTGCACCTGGTTACCAACTTTACATCATTTACACTGGGGGCCACCAGGAACCCTCTCAAGGACCACTGGTGGTCCCCGGACCACTGGTTGAAAACCACTGAGGTAGGGGGAACCTGTACCAGTCATGGTTCTATGGGTATGCAAACACACACATGTGCATTAGTCGTCCTCAAAAGTAAGTTTGACAGAGCAGTATTCAACTGATGAGAGGTTTGCGTGTCTGTTGTAATGTCTTAGCCACTCCTGGGGCCTCGTTCATGAACATTTTTGGATGTATGCATAACGTTCATCTTAAGATAATTTCCCTATTATATACAGGATATATATATTGAAGAAAATACCAAAACAAAAGGTTGCATACAGTCCTTAAGGCATGCCATTGTGTCTTACAAACCTTTGATTTATGAATCTTACATTATGCTAAATGTGTACACGTGGACAGACACTGCCTGGTTTGCCTCTGGAAAAAGGACCAATTACAAATTTCCATGTGCGTACGTTATCGTATATAAATGTAGTGCATCATGAATATAAGTGCTTATTCAGATTGAACCATGAGAAACTAAGTCAACAGCACGTGTTAACCTCCAAGGGAAATGAATGGGCACACAAAGACATTTTGTGTGCCAGTTTGCTACATTAGCTGTTAACCAAAATGTGATAATTCTAAGGTTAAAGATGGTGGGCACAGTGGGGCAAGAGACATCAGGGATTTCCAGAGTTCTCTGAAAGGTTGCTGTTGCAGCAAAGAAGTCCATCGGCACAGAAATCTTAAAGGGGAATTCACTCATTTTCAATATTTTACTATGTCATTAATATACCTTTGAGATGTTGTGCGGACATGGTAAAAAAAAAGTTCCCCCATTCCGTCTTTCCTAGAAATGGAGGTCTGAAAAAATCTTTAGTATGGTGAAATACATCTGATGACATCATCAAGATGTGTTTCACCATGTTAATTAGTTTCCTTTTAGGACCCTTTTTCTGAGTGTACAAATGGGACATTTGTACACTCTCAGAAAATAATTGAAAATGGGTGGAATTCCCCTTTAACAATTCTGTGGAAATAAATACATGGCCACACAAATCTAACAATAACAAAGGGACAAAGCTTGTGGACTGTTTGGTTCCTTAATTATTTAGAAATAACTAAATGGCCACTCATCAGCAGGAGGCAAAAACATAATCATCATGTTCTTTTAAAATGATGTCTTCCAACAATGCGGGAACAGCTGTTGCATGTTGAGTTACCGTAATGTTTGCAAATTGGGACAAAACGGTATACTATTACCATGTCAATAATTTAAAACACTTTTAAAGCACACAAAACCCTCTGTATTTGGGTCAGTATGTCCACTGTCATGCCTACAGTACACAACATAGACCCACAAACATTTGCCATGTCTCTAAAGTCTTATGAAAACGTGCTTTATCGTTTATCAGCACGTGCGCCAAGTAGTTACTGAACGTGAAGTTTTATGAACGAGGCCCCTGCGCTTGACCATAATGGCGAATTTGTTATACTGTTCTTTGTAAAACATTTTGCATTTTTAATACTTGTTTTTGTGACATCTGTTTTAGGTATTTATAAGTGCTATTTTCGAAATAAAACCTTTGGTATTCCATGATGTGTCCTTTTGGTTTTTGCAGATGCAGAGCAAAGAAAAGCAAAGCTTCATCCTCATTTGCAAAACAAACCACATTTCAGAGATTTCAAATTAAACTGCTTATAGTTAAAATAATTTTACACTACTACTGCTACTAACTACAACTGTGGCACCACTAAACCAACAGCATTTCATCACTGTAAACAGAAAACTGAGTCCGACCTTTAGCTTTATGCATGTTGCGTGTCTATTGCAACTTCAACAACTGATATTGATGCTTTACTTGCTAATAAAAGTCCTGTAACTGAAAATGGTATGGGGGCAGCTTCATCTCCCGTGGCACAAAGCGACACGGGCGATGAAGCCGACCCCATACCATTTTCTCATGTCCCCCGAATTGGGAAATGATACATCCGGCCCTGATGAGCAACATGGAAAAAAATAAAGAACACCACTTTACCGACAGTTACAGCATATAGCAGCTTTATTTAGAAATACTTTTTTTGTTTTGTTTTTTACATTCTCATAAATTAGGACAATTTCTCTATAGAGCTCTTGATTTCTGTTATTGCACTACCGCAAATTAAAAAATAAAGGGCATAAGAAGACTTCTTACAAATGGAAAGTAAATTCGAAGGGGGACAAATAAATAAAAGAAATTTCAAAAGAAAGCTTGGCCTTTTGTTAAAATCTATGAAATAATGTACAGTAAATGCGCCTTTTCACCCGTCCTCAAACTGTAAATCGGAGTAAAGTGTAAAGAATATATTTTAAGTGTGATTTTGAAAATAGGTAAAGGTCTTCATACAACTGTTGATGACATGCGTCAGTACATGGCATGGTTCATTTACCCTTAAAGATATATTCCACACATTTTCATAAAATTCCTGTGGAACAAAAAAGGTCCTAAAAGAAAAAAATCATTAACATCATTAACTTGATGACGCCATCAAGTTGTATTTCACCATGTTAATGATTTTTTTCAGACCGCAATTTCTAGAAAACACAGAATGGGGGGGACTCTTCATCATGTCCACACAACATTTCCACTGTATATTAATGACATAGTAAAATCTTGAAAATGGGTGGAATTCCCCCTCTAAGTCTAAATGAACGAGAGGAAGACAATCAATAACCAAGTCTTTGTACTTAAATACATTTTGGGAAAAAAAATATATACCAACGTTTAGTGATGGTCTGACTTGAAATTCAGTCTATGGTTAAGCATGGTGAGGTAATATTTTCTTAATTTCTCGTTAATAGAGTTCTTGCTTGTTTGTTCCAATTCACGAGGATTCAAACCACAGTCTAGTGCTTTGTGGGAAGAACCTTTTATATATCCCAGGTAGCCTAGCGTGAGTACATTTGTGTGCAACCGCTTCTTCAATGCACCCCAAATTAGGGGTATGCAACAGTTGTCAGTCTTATGGAATACAGAGTAGGACCACATTCCTTTGGAAAAAACACTGGATGAGTAGAATAAACGTCTTAAAATTTCATTCTGATATCAGTTGAGATAATTTAAAATGGTTGGCCCTAACGGATTATCACTGAATTTGCACATAAGCATTTCTGAGCAGTTAGCCACATTCTGTACGGGTGTTTTAAGTTTTATTGAGAAATAGCGCCACTCTGTGGCGCATTATGAGCCGTGAACACCTGCTATTTTTGGGCGAAAATCGTGAAAATCTTTTGATTATGTTCTTTCAGCACAAACGTTTTGTAGAATCAAAATGGGTTAATTGGCCGGCATTGTCTGCAGTAGTTGTACCTGGGATTAGTACCGCAAACTGGATTATTAAATATAAGAAGTAAAACCAAATTACTCTCGCACAACACTTTAGTGGATGGAAAAAAACCCTTATCCTCTTATCCCTTTTTTAAAACTTTTGGGAACAGTTACACATGCCAATCTATTGACACATTGTGAGCATGTAGACTGGCCATTTGAACTATTGAAAAGTTTTTTTTAAATAGTTTAAAAAGGCAAAGAAGATAAAGGGTTTAGCTGTGACAAAATTCTAGGCCAAAGTGTACAGTAAAAAAGTGGGACTTTCTGCAATGACTACATCTGTGCTTCTTCAAGAATGGTTCTCTGGAGTAAGGGGATAGAACATAGCTTCTGTATGGTACAGTTGATGATGGAGGACTGCCCGAGCTTTGACAATATTAAAGAGGCAAAAAACAGGCACTATGGTCACTAAGCGTTTATGACCCGACCTCAGTTACAGGAAGTGCGAGATCTCCATTTTGTAAACCAGTATTACTGAAAACATTCGATATAATCCCATGTCCGGTTTGATTGGCTTAGACGTCAACAAAAAACATGTCAGTTTATGAAGGAGTTTGAAAACGTTTGTGAAGCTGAAGCGATCTTTCGATTTGGCCCAACCGTTTTTTAAGTGATGTATATTAAACCATTCTGTACTGTACGTATGGTGTTTTAACTTTCATCAAAAATAGCAGCCGTGAATGCCTGCTATTTTTGGGGGGAGAATGTGAGAATGCATTTTGTAGATATTTTTTGTAGATATTTTGTAGAATCGACAATGTCCGGACGAAAGGGGAGGAGGCACCTCGTCTTTGTAGCACAATTTTCTCATTTTTCGTGAGAGCCGAGAAGTCCTATTCTTGAATGCAAAGTCTTGTGGGATGTTTGAGTTCATTTGGTGCAGTATGTAAAGGAGGACTGGAGAGGTGGAGAAGGAGGATGCCAAACTCAGGCTAGCTGGGGCCACGTCTTGCAGCGTTGTTGTTGTTGTTTTTTTAACCCTTTGTGTCCTGAACGCGTTTTGGGTGTTTATCTGTTGAAAAATAGCAGATCAACAAGCTCATGTCGCGCCACCGAGTGGCGCGACATGAGCTTGTTGTTCTGCTATTTTTGAAAAATTGTGAAAATGCGCTGCAAATCTCTGAATACATTATTTTGGAAGCAAACATTTTTAACGCAAGTTTTGCTTCTGGGGGATTCCTAGAACAACATGTTTTCAGGTGGGGGGGTCTGCAGCCAAATATGGACAATTCTGGGGGTCCTTGGCATGAAACATGTTAAGCATCACTGACACAGGAACACAGATTTTTCAGAGAAACTAGAATCTGTCAGAATCTAGCATCAGAAACTAGAAACTAGTCACAAACTAGAATTTACTGTCAGAAAGTACAATCAGGTGTCCAATAGAATATATTCTTAGATTTGCGCATCATTTTTCACAATTTTCCAAAAATAGCAGAACAACAAGCTCATGTCGCGCCACTCGGTGGCGCGACATGAGCTTGTTGATCTGCTATTTTTCAACAGCTAAAACACCAAAACGCGTTCAGGACACAAAGGGTTTTAATCGCAAAGATGAAACGGGACGACAGAAGCGTGCAGCCGCTTCAAGCCTTCATCAGGGCGCTGACGACAGCGCGTGCGTTGAGGCTGCGCAGGTCGTTGTAAGTCTGCCCCGTGCCCACAAACACAATGGGCTGGCCTGTGATGTAGGTCATGGAGATGGCAGCGCCCACCTGTTGGGAAAAGAGGGGTGCATACGTTGGTTAGATATTCCAGCAAGTCCTGCAATCCTATTCTTCATTATAACAGTGGTGTAATGAAACTTTAATACAATGTGACTTAGCTTGGATTAAAGAGTAAATTTCATTTCCCCCTCAAAATAACTAAAACACAGCCATTAGTGTCTAAACTGCAGGTCAAAAAGGTTAGTACACCCCTAACTGAAAATGTCCAGTTTGGTTCCAAGTAGACATTTTCCCTTCCCAGTTTCATGTGACTCGCTAGCCTTAACACGGTTAACAAGGTGAGCAGGTGTGTTAAATTTGGTAATATTGTCCCCTACATCTCATATTGCTAACTGGAAGTTCACTCCTTTTAAAATATGTCTGTTGTATGCTTCAATAATGAGTAAATAAATTACATAATGTCTAGAAAAACAAGTACTTATCTATAATTAGTTACTTATATTCAGTGGTTTTCAACCATTTTCATACCAGGACCCAATATTTACTCTGCATTTTAGCCACGGACCATCGTTTCATGTTTAGCCTAGTCTCTCGAACCCAACAAGTTTTTTTTCCACAACTTAGGAAAAGATAAACTGGCAAAATGTTGGTCAGAATAACAATACTTCTACTTTTTGTAATATTGTAGATTCTTGAAAATTACGTAATGCAGATGTTTAAATATAATTCAACTATTGAGAGTGTAAAAATGACACCACATGGACTCAATGCCCACCCTGCTGGGAGAGGCTAAAATCGCCTTTGGCTTGAATGTGAGGTTAGGTTAGAGTTTTTGAGTCGGTATCTGACTGTTCCTAACCAAACGCAGACAGTTGATGTTTCATGGCCCATAATATATTGATAAAAGTGGCTTCACCTTGTCATCAATGGTGTCAAACTTGGTGAGGACGATCCCGTCGATGAGGCGAGGCTTGTCAGACATGGAGTGGTCGGCCAGGGCCTGATTAAACTTCACCTGAACGCAAGAGACAGAGAGCGAGATATGGGTGAAATCAAACTATATCTGAACGGCAAACAGGGAAAGTTGTGGGGCACAAAAAACAACAACAGTGTTTTGACAGGTGGCCATTGGTACAGCAGCATCACTTGGACCAGTGGGTTATCAGCAGTGCTAGTGACAAGAGGTGTAAAACTAAGCAGCTGCGCAAATAATGTTGACAGGGTTTTTTGGTATGTACAGTATGTGTGTGAACTAAAAAGAGAGAGCTGGGTAAACAGCTGAGGACAATGACACTAGAGGGGTGACCCGACTGCTGACCTGCCGCAGCCGTTTCACGACGCTGATCCCCCCTCTGACATCTGTGTTATCAGATAATAGATTTTAACCCATTTTGGCCCAACAATATAGATTCTACAAAACAAAACATTCGCTCTGAAAGAACATAATATTCAAAAATTTGCACTTCGTTTTCACAATTTCCTCAAAAATAGCAGCCATAAACACCTGCGATTTTTCAATAAAACTTAAAAATCCACGCAGAATGGGTTAAAAACAAAGCAGAAATAAGTTTTGTATCAACATCATTTTTTTTAGATGCATTTAGTTTTGTTGTCAAGTATTGTCTGTATGCCAGTTCAAAATAGCTTATGAATGATTCTAGGGCTGCATGTATAAATTATTTTCATAAACGATTCACTGGCCGGTTATTTAAGCGATTAATCGGATTGCAACACTTCCTTAACTATCACCTTAAAATATATAATTTAGACAATCACATATAAAGCAACTCATGGCATCTTATTCTGACGGCATACATTTGACTAAAGAATAGCTACACGTGTCAGTCTAAAAGGAACAGTACTCTTCTAAACGTAAACAGGTAATTTAAAAATAAATATTCAAGTAGATTGCTACTTCTGGACATTTATAAAGGCATTACGTAAAAATGATCAATGATGTTTAATGCTATTTTTCTGTAAGAAAAATAATCAGAAGTTCTGCATGTATATAGTCTTTTTTGATTTCTACTTATCCCAAATGACTGGCCATGGGATCAAATTGTCCCCCTTTCATAATGCTGCAACAGCGACATCAGGTGGTCAAAAAATACACCAGTTTTCACATGTTTGACATGTTAAAAAAAAGTCCTGGGGTAATGTATTAATTTTGTTTAAACGGCATCTGTTAGAAGGTAACTTATTATTAAAATGTAGCACTTCATTCTCCGTGTTTTTACTTCCTGAGCCAAGGTCACATTTTTGCACGCCAAATTTCCAGACTTTTACAGACCTATGATTCCAGACTTCTGATGTCTTATTAATTCATTTATAATAGTGTGTCTTAGATTACTAAATGATAACTAAATGAATGTATATTAAAGAAACTGTTAACTGGTTAATGTGTGGCAGACAGTGCTGGTATCGGTACACTTTTAGGCTGACATGTTTGTACCAGCATACATGATTACATTTATTTTTTGATTGCTTCCCGTCTTGATTGTTTAAACATGACGTCAACAGGCTTGATAAGCCCAAAGAAGGTACTGATAACAGCTACTGAATAAGCTTGTCATTGGATTTATTATTTTTTTCGGCTATATTGCTTACTAATCTCCATCTCTATTTTCAGCACAGCACATACAAAAAACACTGTCTTATATTCAGGCCAATAGGGTATATGCATTTGGTGGTTACCTATCAACACTATCAAAGACAAAAGATACCCTTATATTGTTATCTATCAGGGTAATTGGTTGCACCCATGAAAAGCATGAAAAACAGACTGGACAAAATATTGGGCAACTTTGCTCTATTAATTCCACCAGAGGGTGTTATTGCAGATGGAAGGATTTTACCTTGTCATTGAACACATGTGATATGACTTTTACCATTTGTTTTTTTGTTTTTGTTTGTTTTTTCTACTTTTCTGCCCTTATCAATAGTTACAGTGAAGACAAGTAGGAAGGAGGGACAGTTGCTGCATGTCTCTACATGCAGCAAAGGTCGTCATGAATGGACTCAAACACGCGACACGCTGTCAGGTAAGAGCCTGACATGGAGCTGAGTTATTGTGTGTGCACAGAGGCCATCCTAGAAGTCTTACCAGCTGGTCGACAGCCTCGTTGCCCACCAGAGCCTCCCCTACGAACAGCACCAGGTCCGGCATGTTGACGGCGATGAGCTTGGCCAGGGCTGTCATCAGGGGGGCGTTGTCCTGCATACGCCCTGCGGTGTCCACCAGCACCACGTCAAAGGCTTGGTTACGGGCTGAGGGGAGGGGAGAGATTATCAGTGGCATTGGGATGAAAAGGTCTACTTGCCAGCCCATAGAGCCCCAATTTGAACCCAGACTTTGAAATAAAGCAAGGCAGCGATCAGAGCAGTCAAAAGTTAAAAAGGAGGAGAGGGAGTATATAAACAAGTTACTTTAAGGTCTAGCACTAGCCCTGATGAAGACTCCCAGAGAGCCGAAACATGTTGGCTGATTTTACTATTATTACTGGTACCTTGTTGTCAAAAGTCAAAATATCATCATGGTTAATACTAGTCTCAACGCTAAAAAAACTAGTCACTCACAACCAGGTTGCAACTAGTTACTAGTCGCAAAAATGAGAAACTAGTTGCGACCAAGGTGCGCTATTGGATCTCGCCGTCTCTAATGTACTGTACCATAGACAATGGCTTCCATGGCGATTCCGGCCGCGTCCTTTCCGTAGCCCTTCTCGTACAGCTGCACCATGGGCTGGCCGTCGTGCCTCTCGGGGGGATGCAGGGAGTTGAGGCGCCGCTGATGGATACGGAGCTGCTCCACGGCGCCGGAACGGAACGTGTCGCAGGCCGCGATCAGCACGCTGAAACCGTTCTCAATCAGCCAGTAGGAGATCTGGACAAGGAGTGTGAAGGGTTTTATTCATTTGTTTAAAGATATGTTTAGGGTATTATTTTCTGCCTTTAATTAGTACTGTAGTAGGTCGGGAGTGGCTTATTGTCGGTATCAGCCGGTAACACGTGGGAGTCTATCGCCGTTACAATGCGCTAGACCCGTGGGAGATGGATTTCGGTAGTGGAGCACCACACCGACCATCAGCTCCCAGTACTTCCCGCATGACTTGCCGCACCCAAGCCGTGATACTCATACGCCGAGTTGGCGGTGCCTGGAACCGAACCCATGACCTTGTGGTCCAAAGGCGAGAGCTCTACCGACTGAGCTGCCAAGCCACAAATGTTTGGCGGTATGTTTACGGATTGTATTGAATGAATGTATGCATTTCGTTTTCTTTAGTTTCTTGTTGGGTTCTGAAGAAAGAAATTATCTTGTCCAGCCTGCCCGCTGAGACTGACCTTAGCCAGGTTGGTGGACTTGCCGACGCCATTGACACCGCAGAAGGTGATGACGAAGGGGCGTCTCTGACTGCGGGCCTCCAACACGTCTCTCAGGATGTCCACCCTCCTCTTAGGCTGCAGAATCTGCACCAGAGAGTCCTGCAGGGCCAGCTTTACCGTTGAGGCCACAGCTAAAGAAGAAGGACACACCAAAATGAGTGGATTTTTGTTAGGCCTCATTTAGAATTAGCAGCACCAGTGCAACCAAAAATAGACCAACTTTAGAGAGAGGGTGAGAGAGAGAGAGAGAGAAAAGAACAGAGATAGTGCCGGTACATTCTCAAAATGATGTGCAGATTGGCCATGTATTTAGCTTCAAACCATTCTGTACTGTACTTTTGGTGTTTTAACCTTTTAATGGAAAAATAGCAGGCGTTCACGGCTCATAGCGCGCCAGAGTGGCACGCTATGAGCCATGAACGCCTGCTATTTTGTGGGGGGAATTGTGAGAATGCAGCACAAATCTTTCGATATGTTATTTCACAGCAAACGCTTTGTAGAATCTACAATGTCCGGTCGAAATACATTTTAAAAAACGGGCATATTTTCACGCACATTCCTGAATTTATCATTTATTGTGTGGCCGTTGCTTCGGAAAGAATGTAGTCAAAGTTGTACCTCAGCAATGGCTACATCGGAAATCATTCAACAATGATGGCCACATTGTCAGGGGTTATCATGCTTTGTTATTATTTTTCTATTTTATATTGATAGTGACAGTAACACTACTATTAAATTGGTAAAAGATGGGAGGTAACTTTCCAAAATAATAATAATAATAACTTTATTTATATATAGCACTTTATTTATATATGTACTGGTCGTTACAGCATAATAGTAACATCCCTAGGCCTGCCGGTTATCGAAGAAAATGCTACTTACTGGTGAATGTGCCCATGACTTTGCCCTCGAGTTTCATGGCAACAGAGTCACAGAGCCGGGAGGCAATGTCGGCAGCTACATTCTTGGCTGCAAGACAGTTTATTTAATCAGCAAAATCGTCATAGTAGTCGATACTGAATAGAAATACAGAAAATGTACAGTTCATGCTTTAATTATTTGTACAGGCAATGCTAAGAAGACAAGGAAAACTACTGTATATGAATCCCAAAGTGCTTAAGTAATGAACTTTTAGCGATGATGCAAGAGGAAATGGATTTGTCCTACCGATGAGGTGGTCCTTCATCTTGTCCAGCACCGGCGCCATGTCCTCCTGGGTCAGGCACTTGGAACCCACCAGACCCTTGAGCATGCCAAACAAGCCACCACCCTTCTTTGGGCTGAGGACGTAAGTAATCAAACAAAATGAAATCACAGCTATATAATCGCAGATACATCACTTTTCTGGGCATTGGACATGAGGCAATAACTTAAAAAAAATGTAGCAAAAAACATAGAAAGCATTCCCTTACGCTTTTTTGTTGAGTTCAGTGACCACAACTCTCTCCTCTTCCTCCTCCATCTCCTCCTCTTCCTCGCTGGACTCGCACTCCACCGACTGCAGCTCACCCTTCATGGAGCTCAGCTGCATCCCCTGAAAAACACAAGAAGAAGATAGTAAGATACATGTTGAATTATTATGCAATACTGACATGCCCCTGAAAAACGGTCACCAGGATAATGTCCTTGACATTGTAGATTCTACAAAACATTCGCTCTGAAAGAACATACTGAAAGATTTGTGCTGCATTCTCACATTCTCCCAAAAAATAGCAGGTCACCTGCTATTTTTCAATAAAAGTTAAAAACACCAAAAAGTACAGTAGTTCAGTTAGATGCATGCAGCGTAGTAGTTAGTGCTGCAAGAACTGACCAAAAATTACATTTGAATATTCCTTTTAAAACACCATGTGGATTTGAACGAATATAGAATTATTTGAATATTGAATGTATATAATATCAATATGAAATACTCCAGCCTAATATGCTGTAAAACATCCTCTTTGTTCCTCTATTTGCTCCAGTTCATGTATTATCCATGGTTGGTGCTGAGAAATGCATTAGCCTATTTTTGTACTAGTTTGTTTTAGTTTACGGCCAGCATCTTCTGGGAACTCGCACAGTATTTTCATTACTATTTATTTTAAATTCGAACCTTAAATTGACATTTGAATGTTCTTTACATTTTAATATTCAAATATTCTTTCGAATACTGTATGTAATATTTGTTTGCAGCCCTAGTATTAACCCCCGACTGAACAAACTCTGCAAGCCATGCATCATAATAGAGAAATGTTATTCTCTTCTTTAGTTAGTACCAAGTCATTTAGCGAGTCCTGGCCCTGGTTAGTATTCTCATTGGCACCGTCTCCGTTTCTGGGGCTGAAGTCCAGGTCTTTGGTGCTGTTGCCGCCCATGTCCCAAACGCGACTCTGCTTTCCCTTAGGCTTACTCGGGGCCGGTTTAGGGGATTTACTGAAAAAAAAAAAAAGGTAGTGGAATAGCACATTATAGCTCGATACACAGGATCAATGCTCAATATCTATGTCAATATCAATGTCTATACAGGTTGGGCAAAAAGAAATATCTGAGATATGCACAGTGTTTTATTTTTTAGATTTAGTAGACAAAATGCCTATTCATTTTAGTCACAATTTAGTCATTTGGTCATAATGCTTCATTAGTCTTAGTTTTAGCTTGTCAGTTTTAGTCAAGAGATGCTGACGAAGTCATTTTAGTTACAGTCAGGAGTGACGACAACAACAGTGTATATGCATCTGGTTTGTCCTGACCTTGGTTTGTCCGCAGGTCCCCCCATACGCTTGCGGAAGAATTCCTCCCTTTTCTTCTGCATAATTTCATCGGCGGTCAAGCCGTGGTTTCCGTTCTGAACCGCCTTCGGGCTGGCAGTCGAGGACTTGACTTGTTCCTCTTTGACAGGCTCAACTGCAGGAGCTTAGGAGGGAAGGAAATGTACAGGAACAACAAATTAATAAGCCCAATATCATACAATTATTGCTATAAAGGAGGGGTTTTCAATCTTTTTCATACCAGGGCCCACTATTTATTGTGCATTGTAGCCACGGCCATTTGATGTTGAGTTTTTAAGTCTTTTGGAGCCAGAAGTAAGGATTGTCCTATTTACCACTCTTTTACGCCAATCACAATCCAGTATTTGAACAAAGGATTTTCAAGTGTGTGTCCACAATTTAGGAGATAACTGGCAAAACGTTGTTCAAAATAAGAATTCTTCTACATTTTCTAATTGTGTAGATTCTTGAAAATGAAGTATTTCAGATGTTTAAATATAATTTAAACATCTGAAATACTGAAATCGTAAAACGAAACCAAATGAACCCTTAAGGTAGAGGTCTTCACGGGTCTCAAAAATGCCATCCGAAATCTGAAATAAATCCGTGCAATATCACCGATTCCGAACTGTTACGAAAATATTTTCAAATAAATAAATTGGATCCGAGTCGATCCGTGGCATGGTTTTCTGGTTCCGAACTGTTCCGAGATTTTCCCCAAATTGCTTCGCCGAGCCCGACCGAAGTCGGATTATTTTTGACCGTCCGACAGACCCGACCCCTTAAAGGCGAATATGAAACGATCTATGCTTGTTGAAATCATAAGTTACCATAATAGTCTAGAAATCCTTTGCATGCAATGCGGCGCATGCTATCAAAATGAATCAAATACTGTAGTGTTTTTTTTTAGACCGTAATTAGGCCTACAAGGGGCGACTACGTCGTGTTGTTTGAAAACAATCAGATATATATTGAACTTTCATACAACTGTTAATAAAGTCATGCTTTTTGAGCGTCTAGGTCACTCTGTGTACTGTAGCCTACTTGTCAGTGCATGTCCAGAAGCGCACTCGCAGAGTGACAAAGATACAATCATACACACACTTAGTTGATAGAATATTTTATTATCATTAAAAAGGTAAAAAAAAAAAAAAAAAAAAAAAAAACGTAGAGAAAGAATACGTCTCACTGTACTGGGTATTGCACATAATGATTGACAGGTCCGACTTCCGACGGGGATACGTCCGATTCCGAACCTGTCCGAGTGACTGTGATAAAACACACCGCCGGAACCGACCGGAACCGTCGGGTCTCGGACGGACTCGGGTTTTTTCGGGTTCGGACCCCCCGTGAAGACCTCTACCTTAAGGTCCATTTGGTTTCATTCTACGCTCAAGAGTTACCGATCTATAAGTGTCCATGCGAGTACCAACTGTCCATCATTTAGCCTGGGGACTACATGGAATCCTCTCAAGGACACTGGTTGACAACCATTGCTATAAAAGAAAGCTGCATTTGTCAGTGACGTCCGCACCAGCTAGCGCTGGACATCCCCAACTCACCCTCTTTCTTGTTGTTGGCGTTCTTGTTCTTTTTTCCCGTCTGTTCCTTTCCTTTGTCTCCGCCTTTCGTCTCAATCATCGACTTCACAGTTTTTTGGGACTTCTGAGACTCGTTGAAAGTCCGCATTGAGGCGGGGCCTCGAGCTTTGCTGCTCTCCTCCGCCTCTCTAAATTAGAAACATAAATACATAATCATTGGTACATGTTAGTATGAAGTAGCATTACGTTGTACTTTACAAAGAGACATACCATGGTCAGGGTGTGGTTATGGTTATTGTATTTCTTACTGATAGGTTACTGATACTGATTGAATTGCACCAAAGTTGACACATAAATTTGACTGGCATTGCACTGATTGCTACACCACTTGTTTTGGGGCGAGATACACTGAGGACACTGGGGTGCGCACACTTATCAGTCACACTATTAGTCACATTATTGCTTCGTGCTGGCAGTTAGGTTTACAGTGTGTAGGTTAGCGGTCAAACTAACCTAAACACTGCATGTTTTTAGGTTAGTTTGTACCGTAAGGCTTTAGTTCTGACATACCATCAGTAGGACTGATGGTATGTCAGAACTAAAGCCTTTTAGCCAGGAGACTGCAACCATGATGTTGATTTTCTGGTGGAAAAGGTAATTTTTGAGAGGTGCCACTGTGACAGCCCCATCAACATCTGGCTTTCAAACAATAACATGGAGCCATTTGGCATACAAGACTATCAACTATGGACTTTAAATTTTTCTATAAGCTGAAACATAATGTGGCGGTGGACAATCGCAGTGATCTTTTTCCCATCCATTATGAATCTAAATAGTCTCTGACTGTGTGCAGTAAATATTTATTTTAAAAGGTATACTTGTTGTTTCCTTACCTAAGAAGCATTGTGAAGTCATCGTGGAACTCAAAGTTGTAGGAGAGATGTATCAATGCTCCCTTCTGCTCAAGTTCATTTTTATAGCGATCCCTAAAGTGAAGCTGAACATCATCTATGAACTTATCCACATAGGTCAGCGTCAGGATCTTTTGAAAACCCACCTTATTAAAAAAAGAAAGAAAATCAGAGGTTAAAAGATGAACGTGGTTTCACTTGAAATGGTTTTACCGTTCGAATACCATTCACATGGTGAATGATAAAAGTAACCTGGTAGATTGCTCGCGTTAGTTTGGTTTCATTTGGTCAATTCGTTTTCATGTAGTTTTCGTGCTGTTGGCGAAACTTACCACAAAAACCAACTCAAATTCATTATCCAACTTGTATTTAAGACTCAGAGCATCATGAGTGAAGGAATTGTTCCCTGTCCGTTCCTGGAAAGAAGAAAAAAAGACAAGACAGTTGGAAGCGTCATCAGTTGTGTTTCGCACTACTCTCCTTGCTGTGGCCTGAACGAGCAAGTCAGAGCAACATGTACTCTTCGTTTTTGTTAACTTAAGCTTGCCACTGTTGGCTTCCATTCTCTTGAATCAGGGGAGGCTAGATTGAGATTTGGGTAGATGCAGCCTTCGCAGCCCTATTGAGAATACGCCTCTGATTTAAAACAGCAGCCGGTGTACCGCTAGTTTGTCGTCACAAGATTGTGCTGTCATACAGGAAACGATGAACAGTATCGTGATAGTTGGCACGTTCAGAAGCGTACTTTTTTTAGATGCCTCTATAAAATGACACGGTGTACACATTGAAAAGAAAGCAACGCAGCAGAGAATAGTTTGTTGTATGTCTTCTGTTATTTTACAGAAAAGTCTCAATTATTAAGAAATATTGTTTGATCATGAGCTGGTCACTGGGCTCTCATCGACTCATTCCACCAAACTTCCATGGTGCAATGAAATCTGCCATCTGGAGTTGCATGATTGACATTGGTGACCCTAGCTGCTTCATCATAGTCGTAATTCCGTTGCAGTAGTACTCTTCTGTATTATTGTATTGTGTTTTGAATGCAATCACGTCAAGTTGTGCGTGTGTGCATGTCGACTGAACTGGTCTGGTGGACAATCATGACATGCACACACACACACACACACACACAGACACACACACGCACACAACAAGGAGGACGCCGACTAAACAACAAGCGTTTTAAATGTTAGTTTAACGCCACATTTTCTTAGCCTTATATTAGAACTTTAACCCTTGAGAGCACATGCCTACAACAAAACCAAATGGGTCCATTTGTTTAAATTTACAGTCTCAAGAGTTATTGTTACATTAAACATAGACTGAATGACATAATTTACAAGAAGTCTACACAGTTAAAGAAGGTAAAACATTGTTATTTGGATACAGTTTTGGATTAAAGCTTTCCTGATGTTTCGCCTTATGGTACCACATTAGCCCTGAAATAGGTCATACGCATAACAACAACAAGTACGACCGTTATGTGAACCATAGTACCCAAAAATGTTATCCAACTATTACAAAATGCTCCCAAAGTTTTTGAATCTGAAGATAAATGACAACAAATGGTTGTCGGTACGTGGCGCAAATAAATGGCGAATACATATCGGCATAATATGGAAAGTGGTTTAAAAATCACTGGATTAGCCAAAATTACGCAATCAGCTAAGGCACTGACCAGCAGCAGCCATAGCATTAGCTACAGACAGCCAATGTGGCGTTACGCAAACTCCGTTCACATCATGGGGCCAGTACAATGGCAGGTCTTCGACATTGACTTCTATGGATGGAGACAACAAATAGGGACAAGTCCTGGACCCGGAAGTAGCCAGAAATTCATTGGACTCCCACCTTTAATGACGTGAAATCCCTTTATTTGAGATAGTTTTGTAGTAATACACCTTAAACGGGAATTCCACCCATTTTCAAAATTTTCCTGAGAGGATACAAATGTGAACCAAATGGACCCTAGCAGGTCCATTTGGTTCCATTTGTACCCTCTCAGGAATAAGGGATCTGGAAGAAAAATCATTAACATGGTGAAATACATCTTGATGATGTCATCACATGTATTTCACCATTTTATTTTTTTCAGACCTCCATTTTTAGGAAATACAGAATTGGGGGAACTTTTTTTTTATCATGTCCACACAACATCTCTAAGGTATATTGATGCCATTAAAATGTTGAAAATGGGTGGAGTTCTCCTTTAAAGAGACTTTAATGCCGTTACTGTGAAATACTTTACAATTGGTTACACACATACCGTAAAATAGCTCATATCATATTTGCACCAGCAGTCTATTACAACTCCAGCTTGTCCCTATCCAGGCTGCGTGAGCAGCGCCCGAGCGCTCAGTTGCCCGACCCCTCAATGTCGCAACTCTTCTACTAGTAGGTAACAACGTGTGGTGTGACAGACTCACAGTCAACAGACAGCTGTCACTACGTTTGGTCTTTAGCGTTTTTACCTGTAGGATGACGGACCGGATCAGCGCGTTGACGGGTCCGGTGAAGGACTCGGTCACGCCGGCTCCCTGAAAACACCACAGTACTATCCCCCCCTTGCTGAAGATGGTGAAGAAATCCAGCATCTTGTCACCACGCAGCTACAAGCAACCAGCAAGAAAAACAAATACAGAGGGAAAATGTAATGTGAGACGAAGGAAAAGAACAAAATCCACAACAAATCCCTCCCAAGTCTTGAGGAGGGATCTGACGGACGTGACTGTGATGTTTCAAAGAGAGATCTCTTACCAGGTATACTTTAATAGATTATAAATGCCCCCCACAACACGAACACACACACAAGTAAGCACCGCTTCTTGTTCTAGCCACTGCAAAAACTGTTTTAGACACGTCAGATGATGCAAAATCCGGAGATGACGTTTTGTTGTTCTGCGTGGTTCCGGGGGAGTTGTGCGTAGACTGAGCCATCTAGTGGAAGAGTTGCGATATTGAGGGGCAGAAAATAGCGCGAGCGCGCTGTTCAAGCTGCAGCCTTGAACTGGGACTAACTGGAGTTGGAAATGCACTGTTTTCAACGCGTGCGGCACGAATAAGAGCTATTTCAGGAATGTTTGGACTGTGGAGCATGACAATTGTATTGCACAGCAACAACTAAAGTATCTCCGGTCCAGGACTTGTCCCACTCCAGGTTGGTTTAATATCCCCAGATGGCACTGGTTATCCCTATTAGACCGGATCCATGGAAGTGAATGGAGTTTTCGTAACTTTGCGGGTCAATGGGCGTGGTCAGACGCAGACCGACGTAGCTTTTAACCACGCCCATAGACCCTCAAAGCTCTGGGGGGAAAAACCTAAATGATGAATTGAAATTTAAACCAATGTTTTTTTTATTATGCAGTTTATGAGATTTACAGTACGTTTCAAGTACAATCCCAACAGAGCTGATAACTGGGAATGGACACGCTAGTACATTAATACATTAATACATTCTTTTACATTTCATCAAACAATTTAATACACAAATATTCACTTCTGTAGGGTCAGAAGCAGCAAATCACAGTGGAGGTAAAAGGGGAAAGAAAAATATAAAATGGAAAAAGTGGTGGGTGGAGGAAACATTTTTTTTTTTACAGTGGCCACTGACCATAGCTGCCTTTTGGTTTTGAAGGAGTCAAGGGATTTGCAAGTCTTAATGACTGTTGGTAAGGCATTCCACATTTTGGTGGCATAGGGGCGAGGAGAATTAAGTCCCTTATTTGTGTTATTTTTGGGTCATCAAAAATATTTTACACACCCGAATAGAATTCGACAGAATCAGTGAAATACACCATAAAATGATTAGATAGTTTACATTTTAACCTCCATAAGTATTGTTACGAAACCTCTAAATAATCTATCCGGAGCCCCAGCCTTACTCGTCAGAGACGCTATCAGCGGAAGCATCTGTCCAGAACCCTTCAGATGGAATTCCCACAGATAAGATATTAATTTTGACCAATCACAACACGTGTTCACAGAGAATGTTGCAACGCTTCAACATCATTTCCTTCCTTGAGTGCACAAAACAATATCCAGGATTAGGTTGGCATTGTGAGTCAATTATTTTATTGAGTTCATTATTTTGGGGCTGAAAGGTTTTAGGAACCCATGAGGCACACACTGACCCATTACTAGTGGAGGCAGTCACACCAGTTCAATAGGCCTAGTAAGGGATAGCTCTACCATTCGCCCGAAAGGTGGAATTGAACCACTCTGCCGCTAGGCAGCTACAGGTTTGAAGCCTGCACCCCGGACCACCGAGGCTCATCCGGGCATTAGATGGAACCTACAGCTGGTCTATATATAGGTCTGCTTGTGCCAGTCATTTACAGTCGTGGTTTAAAAAAAAAACACACCAAAAAACAAATTACTAATATACCACAGCAATACCAAATTAAAGATAATTTCTCCTAAAGATACCCAAACATTTATGCAAAATATCTAATTGCTATTGGCTATTTGAGAATAAACAGTTGGAAACTTGGAAATGCACTCCAATGCAAGTGGGGAGGTGTGTCTGTCACCAGGCTGTTCTCCATCCTGCAATCACCTGCCTTGCTACTTAAACCAGTCTGTGTCAGCACACAGTGCTCTGTGATCACCCTGGGAAAACGGTGCGCTTTTGAGATTGAGAATGTTAGTTGCGGAAGTGACTGTATTTACAGTCCCCAGAGAAACAACCCTGTTCAGTCCTCACTAGCAACTTGACTTGTTCACTCTTATTTTCAGAAAAAAATGATTCCAATGAACAAAGCAAGTAATAGAAGTGTGCCAAGTGCACACGATTTCATCTTTTAAACATTTACAACAGCTTTGCGAGCACAAAGGGAGAAATAAAATGTTTCCGTGGGGTATTCATTTTCGGGAGCACTGCATCGTGACTAATGGCAACTTCCGGCGGAAGTTAACTAACCGGAAGTCCCAACTTCCATCAGTCGATTTGGGACACCCTTTTTCCAGGCTGTCATCTCGCAGCGCGGATGAGAGCCTGGAGATCGAGGCTACCCCGTGATATTGTCTGCAAGCTTAAGTTTAAGCAGACCTGCAAAAACTTTCACATGATGTCATTTTGACTGGTCTTCAATGGGACTAAAAGCTTGGCTCAGGGTGAATTAATACTTGGTCTGTGCTACTTTTGAAGTTATTTCATCAATGGAGCGTGGCATGTAGGTGATCGACCTGTGGCACTGTCGAGGTGTTATGGAAGCCCAGTTTTACTTTGATGAGAGCCGTAAATTAATTTGTACTGTCTTACACCATCCTCTTGACAATACAACCCGGATTCTCTGTGGTGGTCAGGACAGTTGGCTGGTCAGTTAAGCACAGTAGCATGGTCTAGTAGTTTTACTAGTAGTTTTGGCTCTGTGGGCAGGTGCCAAATCGAGCTGGAAAGGAAAAGTAGCATCTCTGTGAAGTTTGTCAACATACATACATACATACCAAAGCACAAGGTACCTCTACAGTAAAGATTGTTATGTTGAAGTCTTCGGTCGATAACATGGCCTAAATCATGTGTTTTGCCTTGTCCAGTCTATGTTATCTGCTGGTGACAGTGAAACAGTGGTTTCAACACTTTCGGGGTACCATTCACTGGGGACTGAATAATGGACACGGCACCCCATTCACTAACCTCTAGAACAACAAAATTTCATCATGTGATACATGTAGCATATAGGGCACACTCCAGTCAATGACTAACACTAAACATCCCAAATATAAATACACTTATTTGTATTCTTATATTTTATTGTTTTTTTTGTTTGTTTTTTTTTTGCTTTGAACTGTTGTATTATGTACTGTATCTCGATGATACCGCAAATGAGGGAAACCTCAATGTCTTTTGAGAATAAATAAAGGTTTGAATGAATGAAATGAATACGATGCTGAATGCATTCCAAGAAACAAACAAAAAAACACTCATTGTGCTGAAAATGGCCACAGCGCTTGACCAAATGTGCTGATCAGCACATTTATGATAGCGGGCATGTCTATTTTTAGCCCAAGGAATGTTTTTCTGAGAAAAACTAATGGTTGGAACGGATTCGGCACCATCAAAACCCCCTAGTTAGACATATCACCTGCTATAAAGCATTAGGCTATGGCATTTTGCATGTTTAGCCCTCTATGAGTACTAGGGACTAGTACCCTGACTTTGACTTGTTTTTTATGAGGTTTCCATGGGAGTGTATTTCAACATGTTCGTACATTTTAGTACATTCCCTGATTTTCATGACTTGCCCTTAACTATAAGTATGTGTTCACCCAGGCTCTTGCAAAATAGGCTGCAAATGGACAGTTAAGCTTCTGCACCAAGTCGGATTTGTTAACAGCACACCTCACCACTGCTACGTCATTATCTGTTTGTTGCCCAGTGTATGTAGCCTATAGCCCTTGGACAAATGTGCACAAAACCATGTCCAGCATTAGGTTGGCATTGTGAGTCAATGGCAGCATTATTTTGGGGCTGACACCGACCAACTTCATTGTCCATTACTACAGTAGAGGCAGTACACTATATTTCAATGGGCCTGTAACAGTTAGTTCTACTTGACCAATCGCCCGAAAGGTGGAATTGAACCACTCTGCCGCTAGGCAGCTACAGGTTTGAAGCCTGCACCCCGGACCACCGAGGCTCATCCGGGCATTAGATGGAACCTACAGCTGGTCTATATATAGGTCTGCTTGTGCCAGTCATTTACAGTCATGGTTTTAAAAACAACAAAACTAATTTACTAATATACCACAGCAATAAGACCAAAAAAAACAAGATTGTGCCCCTACGGGGCACAGGTCTCCACCGTCCGGGCTCAAGAATTGATGATATTATTCTAATATATAAAATACTAATGTCTTTTCTGAATTTGAAATTTCTATTTCATTTCTATTTCATTTTCAGTTGGACAGAGGGCGTTTCCATGGTCAACTCCTCAGGAGCTATAAGTGCTAACTTGCTACTTGCTGATCTATTGTTTGTTCTTTTGTCTATTCTCCTGTCATTGTTTATTGTATTCTTATTGTCTTGGCACTGTGGAAAAGCATGACAAATAAAAAACGTTGAACCTTGAACCTAATTATGATGCTGCCGGCTGTCCTTCACACCTATGACCTCATCATGACGTCATCTCAAGCTTCTCAATCTCAGGGGTCCTCCTAGAGACCTGTACCCAGGTCTCCACCGTCTGGCCTCAGGTTTGAATGTGTACTAGTACTAGTGTATCAACTATAACGTCGTCATGACCTCATGACGGACGGCCTGCGTGCACGGACAGACAGTCATGGGACAGACAGATTCGGGGGACGGACGGGCTGCGTGCACGAACAGAGGGCGTTTTATACCTATGACCTATGACCTTCATACCTATGACCTCATCATGACGTCATCTCAAGCTTCTCAAGCTCAGGGGTCCTCCTAGAGACCTGTACCCAGGTCTCCACCGTCTGTGCTCAGGTTTGAACGTGCACTGGTACTAGTGTATCAACTATAACGTCGTCATGACGTCACGACGAACGGGCTGCGTGCACGGACAGACAGTCGTGGGACGGACAGATCTGTCTGTCCGTGGTGCATGGACAGACAGTCGTGGGACGGACAGACTCAGGACACGAACGGGCTGCGTGCACGGACAGAGGGCGTTTTATAGTCCCCACCTTTGATGGAGACAAAAATAATTCTCCTAAAGATACACAAACATTTAAACTATGCGAAATATCTAATTGCTATTGGCTATTTGAGGATAAACAAACAGTTCATTTAGAACTGCACTCCAAGTGGGGAGGTGTGTCTGTCACCATCCTGCAATCACCTGCCTTGCTACTTAAACCTGTCTGTGTCAGTACACGAGAACACAGTGCTCTGTGATATTCTCAGTGAGTAGGCCTACACCTCCTTGTCCAGTACTTAGGGTATGAGTAGTACCCTGACTTTTTTATGAGGCTTCCCATGGGAGTTGTAGTTCAACATTTTAGCACATTCCCTGATTTTCATTTTTCATGACTTGCACTAACTAGAAGTATGTGTTCACCCAGGCTCTTGCAAAATAGGCTGCAAATGGACACTTAAGCTCTGCACTTAAGTTTCTGCACCAAGTCGGATGTGTTTTGATGCAGCACACCTCACCACCGCTACGTCATTATGCGTTTGTTGTTGCAGCCACAGGCTGCGCGGTTAAACAAGTTAAGTTTGCCCCTTTGGGCAAACATGGATTAAACGATTTTATATGACGCCTCGAAGCCACCAAAAACAAACTGTCTCTGACCCACCAGCCAACACTGCCTTCAGAATGTCAGAATGTGATGACCAGACGATGATGCTAGTGAAAGCATCACCACATCCCCACGTCGCTGGACGCTGGTTGCGGAGACTTCAAGCAGTCAACAGTTGTACTTCTACGTCTCCACCAGAGGACCTCGCTGCACTGCTGATGCATCAAATCAGGTGAAAAGGGACGCATGAAACACTATTTTTTTTGTGAGTGCGTGGTTGTGCAGTGCAAGGTCTTACATTTATCACGATGCACTAGTTAGTAAAACGCATTATCCTATGTGTCAGGGTTGACTATAAAGCTAAAATTAACACAAAAGTTATATGTTTTGGATAAGCGTTTATTTGTGTCAGTGTCAACTGAAACTTCAAGTCAGACGTGTGTTGAAGCACCCTCTCCAGCAGGGGCGAAATCCAAAAGCGACCTCGCCCGCGGGCGCCCGGTTTCAAAAGCGGGCGCCCGCTTTCACAAAAACGGGCGCCCGGTTTCACAAAAACGGGCGCCCGTTTTCAAAAGCGGGCGCCCGTTTTCAAAAGGTTATGGTTAGGGTTAGGTTAGGTTTAGGCATAGGTTTACTGAGGTTAAGTTTAGGGTTAGAGTTAGGTTTAGGCATAGCCTAGTTTGTGAAAACGGGCGCCCGCCTTTGAAAACGGGCGCCCGTTTTTGTGAAACCGGGCGCCCGTTTTTGTGAAAGCGGGCGCCCGCTTTTGAAACCGGGCGCCCGCGGGCGAGGTCGCTTTTGGATTTCGCTGGCTCTCCAGACGTGTGTTGAAGCACCCTCTCCAGTGTTGTAGTGGTACTTTTAGAAGTGGGGGGACGCCTCTGAAAGGGGAATCCCCCCCCATTTGAGAAAGGGGAGAAAGGGGAATCCCCCCCATTTGAGAAAGGGGAGAAAGGGGGATCCCCCCCATTTGAGAAAGGGGAGAAAGGGGAATCCCCCCCATTTGAGTGTACAAATGTGTACACTTGTACAGTCTCAGAAAAAAGGAAACTCATTAACATGGTGAAACACATCTTGATGATGTCATCAAGATGTATTTCACCATGCTAATGTTTTTTTTCAGACCCAAAAATATTTTAGATGTGAGAAGTGGGGGGACGCCGTCCCCCCGCGTCCCCCCTCCACTACACCCCTGACCCTCTCCAGAGAGAGATCTCAGTTTTAGAAACATGTTTAGTCTGTTTGCATACATGCTGTGTGCTACTATGCCAAGTGACAAGTGTGACAAGTGTTGACCTTCAATCACTCATGTTGTGTTTATGGAAATAATGATGTTATTATTCTGTTAAAATCCAATAACTCTGGACATAAGGACTTTGGTTTATTACTTCTGTGCACAGTGCACACTTATATATTGTAGGTCAGTGACACCAGTCAAGTTTTCTCCACACATAAAGAAAGACACTCAACTATAATTTGTTGTTGGTGGGTGTATATCTTGCATATCTTTGCATATCTTTACCGCCTGCCATTGAAATAGCAACAAACTAGACTAAAGCCTATAAATTGAATGCTCAACTGCTTTTGTTGTTTGTTGGTGACTGTGAGCATTATAGTTTTTTGTTTCCGACCCTTGCCTCCCGCTGTGGAGATGTTCAAAATAGCTGACTCTTTGATAATTGTGTTGTTTGTGCAGGCAATCATGTTTCCACATCACAGTGTTCTTTGTGTTGGTTTGTTCTTTAAGCTACTATAGTTGTATTATTTGTTCTCGTGGCGTATAATTGGACTTTGGAGTCTACATGTAAGACTGGCGGAGAAGGATTTTGTGTTGTTGTTTTTTGTATTTGTGTGCATTATTTTCTGGAAACGGCTCTGATTTTTATTACATCTCAGACATTTACATTTTGTACTTTTACTCCATTACTCCTTTAGTTGATTGTATAATAAGTGATTTCACTTAATTCATAATTCATATATACCGATAGTTTTCCTTTTTGGCTAATACTCCCTACTATAGCGTGTGGTGACCATATAAAGAGTTCCTCCCTGTCCCCGGTGAGCCCCAGGGGGCAATAAACCGTACTCTCAGTTTGGGCTTTGGGAGAAAAGGCTTTTGCCCAGTCAGGATGAGAGAGGGGCCTTGCTGTATGTGCCGTCTGGCATGTTGTACCTCCCCTCACTGTAGAGCGTGTGCATGTGCACATCATGCTACCAGGCGACCAGAATGTTTTCCAAATCATTTACCATACCTTTAATTTGTAGATTTTGCTCATTATTACGAAACCTACATTAGTCGCTTACCTGTATTTCAGCCCTACAGTCCTACACTGTCTGCACATCTCATGTTGGGACCAACAATTTGAACAGCGATTGGTCCCCAGCTTGGCAGGCGACTCATGAATTGACAATCCACAAGCTTTAAATGCATTCATTGTGACACTGTGAGCTTGTACCTCTGCTATTTTGGAAAGACTGCAAACTCATTGCATAATGAGAACTATTTATTTGTGTAGATTTAAGTAGTGCCAGTACCTTTAACTCAAGTACATTTTAGTTCCTGACATTTACTACAGAGAACTTGTATATTATAACAGTATTTGTATTTTGTATTCTTTACTTGAGTAATAAAAAATGAGTATACCAATAATCCAATATGATGGGCAGAAACAATGAGATTTTTGTTACTGTGATACACACTGTATGTTGCCTACCACTAGGTGGAGTATGGTTCCCATAGTTTTAAGGCATAGGACAGTAGGCATGAGAGTTGTTGTTAAAGGTTGCATCATCACTTAGCAACCTGATTATCAAGCCTATTGGAATAAAGTGGGTTATCCTGTAGGCCCTTTGACTCAACATACCCTCTCTGACTAGCGTCAGATTGACTACTCCTTTTTTTCCCCCTTAGAGCGTACAAATTGTACACTCTCAGAAAAAAATGTTTGTCTGTTTTTGTTTCCCAAATCCAGCCTGGAATTGCGGACAAATTCTTTAGTTTTTGGGTCTGTGCCTCTGTGGAGCTAAAATGTCATCAATTGGTGGTCCTGGTCCACGGCTCAAATTCTGAATAGTGGGCCCTGGTATGAAAAAGGTTGAAACCCCCTGCTCTCAGATATATTAATGACATAGCAAAATGTTGAAAAATTAGTGGAATTCCTCTTTAATATAATGCATAATAATAATTAATACTGATATAATTAATTTGAAGCTTTGTAATTAATTAATCTCATACCAATATTTGACCCGAGAAGCATTTTTTGTGACAATTAAAATAGGTTGATAGCATTGGAGTGAGTTTTTCTAAATCAAAACTGTGTCCATACTGCAACGCGATATGTTGAGGGTGAGGGTTAGAGACAGCGTTAGTAATTTCGGACCAATGGGAGGACGAAACAGTGGGAGTTGGGATCAATGGCAACCCTTATTGTTACCTTGATTGGCTTTTTCTCCCATTGTCCGTACCGGTATGATTGGTACCATGAAATTTGTTCAATGAGAAAGGTTCTCTGTGGTGCAAAATCTATGTGCAATTAAAATGACTTCATTACTTTAATTGCGTTATAGTTTCTGTTATTAATTAATATCAATTAATCAGTTAATCACCCAGCCCTAATACTAATAATTAAATTGTTTCTCTCGACTTTTCTCTGTAAAAGAGGTTGAGACGTCTGGACTCCGGTATTCCCCGAGTTAAACGGACACTCACGGTTTTACAGCTGAGGCATTGCTATATGTGCCAGCTGCTCAACACCTTACCACACAAACCAAGCAAACTAACCACAGGAGCTGGGCCCTGCGCATGGCTAGCTGCTGTGTTTTGGACCACCAACATTCTGGAAAAGCACTCAGGGCTGTGGTCACTGCGGCGCTCACTGGAGGGGTGGGGCACTGACCTGTACATTTCTAGCTGTGGTGGCTGCAAAGATCAGCTTCTCTCTCTGCTCCATGGAAGGGCCAGTTGGGCTTAGAAAGGAAAGCGGGTGATCCTCCTATACCAGGGGTTTTCAACCTTTTTCATCCCAGGGACCACCAATTACTCAGCATTTTAGCCACGGACCACCACTTGAGGACATTAAGCACCACAGACCCCAAAAACTAAAGATTTATTTTGCTTTTGTCCACAATTCCAGGCTGGATTTGGGAAACAAAACAAGCAAAACATACATTTCAAAATGGCTAATTCAGATGATGAATATTTTAACTCTTGAGAGTGTGAAAATGAAACCAAATGGACCCGCAAGGGTCCATTTGGTTTCATTTTTACATTCTCAAGAGTTACATCTGGTTAACCAACTTTCCATCATTTAGCCTGGGGACCACCTGGAACCTTCTCAAGGACCACTGGTGGTCCCCGGACCACCTGTTGAAAACCCCTGTCCTATACCTCAGACATTTTATTAGTTTTCATGTGAATGAAGCTATGTGTAGCGAGCGCGAAGAGTGCGGAAAAATGTATGAAATGAAGATCTGTAACGTGTGATAGATGAGATGGCAAAAATGTGAACCTATGACAGTATATGATCTCAATGCTGGTGTTGGTTCTTTGGACGTGGCATTATTGTAGGGTAAAAAAGATCTTGTAGATTGAGAAAGCCTATTGAACGATGGAAGTTTTTATTCATGACACACACATGCGGTATATGGGTTACTGCAGTTTAGAGAAGAAACACTAACATCTCTTGAGTAGAGAGTTTTTATCTTTTATCAGTGATATCCATAGCGATATATCGGCCGATATATCTGTCAGTATATTGGTATGATTGGCCGATATATTGGCTGATATATGCCTAAATTTGAGGTTTAGAAGTTTTTCAAATGTTTTTTTATTCATTATTAAACATCTGTCCCAAACATCGATAAAATCGGTGTAGGTTTTTCCAAAAACCGGCATCGGCACCAAAAATAAGGCATCGGTCGGGGTCTAATAGAGTTGCAATGGGCAGGACAACATGAATCCATGGATGACTTTGCGGGCGACCTCAAGGATAAAGCTTATTTGACTGTGCATTTGGTTTGTCAAATGTTCATTTCCGATGCCCAAGGCAAGTGGTGGCTTTATTTGCTATTTTAAGTTAATTGTTGGAATGAAACCATCCAGGATCCCAGTGAGTGATTCATGACCATATGATTGTCTCATAAATTATGAGAAGATCGTTGCAATGTTGTATCATCAATTCAATAGATTATTACATTTGAAGGCTGCAGTTTTGATCACTCAAAACGGTAAAAAGGAGAGGGTGGATCATATTATCATTACCATCCAAGCCAAAGTAGTCGATAAAAGTACAGTAGCACTCGATGCCCATTGGAGCAAAATGGGTAACTGATTCTGTACACCAAGGTGTAATAATATCGGCCCTGCTTTGTTATTTTTTATGACAACAGACGGTAGTCACATTCACCCAAAACATTCAACCAAAACGTCATCAGTCATGATGCTCCAGTTAGGTCTGATTTCATGTCATTGATAACGCCTGGTCAGTTGGGAATACATGACCCACATGAACTGTCGTGTTGTCTGTTGTTGACAATGTCTGTTGTCATTGTCATCAAGTACATATTTTAAAACCAACCAAAGCGCTGCAATTTGAAGAGCTTCTGATGTGCAGGTGACCGGTTGGTGTAGGAGGGATGCTACTCTCATAGGCCCTGATAGGATGATGTCAGCACAGGTCTGATGGAAAGTCAGTGAAAGAAAACGGAGATGGGTGTGATGTGATCCCACTTTTGGAAGCCATTCAGGATTTTAGCAGCTGATCAGATAATTGTCTCCACCTGTATGGTGGAGAGTATGTTTTACCCCCTGTCCATCCGTCCGTGCACGGTCCAGGTCGCGCCCAATAGGCCAGTTTAGGTGATGTCCTCATACAGTATGTTATCATATTAGCTACGAGTAGACCATGGCCTACTCTTCGCTCCGCACACATACGCTCGCTCCGATGTCATCAGAGCCACAACCTGATCTGGCCTGGTGGAAACCTGCACCATGAAGGGGCACTGATCTAGTTATTTGGGTGCTGTACGCTTTATCATCAACAAAGTTGGCTTCCACAACACCCGAGGGAGTTCAGCAAACCATGTGCAGCCCATATTTGGCACAAATAAGGGACCTCTTTTTGGCTCCTATGCCAAAGTGTGGAATTCCCTACCAACAGTCATTAAGAAATGCAAATCCCTTGATCCTTATAAACCTTTATGGGCACCTACGGAATTTGTAACTGGCCAAAAAAGGTTTCTCCCCACCTAAATCCTAAAATCACACATGTGTGAAGTGAGGGGTGCTCTTATCATCATACACCATCATACATCAAATAACCCCCCCCCCCCCCCCCCCCCCCCCCCACACACACACTATATTACTTTGTAATGTACATATATAGTATATATGTACATTACTTTGCTCAGCCCATCAAATCATGGAGCCACTGTTACTCTGGTAACCAGTCATAAACTATACTATACTAGGACCTTACCTGTTTGAACAATATATGAACACCAAAATATGTATAGTGGGAGTGGGTATTGTGATGTAATAGGTCACATCGTCCTGTGAATTTATCGACCGTCCTTAACATGTTCTAACGGGGAGAATCTCCAAGCGGAAACTAACTTCACACGACCCATCACAAGACATAATAATCGAGGCAATGTTTTCTTTCTGGAGTCACTCACAGGAGGACATGTGCATGGAAGATGCGTTCAAAGCGGAAGGTCTGTGTATAACGGTTCCAGTTGTGAACGCGTAGATGTTTCTTCACAGAGCATGCTGCCGTAACCACTTGGCGCTGAGTGTGGTGAAAATAGCAGCCAGAAAAATAGCAGCCTGCCTGGACTCGAGAATAAGAGAACAATCGGGACAATGCCAAAGACATCAAGCCAGCAAATTGGTGCGGTGGGAACAACACATGTGCCTCGATCAAGAGCATGTCCCACATGATTTTATTAAAACTTGAACTGCACTCAGAAAAGTGCCAACTTGAACTTTTTATCATGTCCACACAACATCTCTAAGGTATAATGACATATTAAAAAGTTGAAAATGGGTGGAATTCCCCTTTAATTACGTCGCCAATACGTCATCACCTAAACCAGCCAATCGGAGTCCCCCAAGGGACGGTAGATTGTCAGCGGTAGCACCGCGAACCAATAGCAAGTAGGCTACGGCTATCAGATCGATGCAGGAGAGCAAAGCACAAATGGTCTTAGCCTGGGTTCAGCCCACAGACCACATCTACTCTGTTGTGCCATGGCTCAGAGTCTGACAATCAGGCTATGGAGAACTGGGATGACTGGAAGTGAGTTGGAGAGCTTAGCTTCTCTGAGGACGACCTATCGAGAGTGGGGAGATACCAGCCCCCATTGCTGATAAACTTTCGATTGCCCTTGTTCTTTTGGCCATGTACAGTAATGGCCCACATGTCGTACCCGTAGGTGAGAGTTGGAACGTTCAGATCAACCCACCTGTTATGTATGGCATCCTGGAGTCTCCTTCCCATACACTGCATCCAGTACAGGGTGCTTGAGCACCATATATGGGACATACATCATCATTAAGATGTGACGATTCAGATCCGTAGCCGGCAGCCGTATAAATATCCAGTGAGGGATTCTGTGTAAGACACATACGTATAGATACTTTTTATAGTATATTTTAGACTTTAGCGGCCTATAGAAATGGAAGTATTCGTAATGATTAGGCGTCAGAAGACCACAATCTTCGCAGACGCAAAGGAGACCAGTACCGTCTATGACCTGAAGCGCACTGTCGAGGGCATTCTGAACAAACCGCCCGAAGAGCAGAAGCTCTTCAAAGACGACACGTTGTTGGAGGACTCCAAGACTCTTGTCGAATGTGGCCTCAACAGCCAGAATTCGGGACCTGAAATCCCGGCAACAATCGGCCTGGCTTTGGCCACCGAGGATGAGAACTTTGAGCAGTTGCAGATCGAGCCTTTCTCCAACCCACCGGAACAAGCATAGTCTTAAGCCGTAAGCACCGTCAATGAATACGTTTTTTGCAGGGGAGAGGAAGGAGCGCTGGAAGAAGGGAGGACCGTCCCTCCCTTCGTCTCCCAGCGTTCTTCGGGGCGTCGTACATTAACAATGATGGAGGAATATCAGGGGGGATGAATGGTGTGGTATGTAAGGTAATTATGTCTTGAATCCCACCCTACAAATGAGGTGTTATTTTTATTTCTTTAATATTCGATTTATTTCGTTTTTGTTAGTTAGGTTAGTTAGGTTTAGTATTGTATTTTTGTTCCTCCTTAGGAGATTGAGTTAGGGCCAGACCTGAGCTAACCCAAAAGCATTTTGCGGGTGTAACGCCCGGGTCTCCCGTGTGAAAGTCCAAAATCTTAACCACTAGACCAAAGGGACATCCTCTTAGTCTGGGGGCAGATACTAGACTTTGGAGGCTAATACGACAGAGGCACTAGCCACCTGCTACACGGGGACCAACCCAGATAGGCGGTTGCCCTGATTGGATCTCACCGATCTATCAATCAACCCCCGGCCTCCTCTTCTAGGCCACCGTGGCCAATGATTTAGTCCTGGCTTTCACCTTTTGCGCAGCGCAGATTAAAATGAAAACCTGGGTATCGAGGCTAAGTTTGGGGGTAATGAAAACGCGTTCTCTAGGTGGACTGCTGCAGTGCACTTTTGAAATAAAGATACCTATGAACGAAGGTGCAGATATTTCCTTTTTTCATAGATCTTCAAGAACCTGCACCCATCAGCTTGCTGAGACTAAGGACTGAGGCTGAGTAAAGCGCGCCTTTCACTTACTGTATAACGGTTCTATTGAGTGAGGGGTACACCTTTTGTTACTATTTATTTATTGAGCTAATCTGGCAAACCTCACAGGCTGGCCATATCAAATCCAGGGATCCACATTGGGTCGAACAGTTCCAACCGGATCCCAAGATCCATGATTTCTTTCTTTGGTCACCACATCTGACTATGAAATGTGAACAGAGCTGGAGTAAGTAGCATGGTACTAGCCATCAGAGTACCTTGAAACAAGGTGGCTAGCCTTTATGAGGGTCTGTCTGTGTGCTCACAGACTCTGCAGTTATGGAGTTGTGATTTCATTTTGTGTTTTTAGCAATAGTGTGATTAACCCAATCAGCAATAGCCTAAGTAGATATATTGTGCACATAGCCATATTAGGCTAGCTTAGTATACCTTCATATTTTTTCGTATTCTGTATTTTTTTGGCAGCTGCAGGCTGAACAGTAAATAGACTCGGGGAGATTGGAGATAGAAGAAATGGAATGGTCCCGGTGTCTAAGAGCTTGCGCAAAAGTTTGCACGTGCTTACCCATTATGGCCCCAGATAGTGGCTCCAGGCTTGAGGCAGGCGGGCCCTGGTGGTCAAGTTTGGTACTGCAGGCGGGTGGAATTCATGCACGAACGCCGGAGAGCACGCACGCTCGTTTGCTTTGTGCACGCGGACAGGGCAGTTTGTGTTTAAGTTGTTTTCTGAATAAACCAGCGGTCCTCACGTCATATACTACCTCTCAAAACACAACGGATGTATTATATGACAGATAATAAGCTCAATGCAAACCCACAAGCTTGTTTTTTGATGCTTTTTGATGTTTTTTTCCTTTTCTCGTGCGCGACGGCGCTCGTTCATGGTTCCCATAATCCCTTGCGTCGGGCGCGTTCATGGAGAAATACTTCCGCATTGGGGCACCAAATTTTGGTGCCCCAATGCGGAAATAGGCGCACTTCCGGCGGTCTTCCGGGTGCTTCATGCGCCAATGAGCAACTTGTATTGAAATGAATAACAAGGGGGCGGGGCTGTCGCTCGAGTCAGGTCTCTGTTATTTTATTACTCTATGGTGCTTACCCAAGTCGACCTCTGAGCCATGGGATGAGCTTTGTACTGGCAAAGCTGTACTGATTGGCCACCTGGTCTCTTGGCAATGCTACATTTTATTTCATTACTATTTAGTTGTAAGTATGACCACGTCCCTTCCTCGTTTTTTTTTTTTTAGAACAATGAGCCATTGGACAGTGACTAAACCCCGCCCCAAAGGGTGCGGTTTTGAGATGCGCTCATGCTGCAGAAATAATGCAGCAGCTGATGATGCGTCATTTCTTGTTTTTAAATTGAAGAAGTGGCTGGCCACCTATAAAAAAGGACTGTTTTCTGCCTGGACCAATCAGCACCACATGTCTTGTTTTTGTCCTGGCTGGCTTCATTCCTTTTTTTACTGCGTAGATTACACATTTTTATGACTGGCATCCATTACCAAGGTCACTTACATTTCCCATGAAGCTTATATTGGAAATGTTTTATTTAACATGTCTTTGTTATATTATTTATTATGGACTTTATGTAATATATATTTTTTGGATGCAATGTCTATCGAGGATGGATCTGTCTGTCAACTGTTTCCACGATACATTTTGTTTTATTACATTAATCTTTATTAGAGGACAATTATATATATATATACAGTATATATACTTTTTCATTTTAGTTTTTAGTCCAGATTTGTTTTATTGAGAAGTGTATTTATTATTTTCAACAAGGTTCTACGTATTTAGTAGAGAGGATAAATACGGAAATATAAAAATTGTATGCACATGTGGGGATGTTTCCCACCCTCAGAGTGACTGAGCAGCAGAAAAGTCCAGAAATACACTATTGTGACACCAGTTTTCAGTCACTAAACTCTGTGACAAGCTCTTAAAGGACAACTTTATTTTTTCCCTGGGGACTACTAGGCTTTTGTAAATAATAACAAAATAATACATTAATACTTTGTTCGAATGCCCCCGCCCCCTGTCAAAAACAGCCCAAAATATGTAATGATAGGGTTATCAATCACATAGTCCACTGATCAAACATTTCCTATGATCCATGTCAGACTATGCTGATGCTATGATGAACAACTACTTCATGAGCAAATGTAGCCGCGGGAGAAGAGCCATTGACCCCAGTGGTCAAATGCCCCGAATGACTCAATTTATAAAACCAATTGCAGTCTGGGTACACATGTGCACGTGCGTGCATGTGTGTATGAATATAATTGAATATAATTTGTCCATGAATATCTGTCAACACTTTATGATAGGATTATATAATATTGCAGGGATAGCTGCACACTGTTGCTTCTTATGCATTTACCCAAAGTCCCCTCTGACAGCTGAGTAATATTAGTAGTAACAGCCTGTCTAATATTGTCTGGATGCCGAAGTGTACAGAAACGCAGCTCTTGTGTGAATTGTAGAATTTCCCAATCGTAGGCGACACACGCCCTTACTTGGAACTGGAAATGTATAACTTACAATATTACATTAACCTAAGCACATATAGACTATGTCAGTGCCAGTGTTCAGACACAGACAGGCCTTTATTTGTCTATTATTAGTGAGTGGGCTAATACTAATGACATTAGCTATTTTACCTACAGTATGTCACAGCCCCTGTAGTTTTCTAGGGCCTGTGTGGTTGTATACCTGTTGCTGCAGCTATAATCTGGTGTAAGGAACTAATGTATAATCCGGTGTCAGAAACTCGAATCGAGGGTCAAAATGGGTTAGAAGCTGTTTCAACCAATCAGATTGCTTCCTCGAAACGACCTGTTGTATAATGGGTGGAAGAACCTGGCCTACATGTAGCCAGTGCCAGGTGTGTAGTAGTGGGAGGGTCTACCCCCGTATACAAATACATGGACCAATGACAGGTGTGTAGTGGAATACCAGACAACAAAAAACTAAACAACTCAAGTGTCTTCATTGTTAACATGCCAACATGCCGTCTTCAGTGGAGGCAGATAGATAATAGATGGCATGATTGATTACACAGGCTTAAAATAATTCAGACAAATGTTCTTTTGTAAATCTCTATGGGACAAATGAATGGGTTCTGGAACCAGTGGAACCAGAAAATGGCCACCACGGCTATACCTAATGCTGTACCTACCGCACCCCTTCTGCAGAACACTGTGTTCCGAACACTGAGTTGGGATTTTACAAAATTTCATTGATCAGTAAATAAATGTTTAACTCTTGACAGATTAGCAGAAAGGCTTGCTCCCGTTAGGCTCAATAGTAACAAAATAATTTTTAGAAAATCTTTTTCTTCTCTTGTGAAATTGTGCAAGTCACTACTCTGTCCTCAGTCTTCTTGCTAGCTGACTCTGTCCTGTTGTTCAGATGTCAGTGTTCAAATTTCCTCCACCTCCCTGGCCTCTAGCCTCAATCTAGGCTCTCATCCGCGCTGTGAGATGAGAGCTTGGAAAAAACGATATGATATGTTCAGTATCCATGTGGTTAATGTATTTTGGATAAATGTTGTAACGTCTCCTGTCAGTCTGCTCTGGACATGATGCTCATGTGTTATTGTCTTGTATTGTTTCTGGTTACTGTACCTTAGCTCTGCTTAGGTGAGGTGTTTTTTTCTTGTGTGAGGTGTTTTCTGGGTTTTGTATTGCGATCACCACTTAAAGGACTTCAAAAGGTGGTGTGCAGTGAGTTAATGAGCTTGTTAATAAAACAAAGCCTAAAACGTAAAGATGAGCAGACAACAGCATAATCAATCACTCCAAAAGTCGTGGTAAATGTGTTAAGGAGTTAAATGCAGGGGTTGACACTAAGGTCTCCGAGGAGGTCTCCGTCAGATTCTACTTGCCCTCAGGTCATGGTCACTTGCCCCCCCAAAATATATTGCAGTCGAAGACTATGTTTTGTTTAAGTCAGAATCAGCTACAGTAAATAGACCCTGGCGGGTCCATTTGGTTTCATTTTTACACTCTCAAGAATTAAAATATTCATCATGTGAACCAGTCCTAATCTACACAACTAGAATCACACTTGCCCGATCGGGCAACCAGGTACAGTCTTCACTTGCCCGATCATTTTTTTTACTTGCCCCGGACAAGCGGGCAAGTGTTAGTGTCAACCCCTGTAAATGTGTAGTGACACCATTTGAGCTTGTCAAGCTGCTATTTTTGAGCTGTGTGACCATGTTCATTGGAACTCCATATTATGAAATACTTAATACTGTGTGGACTTTCTCCCTGGTAGGGGTACAGTATCGAGATAGACAGACCTCTCTCTCCCTCTATCTGTTTACTGAACATTGACATTGTCCTTGGTCTGGAGCCAGCAAACATTTACTCAGCAAGTAGCCTTTATAATGATGTCTTGTTTTTCATCATCAATAAATACTGTAGCGTTTGCTGTCCCACACAGCTGACTCACTGACTTACGGGAAAGACATTGACGTTTTGGCCAGAGAACTGGGGGTTTCATCTGCATTTTAATACAGAGTATGGCTATAGAGATATTTCACATTTTTATCACCTCTTGCTTGATTTACTACCGGGTATTTAGATATTTGATATTCATTTTACCTTCCCCCGCCTCTTCCTACAGTATACAAACCCACTGTAATTTAAAACATCAAAAACATTGAATCTTTTTTTTTCTCATGACTGATATTGTCCTGCATGACAGTGGAGTGGAATTTAATCTGTCTGCTTTAAACATGTGAACAGATTAAATTCACGTAAACAGGCACGTATTAGGACAATATCAGTCAACAAAAAAAAGACGGATGTTTTGATGAATATATCATGGTTAAAATTGAGTTTTACAAAGAGGGTGGGGCACCTAACAGCTAACAGTTCACATGAGCCTGAGTAGATGATGAAGTGACTGAGGGTTTTTTTGCAAGTGGGTTTCGAGAGAGCTGTCAGGTTGTCTCTCTTGTCACTGCAATAACAATGTCTTTGTTGTTGCTTCCTGTCTTCTTTGTTTCCACCCAGCACCTGTTTCTGTTTCCACCTGTCTCTGACTCTCTGCTTTCAATGATGAAATGCTGTTGGTTTAGTGGTGCCACAATTGTAGTTAGTCAGTAGCAGTAGTAGTGTTTCAAATCATTTTAAATAAAAGCACTTGCAATTTGAAATATCGTCGGTTGTTTTGCATGCCATCATGTTTGGTGGGGCAGTCTGGGCATTTAGGGGGGCATTGCCTAAGCCTAAGCTCAAACCACAGCACTCCTCCACAAGAAACCATTTTAAAGTCAACCACACCAATTTGATTATGATTAAGGATTTGATTTGAGTGCAGTACAGTACATACTGTACAGTAGTACAGCACAGTAGAGCAGCCATACTCAATCTGTGTGATGTGTCACATTAGTGTGACACGTCTGAAGTGAGCGGTACTGTTGGCTGAAGTGAGCGGTACTGTTGGCTGAAGTGAGCGGTACTGTTGGCACTCTACTCAGTAGAGTGCCAACAGTACCGCTCACTTCAGATGGGTGTGATTTCTAACCCATGCGCAAAAACAGACCATGCACAGCAGGAGATGCAGACTGATTGGTTAGTTGAATGAATGAATGAATGAATGAATGAATGAATGAATGAATGAATGAATGAATGAATGAATGAACTAGATCACGATCAGCAATCAGTGCAAACTTGCGTGTTGCGCACAAGTAGGCCTTGTAACAGGGTCTGTGACGTCACATAGACATTATTTATAGACCATAAAGGCCTCTTACTCACGCCACCATTACGTCATCGCCTAAAACGGCCAATCGGAGTACCCCGGAGGGACCGACCTGCGGCCACCGAACACCACACACCGATCGCCTTACTTGCGCCCGGTCACGCAAGTAATAAATTAATTAAAACAAATTTGCACTGCTGGAAAAAAGGACAGGCTCAATATACAGAGTGACGAAGTCTGTTCTATACTGCTTAAAAGGATCCCTGACTAATACGATAAACATTGCTTAAAACATTATACTTTCCCTATTAAACAAATAAAACACCAATGGTATCTTAATTCTTTCATAAATAGAGAATATTTCACTCAACAGGAACTGCTCCTGGCGCAGGATGATGATGTCACATGTGATCTAGCTCTATGTATATGGATGAACATGCTCATGTGACATCATCATCCTGCGACTGGAGCACCTCCTATTGAGTGAAAGATGCTCTATTATGAAAGAAATAATGTATTGATGGTGTCATGTTTTGGTTATAGAAGGCAAGTATAGTGTTTTAAGGCATATTTGTCTTATAGGGATCCTTTTAAGACTCATTTTAAGTCCTTTAACCGAACAGCAAAAACAGATTCAACCTGGTCCGACACCTTCATGTCAATTAGAGACAAATAACCATTTTATATTCACACACGCTGCCCACACGCACACACGCTGTCCCAGCAGACTAGTGGACTGGAGATAAGTCTGAATGACACCGGTCAGTGGAGTTATATATATTATATAGACCGCTAATCCTATCCTATTATACAACTCGATCCATTTTCTCACGCACACAGCAGGGCCGGATTTAGCCAGCCCCACTAGGGTGGGCTGGAAGAATGGCAGGGTGGGCACCTGGACACCAGGGCCCACTATTTATTCGGCATTTGAGCCACAGAGGACCACCATTTGATGACATTTTAGCCCCACAGAGCCTAAAACTAAAGATTTATTTTGCTTTTGTCCACAATTCCAGGCTGGATTTGGGAAACCAAACAGTCAAACATACAGATCAAAATGACCACTAATCGTCTACATTCTCTAGTTGTGTAGACTTGGGCTAATTAACATGATGAATATTTTAACTCTTCTGAGTGCAAAAATGAAACCAAATGGACCCGCAAGGGTCCATTTGGCAGGATGCACGTTTGGGTGGGCTCTGCCCAGGGGTGTAGTGGAGGGGGGACGCGGGGGGACGGAGTCCCCCCACTTCTCTCACATCTAAAATATTTTTGGGGGCAAAAATTGTTTTTTTGACTTGTCATTTACTTTTATGGATACAATTAGGCATTGTAAACCATCTTTCTCAATATACTATTCAATATGCATGTTTTAATAGTGTGTCTGTTGTGCAGGTGCACGCGAATGCACATGCATGTGTGCGTGCACGTGTCTTAAGAGGCGTCCCCCCACTTCTAAAAGTACCACTACAGGGCCTGGCACGCAGGCAGACAGACAGTTCGTAGGAGAACTTGCATCTGTTCAGCTCAGCACCGCGACTGGACCATGCAGGCGCATCTATACAGTATAGTAGCATGCGCATGCGTCTCTTGAGCCAAAGGGTACGCGTTGTGCTCAACGCTGGGGAAAGCATTCCAGAGGAGTAGAGTGGAGAGAGGACCGTTATCTGCTGCTGGCTGGCTGGCTGGCTGGCTGGCTGCTACAGCTCCTCGCATGCATTGCATGCGTGCGTGCGCTTCCCAGCAAAGGACCTATCGCAAACAAACAACGACCACAATGCGCTGCCGTTCCCCCTCGTCTTGTTTTTTAGTCACGCTCCTAACGTGAGAGGGATGAGCTTCTTTTATCTCCGTGCTCGTGCCAGCGCTGCTGCTGCTGCTGCTGCTGCCGCTGCTTCGTGGGCACCTCCCACTCGGTGTGCGCGAAGACTGCTGCCTATTTCTCTCATGATCTGCGAACGGCGATTGCCATTAATAACCAACGTGGACTTGCTGGTCACATCCTTGCCTTCTTCTTCGTAGTCACCACCCACCACCAGACTCGCACTTACTACGGACTAGACTAGAGGCTACATGAACTAGTGGGGCAGCAGCAAGCAGCAGCAGTTGCTCTGGGTAAGTAAAGTGAGCCATCTGTGACAGTGCCGTTAAATGCCTGTATGGGGATCATTTTTCAGAGAAGTATAACGGTATTTGCTTTATCCGGCGCATGGGGCCATATTTATACATTAGGACCTATAAATAATTCACCACCGCCACCACCACCACCATACCCCTGGCTGTGTCTGATGACATTATGATGGCTGTCAAATTCAGCTCAAGTTGTCAGCCTTTGCTTGAAACTTTGTGGGCTATAAAGTGACAGTGGCTGCTGGCATCAGTGGCATGCTTTAAATTCTTCCAACTCTCCCCCCAATAAATGAATCTCATGCTGTTAGTCTATAACGGTGTAAACCAGGGGTCCGGGCACCACCAGTGGTCCTTGAGAGAGTTCCAGGTGGTCCCCAGGCTAAATGATGGAAAGTTGGTTAAACAGATGTAACTCTTGAGAATGTAAAAATGAAACCAAATGGACCCTTGCGGGTCCATTTGGTTTCATTCTTACACTCTGAAGAGTTAAAATATTCATCATCTGAATTAGCACCACTTAACTAAGAAGTCTACACTGGAATTGTGGACAAAACCAAAAGAATATGTCATTAATATACCTTAGAGATGTTGTGTGAACATGATTAAAAAAAAAGTTCCCCCATTCTGTGTTCGCAAGAAATGGAGGTCTGAAGAAAACTACTAACATGGGTAAACATCTTGAATCATCAAGATGTATTTTCAGTTTCACCATGTTAATGGGTTTCTTTAGACACTTCTTTTTTATGAGAGCATACAAATGGAACCAAATGAACATGTTAGGGTTCATTTGGTTGCATTTGTACACTCTCAGAAAAAATGTTGAAAATGGGTGGAATTCCCCTATAAGATGATGAAAGTAGGCCTGTAGCCTATAATACTGAGCTTGAGAGAAAGTATAATAACTGCATAACTTAATATAATATAAGTTTATTAATAAAGGCCAGTTATAGAAATAGCATTTCCATCTTCATTTTTCTTTTTTTGTGTGCAAAACTGTTATTTTCACTAAACCAATTTGGATTATATAGGCTATTTAATTTACCCCTATTGATTCATATTCAACAATTCTAGTGATTCTTTTTTTCAGGCACTGTAGCCAATGCACACCTTTTTTCCCCAATTCTGATGAAGGGCAACACGTTTCATTTCCAGCTGAATGCAATATGGCAGTGGTTTTTAACCAGTGGTCCGGGGACCACCAATGGTCCTTGAAATGGTTCCAGGAGGTCCCCAGCTACGTGGTTATCAGATGAAAAGTTGTTCAGCCAAATGTAAGAGAGCGTAAAAATGAAACAGGTCCATTTGGTTTCATGTTTACACTCTCAAGAGTTAAAATATTCATCATCTGAATTAGCCCAAGGTTACACAACTAGAGAATGTAGAAGATTAATGGTCATTTTGATCTGTATGTTGGCCCTTGGAGCTAAAATATCCTCAAATGGTGGTCCATGGCTCAAATGCTGAATAAATAGTGGGCCCTGGTATCAAAAAGGTTGAAAACCTTCAACCTTCAACATTCAGTGCTTTTCCATTCTTGGTATTCTTGGACAATTTTATACATATTAAATCCTCACTGCTCCCAGGCCAAGTAAGAAAAAGAATAAGAAGAAGAAAGGAGTTTTGTTTGTTTCAAACGTGTTAGTAGTCCTGCATTTCTTCATTTGATTTCAGCTGTTGGCTTGCAGCAAACACTTAAATAAGAGAAAGGGACTTCTGTATACAGATGTTGCCCTTAACAGGGATTAGTTATATTGTGCACATGATATTGCATGTGCCAATCTGTTAAAATAGTAAAAAATCATAATATGTCTTTACCGATGGCAGTTTGCAATGTGATGCAGCCATATTATTATGCCTACGTGAAATTGTACTGTATATGCCAGAGACATGTTTTGTTGTTTATAACTTATAACAGGGGTGCTCACACTTTTTTGACTTGAGAGCTACTTTCAAAATGAGCGGCTCAACAAGATCTACACATCAAAAATGTGATTATTCCATTAGTGAAAATCCATTTCAAGGCCCCCTAGAAAGTTTGAGCTTTGAAATCGTGGTGATGGTGTTACTTACTGTTATAGTGTTTAAGAATAATGCGCTTAAAATGAAAAATAGAGAATTGAAAGGTTCTCTTGTATATGCTACTACTGACGTTTGAAAACAGTATTTGGGGTTTGAGTTGACGATTTGTGATGTTGAGTTTAGTCTCTTGCACCCAAAACTAATCATGTTTCATGTTTTTGTCCGCAATTGTGAAAGAGAACTGGCAAAACATTGGTCAAAATAACAGCTATTGTCCATTTTCTAATTGCGTGGACTCTTGAGAGTGTAACTCTTGAGAGTGTAAAACAAAACCAAATGGACCCGTAAGGGTCCACACTATACACTATAGGCCTACTATACTAACTACTGTACAACACTCTGAGCCAGACCACTTTATGTATGCTGCGTGCTTGTTGCAACTTCAACAACAACTCATGTTATATTATCAACGCTTGTTTGACGATAATATAAGCCCTGTACAAGATAATTTAAATGAAAATGGTATGAGGGCCGCGATGAAGTCGCCCTCATATATACCATTTTTGCCTGCCCCCCCATCATCAGTGCTGCGTCAGAACAGCATACTCACTCCCCGAACCCACCTCACCCCTGATCACTTTGACAAAAAAGGCTGGCTTGGGGTTGACGGCAGTGGTGGTATCTTGTGGTATCTTGCAATGTGTCTCGCTTCATTCACTGAGGTGCCTGCCCCTCTGTTTTTTATCTGTTTTTTACTTTTATTCTATTTCTAACCTGAACATCTATGGTGTTCATTTGAATAATTGTAATTGTTTTCTCTTCACTGCTGTCATTGTATTGAATGCAGGGGCCTGAATGCAAATTAAGAACGCAATTAAGGTCTTCCTTCAGTGCTTTCTGAATCAATGATGCACTTAACTGCACTTTGTGCTGGTTGCTTTTTTGGTCTAAAATGTGGGTTGTCAACAGGTGGTCCGGGGACTACCAGTGGTCCCTGAGAGGATTCCAGGTGATCCCCAGCTAAATGGTGGAAGGTTGATAACAAAATGGGCCTTTATAGATCTGTAACTCTTGAGATCATAAAATGAAACCAAATGGACCCTTATGTGTCCAAACTAAACTCTTGAGAGTGTAATATGAAACCATTTCATGTTCACGCTGTCAAAGAGTTACATCTGGTTAACCAGCCGTCCATCATTTAGCCTGGGGACCACCTGGAACTTTCTCACGGACCACTGGTGGTCCCCGGACCACTGGTTGAAAACCACTGTTATAGGGTACTGTGCTGCCCATAACGATGTCTGCTGCTACAGAATGACTCAAGAACGTGATAATGATCAAGGATTCGTCAAAATCCACAGTGATTTCCTTGGAAAAATGCCTCTGAAATGGCTCGAAATCCCCTTTCAGACTGACTTTGCTACGTTTTTAGGAGCACCTTCTAAAGACTATTCTATCCCAGCAGCATCCCATTAACTTAACGAGAGTTACTGAGTCTTCTTGTTTCCTTTTTTACTGTGGGAATGTTGGTGACCAACTGGAAATGGTTAACCAGTGTTGTTTGTCAAAACATGTCTGCGCCGCTGACTCTCTCTTCCACAGAGGTAATTAGGACCAGACTCGTTCATCCTGGAAATGGTATACCCCGGGTTATACGATGCAAGTAGCCTAACCAGACTAATAGTCACCAAATCTGGTGAGGTGTCAGCCTCAGCAGGCCCCAGCCCCTCAAGGGCGTTATTGCCATTAGGCAGACTAGAGGTATAGGTGATCTTTAGGTGATCTTAAAATGAGAAATAAACGTGGTTGCTCAAGACAGGCTTCTGACCTTAAACTGAAAAGCATTTTTTCCTCTGGGCCAGTGTCAGAAAATTAGAATCTTATGTCAGAAACTAGAATCTAGTATCACGACAAAATAGGTTAAAACCACCTTTGAGCTGAAAGAGAAAACCCTTTCTCTAGCGTTTGATCCTGGCTTCTTCCTCATCCTGCCATATTTAAGGGGGTAGTCGTTAGTGTGTGCGTCTGACTAGACATGACACCCCAGACACCGCCCCTCACCTCGGGCTCAAACAGGCTATTTACCGCTGTGTGTGAACGCATCTGAAACATCTGGACATTCTCCCTGTTTGCCTGCTACAGTGTGTGAATGGCCAACCCACCGGACACTGTCCAGACCTGATGATTTCCAGGACACTTTCCAGTGTTCAAATGAGAACTCAGAACTCTATGATGATGTCATCAACCTTGTATTTGAGAACAACCTGGAATTAGAGCTCTAGTCTTGGTTTTATGCAAGGTGAAAGACACCTTTAAAGCAGGGCTACCCAAAAGGTAGATCATGATCTACCAGTAGATCACCCAGACCGTGCAGGTAGATCACATGACAGTCCCCGTAGATCTGTAAATGGACCATTACGGGTCCATTTGGTTTCATACAGTAGAAGCAATGCAGAGGGGAAAAATAGCAAAAAATATATAGCTACAGTTTGTATCTATTTTGATTTTTGGCTAAAAGAGTTGCCTCTACTACCTTTTAATGGGTTTTCATTATTCATTTCTTGCCTAGTGATTAGGGGTTTATGGATCGAATCTTATTATAGGTAAGATACTTCTAATAAGTCCAGCAACTTAATTGAAGGTATAATTGTATATTGATTCTACTACCATTTCATCGTGAAAATGAATTTGTTGACATTCATTGCTAATGAAGTTTGTAATGTAATTCTGTTAATATATTCATCATAGTACTGTACATTCCCCTAAATTACATCTCTTTACTACATGGCAGACGGTAGTTCAGTGTCATTTCATTTTTGAGAATTTAAAACACCTGTTGAGATCACTATATTCTACAAACTCATTCACTGCCAATGATGACTTTGGCAAAAAGTGGATTTGACTCTTCCATAGTAGCCAATCCTAGCCAAAGGGAAATCTGGGATCTGAGTAATATTGATTGCATACAGAGATAATATTTAGTGCATGCATCATGATCCAAGTAATCCAGGGGCATCTTTGTTTGTGACATTAAGATTTATAGTTCAACTCTGGATCAGACTGGATTTACATTCGGACACTGCTGGACCTGGCACAAAAAGGCCCTTGTGAGATATACCGTAATACATATATCTTTGGCTACATTGTCTTAACACATTTCTCGGTGGAGCCTGTTTCTTACAAAAAAACACCATCGAGAATGCAATGCAACTTCCACATTATGCATGCTTAATGGCCCATACAGGGCACACCTGTGGCCTATATGTAGCCCCATTATGCACAGGTACATAAAAGTACAAATCCTTTTTTGTTCCGATGTGAATCCTTTTCATGTATAGGAACCCGTTCCACTGCATACCCGTGACCCCACGCCAATGTCCACAATTGCAGTACAATATATGTTGATGGCATGTCATGACACACTTGGGGCCAGTGTGCACATGCACACTCACAGCATGCGTATCTGAGTGACAGTTCCCACACACTTCCTTCCTCGTACGAAACGCTGTGTAATCGGCATCTAATCTAAACCGAAATGGCTACTGTAGAGGACTAGGCTATGGCATAAAACTACAGGATCTGCTGTTTCTATATCGGTAGATCCCGTAACACCTAGACCACACTGCTGCAACTCCTTGCAACAAAACAAACTGCACCAATGCAACTCATTGCAACAAAACTAACCGCAACAATGCAACTCCTTGCAACAAAACAAGACCACACCAATGCAACTCCTTACAACAGAACAAACCACACCAATGCAACTCCTTGCAACAAAACAAATCACACAAATGCAACTCCTTGCAACAAAACTAACCGCACCAATGCAACTCCTTGCAAGAAAACAAGACAACACCAATGTAACTCCTTACTACAGTGGTTTTCAACCAGTGGTCCAGGATTCCAACTGGTCCCCAGCTAAATGATGGGCAGTTGGTACACAAATGGACCCTGATACTGTAGATCTGTAATTCCAATAATTTTAAATATAATTTAACTCTTGAGAGCGTAAAAATAAAACCAAATGGACCTGTGAGGTTCGATTTGGTTTTATTTTACGCGAACAGTTAAAATATATTGAAACATCTGAATTGCTTAATTTTCAAGAATCTACACACAAGTAAAACATGTAGAAGAATTATTATTTTGACCAATGTTTTGCCAGTTAGCTGCCCTAAATTGTGCACAAAAACGTGAAAATCCATGATTTTGGGTCCGAGAGACTAAACCCAACTCCACATGGCGGTCCGTGGCTAAAATGCAGAACAAATAGTGGGCCCTGGCATGAAAATGGTTGAAACCCACTGCCTTACAACATGTCGATGCAACGTGTGTGTGTGTGTGTGTGTGTGTGTGTGTGTGTGTGTGTGTGTGTGTGTGTGTGTGTGTGTGTGTGTGTGTGTGTGTGTGTGTGTGTGTGTGTGTGTGTGTGTGTGTGTGTGTGTGTGTGCATTGTGTACTTTGTCAGAATCAAACGGGTAGAAAACGTGTCTTCTCACATGCTGCACTCTGGCCCCCTCTTAACTTTGTATATTTGTCTGATAAGTGACCATTATCATTTGTTTATTTTCAAAGGTGACGTACAGTACCTCATACTTGTGCAAGCTGTTTTCTGTCTTTTTTCCCCCACTCCTTCAATCATTCACTAACACGGGGGAGGTTAACGGGTAGATCAGGGTTTTTGACACCAGGGACCACCATTTATTCAGCATTTGAGACACGGACCACCATTTGAGGACATTTTAGCCCCAAAGACTAAAAGGCGACGTCGTCCGAAAAGATAAAAAAACAGTGAGCTTTTCGGCCAAATCGGCCGATGCTTGGCCGGGGATAGCCAATCAGAGCCAAGTGCTGCTTTTTCTCCCCCTCGACCACAAATCATTTGCCGCAGTTTGGTTCCTAGTTCCGCCCCACTTCCTCCTCCACCATACTTTTTTTTCAGTGCACCACAGCACAGTCGTTTACGGTACTCATTTTGCATGCCATTCTAAGCGAGAATTTACGGTAATGACCGTCGCTGTCGCTCATATCGGCCGACGTTGTTTTCCATCACCCTCATCACCCGCATCAACGCGGTTCTCCTCCATGATTTGGAGACATTGGCGTAACTGCCTAAACTGACTTTGCCAACGTGAACTAATGGACTAATGGACTGTTTTTTATGACCTTTTTTAATTACTTATTTATTTTTCTTACCTTGTATTTGTCTTACTTGTGTTTTATGGACCTGAGTCTGCAATAAAGTTTTTCACATACTGTAAGAGGTCTCTTAGGGTCTCCTAAGAGGTCTCTTATGATATAGAATTTCCCATATGGGTGTGTACTACACTCAAACAGGTGTAAAATGAATAATGGAAATCTAAACAAATGCTAACACAGACATGATGTGGGATCAGGTGGGTAGGTAGCGGTATAGGATACAGGAGGAAATGGGTCATCTTATTGTGATATGCCAGGAAGAAGGAAGGACAGAATTAATAGAAGGTGGCAGAGCTGAATGAGGAGGTATCTGGGTGAAAATATACAGTATATGATGGATGGATGTTGTTGTGACCCAACAGGCTTTTGTTTATGCCAGGGGTTTTTCAACAGGTGGTCCGGGGACCACCAGTGGTCCCTGAGAGGGTTCCAGGTTGTCCCCAGCTAAGTTGGTTAACCAGATGTAACTCTTGAGAACGTAAAAATGAAACCAAATGCACCCTTGCGGGTCCATTTGGTTTCATTTTTACACTCTCAAGAGTTAAAATATTCATCTTAATTAGCCCCAAGTCTACACAATTAGAAGATTAATGGTCATTTTGATCTGTATGTCCCTGGTATGGAAAAGGTTGAAAACCCCTGGTCTATGCAGATAGATCTGGGAGCAGTAACGCTGAGAGCGGATGTGTTTGAGTCGAGTAGTAACAAGTGCTTGCTAAAAGCTTGAAATTGGATATTTATGGAAAAGCTCATAAACATTAGGCTACTGTACTGTATGTCTTCATGTTCATTTTAGTATCTTTGTCTTCAGCAAGCCAAAGGCATTTGAGAAACCAAAAGAAAAAAAAAACAAAAAAAAAACAACAACTAAAAAACCCCTATATGCAAACTTTTGAAAGTGACACCTTTCATACAAGCCACTTTACAAGAAAAATACTATGGATCTTATATCTGTTTTGCATGTCGTATATTATTCTTATATATTACACAATTATATATGTTTCACTTTACAAAAAGCTACTATGGATGTTATATCTTTTTTGAATGTCATATAATTCACAAAATTAAATATGTTTTATATACATTTCACTTTACAAACAAATACTCTGGATTTTATATTAACTTTCTTACATGAAAAGCCACTTTCAAGAGTTCACTTTTTTCCCACATGGGCGTGCGTGTGTGTGTGTGTGTGTGTGTGTGTGTGTGTGTGTGTGTGTGTGTGTGTGTGTGTGTGTGTGTGTGTGTGTGTGTGTGTGGGTGGGTGTGTGTGTCAACCTCTACACACACTCCACATATTGTGTGGACATGATAAAAAAGTTCCCCCAATTCTGTATTTCCTAAAAATGGGTCTGAAAAAAATCATTACCATGGTGAAATACATCTGATGACATCATCAAGATGTATTTCACCATGTTAATGACTTTTCTTTCAGACCCCTTTTTCCTGAGAGGGTACAAATGGAACCAAATGGTTCATCCATTTGGTTCACATTTGTATCCTCTCAGGAAAAAATTGAAAATGGGTGGAATTCCCTTTTAATCCAGAGTGATTACAATACTAAAGAACAAGAAATTGTAATATGTCAAATACAGTACAACAATAGTCTTCAAGAATCATACGGAAGCTAGGAACCTACAGGTGCCACTTTCAAGAGTTCGCATTACATCAAATTTCCCATATGGGTGTGTACTGTATACTCCATCGAGTTCTATGTTATGCTATATGTAGACAAGCACGTGTAAAATGAATAATGGAAGTCTTCACAAATACTAACGCAGGCATGATGGGGGATCAGGTGGTATATAGGTATGGGATACAGGAGGAAATGGGCCATCTTATTGTGTATTTTCCAGGCAGAAGGAAGGGCATAATTAAAAGAAGATGGCAGAGGTAAAAGAGGAGGTATCTGGGGGGGAAATATACGTGATGGATCAATGTTGTTGTGGCTTTTCTGTTTGCAGATAGGTCTGGGAGGGGATGTGTTTCTGATGGAGTCTAGTAACACATGATAAAAGATTGAAATTCAACTCCTGTGGAAAACATCATAAAACACGACAAAGTCAGGCACAATGTGTAGCATGTAATGGTAAGCAGCAGTGCATTTATATACTATATAGTGCAGGGGTGGACAATTATTTTTCCCAAGGGGCCAAATGAGATACAGAAAATATTGTGGAGGGCCGAGACTAAAGGCTGAACTAAAGTCTATTGATGCCTCGTGATAATCATATATTCATAATCTACATGACATAATCTATAAAGTAGTAAATTCTACCAATCATTCTACAGTATATGCTAATAATTATTTGTCACCTGGGGACCGTTAAGATCGCTTTCAAGTCCTCTCTGGCGGCAGTGTTGGGAAAGTTCTCTTTTTTCTGAAATAGTTCAGTTCATACATAGTTAATACATTTCAAAACGAACTAGTTCCGTTCATAGTTCATTGTTGAACTTTTAGAACTAAAGTTCATGGTTCCAAAAAAATAACTATTATAGTTATTTTTCGTTCTTTTTTCCCTCCTGCTTTTTTTGTTCACAATGATTGCAGCCCATATACAACAGATATCCTTAAAGGGGAATTCCAACAATTTTCAACATTTTTTTAGAGCTATTTTTTATGATTAATCACGGGATAGCGGCACACGTGCGGGAGGCAAAAGGTTGCTGCGCAGACAGTATATGATTTAAATACACGCATGACGCAGAAAGGTTATACATTTTACCAACATATGAACATCTGAGGGGAGCATTCTCTACTGCTGGCTGGACACACAGGCATTTTCCCAAAGCAAAGAGCAGAGCACAACACCGCCGTACTACAGTAATATAAAGATATAGGTATAGAACTGCATCTCATAGAATGTGCATTTGTCATGTCTCTATCACAGCTGAATGGCCAAATGCTCTACTCGCACCGGTGCCATGAAATTTTTAGTCACAAATGCGAGCCTGTCGAGCACCGCTCTTGAACGAAATCGAACGCAAGAAAAGTGACGTTCACTCACACCAGAAATGAACAAGTTCAGATCGCCGTTATTCAAGCAGATATAGGGGCCGTTCGGTTCAAGTTAGTTAAAAAATATGAACGGTTCAAAGAACTTTTGTTCTTTGAACTCGTTCCCGGACAACCCTGTCTGGCGGACAACCCTAGGTGATGGCAGATTGGACATTTGTGACTGTGGGACAATGGAAGTGTTGTATGATAACAAAAGGACAGGTGATCAAAATCTTTGTAGAATGTGTGATTTGCATCAGTTGAAAGAACAGTTGGCGCCATGTCTTGAGTGAATGTATATCCTCCTCCATTTTGTCTGTGATGTTTCGCACGTCTTACACGACTGTGACGTATAGACATACTATTTGGAATGTATAAAAAACAAGTCATTCTGTACTACAAGAGTCAGTCCTGGTGTGACACTACGGTGGTCACACTACGTGTCTCTCTCGTGGGCCCTGCGGCCCACGGGGGAAACTTTGCCTGCTGTATTGCCGATGCTGAAATAAATCTTCATCCATGAGAGAAGAAGAAAACAGGTGCGCTTTCTCTAGTTGCTGCCACTAATTTGGGCAGTGGGTGCTAAGCTCTAGGTGCAACTAAACATGAGAATCCACCAAAAGTGGAAGGAGCAGCACACCAAATAAAATACAGGACCAGGCTCAAATCTGATTATCCATTTAATAACACTGACGCGTTTCGGCCGAAACTCTCCTATCAAGGCTCTCCGTTCTCTCCGATCAACTATGGTGCTCTCCCAGTACAGTATATGTTTTCGGGTATATTGACGCTGGTACATATGCAACTTGTACCGGTGAAAATTTACCACACTATGTAATATTAATTTAATTTCAAGATACAAGTAAGCGTAAGATCAACCATTTCAACACCAGGGCCCTCTATATATTTGACCCACAGAGAACCACCTAATGCCATTTTAGCCCCACAGACCCCAAAACTAAAGATTTTTGTGCACAATACCAGGCTGGATTTCACGAACAAAACCGACAAACATAGGCTACAGATCAAAAATGGCCAGTCTTTTACATTATCTGATTGTGTAGACTTGGGCTAATTCAGATGATGAATATTTCAACTCTTTCAAAGAGTTACATCTGGTTACATCTGGTTAACCAACTTTCCATATTTAACTGGAACTCTCTCAAGGACCACTGGTGGTCCCCGGACCATTGGTTTAAAATCCTTTCACGGGCCGGTCAGAGTCAGCCAAAGGGCCGCATTTGGCACCCGGGCCGCATAATGCCCAGGTATGGTCCAAGACGTTTTACATAGATTGTGCGTCACATTCATTCCCCCATACATTCATGGCAGTGGAAACCATGCAAGGTAACTACTGGCACATCAGGAGCAATTCTGACGGGGGTTCAGCGTCTTACTCAAGGACACTTTGACACTAACTCTGGGGGGAGCCCTGGATCGAACCAGCAACCTTGCGGCCACCATCCGGCGGTGACTCTACCCCTGAGCCACTGCCACACCGTCAAACTTGGTGGTTTTCGTCATACCAAATCCATTCCAACAGTCCCTAGTTGGGACACATTTTGGACAAGTGCTGCGGCTGCGTCCAGTTGATTTTCAAGTTGAATTTCAGTCTTTTAGTGCATGTTATTATACACCATTAGAAACCCTTTGGTGAAGAAATTTGTGGTTTCCAGAATGGTCAAATAACTGATAAAATGCCCTTTACTCATATGGTAGCCTGACTGCGAAAATGAAACCAAATGGACCCGCAGGGGTCCATTTGGATTCATTTTCACGCTCTCAAGAGTTACATATGGTTAACCAACTTTTCATCTGGTTACCCAACTTAGCTGGGGACCACCTGGAACCCTCTCAAGGACCACTGGTGGTCCTCGGACCACTTGTTGAAAAACCCTGATATAAGTACACCATTTACTATTTGACTTTGATACCCCCATATTTGAATGTGTCCATGTGCGTGTGTGTTTGTGTTTGTGTGCGTGCTTTCTCTGAATCAAAAGGGGGCAGGAAAACGTGTCACGTCACAAGTAGTCACTCTGCAGAAAATAAGCTATTTCCAGAGCAGCGACCGACCCTATTCCAGACCACCCCCTGCCCCTGCTCCTGCCCCTCTTACCCCTCTTGCCCCACACAGACGGCCATTGTGCCGCTCTGTGCCTCTGCGTTGCCTTGTGCTCCTGTGCGAGGCAGTTTTTTGTGCCTCCTGCGTTCTTTCTCAGGAGCCATGTGGAGACGGTTAAGGTTCCTTCAATGAAGTTCTCTCATGCTGCTGCTGCACCCTCATGGAAACAGCACAGCCTCCTGTCACAGGGTGTTCGCCGAAAACCACTGAAATCACTCAAATAGGCCTTTAAGATTCAGTATTACGTGGAGAATCGTGAGTAATTCGAGTAATCCCAAGGTTCCTCCAGATTGCTAGAATATTCAATTTGGTCGCATTGGTTTGGGGGGATTTTGTGTAATTCCTCCGCATTCAGTAAGGGAGATTCATACTAGATCGGGTGCACCAAATACAGTTATATTTAAACTATCTCTGTTGTATGAGTTGTATGAATACTCAGATCCCATTCTCTCTCTCTCTCTCTGTCTCCACCAGTATGGTGGTGACTATGTTTTACCACCTGTCTTTCCGTATGTCTGTCCGTGCAACTGTCCCTATGTCTGTCCGTGCAACTGTTACGTCACCCTCATGGATGACGTAACAGTTGAGCTGGTGGAGAGATTCTGTTTCAATCTGATCTATTATCAGTTGATCTACCATGCTTTTGGCTTGTGCATCCTGTATCTGTGGCCTGATGCGCTAACAGTCTGACACCCAACAGTCTGACAGTCTACCACCAAACATTAAAGGGGAATTCCACCCAATTTTTTCTCAGAGTGTACAAATGCAACCAAATGAACCCTGGGCTCATGAACCCTAACAGGTTCATTTGGTTCCATTTGTACGATCTCAGAAAAAAAGAAGAGTCTAAAGAAACCCATTAACATGGTGAAATACGTCTCGATGATGTCAGCAAGGTGTGTTTCACCATGTTAATGATTTTCTTCAGATCTCCATTTCTACGAAACACAGAATGGGGAAATGTTTTTTTTATCATGTCCACCCAGCACCTCGAAGGTATATAAATGACATATTAGAAAATGGGTGTAATTCCCCTTTAACCTTAACCACACGCCACAGGAGAATCTTATCTCTTTAGGTGCCATTTTGCCAGCCTCTAGCACCCCCATCTGGTCCAGACTGCCATTTATATGCAGTAATTAATTGATTGATTGAATCGTAAAAAAAAAAAAAAAAAAAAAATCACAAACAGCGGTCATATTCATTACGTATAAGACGTGTGACTGTGCCTTTAATTCCCATCCATTTTAATCAATGGAGTAGTTACATCTTATCGTCGTTGGCGCAGGTTAACTACCTTGTTTACCTTGTTTACAACTCGTCAATTCATTCTTGACCAGCTCAGTGGCCTTGTGGTTAGAGTATCTGCCCTGAGATTGGGAGGTCGGGGTTCGATTCCCGGCCGGGTCATACCAAAGACTCTAAAAATGGGACCCAATGCCTCCCTGCTTGGCACTCAGCATCAAGGGTTGGATTGGGGGTAAGTCCATGCGATATACTAGCGCAGTGGTTTTCAACAGGTGGTCCGGGGACCACCTGTTGACCTTGAGAGGGTTCCAGGTGGTCCCCAGCTAAGTTGATTAACCAGATGTAACTCTTGAGAACGTAAAAATGAAACCAAATGGACCCTTGCGGGTCCATTTGGTTTCATTTTTACACTCTCAAGAGTTAAAATATTCATCATCTGAATTAGCCATTTTGGAATGTATGTTTTGCTTGTTTTGTTTCCCAAATCCAGCCTGGAATTGTGGACAAAAGCAAAATAAATCTTTAGACTTGGGATCTCTGGGGCTAAAATATCCTCAAATGGTGGTCCGTGGCTCAAATCCTGAATAAATGGTGGTCCCTGGGATGAAAAAGGTTGAAAACCTCTGTACTAGCGTCATGTCCAGGGGGTGTACTTGTACATGAAGCTTCGGTCTGTGGTCGAACTTTCTACTTTCTGCCTGGTGAACCCCGCATCCGAACTATGCTCATCCTATTAGATTATTATCATATTGACTGTAATGATATCTGTACGTCGCACACTATGATCTTGAGATTAACCAGTGGCCACGGATCAGCATTGTTGAAATATTTGGTATAGCGGGTTAACCGTTTTGGTGGTGTGTGATTGATCTCTTCCTGTTCTATACTTCCTATTTTGCAGTCCCACCCCACCCTGCTGCTCTCAACACGCTCTGATAATACATTAACTTTCATTGTTTCACGTGTGGTGCCTAGCGCCACAAGTTTCCTGCATCATGCCTCTGCTCATTATAAGCAACTGTTGACTTGTTGTATATGCAGGAAGTCACTTACAAATAAAATTGCTGGTTGATGTTTTTGGAATTGTGCGAGATCTGCTTTATCGTGTTTGAAATGACAGAACCTCACAATGTGTCACTGTGAGCTTGCAGATCAGCTATTTTCATTCATTCGTACGGGTCTTCGTAGACCTGGTCATTTGTTTCTGCCCGCAAACATGTCTATATGGTCAGGTCAAAATGGAATAATACATTAATGTTTCGTGTGCCGCGCATCCTGCATCTGCCTCCGCATTTCTTTTACCACTACTTTCATAACGGATCTGCTTTATCGCATCACAGGCCCAAATTTCCTGTCTCCAGTTCTCTGTTACCATCAATGTGAAAACCAAAACCCTCTCACAAACGGTGCCATCTTAACCAACCGTTGCCCCAACCCTTCTGTACTGTACTGTACTTCCCACCTTGCCACCGCATCAAAGAAAAGCCACCGTTCGTGTTTCTTTGGTAGTCACCGTCACGTCGTTCGTCATTTTCGCGAAGCAGGAGGATGTCAGAGGATTTATAAAGAAGGCCTCTTAAAGGAGCTTTCATTTTGTTGGCAGTCGAAGGATCAACAGTGGTGGAGCGAGTCAGCTGTCTGAAGCACTAATAGGTTTCTCTCTCTCTCTCTCTCTCTCCCTCTCTCTCTGTCGTTTCTATACACCCCTCCCACCAGGATAACAGCCATGTGCTGCACAGAGACTAGAGGGCCAAGGAGCATGTGAAGAAGATGTCCCATAAGGCAGCTAAAAGTAAGTTCTCCTGCTGTGGGTGGCCAAGCGCTCACATCTGTGCATCAGAGACGTTTCGCCTTTTTTTTTTCATCCCTTGCCGTTCGTTAACTCTTTACAGCCTGTGTATATACTGCAGTAGGCCACAGTTTGCCCAAAACAATGGACCAATTTCTCACGAGTTACGTAAGGAATTTACCATGAAAGGGAGTGGGTTGTTGACTGATTTACCCACTGTCGATTTGCACATGCATCCGGGTATTTTGAAGTTCCAAGGGTTATGGTCCTATTTACCACTATTGTTAAGCCAATTGCAATCCAGCATTTGAACATATGCGTTTTTACTTATTTATTTATTTTGTTTATTTTGTTTTTGCCTTAAATTTGTTTTTGTTTCGTTTTGCGAGTCACATCAGATCAGCAATACCGTGAAAAGCAACGCTAAGGGATGTTTTAAAGGGAAAGTCTTGAAGGCCAGGGATTGACATCTAGCCACGCCCCCAAACCACACTTATGCATAATGTAATGGGTCGCAGAGGTGTTTTAAGGGGCTTCGAATTGTGACCAAGATAACAACTTTAGTGTGGGTAAATGCCTCTTCCCCTAAGGCTAGACTAAAATCGTGAGACTAAAATCATGCCCTGAAACTTAATTCAGTTAAGTGAGGCAAAAGCAATGGCGCATCTTAGGCCGGGTAAACCCACCTCTCTTGGCACTACTTTCAGGATGGCAGTATAGGGATTAGGACTCAGGACTCTGAATGCTTCTGATGAGAAGCATTCAAAGACCCGTACAGGTCCATTTGGTTTCACCATTTGACCACCATTTGAGGACATTTTAGCCCCACAGACTCGAAAACTAAAGATTTCTTTTGCTTTTGTCCACAATTCCAGGCTGCATTTGGGAAACCAAACAGGCAAAGCATACAGACCAAAATGACCATCAATCTTCTAGTTGTGCCAGACTTGGGCTAAATAAGATGATGTAATATTTTAACTCTTGAGAGTGTAAAAATTAAACCAAATGGACCCGCAAGGGTCCATTTGGTGAACCAACTTAGCTGAGGACCACCTGGAACCCTCTCAAGGACCACTGGTGGTCCCCGGACCACCTGTTGAAAACCCCTGCACTCAGGGAGCCGGAGGACACTCTCACTCACACAACCTGTGAGTCATCCACAAAGGCACCAGATGTCATTCCTCCCAAGAGCATACAAGCTTTTACCAGTAGTGAATGTTTTTATTGTTGTTTGAGTGTTGAAACATCATAATAATTCATACTGTTTTATGCAATGATGCTTTTTCAAATAAACTTGAACTTAGATAGAGGTTAGATAGAGTGCCTCGACCTTGTCTTAGGGGTGGGATATCTTGGGCTATGTTTGCCTGTTTCGTTGAAATAGCTGGAATCCTTAGTTTTGGTTCTGTGGGGCTAAAATTGCATCAAATGGTGGTCCTGGCTCAAATGCTGAATGAATAGTGGGCCCTGGTATCACAAATGGTTGAAAACCACTGGTGTAGAAGAAGACTAATGGTCATTGTTGATCTGTACGTTTGACTGCTTTGTTTCCCAAATTGGACAAAAGCAAAAGAAATCTTTAGTTTTTTGGGTCTTTGGGGCTAAAATCTCCTCAAATGGTGGTCCGTGGCTAAAATGCTGAATAAATAGCGGTCCCTGGTCCACTGGTTTAGAGACATACACCTATCTATTCTCAGGTAGTGGCAAAAAAGTCTGCTCTCTGCTCTGTCTGCTCTGATTGGAGCAGAGCACACCTGCTCGTCCCCATCCCATTGGTTAATGGTTTATGTCTTTGGTATGGCCGATTGGTTATACAGTAAAGTACAGAAAGACAGCAGAGGATTTGAAGAAGGTACGGTAACAGAGCAAGAGATCTAGAGGAAGAGAGAGAAAAGACAGTTTCATCGATATGGCTCAACACTGACATTATTTGCAGAGTATAATGAAGCCTTATTATGTCAGGATATGTGCATATCAATTTCGACAAAGAGGTAAGTGAAGTGGAGCAGTGATTTTCAACCTTTTTTCATACCAGGGCCCACTATTTATTCAGGATTTGAACCACGGACCACCATTTGAGGACATTTTAGCCCCACAGACCCCAAAACTAAAGATTTATTTTGTCTATACCAAGCTGTTTTTTTTTTTTTTTTTTTTTTTCCGGAGAAAACAAAACATGTCAAATGACCATTAATCTTCTAGTTCTATAGTTGTCTAGACTTGGGCTAATTCAGATGGTGAATATTTTAACTCTTGAGTGTGTAAACATGAGACCGAATGGACCTGCAATGGTCCATTTGGTTTCATGTTTACACTCTCAAAGAGTTACATCTGTTGCAACTTTCCATCGTTTAACCTAGGGACCACCTGGAATTCTCTGGTCCCCGGACCCCCTGTTGAAAACCCCTGAAGTAGAGAAAAGGACAATAAATAATACTCACGGGTATTTTGTGTATAATTTCTGTTTTAGTCAGTTTTCTGAACACATACTGCATTTTCTGTGCTTTTGCATTCAGAGAGAAAACCTCATTCATTTTGCAATCATTTTTAGTTTTTATTAGTTTCAGTTAACTCAAATGTTTTTTTGTGTGACATGTTGATCTGCTTTTAGAGTATAACTACCGGTAATTGTATTAGTTATACAACTTGTAGATCGGCTTTTCTAACAAGCATAAATCATACATTAGACAGTAATTGTTTGGTTGCAGCACAAATACGCTGCATATGCCAGCATAAAGAAAATATAATATGGGTAGTAATAATAATAATAATAATAATAAGGGTAATAATAATAATATAATAAAGCAGTCAAAAAGCTGAATTTACATTATCAATATACCTGTACAGTATTACACCCTTGCATTTTTTTTTTATTGTTTTTTTACAATAGCTGTGAAATAGGGACACACAGGCATTTACTGCACAACAATATATCCTCTCTGCAAAGCATGCAGTATACCTGTTGTAAGCGTTTTTGGCTGGGGATCCGGAAATGCTTTGGCCATATCTCGCTAACCCCAATCCGCTCCCCCACCACTATAATAACCTTAATGATAGAGAAAATATAAAAATATATACTATAATCTTTAAGGGAAGTTTACTGTGCAAACTCTGAATTTCATCTGGGGACTCTCGGGCAGACCCAAGGATACACATTTTGAGATTGGTAATCTCCTTTTTGGATATGGTTTCAATGATCATTGAATTCCAGCAATTTTTTTTTCTTTTCTTCACCTAGACTAAAGATGTTTTGTTTTTTATGTGAACTGCTTGGGATGGCGGGCTTGGTTGTTTTGTTTGTTCTCTGACGTCAAGATCGATAGATTGATAAATAAACCTTTATTGATATCCCAGTGGGATATTCTTGACGGTACATATGGGAACATATGGGAATTCATGACAGTACCGAAGTAAGACGTGAGAGACCCAGGACAAATGCAAAATACTGTATGTAGTATTTTGTTTGTTTTGCAAAGGCTCAGGAAGGATTAAGCAACATGCAAAACACAAAATGCAAGGATGTCTGCGCCTACAGTAACTTTACATAATCCGCAAAAGAAGATGTTGTGAGCGCTTTTGACAGACAAATATCTGCAGTCAAAGTATCAACATGTATAGTCCAGTCACTGCACGCACAGAGTTCAAAACTCTCACGCTTGCATTCAAAGCAACCAAAGGTTTGACTCCACTGTATCTCACTGGCCTCATAAAAACCTACAAGCCCTCCCGTGCACTCCGATCACTAGGAAGCTGGCAGTAGCCCTACTAAAAACGCCTGGACAACGCTCCACACGACACAAGCTCTTCTCCCTCCTGGCTCCAAAACTATGGAATGCCCTTGTCACTGCAATCAGAACCACAGACTCACTACCTATCTTCCGCCACAGTCTGAAAACACACCTCTTAACTTAAGTCTCCATCTCAGCCCATATAGCATTACATACCAACCCACAGTACTTGCAGCAGTGACTTATATAGGATGGCTAATGTATTACAATGTTTTAGTGCTTACTTTGTATATTATTAAGTGTATTGTAAATTCTGCTTAAATTGTAAACTTTTACTCCTGTAAGTCGCTTTGGATTAAGAGCGTCTGCGAAATGCCTAAATTGTAATTGTAATTGTGTAGTGCCGGGGTAGTGATGAATGTACTACTGGTGCCTTGTTTGTTTTTGCTTGGTCTAGTAGTGTTAAAATTATACATTTACCAAAGTGAGTGCTTCTAGCCATTCGCAAAATAGAGAGTCCATTTGAAACATCAAATAAATTAAAAATGTCCATTTTCACCCTTTTGTTTTCTGTTTCCTCAGCATGGTGCCTTCGGCTCTTCCTCATCACCCTGTTCTTGGTCTCCTTTGTCACCTATTACTGCTCCCACGCCTTCCTGCAGAGGTGAATATGTCATTATATGTCACTTACTTTCTAATGTCGTCTGTCTTTCTGTCTGAATACCAGAATGGTCGGCCCCAAATAAAAGTCGGACCAGCCGAAATGTTGTGACATTGAAGGGTCAGAAAACTTAGCGCTTGGGAGGGCTGTGGCAGCCTGGAAGAGTGCACAGTGCACAGTGACACCTAAAGTCTCTGTAATGTCCAGGCTGGTCTGCTAGTAGTACTACAAAACAATCAGGATATATGATCATCAAAGTGTTTATGCTAAATGATCTAAAATAAGTATCTGGTCTGCTTCCTGGTGTTTATGCTATATCTCTATTATTACAATCTCAAATAAAGATAAAGAATTCTATGTAGAAAAGCCGCCGTTGGACCGATCGCACAAAGTGAACAGAGTTTGCGACGGCGCAACTCTGTTTATACTTAGGGCCAACTTTTATTTGGGCAGAGAATTCCTGTTATACCGTCAGTCTGACATAGACATCGTCTGGCTGGACATGTACTGTACACATATTTGGAACATGCAGTCAGTCTGCTGACTCACCAGATATTGACACAGGCTCCACTACCATGAAGCCTGCATTGCAGTGGCTCAAACGGTGGTCAATTTTGGGCAACTAAAAACATGTCCATATCGGGCGCTGTATTGGCACAGCATGGCGCACAGGACGTCAGCAGAGGTGCACATGCCCAATGCCAGCTCTCATGAACCCTCCTGTGTTCCCATGTGCCTCATGTCTTTCAGCTACGGAGGCACCAGTAAGTCTCCGAATAGCAGCAAGTCGCTGTGCGGTGGCTGGCTAACGCAGAAGAAGTGGGAGAGCCTCAACTTTAAGTGAGTAATGGCATGTCTGCGTGTTTTAAAGACCTGAAAGGGAGGGGATGGCTTGTCGGGGGAGACGACGCTATGCCAACATTTTTACTGGAATCCGAGGTGCCAGCCTGCTAGCTCCTTGGAAATTCAGGGCTGCTCTCGCCCAGTCCATATTAAGCAAAAGTCAGCATATTCCTGCGAGAAAAAGAACACACTTTTCATAATGAAAGGAAAGAATTCTTTAATTCAATCTCCATTAAAGTGCTACTCTGGAACAGCCTTTCGATTTCAAATTGTCGGGCGAGAGAGAGGGCTAACTTGAGCGTCTGTTTTGTTTTTTGATGCTCAAGTTCATTACTCGTCCATTAGTCGGAGGCTAAGGGCTATTTTATACTGCAACACACAGTGTTTTTGTGACAGTTGTTATACTCCATTATAAATTGGGCATAATCTCCTGATAGATTCACTGTCAAAAAAAGAGTAGGAGTCGTAAACAGCTGGATTGTGAAACAGTAGGGTAGCTGGAACGCTAAATGCCCAACTACCAAAAACACACAAGAAAGACATTTTATTATGGTGCTACATCCCATAACACTCCACACCACACGGTCTGCCTGTGAATGATTATTGCTAGTTTTTTTTTTACCCAACTCACTATAGCAGTGAAAAGCAACCCATTTAAGAAAAGGGGAATTGTTGTTGAATAACAAATACATTACATTAGGCTATAGTGTATTGGGAAATAAAGTAAACTAGAAATGCGGCACTCTGGCCTTCCTCTGCGTTTAGTTTAAAACGCTGAGGAAGGCCAGAATGCCGAAACGTGGATATTTCCTTTTTACTGTAGGTTTGCACACACCTGATCATAATACACTAAAGCAGTGGTTTTCAACCATTTTCACCCTAGGGCCTACAATTTATTATGCATTTTAGCCACAGACCACTGGTTGGTGTTAAGCTTAGTTTCTGAGACCCAAAACCAAGGATTTTCAAGATTGTGACCACAATTTTACCACAACAAAGAGAAATACTGTAACTGGCAAAACGTTGGTCAAAATAAAAATTCTTCTACTTTTTTCTAACTGTGTACACTCTTGAAAATTAATTAATTTGTATCGAGAGCATAAGATGAAACCAAATAGATCTATAAGGGTCCATTTGGTTACCATCGGCCCATCATTTAGCTGAGAACCACTTGAAAACCACTGCACTTAAGTGTTTACCTCATTCTGTACCCGGAACCCCCTTTTGGTGTTTTAAACATTACCTAGCATTAGCTTTAGCTATTGAAAGCATTAGCTATTGAAAATGACAGATCTACAAGCTCATAATGCGCTGGCCACCGAGTGGTGCGCTATGAGCTGGGTAGAGAGACATTTGTAGGATCGGTTCTCACGTCGAAGTGGGTTTAACAATTAGGATGGCACTTGCATGCACTGCCGTGGATGCTTTTGTTCACAACGCAGGATTTGGCGACACACATTGTATTGTCCATTGTTCTGTGTTTTATGCAGTGGTGCCACAGCCTGGTGTCCGCCGTGTTCGTTTTCTCCTTCAAATGAACACATATGTTCTTTGTTTTTTAGTTTGTTTGTTTATTTTCTCTTTCTCTGGCCACCACACACTTTAGTATGACACACATCGCAGATCCATTCTCATGTGCAGGACTTTGTGCAGCTCATTCCCTCTTCTTCTTTCCCATGTTCCCCTGCAGCATTAGCAGACAGACAAAGCTTTTCCTCAAGCTGGAGGATTTCTTCTGGCGAGAGCATCTGTCAAAGCTGGCATTACCCTACGGCATTAAGGGCAGTGGTACGTCCACTCAACTTTATCCTATTGTCTTTATGCTTGGGCTTACAGCGGGTGGCCATCAAAAACCCACCAGACCACTAAAACCTTCAGACATGATCTAATATATCGTGCTTCTGTTGTGTATCAATAATACAGACAGTTGGGTTGTTGATGATATGGGGTAAACTACTGTATGTGTTGCTGTATGTGCATGGAACTGTAATTCACTTTTGTTGTTTTAAGGGAGAATGCCACACCAAAATACATTGGGCATCCATCCAACTTGATTCCTGTGACATGATACATAATGCCCTTGATTTTTGTCATAGGTGAACCCTTTTGTCATAGGTGAACGCTTTTCTGCACCAATGCAAACTGCATTGGGGCAGGTTGTTTTTATTCTACTGCGCGTATTTTAGTAGCTGATTTAAAATGGCACCCATGCAACAGGACTTTCAACCTGAGTGATTGAAGAGGAGAGTGGCAGAAGGGAGGGGAGGAGAGGAGTACAGGCTGCCCCAGAGTGATGTAAAACTCATGCAAAAACATAATGTGTGGGGAAAAAAAGGTTTGGAGCTACAAAAATACCCACATTAGAATAAAGACAACCTGCACCAATGCAAAAAGTAGGAAGGGGGTAGGACCTCAAGGGGGAAATGTAGAGCAGAGGGCATCTATGACAAAAATCATGTGTGACATCAAATATACTGTATTATGTCACAGTGATCAAGGTAGATGGATGCCTAGGGATCCATTTTCGTTACCACTAAACCCCTTATCCCTTAACTTCTTTGCCTTTTTAAACTATAAAAAATACATTTTTAAATTCAGTAAATGCAGTTTAAATGGCCAGTCTACAATTGGCACGTTGAACTATTACAAAATGTTTTTCAAAATAGTAATAGTAAAATGATGAAGGGGTTTAGGATAAGGGGTTTAGATGGTAACGGAAATGGAGCCCCTAGTGTTTTGGTGTGGGATTCTCCTTTAAGAGAGCAGACACAAACAGAGTACGAAAGAGAGAATTACGTCACCACTAGCGTAGAGTCCCAGTGTAAGAATAGAATCTAAAACGTCTATCTCTATGAGAATTAAAAGTCCCCAATGTTTGGGAACTACAGCCCAGTTGTAGACAGCTCTGCTGCGAGATCAAAGCGTGTCGCGACTCTCTTTTTTTTCTCTCTCTGTGGAGTCTGAAAAAACAAAAAAGATAAAAATAATAATAGAAAAAAAATCCACCACGACAGTAATGCCTAATGGCTGAAAGGAATGTGGTGTCACACGCCGCAAAATCAACCCCCTGCCTTTACTCACTGCGTGAGCCATGTATAAGGGGTGTGTCTGTGTGTGTGTGTGCAGAGAAAGGGCATAGGTTTCACTTCCACATTGGGGGGACAGCAACATGGTGTTCTTAGCCTTTGTATGGGAAAGGGGAACCATCAACATTGGCCTGACCATTGCATCCACCTGAGGAAACAATCGTTGCACTGTTGTCATTCCTTGTGTCCCCCATGTGCGTGTGCGTGTGTGTGTGTGTGTGTGTGTGTGTGTGTGTGTGTGTGTGTGCGTGTGTGTGTGTGTGTGTGTGTGTGTGTGTGTGTGTGCGCGCGTGCGTGCGTGCGTGCGTGCGCATGCATGCATGTCTCCAGAGCCAATCACGACTATAGCTTAGACATACACTGTATTTCATGAGCCCATAAGGCCACAGCTGTGCCTCAGCTCATCTGTAATGGTAAACTGGTGCATTTATATAAACTACTGGATATTTAATGCACCAATAAGTACATTATTAACAATCAACAATTTGTTAATTTGAAAAAAGGGCTTCGTCAGTCTCTTCCTAATATTATTGTCAATGACTGTGTGATAACGCTTGGTGCAGCCAGTGATGAGTTACGGCGGTTTCAGACAGACATTCATTCATTCAGACGGACAGACATTTCCTTATAGTTATAGTATGGATATTTTACCCATAGATTGTTCATTCATCCATTCCCACACCGATTGCAGAGAAACCACGCAAGGCACTAGCCAGACTGGCTCAGTTGTTAGCAAACAAAATTGCCTCAGCAGATTGGTCTGGAATAGCTCAATTGTTTGCCCATTTTCCACTCAAGAAAATGTAGGTGGCCAATCAGGACACGGTATTCAAATATGGTCGCACACTGTGTCCTCATTTGCCACCCCAATTTTATGGAGTAGGAAATGGGCCTACAATTGAGCTATTCCAGACCAATCTGCTGATAGGCATTTTTTTTGCTTACAGCTGAATCGGTTTGGCTTTAGCCAGGCTAACGAGCACATCGGGAGCAATTAGGGGTTCAGCATCATCAAAAGTATAAAGGCATAAAGTATAATATGTTTACAGACTGTGTACTGATTGGCCACCCCAATTTTATGGAGTAGGAAGTGAGCATATAATTGAGCTATTCCAGACCTGATGACAGGCTTTTTTTTCTTTGCCAGCTGATTCAGTCTTTACCAATGGTCAGTTAACCACAAAATATAATCGGGCAATCTAGGGACCATTGGCCACCTCTCACTGTCCATGTTTCATTGCTGCTACAGAGGCACTACAGAGCTTATTATTATCATTTTATTTTCTGTCAAGTTGTTCTGAAAAGGTTTTTTAAGAGGTAATTTAGACAAGTGCCTTAGGTTTTGCAAGCCCCAATTTAGAATGTGTCTCTCAGGTCTAAGTGGGTTACCCCAATGCTATTTTGGATGACAGTTTAAGACCGCTTGAGATGTGAAGCATAATAATAATTGGTTATTATGCTCCAGCGCTGTGCTTTCCACTTAAACCCAGAGTATAGTCACTTTGCATTTCAATAGCATGCACAATCCGTGAGGTTTTAACATGAAACATTCCTAACAACAGGAGGCCATGTATTGTGTTCTTTCTTTAAAGGGGATTTCCACCCATTTTCAACATTTTACTGTCATTAATATACCTTAGAGATGTTGTGTGGACATAATAAAAAAAAATTTCCGCCCATTCTGTGTTTCCTAAAAATGGAGGTCTGAAAAAAAAAATCATTAACATGGTGGAATACAACTTGATGACATAATCAAGTTGTGTTTCACTTTCACCGTGTTAATGATTTTTATTTTAGGAACTTTTTCTTCAGAGAGTGTACAAATACGAACGTTCCAATTTGTACACTCTCAGGTAAAATTTGAAAATGGGTGGAATGCCACTTTAATATCATGATTTTTTTTTAACTTTCTGATTGCTACAACATATATTTTTGTTCGGGTTTAACAGAGCTTTATAAGGCAATGCTTAGAACATTACAGCAATGAAATTCCTCATTGTTGGAGCATCTGATTATAGGTATAAAAGGTTTATGTGACGTTGAACTCCAATTAGAGAGCGCCAAAGTTTCCAAAACATTTGGCTCAAAATGGATTAATTTTTCTCTTTCTCTCACTCTCCTCCCTCAACCCAACAGAACTACTGCTGCTGAAGGTCCTAGCGATTATTGCCAATTCCAAAATGCCTGCCAACATCGAAAAGTAAGTATGTGTGTAGGCTATAGCCAAATTGGTACGTGACCAAAACCCGTCTTATTGCCGAAAAACCTCACTCTAGCGCATACCTGGGCATTATGTGGCCCGGGGGCCAAATGCGGCCCTTTGGCTGACTCTGACCGGGCGTGAAAGGGTACCATAGTTTTCAACCAGTGGTCCGGGGACCACCAGTGGTCCTTGAGAGAGTTCCAGTTAAATATGGAACGTTGGTTAACCAGATGTAACTCTTGAGAGTGTAAAAATAAAACCAAATGGACCCGCAAGGATCCATTTGGTATCAGTTTTATGCTCTCAAGAGTTACAGTTCATATTTACTCTCTAAGAGTACATATTCACCATGTGAATTAGCCCAAGTCTACACAACTAGAGAATGTAGAATATTAATGGTCATTTCGATCTGTATGTTTGACTGTTTTGTTTCCAAAATCCAGCCTGGAATTGTGGACAAAAAGCAAAAGAAATCTTTAGTTTTGTGGTTCGTGGGGCTAAAATGAAATCTAATGCTTGTCCTCTGTGGCTCAAATTCTGAATAAATAGAGGGTCCTGGCTTACCTTTATCTTGAAATTAAAATAATTTTACGCAGACTTTAGTTCATCCTTTAGTCTTGGCCCTCCACAATATTTTATCTATCTCATTTGGCCCAATGGGAAAAATAATTGCCCACCCCTGCTGTCTAGTGCCACTGATCCCCCAGTCTGTCTGTCTGTCTGTCTGTCTGTCTGTCTGTCTGTCTGTCTGTCTGTCTGGGCTGCATGGCAGACAGTCTGCTAGCCGGTCTGCTGCTCCTCCAGTCCGTTCCACTTTGATGATGCCAAATGAGTGACAGCAGGGTTTCTATCAACGTTCACTTTTATTCATTCATTCATTTATTCAAGTTCACTTATTTTATTCCCAGGAATGTGCTGATGCATTACCAAGAGGGAAGCAGAATCCAAGTTTGAGATCTCCTGTACAGCTCCATCTGAGACATACCAAATCTATTTGTCAGGAGAAAACAATGAGAAACATAGCTTTGAGATACAACAATTGAGCAATCTTTAAGCCATTTTTGAGAGCTCCTGTATAGCTCACCTCTCAAGGACCACTGGTGGTCCCCGGACCACTGGTTGAAAACCACCACAACCACCATTTAGTACAGCTTAAACACTAACAAACCGGCTTTGATGATCATAAATCCCTTTATTTTAGATTGTTTTGTAGTAGTACTAATAGCACGCCAGCCTAAACATTACAGAGACTTTAATTGTCACTGTTCAATACTTTAAAACAGATATTGCACACATGAATAGCTCTTATTTGCGCCGCCCTTGCTGAAAACAATGTATTTCAAACTCAAGTTTGTTTTAGTTTTAATTTTTTGTTTTTGCAACAGTTCTCCTAAGCACAAAGTTTTCTGACCTCTCAATGTCGCAACATTTCGGCTGGTCTGACTTTTATTTGTGTATCTACATCACTGTTGGACATCAAGCTACTCAATTCACTGTTGTGCAATGTGCTATTTCTGTGTGACTGTCTATGTATGCTTCTCTTATCTCTTAGGCAGGGCGAGTGTTGTTGTTGACGCACTGGAAATGTGAACTTCGAAGGAAATCCTGCTTGTTCTCAGTTCCCTCAGACGCACCATATGTAGTGTTGGTTAGCACAAACGTAGTATAGTTTGTTGTTGTTTATAAATGACATCAGGGAACTTACTTCATCACAAATGCAATTGAATGCAATTTAACATGGATGAATATGATGACAGATTAAACACAAGTCAGTAAACATGTACCAATCTAGGAATGCATCACCCTGATGGTCCTAACCTATTTTGAGAACAACCGTGTCATTCCACAGCGTCGTAGCACTGGGAGCGAACGTCTGATTGAATCTTTAGTGGAATGGACATCCTAGCGACTTTCACTGAATGAGCTTTTGTGTTGTCGTGATTTATTTAGAGGGTGATGATGATAAGATCAAAGAGGTTGGTCATTTCGCCAAGACCCTCTTGTCCTGAGGAACAAGTGACTGCAAGAAGTGTTTCACGCTAGCCTACTCTTAGACGCTACGGAGAATTTGTGACTATATGGGCCTTGTAGAAGCCACAAGCAGGAAGCTGTCATCCGCTATTAAACCCGGAAGGGTAATTGACCAAGCAAGCTAGATTAGGCTTCGACAAATGACGATTCAGATTAGGAAGTAGGCCATTTCAGCGCTTCCGAAGTTCCCGATATAACGAGATACAGTATGCTTTCAAGAGGAACGGTCGACAGCGGTGCACCCAATAGAGCAAGAAGATGAAACTCTCATCCAGAGCTACTTAACAAAATGTGAATCAGAATAAATGAAGCCCCGATCAACAAAGGACAAGGATACAACAACCTTGCATCTGTCTAAACACGCTTCTTAACAGCATGTGTGGTCGAGCCAAACAATGCTAAACAGCCAAATGTGCGCTATAAACCAGCGTCGATCCGCACAGCGTTAATACCATCGATCAAAAAATGTGACAAGAAGGGGATACAAGGAGGGAAGTGGAGTTCTCAGACTGCGGCGGGAAAACGGAGTCTGGCGTCTGCCCCCCCCTCCCTCATGAAGTCAGGGGGGTGAGGGAGGGGAGTTTATTCCACAGTTTTGGGAGCCAGCACGAGGACGAAACGTGTAGGACATATGGTGGTAGCGTTGGCCAGGGTGTTTTAGGGAAGGTTCAAACAGACTTCCTGTGTTAGCAGATATGAATGAGAAGGGAAGGGGTGTGGGCTCCTTCTTCTCGCAGTCCTTTGTGCTTTGTCTGCTTCGACAAAAAAAAAAACCACAGTAGCCGAGGATGTTTTTTTTTTTTTTTTTTTTTTTGCGAAAAGGTCAATTCCTTTGACACCTATAATCTTCTGTGTCCTTGTGTGCATTGCATATCCATTGTCTGGACATAAATAACATGGTTAAAATGTGTGTTTGTGTGTGCGTGTTTTGTCTTCGCAGCCTTGACTGCAGAACCTGCGCGGTCATAGGCAACGGCTTTGCCATTAAGAACAGCTCCCTGGGGAGCGTGATCAACAAGTACGACGTGGTCATCCGGTAAGATGGGAGAAATGCTTTCATTTTTAAACACTCACACACAGTCACACACCACTAAACCAACAGCATTTCATCATTGAAAACTAGAGTTCTCAAACTCTGCCCGAACCCGACCAGGCCGGACCCGACCTGACATTTTACGGGCTCGGGCCTAAAATGTATGCAGATCAGTAGGGCCAGATCAGGCCTAGGGCTCCATGAAAAAAGCAATATATATTGAATTATTTTATTATGATAAAAATAATAGTTTTGTTATGTCTGTGTATTTACCACTTGTTAAAATGCTGCTGATTGGCATTTTCACTTTTACTACTTAAACCCGACCAGGCCCGATGCGATCCGACATTGTAGGGCCAGTTCGGGCCTAAAAACTATACTAATTGGACAGGCCGGGCCGGGCTTTGGGCCTGATCAGTTAGGGCCCAGTTAGGGCCGGGACTCAGTTTTCAGGCCCGTTGAGAACTCTATTGAAAACAGAAAACTCTCTAAGTCAGACCTTTAGCTTTATGCATGCTGCGTGTCTGTTGCAACGTCAACAACAACTGATGTTATTATTGATGCTTACTTTGCCTAATAAAAGTCCTGTAACCAAAAATGGTATGGGTGCGGCTTCATCGCCCATGGCGCGAAGCGTCACGGGCGATGAAGCCGCCCCCATACCATTTTCTCCTGTCCCCCCAATTGGGAAATGTTACATCTACAATTGGTGGCTTGGTCATTTTAAACTCTCTTTACAATTTGTACAATGTGCTGTAATCCACTCCTCAGAAGCATGTCCTTTGAACAGCTGCCACCCATGACTCATCACCTTGGCTCAATAATCCCTTTGGATTTGAGCTTTGTGGGATGATATAAGAGAGAAAACTGTACAATATATTCTAACTGGGGCAAACCTGGTGGGGTTTGCATTTACCAGCATTAAGGACTTAATGCTATGAAAACACTATTTATTTGTGTTTCTTGTTTAAAGCCCTATACAGTAAGCACACCAGAGGGAGATGGTTGCACTATGCAAGGCAACTCCTTGCAATGTGCAATGCAACTCCTTGCAATGTGCAATGCAACTCCTTGCAATGTGCAATGCAACTCCTTGCAATGTGCAATGCAACTCTTTGCAATGTGCAATGCAACTAGAATCAGCTACTGTGCCTTTGTGATAGGCATACCTCTCAACATGTCTTAGGAAAAATAAACATTCACCTACAATTGAAAGATACAGTACTATATTGTGCTTTTTTGGTCTCGATATTGTGATGTTGTAGTTAAGAGGTTTTCAACCGATTGTGAGCGAGGGACCACCGCCCTGACTTAGAATCAGCCTGGGGACCACTGCTGCTGTGTCGAGTGGGGATGTGGGCTGGGATCAGTGCTTTGTATCACTTCCTATGCACTGCACTGCACTTTCTAACCCATTGGTCTTTGACTACAAATAGCTTCATGATAATAATGACTCAGCCAGATTACCTGGTGCACTTCCCCTTCTTTAGAAGGTAACTCCCATTTTCTGCTGAATTTCTTGTCCTCCAAGTTGTCAGTAAATTATGTCTACACAGATGGTCATCATAGGTCATTCAGGTCACCATTTCTCAACTAGTGGAAGGACAAACTAACGCTACCCTATGTTTGGTCAGGGACCCATGCATAGGGTGACCCAAACCACCAGTGGTCCATGGACCACTATTTTCATTTTTTACACTCTCAAGAGTTAAAACATTCATCATCTGAATCTTAGAATGAAGCTTAGAATGGGGCATGGGATCATGAACACACAGGAACCACAGTACTCCCGTTACTTTTTTCGATGGAAAACACATGTAGAACAGGCTTTGAGAGCTGAAATTCAGGGAATATGGATTATGTGACAAACACGCCAGTCATTACAGATACCAAATTTAACACCCCACGTGCCTTTGCAGTAGATCTACATCTCGCTTACCATTATCAAATAATAGTTAGGACCGGTGCCGTTTAGGTTGATCTACGTCACGCTACGTCGCTCAACGTTGCTGATTTGATACGATCCCAATGCTAGCGGCAGCGAGCTGCGATCGCCTCCTGTCAGCTGAGGGACCCAAATAAGAGACGGACCAACCGGAACCGGAAGTGTGTGCGGCAACTAACTTGTCCGACGGGAAACATGGACCGAAATAGGACTTTTAGATGAAAATCGCTGGCACTAGCTACCTAAAGAAATATGAAAAAGTGCTGGCACTCAGAGTATTTGTTTTAATGGAAAAAGTTACCTAGTGTACCTTTAAGGTTATGGTGGGGTACGGGAAAAAGAGTTTTTTTTTTCCCCCCACAAAACAACAACGGAGTTACTGGACTACTTTTTTTTTTCTTAAATCAACTGCAAATAAAGTTAAAATATTCTTTAATATTGCCTTGCCACGCAAAGGCAATCAATAAACCAAATCAACCGCATTCAACATCACGCAAAGCAATGGAATACATTATTAGTCTGCATCATGACAATCTGACCCTGATATAAAATAAATCCCTCGTTCCAGTAACTGTTAGGCCAGTTAGACTGTTTCTCTTTTTATGTAAATGAGCAGCGCGGGGGGATTTAGTTTTTACCCCGGGACAAAAGCATTGCAAATCAGATTTATAGCCTTTGAATGAACACACATGCATTTGGAGCTTTTCTAAGCCTCTTTTCAGAAAACAGCCTGTAGTTTGGCCAGGTCACAGTGTGCCTTTAACTCTGCATCGTGCACGTCGCTGCGCGTGCACACGCGGGCATCTGCGTGAGAATTTAGAAAACACTTCTATTCATTCAGTACCACATTGCTTTTTTTAAAAATCAGATTACATTACAGAAAAAAAGTAACCTACAATTGGAAGCGTGGCCGGGCCCAGGGTTGCCAACTCCATGGCTGAGGGCAGTAGAAGAGGAAGCTGCGGTGGTTGCATCATGCTTCAATTTAAATGCTACAAGTTAATGCTCTGCCGTAACAAACGGTTTCGCAATGCAATGGAGCCAGTGGGTGTTGTTGGGGATGTTTTTGGTTCAGTGTCAGTAATTTCGCTTCCATATTCCGTGTTTCAGAGCCAGTAGAGACTCCAGATTCCATTGCATCGCCTTGATCAGTAACCTTACTTGATGAGGTTGTTATCGGTTGATGACCTTTGATGGTTTCCCCCACGGCTTCCTCGTGTCCCGATGTTATAGAGCAGTGGTTTTCAACCTTTTTCATACCAGGGCCCACCATTTATTCAGCATTTGAGCCACGGACCACCATTTGAGGACATTTTAGCCCCACAGACCCCCAAACTAAAGATTTCCTTTGCTTGCTGTCCATGACCATTAATCTTCTCGTTGTGTAGATTAGGACTAATCCACATGATGAATATTTTAACTCTTGAGAGTGTAAAAATGAAACCAAATGGACCCGCCAGGTCCATTTGGTTAAAAAAAACTTAGTTGGGGACCACCTGGAAACCTCTCAAGGACCACTGGTGGTCCCGGACCACCTGTTGAAAACCCCTGTTATAGAGCAGTGGTTTTCAACCTTTTTCATACCAGGGCCCACTATTTATTCAGCATTTGAGCCACAAACTACCGCTTGAGGACATTTTCACCCCACAGACCCCAAAACTAAAGATGTCTTTTGGTTTTGCCCACAAATCCAGGCTAGATTGTTGCAAACAAAACAGGCAAACATACAGTAAATCAAAAGGACAATTAATCTTCGACATTCTGTAATTGTGTAGACTTTTAAGTGGGCTGATTCACATGATGAATATTTTAACTATTGAGAGTGTAAACATGAAACCAAATGGACCCCCTTGCGGGTCCATTTGGTTTCATGTTTACACTCTCAAAGAGTTACATCTGACAAACTTTCCATCATTTAGCCTGGGACCACCTGGAACCCTCTCAAGGAGCACTGGTAGTGGTCCCCGGGCCACTGGTTGAAAACCGCTGCCATAAAACAAACCACTGACCACAACAATGTCACAGCAAATAGGTGTGATAAGTGCCTCCTCCTCCTCTCCATATCACCATATCACTATTATTAAAGATGGAGTGAGTTTTTTGTACCCTAAAACATGATCATCAGGTATTAATGTTATATGAAAAAAAAAATGCTGGTGGGTGGTGATGGGTGGAGATCCAGCTGCACTGAAGCCACACCCACAGCTTTAGTTGTATGATAAAGGGGGAGGAGTTAGGGGAGGGGCTGAGCACGTGATGTCACTATATTGAAGTTTTTTTCATTGGCACGTTTGACTGGAAATCTTCAGCCCCCAGGAAGAAACCCTAAATACAAAGGGAAGACATGATTGCACATAAAGAACATAAAGAAGGGGTCTATTTACATTACAACATTGGAAAAAACACAAAAATCACGGCACCCCCTCTTTAACCTCAGGTTGAACGACGCTCCGGTCAGGGGCTACGAGGAAGACGTGGGCAACAAGACCACCATGAGGATGTTCTACCCAGAGTCGGCGTCCTACAACCCCTCCCTCCACAACCACCCCAGCACGCTCATGGTCCTGGTGCCCTTCAAGCAGCAAGACCTGCGCTGGCTCAAAGAGATCCTCTACGATGAGAAGAGGGTACTACACATGTGTGAGATTGGCATGCACACTCCTCCCCCACTTTGCATGCATGATCTGTATACTTGCATAATACTGTATGCATGCCCTCTTGAGCTTCTTTTTTAAAGGAAAAATTCACACCAAGACACATTTGGCATCCATATACCTTGATCGCAGTCACATCATATATTGTATTGCACTTGATTTTTGTCATAGATTTTTCTATGATTTTCCCCCTTGAGGTCCCCTTCCATTCCAACAGTTTTATTGGTGCCTGATGTGGGTATTTTTTTGTAGCTCTAAACTTATTTTTTCACACATATTTCATTAGTATTTTGATACTCATGCGTGCGTTTTAAATCTGGGGCAGCCTTTACTTGTAATCAGTGTCGTAGTGGGGCTTTTAAAAGTGTGGGGACGCCTCTTAAGACACGTGCACACGCACATGCATGTGCATTTGTGTGTACCTGCGCAACACAAACATACACACTCTTAAAAAGACACAGATACACAATATGCTACACACAGTATAAGATATTGAGAAATATGCTTTACATTGCTAATTGTATCAATAAAAGTAAATGTCAAAAAAACATTTTTCCCAAAAAATATTTTAGATGTTTAGATTACACCCCTGCTTGTAATCCCAGAGGTAATCTATTCCTCATCCCCTCCTCCCCTCCCTTCTGCCCCTCTTCTCTCCAACCACTCCTGTTGAAACTCCTGTCGCAGGGGTGTCGGTTTGTGTGATATATGAAAAAAAAGTTTGGAGCTACTAAAATACCCGCATTAGAATAAATACAACCTACAGCAATTTAAATTGCATTGGAGGGAGGGGACCTCAGGGTGAAATGCAGAAAACGAGACATCTATAACAAAAATCACAGGAATCAAGGTAGATGGATGCCCAATGTGTTTTGGTGTGCAATTCTCCTTTAATGAATTCATGCAGCTGATTCATTGAGATAATTCTCTCTAGATCTCTCACAAACATGCACACGAACGCTCGCGCGCTGGCACACGTGCGCGCGTGCGCACACACACACACACACACGCTGCCCACCATGGCTCTCTGGTACTTGTCAGCCACCCATAACAACAGGGACAAATTCTTAAAGGGTTTAAAACTTGGCTGACGTCAAAGCTCTTCAGCGTTAAATGTAGTTTCCACATCCAAAGTTAAGTCACCCACGCTGCTGCTGCTGCTGCTGCTGCTGCTGCAGCCCCAGAGGCCCCTCCGGGCCTTTTTTTGTTGCTGATAGTTGCAGGGTCATTACTCTCTAATTTGCACACTGACTTTCAGTTCTCTCACAGAGAACTGGGAGTAACCGAGAGGCCCAATAGCATCTAAATTTGCCCTAATGAACTCTTTGTGCTGACCAAAAAAATGTGAGTTTCTCACACACATCTCCGCACACTTTCTCACTTGTTTTCTCTCTCTCTCTCTCTCTCTCTCTCTCTCTCTCTCTCTCTCTCTCTCTCTCTCTCTCTCTCTCTCTCTCTCTCCCTCCCTCTCTGTGCCTGTGTGTGCGTGCTTGTCCACGTCCACAGGTGAGGAAAGGTTTCTGGAGGCCCCCTCCCCAGATCTGGCTCGGTGAGACCAGCAACATCCGAGTGCTGGACCCTCACTTCATACACCAGACGGCAGAAAAGCTGCTCCAGATCCCTCTGTTCCCTAAGAACAAACAGGTGATAAAACACACACACACACACACACACACACACACACACACACACACACACACACACACACACACACACACACACACACACACACACACACACACACACTTCCCACTTCCCTATACAGTCTATCCTCCAGGGGCAGATGTAACATGTCCAATTTGGGGGGGGGGGGGGGGGGGGGGGGGGGGGGGGGGCAAGAGAACATGTTGGAGGGGCAGTAAGAGAAAATGTTATGGGGGCGGCTTCATGATGAAGTTGCACCCTTACCATTTTCGGTTACAGGACTTTTATTAGTCAAGTAAAGCATCAATAATAACATCAGTTGTTGTTGAAGTTGCAACAGATTCGCAGCATGCATAAAGCTAAAGGTCTGACTCAGAGAGTTTTCTGTTTTCAGTGATGAAATGCTGTTGGTTTAGTGGTGCCACAACTGTAGTTAGTAGCAGCAGTAGTAGAGTTTCAAATCATTTTAAATATAAGCACTTTAATTTGAAATATCTTGGGTTGTTTCGCATGGCATCGTGTTTGGGGGGGCAGACTGGGTATTTAGGGAGGCATTGCCCCCCCATGCCCATGCCTAGATCCGCCCCTGCTGTCCTCTGCACACACAAACACAGCAAATCCGATCCGTTCCCATTTCACTCGACCAGTTGTTTGTCTCAAATGTTTTCCAAGTACCGTCACATTTTTTGGAGGTGACCCCAATCTGAAACGTCCACATTTTCAAAAATGTCTCCTCTTCCCCCTTTTCTAGCCTTTATTCCTTCCGTCGTTAATCCTCTTTATTTGTTTGATTGTCATTGCATTTTTATCTTCATTTACCTACTTTCTTTCCTTCCTATTTGAACATTTGATTGTCGCTTCCGTCCTTCCTTCCATGAGGAGCGTTTTAACGACACAAAGCGGTGCTCTTCGCCATGCCAAAGTGCACTCTGTCGAACCAATTACTGCCAAAACCAGACAACGATTAGCTTCCTCTTGATATCACTGCGCCACATTGCAGGGCATGTTCTACGCAGAAAATCCCTTTGGAAAATAATTGGCTCTTGAAAGGAAGCCAACAGTATATTGTATACAATTCAGCCAGCTGAAGTTTTTCACTGCAAGGTTGATTATCGCTGCTATCACTAGACAGAGGTGGGAAAAATGTCTATTTTTCTACTGCAGTGTAAAGTTCCTCTTAAAGGGGAACTCCACCCCTTTTCAACATTTTAATATGTCATTAATATACCTTAGAGATGTTGTGTGGACATGATAAAAAAGTTCCCCCAATTCTGTATTTCCAAAAAATGGAGATCTGAAAAAATCATTAACATGGTGAAATACATCTGATGACATCATTAAGATGTATTTCACCATGTTAATGATTTTTCTTTCAAACCCCTTTTTCCTGAGAGGGTACAAATGGAATTTTCCCGAGAGGGTACAAATGTCAACCAAATGGACCCTAAAACCCTAAAATTTTGGAAATACGTGGAATTAGGTGTAGTAAGCATATATATTAATTCAAATATTACTATTTTTTTTTTCTTCTTTTTTGGCTAATCCTCCTTACTATTAGTGCTGCAAGAACTGGCCCAATATGACATTTGAATGTTCATTTTAAAACACCATGTGGATTCAAAATCCAATCAGGATGAGAGGAGGCCTTCCACCAATGAGGAGGAATAGGTTGTGTGGTGCTGGCCTGTTGCACTTCTTCCCCCTGTAGAGTGTGTGCATGTGCACATGTTGTTATCGGTTTGTACATGCAAAATGTACAAACTTAGTAAAAAGTGCAAACGTTTTGGCCCTGAAATGCACCTAAAGGCTTCACGACATTCATTTTTTCTCTATTTATTTAGTATTTCTTTTATGTTTTATGATCTCACTCAGGAAAGTAAAGTCAAAAAAGTGTGGGCACCCCAGTATTTCCTCACTATTTCCTGCTGATTCATTGCCGATCGCCTGTCACTCTCCACTACTTATATGCCAAAAAAAAAACCTGAATCTTTGAAAGACAATGAAAGAAAATCCCATGTAAAAAAATAAATAAAGAGAATCATATGTTTTGTGATGAGAATATAATGAAGTGAACGGGGGTTGCGTAACAGAGAAACAATGATGCAGGACTTTTCGGTAACTCGCCGCTCGACATGTTTTTGTTCAGACCCTTTTTGGCGAAGGTGCTGGGGGTTTTGTAATAGACGCTGACTTGATTTAAGCCATTACTCATGTAGAATGATGTTTTTATTGGCCTGAGGCACTGCATCTGCCAAGCGGACGTGTACTTTTCGAATTTGAACGCAGTTGTAGTGGCTGGCTGGCTGGCTGGCCCGGACCGGGACCGGGGCCTGGGCCGGCCTGGCCGGGGGGGCGGACTCTTGTTATGGTCCAAAGCCAGCTTTTGTTTTGGTTCCGTTCATTCTTTATATACTCTCACAAGTCCGTTTTATGTCAGGGACCGTGGGGATTGGGGGGGGGGGGGTGTTACCCTTCCTGGATAGTAACACAAACACAACTGGCTGCTGCCGGCCTGTGTGAGACGAGCGAGCAGCGGGAAGGCTGGGAGTCCTACAGGCAGGCAGCGGCAGGCCCAATAGGAGGACAAGGCCATCTGCCTGGACTCAAAAGGCCAGGGGGAGGAGGAGGGGAGGGGACAGACATGAAGGGACAGAGTGGAACAGGCACGTGTTGAGAGAGAGAGGCAGGGGCTGAAATCCCCGTAAGAGGGCAGGCACTTTTTTAGCCAATAATAGCAAGAATAGCATACTGTATGTACCGGCTCACAGGAGCACAGCAACAAAACTGTAGTACTGTAGATGTACCTATAGTTAAAGTATTTTTTTTTTGCATTTTTCCCTCTATGTTGCTTCGACTTTGATGCTGCAGCTGTTTCCCTCCAGACAGACACTTGCTCGTCCTGCAAATGGTCTAGTTTCTTATATTTCTAGTTTCTGACAGTATAGTGTAGTTTCCGAAGCTAGATTCTAGTTCCCGACACTACATTTTAGTTTCCAATGCTAGATTCTAGTTCCTGACACTAGATTCTAGTTTCCGACGCTAGATTCTAGTTCCCAACACTAGATTCTAGTTTCTGACACTAGATTCTAGTTTCTGACACGAGATTCTAGTTTCTGACATGAGATTCTAGTTTCTGACACTAGAGTCTAGTTTCCAATCCTAGATTGTAGTTTCTGACACTAGATTCTATTTTCTTACAGGGTCACTAACAAAATCAATGTATAGCTACATGTATATATATATATTTTTTTGCATTTTTCCCCTCTACGTTGCTTCTACTTTGATGCTGCAGCTGTTTCCCTGCAGACAGACACTTGCGTCGTGGAAACAAAGCAGTCGTCGGGCTCAGGGCAGGCGGTGCTAATGCGTGCGTGTGTGAGGAGGGGGGGGGGGCAGTGAGGCAGCGTTTTAGCCAATCACAGCACAACACATAAATCTGTTTACAGATTTAGTAAAAGTTGCCTCTTCTTTACCTTTAAACTACTGAAGATGCAGTGTACGATTTGGGGTTGAATGCGAAATGCTGAGTTTGACTTCAGGAGACCTTTTTTTTTTTTCGGGGGAAAAGAAGCTGCTCTATTCACCTGAATGCAGCCTATTCCGTATGGCATAGCCAAGTGAAGAGGGCATTTGCATTTCTTTTGCTATAGTAAATTCGTGGTCTGGAGAGGTGACAGTTGTTTTACAGACACAGTAAAATGGGCATGGTCTCAAGCCCCCATTTGAGGTCTATGCATGCATGTCCCTTCTTCTTAATTTAATGACGACGAACGAAAGAAAAGATAAATAAAGTTGGTCTCACTTTTAATTGTAAAGAATAACAAATACAATGAGCATTATATTAACATAAAAAAGTCCAGTAAGATCATTTTTGGCACACAGCCATGTTTACATTTGGTCCCTGGGACCAAACATATACAGCAGCCATTGCCCATCACTCTTTGCCCTCCTATATTCTTCTTTTATTCTTCTTTGTTTGTTTTCGTGCTTTCCTATTTCTTAATCTTGCATATTTTAGCTCGGCTCTTCTTGACCTGCAGTTTAATTAAGCGTGTGTGAGTTTGTTCTGTCGTACTGTGGACGCTTTTGTATCTCGTTTCAGTCTGCTGCTGTATCTCTTTTATTTCCACGTATATATTTTTAGTTTCTCTGTTCTTTCTTTCTTTCTTTCTTTCTTTCTTTCTTTCTTTCTTTCTTTCTTTCTTTCTTTCTTTCTTTTACTCCCCCCCCCCCCCCCCCCCCCCGTCACTGACCCGCTCGCTCAAACACACGTGGACCAAATGCCAGCCCGCCCCCCTCCTCCTCCTCCTCCTCCCGCCCCCAAACAAAAGCTTCCCTTGAGCTGGTGGGCCTGCTGCAGTGCTGCATGGTTCTTGGTGGTGACAGTATGCATGCCCCCCCCCCCCCACCCCTCTCGTCAAGGCTACACGGGCCAATGTCCAAACTATTTGGTGGGCCTACGGCTGCACGGCCCAGGAGGTTGCGGTTGGCGTTGCAAGGGAACAACATGAGGCACTTAAATACACATTGAATGTCAGACGTATCCCATCATCACACACACATGCATCAGCAAACCGATTTATGTCTCATCTTTTCTTTTTCCTGACATTCAGGGTTGTTGAGGAACATTCACAACTATTTTCACAACTACAAACCGTCAGTTGAAGATTAGTTGGTGAGGTACGGATGATACAGCGAGTAGTAAGATTACAACAAGTACAGTATGTTTGTATATTAAGTATACTAGCCAGATGGTAACAACAAGGTTGCCAGTTTGAACTCCAGTTCTCGGGACATTGTCTTGTCTTGAGGACTGCCTTGAGAGCTTTTTTTTTTCCGTTGTTCACGTCTCATCTCTGCCTCGCTCTCAAATGGTCTTGTCTTGTCTCGTTCTCGCCGCTCTGTCTCGTGGTATCGTCTTGGTCTCGACCTCAATTTGTCTTGCTCTTGTTGCGTTCTCGGAGCAAATATCTGGGGTCTCTTTCGCCACCGAGACCACTGGAGACGAGACAATGCAAAAGAAATGTTCTATATCCATTATGAGGACAGAGGAGCCCATTCAAAAAGACAGCAGAGCGGTGCGCAGTGCTGGATGGATGACGTGCATATCGCTACAGTCCACAACTACAGAGAGAATTTAGGCATGGATGCAGGGCCGGATTTAGCCAGCCCCACTAGGGTGGGCTGAAAGAATGGCAGGGCGGGCACATGGACACCAGGGCCCACTATTTATTCGGCATTTGAGCCACGGAGGACCACCATTTGATGACATTTTAGCCCCACAGACCCCAAAACTAAAGATTTCTTTTGCTTTTGTCCACAATTCCATGGCTGGATTTGGGAAACCAAACCGTCAAACAAACAGATCAATATGACCATTAATCTTCTACATTCTCTAGTTGTGTAGACTTGGGGTAATTCATATGATGAATATTTTAACTCTTGAGAGTGCAAAAATGAAACCAAATGGACCTGCAAGGGTCCATTTGGTTTAATTTTTACGCTCTCAAAGAGTTACATCTGGTTAACTAACTTTCCACCATGTAGCTGGGGACCACCACTCTCAAGGGCCACTAGTGGTCCCCAGACCACTGGTTGAAAACCACTGACATTACCTTTCATTGGGTGGGCAGGATGCACGTTTGGGCCTGTCCCCCTCTAGATCCGGCCCTGCATGGATGGAGCAGAAAAAAAAATGTCTTGGTCTTGACTTGGTCTTGCCTTGCAGTGGTCTCTGTCTTGTCCTCGACCTGTCTCGGTCTAGGTCTTGGCCTCAGCCTCTGTCTCGACCTCTCTAGTCTTGGTCTGGACCCCATAGGTGCTTGTCTCGTCTGGTCCTCAACCCCATGTATCATGGTTGTCTCGGTCTCGTTTTGGTCTCGACCCACCTCGGTCTTGGTCTTGTCTTGGTCTCGATTTAGGTGGTCTTGACTACACCGCTATCCTTGAGCAAGACACTGAACCAGGAATCTTCCCTGATGTGCCAGTTGGTTCCTTGCATGGTCTCCATGCATCAGTGGACAGTATATAAAGGGATGCGGATAGAGGCGCTATTTATATACAGTAAATGCACCATTTGCATGGAGATAAAGACAAATATACACGCAAGGGGGGTTTGCGGGCTTCCTATCTTGCGAACACGGCCAATTATGTCCATTAGGAATGCCTGGGCAAGCCGGAAATGATCCCCTGCACCACCCACCCAAGACGTCATTCGTCTTTGGTCGCATATCGTAGCATGATGAGGGATTTGCGTGTGAGAGAGCAGTAACGCGAGAACTCATTCATTGTCAAACATAACGCTCTCTGATTTCACTGATTAGATGAGCCAGTGCAGGGCTTGGAAGATATGCAGCTGAATTCTCTCTGTGGGCACAGGTTTGCGCACAACGCAGGCTACTAGAGCCATCCATATCCTGAGCACCTTGTGGGGGCAGCAGCTACCGATCCGGTCTGATAATGAACAACATACTGTACATTCAGGCCCGGATGTAATATTTCCCAATGGGGGGGCAGGCAAAAATGGTATGGGTGTGGCGATGGAAGCCGCCTCCATACCATTTTCGGTTACCGAACTAGAATTAGTCAAGTAAGCATCAATATTAACCTCAGTTATCATTGCAGTTGCAACATACAGGCACGCAGCATGCATAAAGCTAAAGGTCTGAGAATTTTCTGTTTCGAATGATGAAATGGTGTTCGTGGTGCCACAATTGCAGTTAATTTGTAGCATAGTGTTTCAAAGCATTTTAATTATAAGTACTTTGATTTGAAATATCTTTGAAATTTGGGTTGTTTGCATGCCATCATGCTTGGTGGGGCAGTCAGGGCATTTAGGGGGGCATTGCCCCCCTCATGCCCATGCCTAGATCCGGCCCTGCATACATTCCATTGGAAATTGCGATCAAGTCCCAGGAGACTTCGGCTTTATTGCGTTGGGAGAAAAAAAAACATGAATGACACGATATATACCTGTCTGCACTTTGAGACAGACCTGAGGAGGAACAGCTTTGTGGAATCTTTTGATCGGGAAACAGGGATTTGTTGGTGGTGTTCGTGTGTGTGCATGTGCGTGAGTGAGTGTGCAAGAGAGAGAGAGAGAGAGAGCGACATGGAGAAAGAAGGGGGCAGTGGAGTTTCTAAGCAATTTGGAGCCCCAGACAAGGAAAATCTCCTGTGACATCATACCTATGACAGGCACAGTAAATGGCACCCCCAAGGGATAAAATTCTGAAATATTTTTAAACTAAAGAACATATCACATGTTTTGAATGTTCAATTGTAGTTGTAGAGGACAAGTACAATGTATTTTTTATTATGAGGCTTATTAGCCTGGGATCCTTTTAAAGCATGTCTGGTGGGGGGGGGGGGGGGGGGGGCTTTGAGCTGAGGAGAGCTCTGTGGAATCTTTTGACCGGGAAACAGGGATCTGTTGGTGGTGTTTGTGTGTGTGTGTGTGTGTGTGTGTGTGTGTGTGTGTGTGTGTGTGTGTGTGTGTGTGTGTGTGTGTGTGTGTATGTGCGTGAGAGACAGAGAGAGAGAAAGGGAGACAGAAGGGGTGCGAGGGGGTGAAGTAAGTGTGAGGCTATTGGGAGGGACAGTGTGGCATTTTGGTAAAAGGCTGGTTTGCTGGAAAGCAGCACCCTGTTCCCCTCCTTCCTTCCAGTTCATGTGGAAACCATTCTCCTCTCGGCGGGCCTCTGTGAACAGCACAGGGATAATCACTGACAGAGTCCCGTTAGTGAATCAGCAAACAACGTTGGGAAATCGCTCTGCATAATACGGAGCCTGAGTTTGAGGCACTACACTGGGGGAGAGAAAAAAGAAACAAACAAAAGCGTAACCAATAATTAATGTTACTTTCTGTCTTAAAAAAACCTGAAAGAAAAGTGACAAATTGTGTCCACGCGAGCAGGAGATCAGGTCCCTTACGCTGTATGTTCCATGCAGTTGTCAAGAATGTCCTTGGATCGCAATGGACTGGCATTGTTTTTTGAAACAAAGCAGATTACTCCACTCTGTTGGAGAGTGAAGCATGTACCGCTATGTGTTTGTGTGTGCGAGTGAGGGAGACGGGTTATATGTTTCTGCAGTTTAACTCAAGGTTAATATGATTGTAAATGAAAATGAAATCTTTAAAAGGCGCACAGACAAACCTTTAAAACTGGAGAGGGTGCAGTGCATGGAGAGTGATTTGCATTACTGCCTGGTCACTGTGTTGGCAAGTACTTTGTGTCTCGATTCTTGAAGATGGAGGTGGAAATTAGCATGGCCAGGGTTGTAATTTCTGGTCCAGACAGTTGCTGGTCACATTTGCTGCTCCATTTTTCATATTTCTTTTTTGTCTTTAAAGGGATAGTTCACATTATTTTTTAGCCAAAAATCTAATTAGATATATAGCTTTTGTTTTTGTTTTTTTCCCCACTCTACGTTGCTTCTACTTAATTTGATGCTGCAGCTGTTTCTCTGCAGACAGACACTTGCTTCGTCTTGCAGATGGTCCAGAACTTTGTTGTTGTTCATAAATAATGAAAACAAAGCATTTCGCAGGTTGCAGTAATTTGTGTGTGTGTGTGTGTGTGGGGGGGGGGGGGGTGGTGAGGCAGCGTTTTAGCCAATCACAGCACAGCAGCACAGCAGTAGTTAATGTAACTACTATCTATTGCTAATATATTACCATATTCAATATTTACCCTGTAGCTTGTCCAGATTATAACTAATTCCTATTAGCTCTGAGGCACTATCTTTTATTTAGGAAATTGCACATACAGTATAGCTAGGTGTAAAACATTTATGCCGGCTAATGTTGGGTCAATTTCCCATAGTTTCACATGAATCGGCAATCAGGTTATTAAATTATTTCTCCAGGCGGAGAATGTTCTGGCCTTGAAAATATTATGGATACAAACCCATTAGCGTACATCTTTATATAGCAGGAGTGGGCAATTATTTTTCCCAAGGGGCCAAATGAGATACATAAAATATTGTGGAGGGCCAAGACTAAAGGCTGAACTAAAGTATGCGTAATATTAATTTAATTTCAGGATAAAAGTAAGAGTAAGACCAACCATTTTCACACCAGGGCCCTCTATTTATTCAATATTTGAGCCACAGAGGACCAACATTTGATGACATTTTAGCCCCACAGATCCCAAACTAAATATTTCTTTCCACAATGACAGTCTGGATTTCACAACCAAAACAGGCAACCATAGATCCAAAATGACCATCCTTTTACTTTTGTACATTCTCTCATTGTGTAGACTTGGGCTAATTCAGATGATAAATATTTCAACTCTTGAGAGTGTAAACATGAAACCAAATGGACCCGCAAGGGTCCATTTGGTTTCATTTTTACGCTCTCAAAGAGTTACATCTGGTTAACCAACTTTCCATATTTAACTTGGAACTCTCTCAAGGACCACTGGTGGTCCCCGGACCACTGGTTGAAAACGACAGTACCCTTTCACAGCCCGGTCAGAGTCAGCCAAAGGGCCGCAAAGGGCACCAATTTTGTCCTGGCTAGATTCTAGTTTCTGAGGCTACATCCTAGTTTCTGATGCTAGATTATAATTTCTGACACCAGATTCTAGTTTCTGAGGCTAGGTTTTATTTTTGTGATGCTAGACTCTAGTTTATGAATTAGATTCTAATTTCTGGTGCTACAGACTCTAGCTTCTGACTCTAGATTCTAGTTTCTGACACTAGATTCTAGTTTTTGACGTTACCTGCACATTCTAGTTTCTGACATTAGATTCTAGTTTTTCTAAAGAGAAATCTATGTCAGTTATGCTCAACATATTTCATACCAAGGACCACCAGAATTATCTATAGTTAGCTGCAGACCCCCATCTGAGAACATGTTGTAGGGATCCCTCAGAAACAAAGATTTGAGTTAAAGATTTGAGTTAAACTTTTCAAAAATATCAGACCTACAAGCTCATAGCGCGCCACTCGGTGGCACGCTATGAGCTTGTAGGTGTGATATTTTTCAATAAAGTATAGAAGAAAGTGTTGAATGGACATTTCACTACAAATATATATATATACTACGTAAATGCCATATAGAAATTTTAGAATGCTTTCCCGTAGGTCTTTATGTGTTTAATATGTGGTTTTAGAGTTTAGCAGTTGTTGACGTCATTGACACTGCGTCCTGGACTGCATGTTGTCTCAGTAAGGGTATGGCTACACTACAGCGCAAAAAGTCCGGCGGCTTTTCAGCTTTGAATGGATGTGGATGGGAAATAAAAATGGCCGTGGCGGAAAAGTGCCGCAATGACCAGCTTCTTTAGTGCGCCCGGCCTGGCGGAAAAAAGAGGCTGCCTACAAATGCACGTCACCCGGCAGTGATAGACACCAGCCAATGGAACAGAACCAGCTAGCAGCTTCTCCACCGTACGTCCACAGCCGTCTAGTGGAAGAGTTGCGACATTGATGGTTGGAAACTGAGCGCACAAGCTGCTGTTCATGCAGCCTGAATAGGGACAACGTGGAGTTGGAAATGCAATTTGTTTTCAACAAGGGCGGGGCAAATAAGAGCTATTTTAGGCATGTGTGAAACATGGCAACTCTTTTAAAGTAGGCTACTGTACAGTAACAACTAAATAGGGTGTACTATAGCTGCAAAACGATGTAAAATCAAGGGATTTAAGATCATTAAAGCTGGGCTGTTGCTTGAGTTGAACGCATTTCTGTTGTCACGGTTCAATAGAGGTCTATGTGGAGCAGTAGCTCAGTACACTTTTGAACGGGAGTGTCGTAACTCTGTCCCACTTTGGCTCTGCTATGCGTCTCCTCTCGGAACCGCCCAAAGCCTCGGAAGTATTTCAAAGAACTGGACTTTAGAGCGTCAGAAGTCCGGCGTCCATCCTCTAGTGTGCCCAGACTCTAAGACAGATCCCCTATTGACAAGGACACCTCCTTGTCAAGTGCACCGAAGAATTGTGTGAATTGTAGTCCAGGAAGCAGTGTCGACGATCAGAGACACTGCGGGCTCACCACTAATATCTAAAACCTCGTACTACACACATAAAGATCACCAGGAAAATGTTCAAAACAGTGTAAATGTCGTTAATATATCGGTATATCTTGTTGCAAAAATGGTGAAATGTCCCCAGGGGTCGACACTAAGGTCTCCGAGGCACTTGCCCATCGGGCAAGTGCAAGTCACGTTCTACTTGCCCTCAGGTCATGGTCACTTGCCCCCCAAAAATATATTGGGACCACCGGGGACCACCATTGGTCCCTGAGAGGGTTCCAGGTGGTCCCCAGTTAAGTTGGTTAAGCAGATGTAACTCTTGAGAACGTAAAAATGAAACCAAATGGACCCTTGCGGTTCCATTTGGTTTCATTTTTACACTCTCAAGAGTTAAAATGTATCATCTTAATTAGCCCAGGTCTACACAACTAGAGCATGTAGAAGATTAATGGTCATTTGTGTATGTTAATTTGCCTGTTTTGTTTCCCAAATCCAGCCTGGAATTGTGGATATCTAGAAAGCAGGGAAAGACACAGAGGCAGAGTGCAATGACTGCCTTCAAGACAAATTTATCTTGTGTTGTGTTATAGTCAGTGTTGGGACATGTGCACTACGTAACTCAATATATTACATAATATATTACCAAAATGCAGTAACTTGTAATATAAATATATTGCTTAACAAAAACAATCTAATATATTATACTTTTCTTTCTGCATTACTGCATTACTTTCAATATTACTTTCTGTTTATCTGTCTCGTTGAAAATGTTCTTGTGAAATTTTCTTGACAACTGCAGAAGTTAAATAATTACTTATCTTCTATAATTTGTCATCAAATTATTTATTCAGGAGTGACGTTTTTTCAAGTTGATTTCATATGGATTTCCCAGATAGCCAAGTGCGCTTTCTTTATTGTAGCTATGCCACTGGCCTACACAATATTTGATTAATAGTGACACTAAATATTTAATTATATATTTTGCACAACATTTTTCTTTCAAGTAATATGTAATAGTAATATTAATATATTGCACTTGCTCAGACAGCAATATTGTAATACAATATATTGCTTTAAAATGAAGGTAATAAGTAATAAGTAATACATTAACAAGGTATAGTAATATTCCCAACACTGGTTATAGTGCACTGAGTTGCACACTTGCCCGATCGGGCAACCAGGTAGCAGTCTTCACTTGCCCCACCATTTTTTTTACTTGCCCCGGGCAAGCGGGCAAGTGTTAGTGTCAACCCCTGGTCCCTTTAATTTGCTGCTCTGTCCTGTCTGCCTTCACTTGATACTCAACAGAGAGCGGAAAGCAGGAATCCGTAGATCTGTGTAACCATCTAGTGACTAAAAAGAGATACTGCATCATTTATAATCATCCTATCATACAGTACGTCGGTGGTTTTCAACCTTTTTGATTCCAGGGCCTACTATTTTTTTCAGCATTTGATCCACGGACCAACATTTGAGGACATTTTAGCCCCACAGACCCCAAAAGATTTATTTTGTTTTTTATCCAAACATACAGATCAAGATGACCATCAATCTTCTACATTCCCTAGTTGTGTAGACTTGGGCTAATTCAGATGATGAATATTTTAACTCTTGAGAGTGTAAACATGAAACCAAATGAACCCGCAAGGGTCCATTTGGTTTCATGTTTACCAACTGTCCATCATTTAGCCTGGGGACCACCTGGAACCCTCTCAAGGACCACTGGTGGTCGCCGGACCACTGGTTGAAAACCACTATCATACATCATCTCATTCTGTCCAATCACAATTTTTGTCTTCAGTGTTTGTGCTTACACTTGTCTCTATTGCATCTATTGCCTTTAAGTTGTAAATTGTTGTTGTTTTTTTTCTCTCTTCTTGTGTTCCAGATACCGGTGCATCCGACCACGGGCATTCTCGCTGTGTTCGTTGCCCTCAACTACTGTGACGTGGTCCACGTTGCCGGGTTTGGATACCCAGTGGCCAGCAACCAAAAGCATCCCATCCACTACTATGGATATGACACCATGAAGTCTATGAAGGTACCAATCGCCTGCTGCCTACTTCAAAACTTCCTTCAAATGAGCTTGTTTTCATTTGTGCTGTGGTATGGAAAAAAAACAGCAACAATAATTTATCCTATCTCGTCCTGACATTGTAGATTCTACAAAACATTCACTGAAAGATACTGAAAGATTTGTGCTGCATTCTCACATTCTCCCCAAAAATAGCCACAGGGTGGCACGCTATGAGCCGTGAAAACCTGCTATTTTTCAGTGAGTTTACAGTGTTTACAAATAGAACCAAATGAATTGATTCCATAACTTCCATTTGTTTACTCCCAGGGTTACAAATGGATTTGTATACACTGTTGTTGTTGAAATGAGGTGGTAATTTTATTGTTTTTTTTTTTTGTTTGTTTGTTTGTTTTTTCAACCCATTTTGTACGGGTGTTTTACATTTCATTGAAAAATAGCAGGTGTACACGCCTCATAGCGCGCCACTCTGGCGGACTGGTTATATCAGGGCTCAAACCCTTAGAAATAATCTTTAGGGACATTATACAACATGTTATTATGTATTAGAAATGTATGCTATTTGCTTTTTACCACCCCGTTCTTAACCAGAGAAAATTTACAGTACAGTAAGTATAGTTCAATGTATGTCAATTTGTCTGTATGTGTTCTATCTCAACTCTTTGTAGTAATGCAAGAACTGGCCAAAAATTGCATTCGATTATTCCTTTTAAAACACCATGTGGATTCGAACAAATTAATTAAGAATTATTAGAATATCGAATGTATATAATTTCAATATGAAATATTGCAGCCTAATATACTGTAAAACCTCCTCTTTGTTCCTCTTTTTGCTCCAGTTGTGTTTTCTCCACGGTTGGTGCTGAGAAATGCGCTCTCTTGAGTCTTGCGAGATCAAATTAATGATTGATAATCATCTTAATATCCTTTTTTTTGTATTAGTTGGTTTTATTTTATGTGGGCCAGAGTCTTGTGGGAACTCACACAGTATTGTTAATACTATTTATTTTAAATCCAAACCTTAAATTGACCTTCGAATATTCTTTACATTTCAATATTCAAATATTCTTTTGAATATGGAATATTCGTTTGCAGTCCTAGCTTACAGTACACAAATATACAACAGTTTCTTGGGTTTTCTCAACAGTTTATTGGGTTTTCTCTGTATGCGTACGTGTCTTTGTGAGTGTTTGTTTGCTGTTGTGTGCGTATGTGTATGTCTGTACCCTATACCTTTTGTGCTGGAAATGAGTCAAAGCTGCTAAAGCTGATCTTGCAAGACAATCGAATTGAATAGAATGAATAGATGTCGCTGTTAGGAGTGGGTGTTCTGTTAGGCGTTGGGTGGCTTGTTGTCAATGTGACACGATGACAAAAAAAGGAGAAGTCTTCTTTCTTCCCAGCTGCGTAAATATTTACCAGGAGTCTACCGAATGCCCATAGACCAGGGGTTTTCAACAGGGGACCACTAGTGGTCCCTGAGAGGATTCCAGGTGGTCCCCAGCTGAATGATGGACAGTTGGTAACCAAATCAACCCTTATTATCGATCTGTAACTCCTGAGAGTGAGAGCATTAAAATGAAACCAAATGCACCCTCCCGGGTCCATTTGGTTTCATTTTCACGCTCTCAAGAGTCAAATTATATTTAAACATCCGAATTAGTTAATTTTCAAGAATCTACATAATTAGAATATGTAGAATAATTGTTATTTTTGACCAACGTTTTGACACAAAGTTAATTTTGGGTCCGAGAGACTAAACTCAACATCAAAACGGTGGTCCGTGGATAAAATGAAGAATAAATAGTGGGCCCTGGTATGAAAAAAAGATTGAAAACCCCTGCTGTAAACTGCTCAAATAAAGTAGAAGAACAACAAGCAGATAATGCACTTGACTCATCAGTACTTTGTTTTGATTTTGTTGTGATTTCAGGACTCCTACCATGACCTCAACCAAGAAGCAGAAGCCTTAAGAAGACTGGAGGATTTGGGGGCCATCTTGTACCTCCATCCTCATACATGACACCGACAACACATATGGAACAGGTATCTACATGTACAGTAGGGGTGGGACGATTCACTTACCTCACCATACCATACAATATTGATATTTAGGGTTCTGAATCGATTTATATTTCTTAGCTATGCTGCGATTTGATTTGATATATCGATATATCGCATTTTTCCCCCACAACTGACTGTGCTTTTATTATACTAGAACAGGGAGGATTCCACCCATTTTCAAGATTTTTTTCTGAGGCGTACAAATGGAACCATTCCTCTTGTACGCCCTCAGAAAAAAGGTCCTAAAAGAAAAATCATTAACAAACGCAACACAAACACAACTCGATGATGTAATCATCAAGTAAAATACAATATGGACCTTGACAAGTTCATAAATATCAACATAAATAGATAAATAATAATAATAGAATCGATTTTGATCCTGGCGATTCAATATGGATATCATGGTATTAAGAATTGCGATATATTGGCATATGATTTGATTTTCATCCCAATTGATTATATCCATATTTAAACCATTCTGTATTGCGCTTTTGGTGTTTTGACTTTTATTGAAAAATAGCAGGCGTTCACGCCACTCTGTGGCACATCATGAGCCGTGAGCCTATTTTGGAGGGGAAATTGTGAAAATGCAGCACAGATCTTTTAGTATGTTCTTTCAGAGCGAACGTTTTGTACAACCCCAAGTTGGGACATTGTGAAAAATGTCAATAAAAGCAGACTACAGTGATTTACAAATCCTCTTCAACCTATATTCAAACGACAAAGACAAGATATTTAACGTTCAAACCGATTAACTTGCTTTTTCTTGTGCAAATATTTGCTCATTTTGAATTTGATGGCTGCAACACCGTTCAAAAGAGTTGGGACAGGGTAAACAAAAGACTGATGGATGCCCAAGTAAGACCTGTTTGGAATATTCTAACAAATGAACAGGGTAGACAGGTTGGTGTCGTGATTGGGTATAACAGGAGCATTCCAGTCGTTCACAGGCAAAGATGGGGCGAGGTTAACCACTTTGTGAACAATTCCGTGAGAAAATCGCCCAAAGGTTTAAGAGCAATGTTTCTCAACGTTCAATTGCACGGAATTTAGGGATTTCATCATCTGCAGTCCATAATGTATAATCAAAACAATAAAGTCAATAAAGTTTATCAATTTGAACATTATATATCATTATAGTGTATTCAATTGATTTATAGCTTGAAGAATATTTGTAAATCACTGTATTCTGTTTTTATTTACATTTGTCCCAACTTCACACAGGCATTGCGTATATAGGTGTCAGATGTGACCAAATTTTGCATACAAATGGTGGTATTACTGAAATTATTGACCAAGCCCTTCATACCATATTGAACATTGTTTATCTTATCTCTATTCAGCTCCAAATATGTTTGTTTTGTCCAAAACAACAACTTTACTGGAAACGGATTTGTTACTTGGTCTCTGTTGGTTTAGCAATTGTTATCTGAAACCTTTAGTTGATCAGTCAACACCAAACAAAAATGTCTTCCTTTTCTTGTTTCTGTTGTATCAGGGAAAGGCGCAGACAGGCCAGCGGAGTGGCTGGGCCTGTGAGAGACAGCAGGAACAGATGTGACTCAGATCAAACCCACTGACACCCTGACAGAAGTAAATGTACTTGTTGAACCTTCCGACAGACACCCATGGGTTCTTGAATGTTTTGTTTTTCTTTGCACACAGTGTAATGTGGGCAAATCAAATGTTGCTCGCTATGATTTTTGGTGACAGTATGTTGATATCTTAATCATTTTAGTTTTCAAGCCTACCAGGCTTGATGTGCAATATATTATTATTATTTTATTCTTTGTTTAGCTTAATGGCTACAAGAATAGTGAAGTCAAGGCTCTATTTTCATCCATGATAACCCCCTTATCCCTAATTTACTTTTTGTACTAGTTATTAGTAACTAGTTATTTTTTGTGGACTATTTTGAAAAACATTTTTGAATAGCTGACATTGACTATTTAACTACTCAAAATGTTTTTCAAAACCTTAAACAGTAGTTTTTAAAGGAGCATTCAGTAATTTGGAAAACATTTGGTTTCATATTTACACTCTCAAGAGTTAAAATATTCACCATGTGAATTAGTCCAAGTCTACACAACTAGAGAATGTAAAAGATTAATGGGCATTTTGATCTGTATGTTTGACTGTTTTGTTTCCCAAATCCAGCCTGGAATTGTGGACAAAAGCAAAAGAAATCTTTAGTTTTGGGGTCTGTGGGGCTAAAATGTCCTCAAACGGTGGTCTGCGGCTCAAATGCTGAATAAATAGTGGGGCTTGGTAGCAAAAAGGTTGAAAACCCACTGCTATAAGGGGTTTAGCGTGGATGAAAATCCTGTGTGCAAAACATATTAAGTACTGTTAAGGAACAGTAGGCAGTGCAATTGTGAGCAAGAGTACAGTACACGGTGTACACTACAGTACAGTGGAGCACACAGGATGTTACAGTGAATGCATGCTGATTAGGTGGAGCTACAGCGGGCGGAGATCTGTCCATGAAGCTGGTGTATGCATTTAGTAAGCTACAGATGCATCTGGAGACGGGTGTAGCATTTAGTGAGCTACAGATTCATCCAGCACTAGAGGTCTTCACGGGGGGTCCGTACCCGAAAAAACCCGAGACCCATCGGTTCCGGCGGTGTGTTTTATCAAAGTCACTCGGATAGGGTCGGAATCGGACATATGCCCCTCGGAACTCAGACCTGTCAATCATTATGTGTAAAACCCGAGTGTATCCGAGAAGAACCGTTCTACTGTGCGTTGTACTACAACATACAACACTCGTTTGTTTTTTGTTGTTGTTGCAAATGCTAATGTTAAGAAAATATCTGGTATGTGATTGTCACTGTTTCCAGGCAGCGCGCTGCCCTGCGCTGCACTGCTCTGTGTGGAAAGGAGAGAGAGAGGGAGAAGGGAGGGAGAAAAAAAGCATTGCTTTGTTCCTCTCTCTCAGCTGCAGCTGAATTGTGCTGCTACTGATGGTTAGTTGGTAGGCTAATAATATCGCAGGTGTTTAATTCTAGACTACATTATATCACAGACCCCTAAAACAGTACTGTTGGCCTAAACGAGGTGAAAGCTCAACGCAAGTTAATATGACAAAGTTGTGTGCATAAACCTTCTGCTCCACGTCCTGCTCCTCCGGACAGGTGGATAGAGTGCAGCCTGCAGCCTCTCTCTGTCTGTCTGGGTCTCTCGTGACTTTTAATAATAAAACGGTAACTGGTCAATACGTCAGCTATATTAGTTCATAAAGTCGGGTCTCTTGGAATGCCTGTGCATGTCTCATTGCGGACGGGTTCGGCGCCGCCATTTGAAAGAAATCTCGGAACAGTTCGGAATCGGCGGCATTGCACGGATTTATTTCGGTTTTCGGATGGAATTTTTGAGACCCGTGAAGACCTCTATCCTCGATGAATCTGTAGCCCACTAAATGCATTTTGGAACGTTGTTGTTTTGTTTTTGTTCTGTCCAATCTGGGTGGTGATGGTGGTGGTGGTAGGGTATGTTTATACACGACACAACAATTGGGGGTGGTCGTATTTCGTCTTCCTGCTCTTCTATTGAGATCTTCCATGGTTTGTGACACGACCGGTCGACAAGTGTTCCAAATGCATGCGTCTCCTCTGGGCTAAGCCGGCATGCAGGCTCCATTAGTATCCTGATCCGGGTTCTTATTAGGAATCTCTATAGGCTAGAATCAGCTGTGGGGCCAAGGATAATGGCTGTTATTCTCTTCTTATTGGCTGCATGGCAACAGATCAGGTCTGGGGGGCCTTGTGGTAGGCCAAAAGCCTATTATAGCCCCAGACCTGGGCCTCCTATAGGCTTTACCAAATAATTTACACATAATAACTAGAATGCAATTTTGCAATTGCAAAGTGTGGTTGCCCCAAATGATGTTGTAATGGTGACGTGGTGATGAAAGAAAGACACAACATAACGTTCCTTTTTCAGCCAATCAAATGATTTATATGATGCAGAGAAAACACATCACAATATAACAATAGTGTGGTTGCCCTTCAGGCTTTAAAGGGGAATTAAACCCATTTTTAACATTTTTTTCTGAGAGTGTACAAATGCAACCAAATGAACCCTAACGGGTTCATTTGGTTTCATTTGTACGCTCTCAGAAAAAAGAAGTGTCTGAAGAAATCCATTAACATGGTGAAAATACATCTTGATGATGTCATCAAGATGTTTCACCATGTTAGTGGTTTTCTTCAGACCTCCATTTCTTGGGAACACAGCACTTTTCTATCATGTCCACCCAGCATCTTGAAGGTACATCAATGACATAGTAAAATGTTGAAAATGGGTGGAATTCCCCTTTAAGCCGTTGGGACATGGCTTTGGGTGAAGAAGAAGTGAAGCTTGTGCTGGTCCAGATCTGTATAGTGCCTCTCAGAGGAGAGATGGAACAATGCATTTTATAAAACCTGTACAGACTGTCACTTGATTAAAAAATAGGCATTCTCTGTTGCGTAGTAATTTAAATCATGTCTTTGTTGTATATATTTTTTAAGAAAATAATATTGGTCATTGAAACGGTACCACTGGATCTTTTGTATTGTACAGAATTGAATAAATTGTTATGCTTTGAAGATCTCCGAAGGAAAGCTCACGAGTTACAAAATACGTGAGAGTGCCGGCGCCAATTTATAAATCAGTTTGATGCATTTTATTTTTCCTTTTGCCAGGTGAGCGGTCACTTTTCCTCTGTTTTGGAATAATAATGTTGAAATGGTACCACTGGATTCTTTTTTCTATTGTACAGAATGCAATGCGTTTTTATTAAAATGAAATAAAAAATATTTCAGCTAGAGTGAATGAATTTACAGTAATTGATTTTGTTGTTGTTGTTTTTAAATGATAAATCCTTCTTAGGTTTAAAATGTCTTGAATTACTCATATGCTGAAACGTGAACATGGTTACAACACACCCCACAAATGCAATGAAATGGGACACTATTTTTAAATGGGAAATAAACACTCTATTCAACAAATATATATATATATATATATATATATATATATATATATATATATATATATATATATATATATATATATATATATATATATATATATATATATATATATATATATATATATATATATATATATATACACACTTTACGGTAGCGAATGTAGGTATGTCTTTAACTGTCTTGATGAAGGTAGCTGCCATTGTAAACAATTGTAACCTTTAATCTGTAATGAGTTGTGCTGCCTTGAATTGTATCGTAAATCTAGTTCAAACAATTTCATCAATCAAAAGCAGTCCTACTATAGGTCAGTGGTTTTCAACCAGTGGTCTGGGGACCACCGCTGGCCCTTGAGAGAGTTCCAGGTGGTCCCCAGCTGAATGATGGAAAGTTGGTTTCATTTTACACTCTCAAAGAGTTAAAGTATTAATCATGTGAATTAGCCCAGGTCATACACAACTAGAGAATGATTTTTTTTTCTTCTTCTTCTTTCCATCTTCTTTCCCACATCCAGCCTGGAACTGTGGACAAAAAACAAATTAAATCTTTAGTTTTGGGTCTGTGGGGCTGTCGTGTCATCAAATGGTGGTCCGTGGCTCAAATTCTGAATAAATAGTGGGCCCTGGTATTATATAAAAAGGAAAACCACCCGTGTGAAATGAAGTGCTGCGTGTGTGGCTACAGTATACTAAAACACACTTCGTCCCATTGTGCTTGTTTCTCTGAACATGGCAACATCAACAATACACACTTCGTCCCATTGTGCTTGTTTCTCTGAACATGGCAACATCAACATGACTCCACACATGCAGGCAGGGACACACGCATGCAGGCAGGGACAGACAGACAGACACACACACACACACACACATCTTGTACATCGTCTAAAGGAAGTGCTTGGCAGCACTTCAAAAAAGGAAAACCACTGCTGTTAGGTGAGTGTTTTGAGGGGCCGCATTGCCATTAACAACCGCTAGAGGTCGCTAAGCTTCCACAAATAGCACACGTCTGTTCTACCTGTAATACATTAACATTATCACAACAGTGTGCAGCTGTGCTGCAGGCAGAGCTACCACTGACCCGCAGCAGCAGCAGCAGCAGCAGCAGCAGCAGGCCTCTGCACGTGTGCAAGGAGAAGAACAACCGTGTTATGCGAACAGAACATCTGGAAGAGCAGCCAGCATGAAGAACGTACGGCTAGTGCATTCTTTTATTTAGTGTGACTAATAACATACAAATCGCTCCTGGCAGAACATGTTAATGAATGACGGATGCCTTCGGTCAATGTGATGCTGCCAGTGCCCTTATTATTGTTGATGTGAGAGGCAGGGCCGGATTTAGCCAGGCCTTCTAGGGTGGGCTGGAAGAATTGGCAAGGTGGGCATCTGTAAAGTTTTTCATAGCAGTGGGTTTTTTTCAAGCAGTGGGTTTCAACCTTTTTGACACCAGACCCCACTATTTATTTCTCATTTGAGCCATGGAACACCATTTGAGGACATTTTAGCCCCACAGACCCGAAAACTTTTTTTCGTGTTTGTCCACAATTCCAGGCTGGATTTAGGAAAACAAAACCATCAAACATACAGATGAAAATGACCATTAATCTTATACATTCTCTAGTTGTGTAGACTTTATGGGCTAATTCAGATGATGAATATTTTAACTCTTGTGAGTGTAAAAATTAAACCAAATGGACCCGCAAGGGTCCATTTGGTTTCATTTTTATGCTCTCAAAGAGTTACATCTGGTTAACTAACTTACCACCATTTAGCCTGGGGACCACCTGGAACTCAAGAACCACTAGTGGTCTCCAGACCACTGGTTGAAAACCACTGATATTACCTTTCTTTGGGTGGGCAGGATGCACGTGCCCACCCCTGTTCCCCTCTAGATCCGGCCCTGGTGAGAGGAGAGTTGCGCCCTTTGGCACTTTGTTAACTAACTCTGACACGCTCATAGGATAAGGCCATGCAAGTCAACGTGGTGATGACAGATTCCCTGCAGTTCAAAAAGCATCAAGATGACACAAGGAATTTTAATTGTAAACATTCAGAAGACGTACTGCAATGCTGCATCATTGGCTTTGGGGTAAAAGAACAGCTGATGTTCAGTTCGTGCTGCTATAGCCCACCTCTCTGTCTGTCTGCTGTGCTAATTAGGCTGCATTATATGCGCCTGCCGTTTGTGTAAATATAGAGCCAAGCGTTCTCTGTTAGTTAAAGGGATATTTCACTTTCAAAAAAACTTTTGCTCATTTTATGGTCTACTCACTCTCATGTGAACACACCAGACAGTTTATAAGTTACTCCATTCACTATTTAGATATTTGAGGTTCATTTTAGCCTATATCTGTCTCCTTCCTATACAAACCCATAACTTAAAACTATATTTTAACCATAACAGATTATTCGAAAACAAGTGACTAGTGACTGATATTGTCCTCCTACTACATGAGACACTTTCCTGTTTTTTCTATGTGTGTAATATGTGGTTTTAGATGTATTAAAGTTTGTCTCTGATGTCATTGACACTACTTCCTGGACACAATTATGCCAAAACCATAATGGTTTTGTGCACTGCATAAAACTGCAATATGGATTGCCGCAATCCATATTCCTTGTAGATTTTAGTGTCCAGGAAGTAGTGTCCATGACATGAGAGACACTGGACTCACTGATGAAATCTAAAATATCTAAAATGAATATATCACAAACGAACAGCCTCAGGAAAGTGTGAAAAAGAGAAAAAACATTGTGAAGTTTCACTTAACTTTCAGTCAAAAATAGATATAGAGCTTTTATAGCTTTTGATATTTTCCATGCATTGAATCATAGGGGTGGGATGATTCACTTACCTCACATTACGATACAATACTGATATTTAGGCTTATGAGTCAATTTATTTTGCGATTCTTAATTATGCTGCGATTCGATTTGATATATCCATATCTTGCATCTTTTCCCCACAAATGACTGAGCTTTTATTAAAATTTTAAGATGTTTTTTCAAGATGTTTTCTGAGGGCATACAAATGGATCCTAACTGGTCCATTTAACAAACACAACGATGTTACCAAGTTGTGTTTCACCACAAGTTCAATCAACTAGAACATTTAAAGCAATTATAAACAATATAGATAACAGTCTTTCTGACATGAACAAATTAATGAATAGACCTACATACATAAGTATATAAAAAGAAAAACGATTTTGGACCTGGCGATTCGATGTTGATATCATGGCATTAAGCATTGCAATATATTGGCATATCGATTTGTTTGCCCACGCCTAATCACCAAGGATGATGCACGCATCAACATGCAACAGGACATATAACATAGCAGAGAAAATGCCAGCCTAAAACCGTCTTGACCCTTGTTGTGAAAAGGGATTAAGTTTGCAGATTGGTTATTTTCTGCAAATGTTTTCCCCCAGAATAGGGATTCCAGGACTCAAGTACTTACCAACTGTACTTACTTTTAAATTCCAATCCAAAGCCCATGGGTGAAAATCCTCCATCCTCTCCATTCTTGCGATATGACAGATTGTGCTCAAGCGGGTAAAATAATCTTGCCAATCTCTCCTCATGTCAATCACTAAAACGAGAGAGCAGGGTCGGATTTAGCCAGCCCTACTAGGGTGGGCACGAAGAATGGCAGGGTGGGCAACTCCAAAGTTTTTCATAATTATGTAGCAGTGGTTTTCAATCTTGACACCGGGGCCCACTATTTATTCGGCATTTGAGCCACGGACCACCACTTGAGGACATTTTAGCCCCACAGACCCCAAAACTAAAGATTTCTTTTGATTTTGTCCACAATACCAGGCTGGATTTGGGAAACAAAACAGTCAAACATACAGATCAAAATGACCATTAATCTTCTACATTCTCTAGTTGTTTAGACTTGGGCTAATTCACATGATGAATATTTGGACCCTTACGGGTCCATTTTGTTTCATTTTTACGCTCTCAAAGAGTTACATCTGGTTAACCAACTTTCCACAACTCTCTCAAGGACCACTGGTGGTCCCCGGACCACTGATGAAAAGCACTGATATTACCTTTCATTCGGTGGGCAGGATGCACATTTGGGTGGGCTCTGCCCACCCTGGCCCCCCTCTAGATCCGGCCCTGCGAGAGAGGGGTTATCTATGATCTGTAAATGGGAACAAAGCACTGGGAAGTGGAACGCAGCATCAGGCATTAAAGGATCTGAAAACTTGAAGCCAAACCCATCTGAGATTTCAAAGTTCTCAATAATAAATCGTTATGAGCAACCATCAGCCACGGAGGTCAAGCTGAAACCGCCCAATCTCAAACTCTCAAACTCAATCAGCCAAACATTTTTTAAAAATAACTTATTCAACACTAGAAAGGGTCAGAAAACGTATCAATTTGGAGTCCAGTCAGTCCACTTTTTGGTGGAGCAAGATAGTCATCTCTAACTTGCAGCGAGTCTATAGGGTCCAGAGATGTTCTGTAGCTTTGTTATAAATCAAATCCATAGTCCTGGAGTGATTAACACTACGTCTTGCACTAAAGGAGGAGCTGTGATTTGTACAAAATTCAATCCGTCAAGTACAAACTATAACCCACAAACTATAACACACTGAGATTAAGGGTGAGCGGCTGAATCGATGATGGAAGCTTTTATAGAGTTACATAAAAAATAGTTACCGGTAGGACTTGTTAAATCATACTTTTAAAGTACAGAATGATGCACAGGCAATTGCCAAATAGTTGAGTCAAAGAAGCAAGTCCTGTGCTGTACATTTTATGTGTACAACACATTACCGTAAGTGCTGTTTTTTTTTAAATAAAATATAAAACATCACCATAAACCCAACTATTTTTGTTTTTCGGTCAGAATTGAGCAGACATAATTGATTGCACATCTTGGCAGACTGCCTCACTATCTAATTTACGCCCTCTGATGTCAGTGGAAGAGAGCATCAGAGCAAAGTGCATAGTAACAGGCTCAGGATTTAGACTCCATAATATAATACGCAATGCATATGCATTTGAATGTGAGGCCCCAAAATAAAGGACGGTTTTAGCACATTTAGACCGCATGACGCGTGGCAACGTCATTACAATACAACCGTAGGTTCGGAGTATGGCAGATCTAGCACATTTATTCTGAAGAATTACCCGGTATCCATAGTGTTAATATTGTGGACTAATGCCCAAACGGTATTCTCTGTCTCATGTAAAAAAAAAAATAAAATAAAATAAAAAAATAGCAGACCTACAAGCTCACAAAGCATTGCACCGATCATGGCCTGTGGCGTGTTGTGAGCTTGTATATAGGGTCTGCTATTTTTGATGCTGGCTTAATCCAGCAATCGTGCGCTACATCATGGATACCTAACTACTCACTGTCTACTGCTAGACCAGTCAAACGTTGAAGCTGCATTACTTTAAAGAGAGGGTGCCGTGATTTTTGTATTTTTTCCAATTTTGTACATGTTTAAGAGGTGATGGTACTTCATTAGAACCCTTGGTCTGTTTTTTATGTGTAATGATGCCTTCCATTTGTATTTAGGGTTTCTTTCTGGAGGCTAAAACCTTTCCAGTCAAATGTGCCAATGACAAAGGCTGAAATGTAGTGGCATCACACATCAGCTCCTCCCCTAACTCCTCCTCCTTTACCATACAACTAAAGCTGTGGGTGTGGCTTCAGTTCAGGTGGATCTCCACCCACCAGGCAAACCAGGCATACTTAATGAGCTTGTGGGGGAGTCCAAATAAAACAACATTTTAACAAATACTGTAAACCTTTTTGAGAAAATTCTTTCTTTTCATATAACAATAATACCTGATGGTCATGATTTAAGTTGGGAAAAAAAATATGGCACTCCATCTTTAATTAGCATGCAGTTGGAAACTGTACAGCACATACTGTAGTGTTCTTTTTATAAAATTTCAACCCATCCATTACACGCACAAGAGCCAAGGGGACTGACTAATGAAAACTTCCCACTGCCTACTCAAACCACACACACACACACACACACACACACACACACACACACACACACACACACACACACACACACACACACACACACACACACACATGCGTACACACACCCCTCCGCTGTCCCCTATCACCCATACGAGATAACAGTACACAATCAGATATGGCTGTTGTTGATAAAACACTCTGGCTTGACCAACTTAAATCGAGGGGTTGAATCGAGAGCAGAGCTCCATCACGTCACGCTTTGGTGGGCCAGCGCTCACTTCGCTTATGCAACACAAACCGGCTTATATAATTTGCGCGCAATGGTGTTAAATCGGTGGCCTGTTCAGGAGACAAATAGAAAATAGGTCAGAGAGCCAGAGAAGTTATTGTACTGCGCGGTGGTGCACCTTTCACTCCCCAGAGGTACAGATAAGAGTGTTTGCTCATGTGCTAATGAGCATAACGTTAAACACAGTTTACGTAATTGCAGAGTCAGGCTTGATTTTTTACCACACAATTATTATTGTATGAAATGATCAGAAAACACAGAACACGTATATAGGCCTATAGCATCATACTAGCATTATTTTGGCATATAGCTGACACCTATATACAGATAGCTGCAATTAGAAATTCGCCCCGGGCGTATAGTCCCCTTTTTTCCCATTGGTGTATATTTTTCCCTTTTGCATCCTTTTTTTATTTAGAAGTGTTTATTTGTACACCTCTAAATGTTCTCATAAACTGAAAATGGTGGATAATATTGTAAACAAGTGTTATGCCTTATAGCGCTGTCGTCCACAGTCGATCGATCAATCAAAACATATTCAGAGTGATGTACAGAAAGGTTGTAAGAGTAACGGGGTGTTGGGCAGTAACTAATTTTAGATTACATATTACTGTAATATTATTACTTTTGCTCCAAAAAGTAAAGTAACGAGATTACTCTGCAAAAATAGGTAATAAGTAACGCATTACTTTGCAAGTAACGCCAAGTTACTTTTTTAAAATGAGCTTTTTGTTGCATGCAAAAATAGAACAGATTTACAAGCTATCGACAGGTACTGTAACAACAGAGATGTGCACTAGATTGTAGATCCAGTCCACACGCTGCATCCTGCGCACAGTTATGTACACTACAAATCGCTTGCTGCTTTATTTTGTATTTTATTTTTAAATACAAGACCACAACTGTCTTTGAAAACAATTGTGAAAAAGTTTAAAAAAAATCAAAGAGACAGATTTTGTTGGCTTTGTTTTCAGGTGCAGTTTGTGGGATTGGAGACTATTATTATTCCAATAAATTGGATTCAGTTCTAAAAAGAGCTCGCTAAACAGATTATGTTGTACATCTTTATTTTTTCAAAGGGGGTGTTGAGAACTTGGGAAGGTAATAACGTAATATGTAATATATTACTCTTCGATTCCAGTAAAAAGTAAAGTAATGATATTACTTTGTCTAAGGGGTAACAAGTAAAGTAAAGAAGTTACTTTCCTAAGTAATATTGACCAACACTGGTAACGGGTAATAAGAAGTAAATCACAGGAGGAGAGTCACTTTTTGTGTTTTGTACTGTGGCCTTTTAGCAATCTGACACCTATTTATTATAACTAACTTCATCTGCCTATTACAAAAAAATCACACACCTCTAGGGAGTCCTCTATGGTGTGGAATTAACAACTGTGGAGTCAGCCTAGGTGTCTAAGGTCACAAGACACAAGCTTGTGTGCGGCTTAGATGGCCAGGGGCAGGGGATGCCATTAAAAAGGTCTCGGCATAATCATCTAAGGTCATCACTTGACGCAAACACGTAGTGTGCTCATTAGGGGTGGGACGATTCACTTACCTCATGCTACAGTACAATGTTGATATTTAGGGTTCTGATTCTGAAATCAATTTATATTGCGATTCTTAGTTATGCTGCGATTCGATTTGATATATCGATATATCACATTTTCCCCCCCATAAATGCTTTTATTATACTAGAACAAGGAGGATTCCACCCATTTTCAAGATTTTTTCTGAGAGCGTACAAATGGAACCAAATGGAAAAAGCTCCTAAAAGAAAAGTCGGTAACACTTTCTATGATACCCACATCTATAATGCATTATGAGGGCATTCATAGTGCATTATAATGCGTTCATAATGCTTTATAACTACACTCATAAGCACACATGATGCTTTCTTATGCACTATATCAACAGTCATACAACATTATAATGTCACTTATAATGCATTATAATGACTTGAGTCCAAATATTCTGTGGATGCTCTTGAATACCTATGAAGACCATATCTATGACGCATTATGAGGGCACTCATAGGGCATTATAATGCACTCTTGACTGACTGCTTATAATACATTATGATTACCTATACACACAACTCAAGTCAACTGTAGTAACGACTCATAGTATGCTATAATAGCCCATGCAGTATCATGACTCATCATTGCATGTGTTAAGTAAAGTGACATACATATGGATGCATGTATAATAATGCATAATTCATCATAATGCTTCATTGTAGGGGCTAAGTAAAGTGTGATGCATTTTCATGCATTTAAAATAATCTATGCTGCATCTTAAGTGATTATTCTGCAAGACACAATAATACAGTAACATGTAGGTGTTGTAAGAATGGAAACTGAAGGCACATGCATATTCAAAGAAAAATACCTAATAAATCTCTCATGTTTATTTAACCCAATGGGGGCAAAATTACATGCTTAAATGAATGAATCTCAGTATGGTTTGATATTAGGATATTAATGGACATCACAGAAGTGTAACAAGAAAGTTAAACATGGAATGTGCAAGACACATGTTCTGTCCAGCTTGCATCATAATTCACAATACAGGATATGGATTCGGAATTGCCTGAACAACTGGGCATAAACAGAAATCACGACAACAGAAATTTGGTTTAAACAAATTAACACAAATGCATGACACCAAAGCGATCTGTGTCCAAAATAGCATTTTGTGATCACAGTGAGTTGGAATTAATCATTTCTCACACAGTAGCAGCTTGGGCCCCATGCATTAAGCTAGCTTTAGCTGCTAAGTTAAGCTAACAAACTGCAAAGGCAAAGCAGAACAAAACTATAAACCAAGTACAACCACAATATTTTGGAGACACAAAGCCACCTTCTCCACAACCAAATATCTCCTGGTCAAAATGCTACTGTATGTGTATAAATCAACCTACTTTCTGATATCTGACCTACAACAATACAAAACAAACACACAGGGTGAATCACAAGTTCTGTCCAGGCTACAGTGCATGCTGTATTGCTGTACCAACCACAATACAGCATGTACTCAGGGTTGCCAGATCGGAATGGTAGTTTCAAGCCCCAAGCGCAACTTGAAACCAACCCACTTCAGCCCATTGCACCACCCATAAACAGCAGCCCATTGCCACCAGATTTGACAAAGATAAAATTAATATCTATATGTGCAGCTACAAGCCACCCATTGAATAGATGGGTGTCCTGCGCTATGTACACACAACATGCTGTTGTTGGATCAAACATAATGTCCAGTAACTTGGTTACTGGACAGGTTACACCCAAGCTGGCTTGGGTGTATCTTTCCTTGTCAAAACTCTTACCATGTAATGCCTTTATCGTTTTATATGGGTTTGTCCGATATGAGCTGTTTTCATTGGGTTGGTTTCAAGTTATGCTTGGGGCTGGAAACTGTCATTCTGATCTGGCAACCCTGAGTACATGTTGTGGTTGATACAAGCAGGACAGAACAGGTCACTCAATGTCTGTGTGTTTAAACAGTCTTGTTGCAGGTCAGATATCAGAAAGTGGGTTGATTTAGACACAAAGTAGCATATACTGTATAACCAGGGGATATCTTGATAGTGGAAAAGGTGTCTGTGTGTCTCCACAATGTTTCGGTTGTACTTAGTAATAATGTTGTGCTTAGCACTCGGCAGGTTAGCTTAGCAGCTAAAGCTAGCTTACATTAGTGATAGTGACTGCAGGGGCCCAATGTGTATTATGGTTTTTATGTCCAGTCAGTCAGGTAATGAGGAAACCATATCCTGTATTGTGTGAATTACTGGACTGAACATCTGTCTTATGCCTTGTGTGTTTAACTTTCTTGTTACAGCTCTGTGATTTCCAGTAAAATCCTAAAATCATACCACACTGAGATTCATTCATTTAAATGTTAACAGAGTACCATTTTCACCAATTGTGTGCGTGAGATTTATTTATTTTTTATTTTTTATTTGAATATGCATGTGCCTTCAGTTTCCATTCTTACAACACCTACATGTTACTGTATTATTGTGTCTTGCAGAATAATCACTTAAGATGCAGCATAGATTATTTTAAATGCATGAAAATGCATCACACTTTACTTAGCCCCTACAATGAAGCATTATGATGAATTATGCATTATTATACATGCATCCATATGTATGTCACTTTACTTAACACATGCAATGATGAGTCATGATACTGCATGGGCTATTATAGCATGCTATGAGTCGTTACTACAGTTGACTTGAGTTGTGTGTATACGTAATCATAATGTATTTTAAGCAGTCAGTCAAGACTGCATTATAATGCCCTATGAGTGCCCTCATAATGCATTATAGATATAGGGCGCGATTTTCCCTCCCGGCCTTATCCCTAACGTTACCCGATCCCCGCAGCGAATTCCCTTATTGCTATTATGGTCACCTTTTCTCTTCCCTTAGCCACTAATCTTTATGCCGACACCGTTATTTGTGGCTGGAGGTGTGGTCATGGGCGTGTTTGTTGCGCAGTCCCTTAAATTGCTAATTTCGTCAAATAGATTAGGGAACTAGATAAGGCCACCTTAGACCACCCGTTAACCGATATGTGAAGGCAGAGCCACGTGCGCGCAGTGCGGCGTCTGTGCGCCTTTGGAGATGTCCACGACTCCACGTGGAAAGGCGCCAGTTCAATTCATCTCCTTATTTATGGATTGTCCTATAAACAGCTGTAGATTGCCTGCTGTCGGTCACTTCCTTGTGTTTAGGTAATGTACAGTATATAATATAATTAAATACATTCATTAACTTGTGACGCAATGCTGTAAATTGCAAAAAAAGTCGGCAATTTCGCGGCTAAAAAGACGTTTTTTTGATCATTCATTTCTCGGTCAATTCTGGACCATTTTTTACATTTCAAAATGCAGCATGATGGGAAAAAGCTCCTCTCTCAGATGCTGTATAGAATATGTGGGTAGGTCTTCTCTACGATGCGGGATCGGGCAAACTATAACTGTCGGGGATTAGGCGGACCGTTTCCTCCTAATCCCCGACAGTTGCAGTTTGCTCGGTCCCGCATCGTAGAGAAGACCTACCCACATATTCTATACAGCCTCTGAAAGAGGAGCTTTTTCCCATCATGCTGCATTTTGAAATGTAAAAAATGGTCCAGAATTGACCGAGAAATGAATGATCAAAAAAACGTCTTTTTAGCCGCGAAATTGCCGACTTTTTTTGAAATTTACTTTATAACATTTCGCAGACTTGGGATAAATGCATGCCACATACAGCAAAAAAAACATGGAACATGTTTTTTCAACATAACATGTTGAATGGTAAGAAATGATTGAGAATTGACCGATCTATAATTGTTTCAAAATGAGAGCATAATCTTTGAGAATAGGCTACTCATGCATGTGTGCGTCCTAAGCCCGCAGCCAGGCTGCGTGCTTCGGAGGGTCAGACATAGCAGTAGGGATAAGGGAACTAGATAAGGGATGAATTAAAGGGAATGGCAAGACCAACACGGATTGGATGAAAGCTAAAAACGCCCAAACCACACCTATGCATAATTTAACGGGTAAAGGAGGTATTTAAGGGAGATGGCATGGTACGAAATTAGCGACCTTTAGTGGGGGAACGCCTCTTCTCCAATGCTATGTGCGTTAATTTCGCATAAGGGCTAATGTAACCAAAATCGGGCCCATGGTCTTCATAGGTATTCAAGAGCATCCATAGAATATTTGGACTCAAGTCATTATAATGCATTATAAGTGACATTATAATGTTTCATGACTGTTGATATAGTGCATAAGAAAGCATTATGTGTGTTTATGAGTGTAGTTATAAAGCATTATGAACGCATTATAATGCACTATGAATGCCTTCATAATGCATTATAGATGTGGGTATCATAGAAAGTGTTACCGAAAAGTCATTAACAAACACAACACAAACACAACTTGATGATGTCATCATCAAGCAAAATATTAGTAAAATGTTGAAAATGGGTGAAATTCTGAACAATATGGACCATGACAGAGAATATTTTAAAGCAATTTTAAACAATATCAATAACAAATAGTTCAATCATACACATCAATGCAGCCTGATAACATCAGTCAGTCTTTCTGACATGAACACATTAATGAATAGGACCTACATAAATATAAAAAAAATCGGTTTTGAACCTGGCGATTCGATATGGATATCACATTGCGATCGCGATATATTGGCATATCGTTTTTTTTTCTTTTTTTTTGCCCACCCTTAGCAAACACGTAGTGTGATCATCAGTGTGGCCTAAAGGGTCCAGAGCACGGATGGCAAGTGCCCTTTCGGGGGAGGTTTTGGACCCAGATGCTTCGGCTTAGGAGTCCAGGGGCCCCATTTTCGTCTCATCTCATATACGAGCATCTAGCATTTGGGAAGAGGCGTTCCCACGCTAAAGTTGCTATTTTCGTTACTTTCCTATTTCCCTTAAACACCTCCTAGACTCGTTACATTATGCATAGGTGTGGTTTTGGGCGTTTTTAGCTTTAATCCAATCCGTGTCGGTCTTGCCGTGTCCTTTAATTCATCCCATATCTATTCCCCTTATCCCTACTGCTATGCCTACTCCTAAGCCCACCACCTCGCTGCATAAACTGCATCTACAAAGCGTTATAAAGAAATTGCAAAAAAGCCGGTAAATTCTCTTCCAAAACAGACGTCTTTTTGATCATTCATTTGATCATGTCAATTCTGGACCATTTTTTACATTTCAAAATACTGTGTGATGGGCAAACATCACTCTCTCAGATGCTGTATAGAATATGCGGATAGGTCTTCTCTACGAAAAACGTCGGGAATTCAGTGGAAACGTGAAAGCAGCAGCAATGCGCCACTGTGTGACAAACACGCCTCCAGTCACAAATAACAGTGTCGGCATAAGGAATAGTGGCTAAGGGAAGAGGAAAGGCGGCAAAAATAGCAATAAAGGAATTCGTTGCGGCCCCAGGTGTTATGACCCTGGGCATAGGTGTGTTAGAAAACCCCTCTGGACATGGCCCATCGTTTACATATAGTCACGCTCAAGGCACAAAGCACAACTTTTTCAAATCAGTTCCCAGCACGAGCTAATGGGATTGTGAAGTGAAGTGCCTCTTTCAAGAGACGCTGTCCCTCTCCTCAAGTCTCTCTAGCGCATACCAATGGAATATCCTCAGTTGCCCCCCTGAGGCCGATATAGACCTTATTTCTCAATTATGAGGATACCAAAGCCTGGCTCTCTGGTATATGCAAGATGGAGAGAAGCAGCGGTAGGCTGCCTGGTTGTGTGTGGGAGGGAGGATGCATATGAGGCAGTAGTGTGTGTGTATATGCACTACTGTATGTAGGTTTTGCTACCTAGAGTGAGGGCATGTGACCTCAGCTCAGAGATCCTCCCCCGCAGCGAAAAGAGCTTTCTGTGAGTCAGGTGCTCACGCACAGAAACACAAAACGCCCCTGGCAACCGCAGACATGAGAACCAAATGAGTAGTGGGAAGGGAAAGAGGAGAGAGAGGAGAAAACAAACAAACAAAACAAAACAAATCGATAAGCCATTTTTCTTCAGCCCTGAATATGTTACAACACAAGATGTTTTGTCCTGCGTCCTGTACAGTTAACGGTAATAGACCTGCACAGTGACATCACCGCCCCTGTTCCAAAATGGATTCCCCATTTTTTCTCATAGACTTTTCGAAAACAATTTATATACAGACGATTACGCCGCGGACAAAGCCAACTCGGGTCGTGACGAATCATGATGGCACACACAAACTTTTGGGACAATCAAATAATTTCTAAGATGAAAAATTAAACGAAAAAGTCTTGTATCATGCCGTTTTCTACTTCTTGCTAATTATATATATATTATACAACGATATTGTGTTTATTGTCATGATTTGTCACGACCCGAGTTGGCTTTGGCCGCGGTGCAATTGTGTTTTTATTAACCATTTTCGAATAGTCTATGAGGAAAATGAATGAGGAATCCACTAGTAGAACAGGGCTGGTGACGTCACTGCACAGGTCTATAAAGGCAACTTTTAGTGTGGACAAACAGATTTGTTTAAAACAGAATCTAACTCCACCTCACCTCCACTCTATTGGCTCATTATGCATCTGCTGGAGACTGCTGTGCTGTGATTGGCTAAAATGCTGCCTCAGCCTCACCCCACACAAGCTCCCTCCCCCTCACAAATTAGCAACGCCTTTCCTGAGCCCAACAAATGGTTTGTTTTCATGATTTGTTGATGACAACAAAGTTCTGGAGTCTGCAGGACGAAGCGAGTGTCTGTCTGCAGGGAAACAGCTGCAGCATCAAAGTAGAAGCAACGTAGAGGGGAAAAGGCACAAAAACAAATATATATATAAATATATATAGCTATGTATTTATTTAGATTTGTGGCTAAAAAGTTGCCTCTATTCCCTATAATCATTCAGTGCAGAATGAGCGCATCACGTCCGATATTGTCTTCCACCTTGCCTAGCCTCTTTTCAGTGGAAGATTAAATAGTTTGAACGATGTCACTGAAAGGCCATCACCCATATAACATGGTTTGGCTGCCCTGTATCCCCTCAAAATGTAGAACAAATCTCAGCGATCGATGTCGTTCAGTACGTGCGCGGCATCATGAAACGGAACCACCACCAACCAACCACCCGCCGCCGGCAATAAACAAAATGCTGCGTCAGCAGTCTGTGCAAGCAGAGAAAAACGCCCGGGGCAATGTGTATGTAGGGAGGGTGAAGATGTAAACGCTCTCTACTCCACATACTCTTCATTATTCTGTAGTCTAGATGGTTGTATTTCAGAATTTCTCTGGCCCACACTTTTGTGACATGACATGCTACTTTAAAAATATAACACCATTGTTGAGAGTATAGAGTTTAAATATGTACTTGTAGGGGGATTTGAATAAGCAGATGAGACAGCCACACTTGGGAATGGGAAATGGATTCGGTTTATTATTATGAAGCACAATTAATCAAGGCATTATGCGACCGATCCGGGAGGAGAGAGGTCAACATGGTCTTTTTATGTAATTTATGTATCCCAGGGGCGGATCTAGGCATAGGCATGGGGGGGGGGGGTGGCAATGCCCCTCTAAATGCACAGTCTACCCCACCAAACATGATGTCATGCAAAACAACCCAAGATATTTCAGTGCTTATATTTAAAAAAAAGTATTTGAAACACTACTGAAAATGGTATGGGTGCGGCTTCATCGCCCGTGACGCGAAGCGACACGCCCCCCCCCCCCAATTGGGATATGTTACATCCGCCCCTGATGTGTCCCCCACATATGAAATATGAGAATATACTGTATATACTTTATAATTAAACAAAACGCCTGATGGGGGGGCAGGAGCTGGTTGGAATAAGAGTGACACCGAGATCGAAAAGTGGTATATGGTATACCGCTAGTGCCTCAGCGGCATATACCGGTGGCCCAGCGGCATATACCAGTGGCTCAGCGGCATATACCGGTTCTAGAGTGGTATACCGCTCCGAAAAGTGGTATATGGTATACCGCTAGTGCCTCAGCGGCATATACCGGTGGCCCGGTGCCATTCCACAATTCCGAACTGCCATTGTTGCGACCTTCCATTGTTCCGAAATTACGAGACGCAAAACCCTAGCCCCCTCCAACCGTAACCCTAATCCTAAACATCCGACCCTCAACCCACCCTTAACCTCACAGACCTAACGGTCTGTGAGGTTAGGTTGAGGGTTTTGCTACAAACATTGCTACACCCTTCTCTAAACCTACCCCTAACCCTAACCGCAAGCACGTCGCAGCTGATAGTGGATTTCCAGCGCATGTTCAGAGCGCTCAGTTTCTGACCCCTCAATGTCGCGAAACACCGTGCCACAACACAGGGGTGTTATGTGCAGGTGAAAACGAGCGGCATTTGCCGTTGGGAAATGGTATGTACCGGTGGAACACGAGCGGTATACCACTCTAGAACCGGCATATGCCGCTGAGCCACCGGCATATGCCGCTGGGCCACCGGTATATGCCGCTGGGCCACCGGTATATGCCGCTGAGGCACTAGCGGTATACCATATACCACTTTTCGGAGCGGTATACCACTCTAGAACCGGCATATGCCGCTGAGCCACCGGTATATGCCGCTGGGCCACCGGTATATGCCGCTGAGGCACTAGCGGTATACCATATACCACTTTTAGATCTCGGCCCTACTGGGAGTGGAATAACGTGTTCCTTCCACACGCTACATCCAACCAGGGAAACTTCTTTTAACCTTGTCAGGTGAAAAGAAGGCACCTTGGACTGGCCTCATGCTTCCTTCAGTGCATAAGGAGTCCAACGTGCCTTCTCCCGCCAGTTGGGAAAGGGTGTGTAGACACATTAAGAATTGGCACTGGGTGAAGAAATAAATGGATGAAAAATCATGGTTTAAAAATAAAAGCTCACAAACATGCTATCAGTGAACTTACAGGTCTGTAATTTTCGATGTGCAACATCACCCTTCTGTGACTGACTGACTCCCGGGGCGGATCTAGGCATGGGCATGGGGGGGCAATGCCCCTTTAATTGCCCCCCTGACTGCCCCACCAAACATGATGGCATGCAAAACATGCTTATATTTAAACTGATATGAAACTCTACGACTGCTACTACCTAACTACAGTGCCCTCCTAAATACCCAGTCTGCCCCCCCAAACACGATGCCATGCAAAACACCCCAAGATATTTCAAATTAAAGTGCTTATATTTAAAATGATCTGAAACACTACTACTGCTAACTACAATTTTGGCACCACTAAACCAACACCATTTCATCATTGAAAACAGAAAACTCTCTGAGTCGGACCTTTAGCTTTATGTATGCTGTGTGTCTGTTGCAACTTCAACAACTGATTATTGATGCTTTACTTGCCTAATAAAAGCCTTGTAACCGAAAATGGTATGGGTGCTCTTGTTGCTTTGCGCCACGGTCGATGAAGCCGCCCCCATACCATTTTCACCTGCCCCCACAATTGGGAAATGTTACATCCACCCCTGCTTTGAGTTTTGTTCAGCTCTACTTGCAGATATCAGGGTTGTTTGTACCCGTAATGACCCGAAGGTTTCAGTTTCATCCTGGCACCACTCCGTCTGCCGTGTCTGCCTCTTCGTCTGTACATCTCTGAACGTCACGTTCCTGTCCCCCATTACCTGGTGTCTGAAGGTTATGGCGATCCGTAACCCACATCGTGAACTCTTCACAACTTTTTTTTTCTCCCTGTATCCTCTTAACCGTTTAAATATAGACCACAACATAACACAACAGGACCTAAATTGGCATATTATGACAGGAAGGTTATTGTTTGTGGAGAAGCAGGTTGTGTGAGAGTTACTTTTTGCGATCAACTACAGCAGGGGTTTTCAACCTTTTTCATACCAGGGCCCACTATTTATCCTGCATTTTAGCCACCATTTGATGTTGAGTTTAGTCTCTCAGGCGCAAAGCTAAGGATTTTCAAGTTTTGTCCACAATTTACACAATTGTGATAACTGGCAAAAAATTCTTCTACATTTCCTAATTGTGTTGCAAATTAAGTAATTCAGATGTTTCAATATAATTTAATTCTTGAGAGTGTAAAACGCTCTTAAGATCTTACAGATCTACTGTATAACGGTCCATTTTAGTTACCAACTGTCCATTCAGCCATTCATTTAGCCCGTCAGGGACCCTGACGGGTCCAAATGGACCCGTCAGGGTCCATTTGGTTCCATTTGTACGCTCTCAGAAAAAAATCTTGAAAATGGGTAGAATCCCCCTTGTTCTAGTATAATAAAAGCACAGTCATTTGTGGGGGGAAAAATGTGATATATCAATAATCGAATAATCAAATCGAATCACAGCATAACTAAGAATCGCAATATAAGTCGATACAGAACCCTAAATATCGACAAGGTGTCGTATCGTGAGGTAAGTGAATCGTCCCACCCCGAACAACCATTTGTCCAAACTGTACAGTATGTGTTGAGAATTTCCCCATGCTATAGGCCTGATGGCAGCCTCTGCTGAGGCTCGATTGGCTAATAGACCTTTCAGTAAGCCCCTCCCCAAACTGCTATGGTCCAATCACAGCTAAGCATAACTAGAGTTTCATAAATAGGGAGAGTAGCGACACGCTTTGCTCTCTAGGGGTCTCTGTTCAGCCATAGCATTGGGAGTCAACAGGAGTGTCAGTACTCTCCCTTATAGTGCTCTATGATAGACAAACCTCTCCACCAATAGCTTTCCTATATGATAAAACATTAAAAAAAAAAAAAAATCACACACACAGACACACAAGGTCTGGTTCCAAAAATGAACCAGTATGTCCATGATATTTACATTGGAATGAATGAGCCCCGGCTGAAAGTGTGCTAGCCTTGGGTGGACACTGGGGAGAGGTTTGTACCAATCACTCACAGGTGCATGCCATCAGCACCCTGTCATCAGTCAGCCCTTTTTCCCCATTGTATTATTTGCTTACTAGATTATGCATTGACTTATGTTTTGATTCGTATGATTTATTGCGTGTATGATTTATTGCTGTCGTTGGTGATTTATTGCTGCTTATTTGCCTCGTATTGATTGGACCGGGAGTCCACATGACCCCCGTCCCCTCACCTTCACTTAATGAGGACCACAGCTTAATGTCATTATACTGATGATATAGTATTGATTTTAGCTGGTACATAACCAAACATGCAAACATGATTTTAGCTTGGTGAAATGATTGAAATGATTTTATTTTACTTTAAATTATGTCCAGTGTATGTCTATTATTAAAAAATAGCACAAAAAATAGATTCAGGATATCAATTCAAATATCAAATTTGATGCTCCATCGTCCAAGTTGCCCACTCCTACTCTGCAGGGGTGGATGTAACATTTCCAAAGTGGTGGGGGGGGGGGGGGGGGGGGGCAGGAGAAAATTGTATACCGATGGCATACAATTTTCAGTTACAGGACTTTTATTTGGCATGAAGTAAAGCATCAATAATAACATCAGTTGTTGTTGAAGTTGCAACAGACACGCAGCATACATAAAGCTAAAGTTCTGACTCAGAGAGTTTTCTGTTTTCAATGATGAAATGCTGTTGGTTTAGTGGTGACAACTGTAGTCAGTTATTAGCAGTAGTAGTGTTTGAAATATTTTTAAATATGAGCACTTTAATTAATTAAACTAAATATCTTTAGAATTTGGGTTGTTTTGCAAGCCATCATGTTTGGTGGGGCAGTCTGGGCATTTAGTGGGGCATTGCCCCTGCTGCTCTGTTTGGTTGGACTCTGGAAGCACATTCAGTTACGATGAAATAAAACGAGTAGCGTGTACGTACGTGCGCTACCCCGACGTTTGAGTTATAAATGCTTCTGTGATTGACAGCGTTCCTGATGACGTCTGAATGGTTCTGCAGCCTCAAATAACCCCCCAGCCATCTGTTAACACACACACACACACACACACACACACACACACACACACACACACACACACACACACACACACACACACACACACACACACACACACACACACACACACATGCACACACACACACACACACACCAGATAGAGAGAGAGAGAGAGATGCATTGTGATTGACAGCGACAGAGGGCAGATTATGCCATATGGATTGCTTGCCATAGTTCTATTCATCTACCATAACTGCTCAGCTGGCTGATCCCTCACTGTCTGTGTGTGACTCACCACTTCTGCACTGGGATTTAGAATTACTTGTATTCATAGGTGATTTTAGGCTCTCCAGCAGGGGGGGCATAGATCTGTAACTCTTGAGAGCGTAATAAAACCAAATGGACCCTTAGTTACATTTAATTTAGATGTCTTAATTACGCAATTTGTAAAAATCTACACAATTACAAATGTGGAAGAATTGTGATTTTCACCAATGATTTTTGCCTGTTTATTTTTCCTAAATTGTGGGCAAAAAACGTAGGTTTGGGTCTGAGAGACTTAAAACTCAACATCAAACGGTGGTCCTCCGTGGCTAAAATGTAGAATAAATATTGAGTCCTGGTAGTCCTGGTAATCGTTGAAAACCACTAAATATAAGAAACTAAATATGCTAGTTAAGTACTTGTTTTTCTTGACACTGTGTTATGTATTTAATAATTTTGGAACATACTACATGTATAGCCAAGTATTCATTACAAAGCATGAATGGAGTGAAAATATAAATTTTGACACCCTCCTAAAATCGCAAATTGTATTAAAGTATAGATACTCACCTGGTCAAATATTACTCTGTGGCTATTTAGAATTTCTCTGTCAAATATGTACTTTGTAAAGCCTACTATACTGGAGTAAATACTCAAGTATTCAAAAGTACTAAATATGAACTAATTATAATTTACTAATTATTAATTACTTACTAATTATAGTTGCCCCAACATTCAGGTTTATTTTATAGGGACAGATGACATCCATAGAACAGTGCATCCTTGATCCTTGTCTTTAGGCCTAGGATTGATTGCCCACAATTCTGGTCCGTATATAATTCCACCCAATATGGTTTTAAGTAACAACATATGCAGCATGAGACAGACACCAGCAGGATCAACAGACAATCCCGTATGTACCTTTATGGCACCGCCGGATGTTTAGCACCCCCATGTGTGTTTGTGGACACATATGGGAGAAACTACGTCAGGCGTCCGTATGGCTGCTAACTGTAACATGCAGATTAAGTGACGGTGAGAGTTCTCATACCTTACATGGAGTTACACATGCAAGCCATGATGTTTACTGGGATTAGGGAAAGCTTACATGTCATCAAACCAGAAAAAAAGGGAAATGGAAATTATGAATCAACATAATGACACAGAAAGGTTAACACTTTTTCCCCCATATGTTTTCCTTTGGTATTCATTGGTCAATTTTGACCATTGAACATTGTCACATATGACTCAAGACAAGGATATTAGGTAACAGGAAGGCCCGGGCCGAATAATACTCAGCCCTGAGTATAGACAGAGTTATGCTGTCGCAAATTCCGGGGATCAGTCCAATGGCTGCTCTTATCAAGATGTGTTTCACCGTGTTAATGAGTTTTATTTTTCTGAGAGTGTACAAATGGAACCAAATGGACCCGAACCAAATGGACCCTAGCGGGTTCATTTGGTTCACATCTATACACTCTCAGGATTTTTTTGTCCCTCTTTTGTCCCTTCTTCAGGCTGCTACAGCCCTCCCGAGAACTGACCCACAATGTCGCAAAAATTCGGCTGGTCTGAGTATTATTTGGGCCGAGGATTCATGTATTCGGATATGACCCTCCACGACTCTTATTTGAGTCCAAAACTCACACAAATTGATAATGCTAGTGTCCAGAGAAAATAGCCTGAGTACGGCAGGATTTATTGTACAGTATATGTGCTCCATGGGTGTAGTACCTGGTAGTACCCTGCCCAACACCATGGAGGTTGTGGGTTAGAATCCACCATGGTGTAACTACAGGCTTTGTGGGGGCATCAATGGTAGCCTATAGTGCATTGTGTGTTCGTATATACAGTATGGACTCTACAGTCTATATTTATTGGCCCATGTTGGGACAGGGAGGCTGAAATTCTTGGCCCATTGCTTGTAGTCCTGCAGAGCTGGGCAGGAAGAGCAGGAAGGTTCCATGTCCTTCCTCTCGGTATGGGGCTCCTCACTGGCAGGTGATCCAGCGGGATACAACAGCTGTGTGTGTGGACAAAACCAAAAGAAATCTTTAGTTTTGGGGTCTGTGGGGTGAAAATGTCATTAAATGCTGAATAAATATTGGGCCCTAGTATCAAAAAGGTTGAAAACAACTGCTCTACTGCACTGGCCTAAAAGTGGCTTCTAAAAGCCGGTTCAACATACATTTTTTATTATTCCCACACAACAGCTCTAAGGTATAGGACTATAGGCTATTAATGACATAGTAAATCTGTGCAATTCCCCTTTAAAGTCCTCCGGTCGCCCCGCCCTGTCCCACCATGCCCAGTAACAACCAAGCCGTAAACAGACAGAGCAGAACCGTCAGAGTGAACGGCTTGCCAGCTGCTTTTATTTATGTTTAGAAGTAAAAGAGGGCATTAATCAACCTGTAGCCTGGCCGCACCTTGTTGGCTCACTGTTCCGCTGTGACACATTCACTGTGATAGTTCATTTGAAAGACTGTTCTTTCTACTCTTGTCTATCTAATATTCTTTATTGTCCAGGTGAGGTCTCTGTATGTGTGTGTGTGTGTGTGTGTGTGTGTGTGTGTGTGTGTGTGTGTGTGTGTGTGTGTGTGTGTGTGTGCGTGTGTGTGTGTGCGTGTACATTCGCTGGCATGCTTGCGAGAGACGTGCTTTAAGTAAGTGAGCACGCCGTCCCAAGCCATTGCATGCTTGAATTCAGATGCTGTGTGTACCTGAATAGATAGTTGGATGGATAGATAGATGGATATGTGGATGAATGTACAATTTGTGTTGTCACACGTTTTCATTAAGCCAAATCACTGAATAGGGCGAGGACTATACTTTTAATATCTATCTCTAAATTAAAACATTAACTACTGTTGATTCTCCTGACTAGCTCTGTGGTTGTACAGTATATCTGTCAAGTATCAAGCTCTTTGACACTTTGTACCTTCTTTCTCACAGACATTCGAGGCTTATGGTGTTCCTCCCAACATAAGCCGGTCCTCTACGAGCCTACAGTATACCCAGCAGGGGCGTTTTTGCCATTAGGCAGACTAGGCATTTGCCTAGGGCGCCATTAGGGGAGGGGGGCGAGGGGAGGGGGCGACCACCAGACATGCTTTAAAAGGATAACAGGCTAATAAGCCTCATATGGATAAATACATTATACTAATCCTTTGTCCTTTGTTCTTTAGTTTAAAATAGTTCATATATAATTTTATCCATTCGGGGGCGTCATTTTCCAGTAGATTTTCCTGGATTTCTCCTGGATTTTCTAAGCAATTTGCCTTACCAAATGCAAATTGTTTAGAAACGCCACTGATAACCAGGTTACCTAAAAGAGCAGGTATTAATCTCCTCCCAAGCCGTTCGTTATCTTCCCTGCAGTGGAATACTGTGTTGAAGCCTGGATGTTCGGGCTCTACCTACTAGTCTCAGTGGGAATCGCCCCGCGGGGCAAGATTCGGATGAGAGGCGGATATCTATGAACTAGCAAGAGGAAAGCCCAGAAACACCACTGGCATGATGACACCAGACACAAGACTCAACATTAAGGCAATGCTCAGTACGATCCAAGCCAAGCTGCGTTTGTTGCTGCCACTCACGTGACTACTGGTCAGTCAAAATGCGTCCTTTGTAGGATTTTCCCTTTCCATTTTGCCAGCGTTTTACATTGCGCTATATATATGCTTCGCAAGGAACCTCAGGGGGAGGCTTGCTGTCTTGTCATCACTGCATGTGGTATCTCAGGAGACGGCATCAAAGGACAAGAGCTGCCACTCCAGCAATGGGCCCTCGCTGCTTAATGGGGGCTGTCTGCTTCCAAACATTTCTTAAGGACTGGGAGCCTGGCAGACGGCGCAGCATGCGAGCGCGCGGAGCTCCCTGCTGACGTCATCGCCACCACCTGCCCCATCCAGGGGCCGGTGTCTTTGATCTGGACGTCTGAGGGCGATGCGCGAGAGAAGAGAGTGCTGGACTCTTGAAGCCTGCTCTACGGAAGTCCCTGGAACGGTGTTGCCAACTGCCAAAATCCAAAATGCACTAGTGGCGGCACTTCCAAAATGCACTAGAATGCACTAGAGCAGTGGGTTTTCAACCATTTCCATACCAGGGCCCACTGTTTATTCTGCATTTTAGACCACGGAGGACCACCGTTTGATGTTGAGTTTAGTCTCTCGGACTAATTTAACAGAAATAACTGGCAAATTGTTGGTCAAAATAGCAATTCCTCTACATTTTCTAAATGTGTAGATTTTTGAAAATTAGGTGATTCGGATGGTTAAATATGGTTTAAGTCTTGAGAGCGTAAAATTAAACCAAACGGACCCGAAAGGGTCCGTTTACGCTCTCAAGAGTTACAGATCTAAAAGGGTCCATTTGGTTACCAATGCTCCTTTCTAGGAAGGAAGGAGGACCCTATCATAGGAGGAAAAATGGTGAAAAACAACTGTTTTATCTCAAGCGCCTGTCAACCAATTCCGCTCCAACTCACCAGCAAAAAAGCACCAGATTTTCACTAATTTTGGCCCTGGAAAAAAGCTAAATATAGCGACAAATGCGCAAGTTGGCAAAATTGCCCTGCAATAGCTCGATTGTACTGTACACCTATTTCCTACTCTGGTGAACTGGGGAGGCCAATCACGACACAGTATTCAAATATATGTTTGCATCCTGGCTCCTGATTGGCCACCTCAATTTTGTGGAGTAGGTGTTTGTGGAATTGGTGTGTACAATTGAGCTATTCCAGACCAATCTGCTGACAGGCTTTTTTTTGCCAACAGCTGATTTGGTCTGGCTTTAGCCAGGCTGTATGTTGCGATGTGCTTACAGTTTGGTTTAGGTTTGGGATAGGATTAGTAGCCTAATAGTAATGTTCGACAATGCATACAATGTATGCATTGTCGAACATTACTATTAGGCTACTAATCCTACCCCAAACCTATTGTATGCCATACAGTACGTGTTCACTCGTGGTGTTGTGTTTTTGTGTTTTGCCACTCAAAGTGACTACTGCGTTGGGCTTGCTTGGTGCATGTTCCGACCGCTATGGCTGTGAGCACATGATAGCGGAAAAAGTCTGCAGTCTCGGCCGCCATGTTTGGAGTTTTTGGATGGCTGTGTATGGGAAACAAAAATGGCCGTTGGCGTTGCGGCAAAGTGCCGCAAAGACCTGCGTCCCGTAGGGCATTAACCAACTAGTCAACTATTCGATAAGTAAAACCACTAGTCGACCTCAATGTTACTAGTTGACTAGTCGATAAGAAATTAATAAAAACTGAGGTATTATTATTTTTATTATTAATATTGTTTTAGTGTTACAACATAAATCTGGATTATGTCACCAGTGTAGTTTTCCTTTTACAATAACAAACATTATAATAATAACATGAGCGAGACGCTCGCCTCTGCCACAGAAAGGTGCTTCGCTTCGAGTAGGGTCTGCCCCTGGCTTAAAACAAGTGCTGGGAACCCAGGAGGTCAGGGGCAAGGCTTCCCCCTTTCCCGCCCCCACATTTTTTCTTTTTTAATATAATTATTTTTAATGCCTGGTACATTAACGACTAGTCGACTAGTAAACTAGGCAACTAGTCGACAGGCAACTAGTCAACAAGTGAATGCCCTAGCGTCCCGGGGATGCACGGCCTTGTGGCAAAAAGATGTTGCGTCCAACGTCTCTTCTCCTCAAGATGTTGCGTCCAACGTCTCTTCTCCTCAAGATGTTGCGTCCAACGTCTCTTCTCCTCAAGATGTTGCGTCCAAAGGACGCAGTTCGCAGTATGGTGTGCCCAGCCCTTATGTCTGTCAGAAGCAGTTGAGGGGTGAAAACACCTGTGTGCCGCTATTGGTGGTGAGCAGGTTGGTACCATGCATTGTTGCCTGTGTGTGTGTGTGTGTGTGTGTGTGTGTGTGTGTGTGTGTGTGTGTGTGTGTGTGTGTGTGTGTGTGTGTGTGTGCGTGTGCATGAGTGCGTGTGAATGGGACAATATAAAATGTACTATAGAAAATAGAAATGAAAGACCATTATAGAAACGCCAGACCAATTACACACATGCACACTTTTGCTTGGATAAGTAATCCATTTCCCCGAGTCGCTTCAATGCTGTACTCCTGTGTGGATTTCAAAGGAACACCATGTCTGACAGAACTGAAAAGATTTCAGCTGCTTTTTCAGCGACTGGGAAGAATGGATGCCAGCAGGCAGATGAGAGCCTTTGATTGGGCAAGAGTGCGAAAAACCGGCTTGTGCAAGTGTGCTTTTCACGTCTATGTGAAACTGCATCAGAGAGGAGAGAGATATGGAGAGGCATTATAACAATAGTCTGCCAAACCCGCAGAGCCATTTAGAGACCATCGCCAATGATGGGATACGCAGTCACGTGAGTTAGTCACATTGTTTTAAACGAGAGTGACGCAAATAAGAGCTATTTTACATATTATGTATGTAAGCAAAATGACAGCCGATTTTAATTATTTTACAGTACAGTACAGTACAGTCTCTGCAATATGTATGATGTGCTATTATTTTTAAAAGACTTAAAATAAAATGATTTAAATTCATTAAAGCTGGGCTGTTGCCTGAGTCCAATGCAATTTTGCCCACTTCCCAATAGAGAGTTACAGTCTCGCAGGAATATTGTGATAGTGACATTCACAGAAGTGTGATTTCTCATGCCAATAAAGCTTCTTTGAATTGAATTGATATTGGAGAAACTACTATTCTCCTCTTTCAAGGCATCAATAAATGCAAACAAAGTTTCCGAAAAGTATGCATTGATTATTTTCTACAATGGTATAGTCATTAATACAATAATAAAAATGTTTCTTTATACCGTTGTTTATGACAACATTGGAATGTATGTATTTATCAGTTTCCCCCAGGTGTGTGTGTGCGGCCGCCATGAAGTGATGGGAGATGGCGTAACTCTGTCCCTAAAAGGCTCTGGCCAGACCAAAAGCATGCACCCCTCTGTAATCCTTGGAAATGGTGCAGTCCAATTGGAGTACTGCCCCTATAAAAGAGGAAGTGGATACACTGTGGACTTTCTTCAATGACCAGAAGCAGAAATGAGTGAGGTAAGTATAAGTCTTTGATGAGGATGTTTTAAACTGTTTAAATTAATAAAGTTTGCTGAACCAATTAATCGTGTCATGAAGTGTTTGTAAACCAAATTGAATTGTAATGAATAGTTCAAATGCTGTTTGCTTGGGCAATGAACAGTGTTTGTTTGATTTTAAACATTGAGGCAATATGGAAATGAAATTGCTGTAGGTGGAGCACAATGAAATTATAGATGGGAATGGATATTAAATGAAATAAACATGTTGAGCAGAGAATAAACGTGAAATATGAAAATTAAATGAACTTGGGGAGGTTCATATGTAGTAGTGAGACATCAGTCTTTATGGTCTTCCTAATGGTGCCGCTTCTTGCACTTCCATTTCATAAGCAATAAATGTTCTCCAGGGCAAAGAAAAAAGGAAAAAGAAGCGCTTTGTGGGTCCCTTGTATAGTGGTAAAAAGCTGTCAACAGGCTTTGGAGAGGGTATCAATGATGCAAAACAAAAAGATCTAAAAAAGTTAAATAGTACCTTGGGAAAGTCACAAAATACGGTGAAAGGCAGTGAACCGGTGGTGAACTTTTGAAGAAGATCCAAGGCAACTCTGTGCAGTAGAAGTATATTTATTTAATAATTGGAGCAACAGGGATTAAAAAGAGAAACGCGTTTCAGCCATCTTGGGCCTTCGTCAGGGACTTGACCCTGACGAAGTCTTTCACCGTATTTTGACTTTCCCAAGGTACTATTGAACTTTTTTTTAGATCTTATTGTTTCACAATGTTCTCCAGGACACTTGAAAGAACTATGTACGTTTATGTTACCGTTACAAAAAAACAGTATATACTCCTTAACCATTAGGCCAAAACATACTTTTAAGTATATATAATTTGTAGTCTGACTGAATAAAACTGACATGTCGCCTGAGGGCTGTTTTCCAAATAACAAGTTGACTGGGCTGACAACTGCAAATGTCACTCGTAGTCTCCATTTACCCTCCAATGGCTCTGGTTAGCAGAAAGTGTATTCATAACTGTGTGTGTGTGTGTGTGTGTGTGTGTGTGTGTGTGTGTGTGTGTGTGTGTGTGTGTGTGTGTGTGTGTGTGTGTGTGTGTGTGTGTGTGTGTGTGTGTGTGTGTGTGTGTGTGTGTGTGTGTGTGTGTGTGTGTGTGTGTGTGTGTGTGTGTGTGTGTGTGTGTGTGTGTGTGTGTGTGTGTGTGTGTGTGTGTGTGTGTCTTGGTTCTTGTTCCATTTAGCAGTGGTTTTCAACCAGTGGCAGAGCCAGTGTTGCCAACTGCCAAAATGCACTAGTGGCACTTCCAAAATGCGCTAGATGCTTGCCTGGATGGGGCTTTTATCTCTGGTGCCTGTCAATTTCCCCCCCAACTCACCAGTCAAAAAGCACTAGACTTTCCGTTAGGAGTTTTTCACTAATTTTGGCACTAGGGGGGTCTGGAAAAGAGCTAAATATAGTGACAAATGCGCCAAGTTGGCAACACTGAGAGAGGGACGTAGCCCCAGCACCACTACACAACCAAAACACGAAGCTTAGAATGTCAATACTATAGTCTGGGGACCACTGGTTGAAATCACTATCATAGGAGGAAAAATGGTGAAAAATTAGGGTTTTATCTCTGGCGCCTGTCAATCAATTTCGCCCCAACTCACCAGCCAAAAAGCACTAGATTTTCCGCCAGGAGTTTTTCACTAATTTTGGCGCTAGGGGGGTCTGAAAAAGCGTTAAATATAGCGACAAACGCGCCCGTAGCTACGGGGGCAGTAGGGGGCGACGCCCCCCTGATTAGATTTTCTGCCCCCCCAGTCCAGATTGCCCACACCATGCTTATTTTAATGTTTTAAATATGTATTTTCATATTTTTTGTGATTCTAATAAAACACATATTTTCAAATGAATTAATGGTAACCATGGTCAAATAATAAAAAAATGCAATGATGAAAAGTTCACTTTTAATGTTTGGACCTAGTCGGATTCATTTTGTTGCAGAACAATGCTACGTCATTGCGCATGAGCTCTGTTACGTCCCACCGGCGGGTCAATCGGGGTTAACAGAATTCACGTCAAAACAAACATCCCCGCTGAAACTGAAATAATGGATATAAGGAAATGGCTCAACGCCAAAGCCAAGAGGCCAACCGCTGGCCCACCAGAGCCTTCAGAAAGTCCTGCTGATGACGAAGAAGACAATACTGAAAGCACCGTGGCGTTGCCTGATTTTAGTGGTTCGAGCAGCACCGAGGCAGAACCGGAGCACCAGCGGGACCAGCTCGCCTCTAGTTCTACTACTACTGCTGCCGCAACGTCCACAGCAACAGCCGGTCACAGCAGCTCAACTTTTGGATCACCGGCGCCACCCGATGATCTTTTTCCGCCAGATGATCTTGGTTCTGACACGCCTAACCAGGTGAAAATGGACAAATACCCAAGCAGCCTTTTTGGTGGGAAAAAAAGAAAAACGTTCCTTTGGGAGTGCGTGGTTTCAGGGCAGGGACTGGCTGGAATACAGCGTGGAGGCCGATGCTGCTTTTTGTTTCCCCTGCAGGAAATTCCGTACAGCATGTAGTGGCACTGTTGACTTGACACTACTTTCACATTGAAAGGATTTCGGAATTGGAAGCACGCAACATAATCAAATAAAGGCTTAAATAAACATGCTATGTCTAAAGAGCATTTGACGTGTGTTAAGATTTGGAAGGAGAGAAACAGGCGAGCCACAGACTGACACTGAAATCTCAACCCTGGTTAATACGGAACAGTTGGCAAGAAACAGATATTACGTGTCCTCCCTGATAGACATAGGCCTAGTCGAATTTCTGGTATCACATCAGTTGCCTTTGCGGGGAACACTGGATGCATTCAGTGAAATGTCAGAAGGGGGTAGTGGATTGTTTCTCTCTCTTTTTGAATACACGCTAAAAAAAAGACTCCACGCTAGAACAAGTAATGAAGCATATTCCACGCAATGCAACGTATACAGAATCAAATGATTGAAGCAATGAGCAGCGTGGTAACAGAAGCCATTGTAAAGGACATGGGCACGAATTGGTTCACAATCAAAGTCGATGGGACTCGTGACCCCACGGGCTGTGAGAACATTTCCATAGTGGTGCGTTTTATATCCGAGGGAAAAAAAAGAAGTGACAGAACGCCTAATTGTTATGGCAACCACCCAAGGCGGCGACGCAGCAACAATCACTGACACTATACTACAGGAACTCGCAAAGGTTGGGCTCAGCTCCGATAAAATATTGAGTCAATGTTATGATGGCGCTTTCGTCATGTCAGGGAAGCATGGATCCAGTACACTGTTGCACGCGCATACCGACAGCAGCAGGCCGAGAAATGGACCACTCAGAAAGTACTGTCAGAACACCACGCAGCGCTTCAATCAACACCCACGGTGTTACTCGCACTCCGACTGGCCCTGGTGTTTGGTGCTTCAACAGCAACATGTGAGAATTCTTTCTCAACTCTAAAGAGCGTCTTTACCGACCGTAGACGCAGCATGCTTCATGAGAGAAAGGCCCGACTTGTACAGCTTGCTTTTGAAAAGGACTTAACCAAGAAATGCAGGAGTGAATGGAAGGAAGCTGTGCTGAGGAAGTTCCACACGGGTGACAATCGCCGCCTTCAGCTCTTCTAATGGTGAGTGAAATAAATAAGCATACGGTCTATTATAATTATTTTAGTTGATAATTATGGATAATTATGGACTAGACTATAAAACGCATTAGCCCAATTTGTTGCTTTTTGTTATTGTTAATCTCTGTCAGGGTTGGACTGTCCCATTAATGCTGGAATTCGGAACTGTCCACGGTGCTACTCCTGGAATGAATACTTGGCGGTGACCTGATCCATATTAAGAGACTTTATAGGCTAATGTCATTGTTGTTGGTTGATGCTGAATAGCCTTTTTCATTTTCCTCCCGCCGTGGAGATGTTGACCCAAAGACACTGTCCTCTTAATATGCTCATGTTTTCATTTCATTTTCCTCCCGCCGTGGAGATGGTAACACAAAGACACTGTGCTCTTAATATGCTCATACTATTTGTTTTCATTTCATTTTCCTCCCGCCGTGGAGATGGTAACACAAAGACACTGTGCTCTTAATATGCTTACCGTATTTTCCGGACTATAAGGCGCACTTAAAAGCCTTTAATTTTCTCAAAAATCCATAGTGCGCCTTATAATCCAGTGCGCCTTATATATGGATTGTTTGACTGCAGTGGCTTCTATTCTATGTTAACTGTAGTAGCTTCTATTCTCTGCGCCTTATAATCCAGTGCGCCTTATATATGAAAACAGTTTTACAAGGTGCGCCTTATAATCCGGTGCGCCTTATAGTCCGGTGCGCCTTATAGTGCGGAAAATACGGTATATGCTACTATTTGTTGATGGTTAATGGTTTTATAGCATAGTTCTGTTTCTCTCTCCCTCCTTCTTTGCGGAGATACTTGTGTTAAGGATGATTGTGTTAATGTGCTGTTGTGTTGTTGTTGGGTGCGATGCATAGACCACTAAATAAAACAACGCACAGGAGAAGAGGGCTATATGTATTTGTGTAATTGCTTAATATGATTGGGTGGTGGTGAACCTTGAAAAATAATAGCCCCCCCTGGAAACATGGATGCCCACCCAGTGATAATTTTCTGGCTACAGGCCTGACCAGTGGTCCTTGAGATGTTTCCAGGCGGTCCCCAGCTAAGTTGATTAACCAGATGGAAAGCTGGTTAACCAGATGTAACTATTGAGAGCGTAAACATGAGATGAGAACATGTTTACGCTCTCAAGAGTTAAAATATTCATCATCTGAATTAGCCCAAGTCTACACAACTACAAGATTATGGCCATTTTGATCTGTATGTTTGCCTATTTTATTTGTCAAATCCAGCCTGGAATTGTGGACAAAGGCAAAAGAAGTCTTTAGTTTTGGGGTTTGTGGTCCATGGCTCAAATGCTGAATAAATAGTGGGCCCTGGTATCAAAAAGGTTGAAAACCACTGCATTTAGCATCAAGACACACAATAGGTTTTTGGCAATTTCATGTATTTTAGAGCCTATACCCCCTGTTTCTAAGGCATGAGTCAGCTTGATGACAAGTACACCCCTTGGATACATGGCGCTAGTACGTCACAGGGACCAACCCCCCACTGGGTCACTGTCCTCACTGAGTCATGACCCTGGATTGAACGCAAACATTTCACAGGCCAATGGGCAGATGGAGGGAGGCCACAGAAGGTCTCATGTTCGAGTCCTAAGCATGAGCAAGACATCTAAGCCCTAAAACCTTAGCTGGTTGAAGCTGAAATGGGGCAGGTATTGAGGCCACTTGGCAAGATTCACTTCTTTTTTTTTCTCCCTCACATTTTAGATTGTGTCAAAGGTCATCTCACATACACACGGGATCTGACTGACCAGAGATGGGCACGAGTCATTCCTCGAATAAGATGGCAGGTTCAAATATGGGTTAGAAGAGAAACATGATGTGCTGCTTTTATTTTGAATCCTGCAGTCGCCATCTCTCTAGTTAAATAACCCAAGCTGTGCCCACAAAATATCCATATCATGTTAAAAATGCATGTAGCTGCAACAGAAAATAAACTAAAAAAATCACTGTAAATTAAATGAAAAACAAACTAAATTATAAATGGCAAAAAATAATCCTGAATGAGCAAAAAAAATACTTAATACTGTAGCTCCCGCACTAAAGTTATTCAGTATTTATTTTCCCTCAACAGTAGCTCTCAGCGGTTTCCATAAGAGAGCTTGAGGGCCCATTAGTAGTGTTAACACAGTACAGCAGAGCCTGGGCTCATTAGGGCATTGGGACATTCCCTGCAGTAATGGACATGCTGGCATGTTTCTGTTATAGTTAGAAAAAGCCTCCTGCTTTTCCTCTGGTCTGTGGTGACTCAGACACTCAGCCCCATCCATCCCTTTTTGTAATTCTGCTCTGCTCAGTATTGCCTCAGCTTTCTGACAATCTGCATCATGTTGGCACGCACGCGCACTCGGTTTGTTTGTTTTTTTCCGTAGTATGTCCTCTTCGTCTGTTTATCTGTGCTTCAAAGCTGTGGGATTGAACTGCGGGCTGCATAGACATTTAGCTGCAGTATATATGTGTAAGTCCCGGTGTTGTGTCGATCATTTTTATCTGGCTGCTTCTGAGGGAACAGAATTGAATCCACTATTTACCTTTGTGCTGTGTGTGTGTGTGTGTGTGTGTGTGTGTGTGTGTGTGTGTGTGTGTGTGTGTGTGTGTGTGTGTGTGTGTGTGTGTGTGTGTGTGTGTGTCTGTGTGTGTCTGTGTGTGTCTGTGTGTGTGTGTGTGTGTGTGTGTGTGTGTGTGTCTGTCTCAGTCCCAGGTGTGCCACACCTGCCAATTGTATCTAAATTGGTTTGCACATGCCTGTTCATGTTGATTTGCATAGTGGACAGTTTCTGTGCAAATGAGCATGAACAGGCATGCGGGCGCTTAATTTGTTGCTTGGCTCGGGAACCTGCCCCTCGTGAGCTCTGGGTGCAGTGTTGCCAACTGCCAAAGTGCCACTTCTAAAATGCACTAGAATGCGCTAGATGCTTGCCCGGAAGGGAATATGTATGTATGTACGGTATATGACCATTAATGACCATTAATTAAAATGACCACATGATGAATATTTTATCTCTTGAGAGTGTAAAAATGGTACCAAATGGACCCGCAAGGGTCCATTTGGTTTCATTTTTTACGCTCTCAAAGAGTTATATCTGGTTAACTGGTTAACAGAGCTTTTCACTAATTTTGGCACTAGGTGGGTCTGAAAAGAAGCTATAAAAGAACTATAGCGACAAATGCGCCAAGTTGGCAACACTGTCCGCAGTGTCCGGGTGAAATCTCTAGAAGCTGCTCCGTCACATTGCTCACACATGCACATACAACATTGTTTTGTTTAGTTTTCTTTGGCTATTTTCACTCAGCTATTATAATTCCCCAATGTCCTTGCCCGCACTGGAAGGCCGGGAGATGAAATGGTTCAAATGAACCCACATTAAATTGCAAATCTTAATAATAATCATGTATCTCAATGCCCCCGTTCAAACAATGGTTGCTCCCGTGTGCTAGCCAGGTGGTCTACTCTCCCGCACTCACTGTGTCGGTTGCGGCACAAAACAATTGACTGATTCACTGATTAACACCATAAAATGCATGCTGGCATACAGTAGCATCAGCCTGGCGTGGAAAGACTAATATCAGCTTTTCCTGTGGCAGGTTTGTCTGGTGTCCAGGCTAGGAATACAGTACCGTATGGCTTCCATATACAAATAATGTAAATAGTGATGCACCGAAAAGAAAATCTTTGGCCGAAACAGAATACCTAATATAGTAAACAGTTGGCCGAATAAATGAATATGATTAACAGCGATAGAGGCAACCTTTTAGCCAAAAATAATAGATATATAGCTATGTTTTGCCTTTTCCCCCATATTGCTTCTACTTTGATGCTATAGCTGTTTCCCTGCAGACAGAAAGACATTAAACATTTACCTTTGTTTTCCACCTTTTTTCTGGCTCTATGTGTGAGACACGTGTGTACAGAATTCAACTGTAATATTTGCTATTTTCTCGGAGAGAAGACACTCTTTCCTTTGCAACTGTATCAGGGTTTAGCCTTAATTAACAACCAATCTTACTGCAGCTGTGCTCTGACTGCTCCCCTTTGATCCTTGCGCTCTCAGCGCGTCCCACTAACTGACTGGCTGCAGTTAGATCGGATTCGTGGAGGCTAGGATCTTCCAAAATCAAATTACCATTACGTATGCGGATCCGATCCAACTGCAAACAATGTCAGAGAAATGCAGCTCAAACGTTATCTCCAAACTTAATCAACCACCACCCCATGCTCTAGTGACTGACTTGTTTCTGATTTCGCATTACGCACGGGACACATTCTTCTACATTCAGTCGGTGTCATTCTCCTTTATTTTTGGAGTCATGGATCAGAAAAGAAAAGCGGCTTGAGGACGTTATGGAGTTGTCGAGGAGGAGCAGGTAGAGGAGAAAATACATGTAAATGCATACAAATGTAAAGGTGAAATCAAGGAAATAGATTGTATTCTGATGATGTGCCTGTTATGTTAGAGCTAGTATGTCTTCTGTTAAGTTCTGACGTGTGGGCTGCTGTGGATTGTTAATGTTGTGTTTTTTCTGGCTGGCCCGGGGCCTTGTGCTGCGCTGTGTGCCAACCCCCACAACAAGGACCCCGCCGCCATAAAAACGATAAGATACAACTTTAACTTTACTGTCTGACAAGTCGACTTGGAAAAATCCCAAGTCTTTAATGCCCTAGTTCCTAATATTTTAGAAATAATTCATCAATACAAATGACATTTGTTTGTCTACTTTTACTGCCCCAGGGACCCCAACAAAATGAACTACTTAATATTGACCACAATCAGAGCAGAACTCTTTCCACGCGACTCTGGGAATCAATGAATACAGTTGACACCACTATATTAAGAGCAAGTATTTCATACAACCTTATTTAAAAAAAAATCTTAACTATCTCTTTAATTCCCTTTTCTGCTTGTCAGTTGCTTTCTATCTCCTGCCTCTCGATGTCAAATGAAGATGAATATACCAAACCACATATCTTAAGAAATATGGTATTCAGTGAACTCTGGTGGTATTAGTAAAGCATAAACTGTAGAGAAAGCCTAGTTGGTATGTGGTACAGTGGGGGTTGCACGCTGTACAGGGCTGCCCTTTATTCTGACATCGCAACAGTCTGAAGTGAAGAACGTGAGGTTGGTCTCTTACTGTGCGCCATGGGATCAATATTGTACTTGGCAGCAACGGGCCTTCGGACTAATGGCACGGAAAGTTCCATGGGCAGCCAAGGACGTGGTAGACGCGAAGATGGTGGAGTCATATTGGTGCATGGAAGAGATGATATCTATATTTTTTGGGATCCCTTGGTTGTAAACGATGTGTCACATACTATAACTAACTTCCATTTGTCACTATGGGTTTTAACCCATTCTGAACTGAAAAAGTATTAACCATTTTCAAAAATATTGTAAGTATATAAGTATATATAAGTATAGTATATAGACCGTAGCCATTGTATTCCTTTCGGTCCAGACATTCTTATCATCTGTAATACATGTTTGTTGTGTTTGACCTTCTACGCTCGAGACATGCTCTATGTGCTCCCAGTGTTAGTGGAATCTCCATTGAGATTCCAAAGTAAAGTTGAACTACATTTTAGAAAACATTTCTCAGGATCCTCCTGGGATCCTGAGATCCTGAAGTAAGGCTTGTGGTGAGCGACATTCTATCTGCAGCAGTTTGGCCTGGTCCTTCTTTGTGAATCATTTTTGAGTTGAGTTATTGAAGGTAAATACAGTCCATTTTGAGTTCATTCCAAATGTCCTTTTAAAGGTTAAATTAGAACCTCAAAATATCCATTTTTGTTTGCAACAACGAACATGTGAAATGGAGATCCAACAACCATACTCAATGATCAAACAAACACTCAAGGGTGAAGTGAGTTTAGGTTTTCACCCCTGAAAATCCAAACTACCCTGTAGTATGTTTGAGTCTTTAGTTTCCATTGCGCATGTCTGTTTCCTTCCATGGCCAGTATGGGCTCCACCATAGGGATCTGCGCAATGTAAAAACCTGGAATTGTACTCGCATACTTACACGTCCATTTCAGCATTTTAACCTTTGCATGCTTTTAATGTGCCTCATTAATAAAAGGTAATTTTACTCTTGCGTGGTGGTTGCTCCAAACTCTATTAGTGATATCACCGCTGTTCAATGAGATCATTAACTATAGACGACTTTGCAGTAATACTTCACTACAGTAGTAGCCTAATGATTATGTTTCATGAGAAATACAGTATTAGGCTTACAGAGGAAGGTTAAAAAGTGTTGACCTGGCCGATGGATAGACGTTGATTCATTGTCAGAATTGGTTGGAGTGCGTCATTTCAATGTGAATCATATAGCGAGCACTTACAAGTTTCAGCATCTGCTCAATTCCTGACATCCGTGTGGTTTGCAACCTTCAGGCTAGGCACATCACGACTTGATGCAATCATCTTTTGCTATCTGGGAAATAACAACAGCTGCATTCATAGTTGTTCCGCTGAGCTACAGTTTGGTCCGCAATTTTGCCAGACAAATTTGAATAATCTAACAGACTATTATGTTTTACTGAGAAAGCAACAAAATGTAATGTAATGCCATTTATATCTGTCTGTCAACACACACAGGCGCACATGCATACACACACACACACACACACACACACACACACACACACTTACTTGCTTGCTTATGGTTGTCCATCGAAATCCGATGATGACGTCCACTTCTATCGGTGAGTTGTCTGGTGCTTAAAAAGCCCTATCCTGGACCCACAAATCCTACCGCAGGTAGGACATGGATATGTGGTGGTGGTGGCAACAGCAACTGTAGGTGTTTTCCTTCTGTTTCTCTTCTCCTGTCTCTTGGCTGTCCTTTCCTCCTCCAGTGTGTTGGTACCATCTCGGCACAACTGACGCCAGGCATTACGGTCAGCAGCCACAGCCTCCAAGGCTTCAGGTTTTATCTTGCACTTCTTTAAAGCGGTCTTCAGCTGGTCTTTATACCGCTTCTTCTGGCCTCCAGCAGAGCGCTGGCCATGTTGTAGCTGGCCGTAGAGCACTCTGCGGGGCAGGCGGTTTGGGGGCATCCTTATGACATGGCCCAGCCAACGTAGCTGGTGCTGCGTGATCGTGGCCTCAATACTCCTGCAGCTGGTCCTTGCGAGTATTTCAGAGTGAGGCACACGATCACGCCATGTAAGCCCTAGGATGCGCTGAAGGCAACGGATGTGGAAGTGCTCCAGGGCCTTGATGTGCCGGCGGTAAGTTACCCAGGCTTCACAGCTGTAGAGGAGTGTGGTGATACAGACGGCTTGGTACACAGAGACCTTTGTGGAGAGGTGGAGGTTCTTGTTTTGGAAGACCCGTCGCCGGAGTCTCCCAAAAGCAGCTGCTGCCTGCTTGATCCTGTTCTGGACCTCGTTGTCAACAGTGGTGTCCTCAGAAAGAATGCTCCCCAGGTATCTGAAGGATGGCACAACTGATAGTTGCTCTCCAGAAACATCAAACGTAGGTGGTGTAGGTGGGATGTTGGAACTCCACTGGCAAACAACCTCTGTCTTGGTGGTATTGACGGTCAGTCCCATCCTCCTGTATGCCCTCACCGCAGCAGCAAGAACAGACTGGAGGTCCTGTGGACTATGGGCTACAAGAGCACAGTCGTCTGCATACTGCAGCTCAACAACTCTCTCCCTTTGTAGTTTGGTGGTAGCCTGAAGCCTCCTTATGTTGAAGAGGTTGCCATCTAGTCGAAAGACGACTGCCACACCGCTGCTGTCCTCAATCTCCTTGTGGAGAAGTAGGGTGACACATAGCAAGAATATGTTAAAAAGAAACGGTGCTAGTACACACCCCTGCCTTACCCCTGTAAGTACAGGGAAGGGGGCAGACTCTTGTCCTCCTAGGGTCACCCGAGCAGTCATTCCATCGTGGAACTGGCGGAGGATGTTGACAAACTTCCTGGGACAGCCAAACCTGAGGAGGATTTCCCATAGAAGTGCTCTCTGAACTGTGTCGAAAGCTTTGGAGAGGTCGACAAAGGCCATGAACAAGTCCTGGTGTTGCTCCCTGGACTTTTCCTGCAGCTGTCTAGCTGTGAAAATCATGTCCACCGTGCCCCTGTTCTTTCTGAACCCGCATTGTGATTCAGGCAGAATCGACTCCGTTAAGGTGTTGATCAGTCGTTGGAGCATGACCTTCGCCAGGACTTTACCAGCTACAGCAAGGAGTGAAATTCCCCTGCTGTTGCCACAGACAGCCCTGTCACCCTTGTTTTTATAAATGGTGACAACATTGGCATCTCTCCATTGTTGTGGGACAATCTCATCAGTCCAGACCTCGGTGATGTACCTATGCACCGTTCTAGTACATAGGTACCCTCCATGCTTCAACAGTTCAGCTGGGATGTTGTCGTTACCAGGAGACTTGTTGTTTTTGAGCGACCGGATAGCTGACCGGATCTCCAGGAAGGATGGGGGCTGGTCCAGTTCATGCATAGGAGGAAATGTAGGCAGTTCCTCCAACACGGTGGGATCTGCATCAGAGTCCTGGTTAAGCAGGGTGCTGAAATGTTCAGCCCATCTCAGCAGGATGCTAGGCTGGTCCTTCAAGATGGTCAGACCGTCTGCTGACTTCAGGGGGGTGATGCAGCGGTTTATTGGGCCGTAGATCTTCTTGACAGCATTGTAGAAGTTGTGCATGTCATTGATATCGGCAAAGGCCTGGATTTCATGTGCCTTTTTGGTCCACCACTCATTTTGCATGACCCGTGTAGCCCTTTGCACTTCCTGGCGGGCTCTCTGCCATTGCTGCCTGGCACTGCTGGATGAAGGGTTTGTTAATGCCGCACGATGTGCCCTGTGCATGTCTTTCAGCAAGTCTTGGATAGTTGTCGAGTTTTCATCAAACCAGTCTTGGTGGTTCTTCCTCTTATAGCCGATTGATTGGGCTGCTGCCTCGTAGAGCGCCGAACTGATAGAACTCCAATTCTGGTCCATGGTCTCAGATGAGCTCTGAGAAACTTCCAACTCCCCTAGTTTCTCAGCCAGAGCTCGACGAAAGTCATTTCTTGCATCAGGGTTTTCCAGCCGGCTGCAGTCTAGTCGCCTCCTTTTGGGTCCTCGCAGCCGCAAGGGGGGACGCACTTGCATGTGGACCTTGGCCACGATCAGGCGGTGGTCTGTCCAACACTCTGCACCTCTCATGGCACGCGTGATATAGACGTCCTTGATGTCACAACGCCTCACTATGATATAGTCTATCAGGTGCCAATGTTTGGAACGAGGGTGCATCCATGAGGTTTTGTACTTAGCCTTCTGCTGGAAGATGGTGTTCGTTATGGTCAGGTTATGCTCAGAGCAGAGAGTAAGTAATCTCATCCCATTTGCATTAACCTGGCCAACTCCATGCCTGCCAATCACTCCACTCCATATCCTGCTGTTCTGCCCCACTCTGGCATTAAAATCCCCGAGCAGGAAGACCTTGTCGTTCTTGGGGATCCGTCGCAGAGCCTCATCCAGGGACTGGTAGAAAGAGTCCTTGACCTCACTCTCGGATGGAAGAGTTGGTGCATATGCACTGAGAAGTGTGGCAAAGCGGTTCTTAACCAGCGGGATGCGGAGGGTCATTAGTCTCTCACTAATGCCCACAGGTGTTTCAGTGATTCGTGGTAGGAGTGTGTTTTTAATGGCTAGCCCCACACCATGCAGATGCTGTCCTCCTGACGGGTAGCCCCTCCAAAAGAAAGTGTAGCCCATCCCTTCCTCCGTTATAGTGCCTTCCTCCAGCATTCTGGTCTCACTCAGAGCTGCAATGTCTACATTGTAGCGACTCAGCTCAGCAGCAACCAGTAACCAGCAACGAGTCGAGGAGAGTCCTTACATTCCAAGTTGCCAATTTTAAGTTGCATGAATTCCTGTTTTTATTTCGACCGCAGTAGTGGAATGGCCCGATAGGTGCGGTATCCTATCCAGGCAATGTTGAGTGGACAATTTTTAGGCCACCTTTTCTAGGCCCTTCCCCACGCGGGGTGAGCAGTGTGATCCCTGAATAGGGCTGCTCAAACACACAGGGGTCTGCCGAAAACAGCTTCCACTCAATTCAAGCTGTTAGCGACCCATACCCTGTGCTGCTGTCGTGCAGGGTTCTTAGCTAAGAGCTTCCAGTTCATTCACACCTGCTCCCGTCGCCAGAAACCCCATCGCCGCCAGACTTCAACTCGATGTAAGGTCCAGGTACTGTTCACCGTGGTCAGAGGTGGATACCTGCGCGAGGATGTTTTTAAGTGCCAGAGGGGGTGCGCCTTTCCCAATAGCACTGTCTTCACCACAAGAGGGTAAACCCAGTGGCGTGGGTGAGCCCATGACGACCAGTCCCCCCTCATGGTTGCAGGAGGCTGCCGGGTCCTCAGTCTTTCAAGGCCCGCCTGTTGCGCACCGCCAGCGCATTGCTTTTCTGTCAGGGTGTGCTCCCTTAGCCTTTGCCTAAAAAAGCTTACCCACAAGGCAGCGGGGCTATTTGCCCATAGCTGGGGCAGGGTTGACGGGCGTCAGGGCGTGTCCACACGGTGATGGGCCTATACGCCGCGTCTCTGGGGCCCACTGCTGCTCCGAGATCCCCTCCAGTTTAGCCTGGGTCCGCAGAAACCCAGTTACCATGTGTGGCCACGAGGAGGCACTACAGGAGTCTTGGTGGTGGAGAGGCTGTGTACCAGCAGGAGGAGACTTACGCACTCGGCTCCTCTTTTCGCCCCCCAGAGGGGGCTAGCTGGCGGCGGTAGCTGTAAGCAGAGGGTAGCAAGCAGAAAGCAGCATGCAGCATGCACTATCTACGAACACCTCTGCTACTACTGCACTAGACGCATCACACGCACCCTGTGTACTAGACACACACAGGGTGTGTCTAGTACACACCCTGTGTGTACTAGACACACACACAACACACACACACCTGTTCAATGTTCATAGTTATTTGAGGCTCTTGTCATCCTGCCTTCACCCTGTCAGGGTGAAGGCATAATGACCGCCTTATACTGCTCTGAGTAATGACCGCCTTACTGTTCATTATTCCTTATCTACTGCTGTAAAAAAGGACCTATATTATTATTACCTATATTATACCTATATTACCGTTAACAGTTTTGACAGCAACGGCGATTGTGTCATAGTAGCTGTACTTCCGGTAATAGGAGCCCTTCTGAGAATGCTTAAAATGCCTATTCCTGGGATACTGCAGTACATGCATGCTGCTGACATTTTTAATCAACCAAATATAAGAATACCTACCTATATGGCTACCAACAGTCTGTCCGGTCCCCGACCATATATCACCCCAGAGACATTCGAGGACAGGGGCGGATATAACATTAACCAATTGGGAAATGTTATGGGGGAAAGTGGTATGGGGGCGGCTTCATCGCTCATCGGGTGACCAAGTCGCACCCATACCATTTTCGATTTCAGGATTCTTATTTGACAATTAAGCATTAATAATAACATCAGTTGTTGCAACAGACACGCAGCATGCATAAAGCTATAAAGCTAAAGGTCTGAGTCGTCTGACTCAGAGTTTTCTGTTTTCAATGATGAAATGCTGTTGGTTTAGTAGACCATGGTGCCACAATTGTAGTTAGCTAGCAGCAGTAGTAAACATTTTAAATATAAGCAGTTTAATTTGAAATATCTTGGCTTGTCTTGCATGCCATCGTGTTTGGTGGGCCAGACTGCGAATTTAGGGGGGCATTGCCCCCCCCCCCCCCCATGCCTAGATCCGCCCCTGTTCGAGGGACATCAAAAGTGGAGATGCAGGGGTTGCCCAGCCTGCTGGCCTAATGGTGGTTCAGAATGTCCCATTCACAAGAACATTTGCTGCCCCCTTCTCTATCCCTCTTTCCCTTAAATTAAAAGGTACAAAAGGGGTCAGAGATGGAGATGGATAAGACAAACAGACAGAGAAAGGAATTAGAGCAACCATTAATGTGTGACTAGGATAGTGTGTAGAGTGGAATCTGGGCTATTAGACCACCTCCCTGTTGAGGCATAACTCTGCAGTCCGGGGCCCAGGAGGAAGCCCAATCAAAACACAGCTAATAAACTCTCATCTGTATAGGCCCATTAAACTATGATATCCCTTCTTCAAAGGCTCTCGATCACATTGAGGGTCTCTTCAACTATTAATTAGGAGCATCTGTGGAGGGAAGGGCAGCGAAGACAAACGGTCTACGGATGAAGGCTTTTATCATTTCTGTCGGGATTTTTTCTCCTTTCCACAAGTTTAATGCGGAGTATGGATTCTCTGGACTCTCTTGGCACTGTCAGTGTTCCTCAATCAATGGTGAGATTTATTTGGGCTCATGATGAATAGTGAGCAGCCAAGTGGATTGATTGTATTTGCATCCAAAGCATGCATTTGCACATGCATGTGCAAGCTGAATATTCCTTCTTGCAAAGAAGAGATTGCAGCCATATACTTTGAACCAGACTTTGCACTACTATGATTTGTATAATGTAAGATAAATAAATAAATAAAATTGATTCATATTAGACCAGCTGGAGTTGGATAAATCCTAATAGGGAAACTTTATTAATTAAAATAATAATAATAATAATATTATAATTAAATGGTCATGAAAAACAAAAAACAAGGATATGTCAACACACTGTTCATGTATATTCTTTCTGACTTGCATTGAGTTTATGTTGTATGGTTTCAGTGAATTCAATGAAAAAGTAGGCTATAATGTGGTTTAGATGCACAAAAGTAGGCTATAGTTCAAAATCAGACGAGACAAATTTACTGGTCTAGGCGGACACATTCTACTATAGTGCATGTGCGTGCACCGTGGCATCCATCCCTGTGGATGCACTGCACATCCAAAAAATTGAAAACTAAATAAAAAATACTGGTACCACGTTGTGGTACTGTGTGGTACCAGCATGACACCACTGATTGTGCACCCGCTTCGACCGTTATCAAGCGATAATTCCCAGGAGACTGCTTATTAGCCGATCTTATCGAGGAGGCATGTTGTCTGGGAGCCGACTGACACGATTGCACTGATAAGATGACAACTGCCATCTTATCCACTGCTAGCGGTCGAATCTATGACAACTGCGATCTTATCCACTGATAACGGTCGAATCTGCTTGCGGTTAGGGTTAGAGAAGGGTTTAGGTATGTTTGTAGCAAAACCCTAGCCCCCTCCAACCATAACCCTAAGCCTAAATTCCCGACGCTCAACCACCTCACAGAGGTGTAAACGGAAGGCTGCAGTTGCATAACAGTCATGATGTGTCGTGAGAGCGTAGCGTTCATTTGTGTGTAATAATAACTAATGTAATATTAAACGACTAGACTGATGTCCTCAGGGAACACATGCCCTCCGGTCATGCAACAGACCAAACCTTCACCATAATAATACATTCTGGGTAGATACTAAATGGTGGAATAATCACACTGCAGCAGTATTATTCATTAACTTTATTTCTGGGAGAATATAGGACACCTATGATATAATGAATGGCATTTTCTTTACAGTGGTTTGTACATTTATACATTGGGAGGTGAGGTATTCAAATGCGGGTATTTTACTAGCTTTCTATGCAAAGAAAACGTACACTCATTAGTCTTGGGCAATATACCAGTATTACCGTGTATCGCGATATTGGAAATCAATACAGAGTAATATTGTTGGGTCTATAAAGAATATCGAATGACGGGTATCGTCAAATATCGACTGTATTCTATTAAAATACGAGCAATGAGACTTTTAATTGTAACTATACAAACAATTTTCATGTTACAGACATGCCTAAAATAGCCCTTATTTGGGCTAGGCTTTTTGGAAACATTGTATGTCCAAGCAGAGCACTCAGTTTCTGACCCCTCAATGTCGAAATTCGGTAATATCAAATATCGACCTAATTAACACGTTATCAAGACCGATATTAAAAAAATCAATACCACCCAAGACTAACACTCTTATATCAAGTCATCGCGGGTTTCACATTCACCCTGTCACATAATTTTCCTGATTATTCCGTCATGTTGCTGATGGCTGTTATGACCTTGACCCCTAAAAAAAAAAAAAACAAAAAAAAAAAAAAATGTCCCGTTGGGTTTGTTGCACAGATTAAGAACGATGTTACCAACAACCATCACAACGCATTCATCAAACCATCATCTTGGCATTGGCACCTCATTGTAACAAGCTGCGACGCTAATGCTTGGGCTTTATCGTTGTTATCGCCGCCTTCATGGCAAACCAAGCCTAGAGGCTGTATTGTCTCACTGGGAGACTAATCTAAATGTGATTTACAGTCCACTGGCCCATATAGGGGTTCGCAGAAGCGACGGGAATTGATAAGAAAACGCTCCATACCATTCTCGCTTACAGGACTTTTATTAGGCAAGTAATGCATCAGTAATAACATCAGTTGTTGTTGAAGTTGCAACAGACACACAGCATGCATAAATCTAAAGGTCTGACTTTCTGATTTCAATCATGAAATGCTGTTGGTTTAGTGGTACCACAATATCTAAGTGCTTAAATATAAGCACTTTAATTTGAAATATCCTGGGTTGTTTTGCATGCCATCGTGTTTGGTGTGGCAGTCTGGGCATTGCGGGGGGCATTGCCCCCCCCCCCCCCCCCCCATGCCCATGCCTATATCCGCCCCTGCTGTATCGTTGTTATTGCCACCTTCATGGCAAACCAAGCCTAGAGGCTGTATTGTCTCACTGGTTGGACTAATCTAAATGTGATTTACATTCCACTGGCCCATATATTGTAGAGGTTTGCAGAAGCCCCGGGAATTGATAAGAAAACGCCACAATGCAAGGCAAGACAGAATGGCTGAATACTGTATACGTCTCATTCTGCATAGTGCTCATTCTCAGGAAGTCTTAGGCCTGTCTGTGCGATAAAAGGAGAACCCCCAGCATGTGAGGAGCCATGCGGTGCTAATTAAAGAGTCCTTTATAGTTGACTACTGAATACCTACCAAAATGCATGGCACACAAGTGAAGGGCCAAGTCTCTCTCTCTCTCTGTGTGTGTGTGTGTGTGTGTGTGTGTGTGTGTGTGTGTGTGTGTGTGTGTGTGTGTGTGTGTGCGTGTGCGTGTGTGCGTGCGCACATGTGACATTGACTTCAAAAAGCAATTAACTGGTATAAATTGTTGTAAAAAAGCAATTAACTTATCTGGTATGGGGTATGTTACAACTTATTGTAATATACCCAATTGAAACCATGATTAAGATGAATCACATCAGTTGAACATGCTTATAGAGTCCTTGTACAGTATATCTTTTTTTTCCCTTATCTTCTTTCTTTTCTTCTTTAGCTTCATTCATATTCAAAAAAAATATAATTCAAAGCATCCATCTACTGTATGCGTCTGTCCATCTGTCGTTCCGTCTGTGCACAGCTATAGCACAAATCCCAAACACAGTGTGAGTGTGATTTATGTGAAATTATGCACGCACATTTCCACTACATCAAGGGCGACGTGCCCATTCATTTATTTACCCCAAATGAGACTTATGTTGTTGCTATAACAAGGGCAATTCCTGAGAAGTGGATTTCAACCATTTTCATACCAGGGCCCACTATTTTGTTGTGATTAAAGGGGAATTCCACCCATTTTCCATTCTTTTCTGAGAGCGTACAAATGTGAACCAAATGGACCCGAGCGGGTCCATTTGGTTCACATTGAATACATCAAGTTGTGTTTCACCATGTTAATGTTTTTTTTTCAGACCTCCATTTCTAGGAAACACAGAATGGGTGGACTTTATATTGTGTCCACACAACATCTCTAAGGTATATTAATGACATGGGTCATTAATGAACCATAATGGATGGAAAAACGGGTGGAATTTCCCTTTAAGACGAGTCATCACACTCCTATTTGCCTCATGTGGAGACCTGTGCCAATAATTTATTTTTAATGTAGACTTTGTTTTCCCTTTTGATTGTATTATTTATCCTCACACGTTTCATCAAGGACAAGGGTTGTCAATATGACATGATTTATTTACAAGGTGAATCAGAGCAGCACGCGGCCCTTGACATGACATCTCAGTAGAAAGGTGTTTTCCTCTCTGACTTTCTGGCAGGCCGTATGCAAGCATGCATCTCATGCCATGTGTCTGCAGAGTTCATGGCAGGAGCACTCGCTGCGGTACATAAACATGACAGTTGCTTCATGCAGAATCCATATCCATGTCAGGCATCCATCCATCCACAAGGGGATCGTAACACAACGAGGGGCGACAATATAGCTGAGGGGAAAAAGGATTGGGGGTGTAGAATCGTGTGTGCGTGTCTGTGTGTGTGCGTGCCTCAGGGGCGGATGTAACATTTCCCAATTGGCGGGAGGGACAAGAGAAAATGGTATGGGGGCACCCATACCATTTTCGGTTAAAAGACTTTTATTAGGCATGTAAAGCATTCCTAATAACGTCAGTTGTTGTTGCAACAGACACTCAGCATGCATAAAGCTAAAGGTCCAACTCAGAGAGTTTTCTGTTTTCAATGATGAAATGCTGTTGGTTTAGTGGTGGTGACACAGCTCTAGTTAGTCTGTAGCAGTAGTAGTGTTTCAAATCATTTTATATATAAGCAATTTGAAATAGTATTGGGTTGTTTTGCATGCCATTGTGTTTGGTGGGGTATTCAGGGCATTTAGGGGGGCATTGCCTGCCCATGCCCATGTTTAGATCCGCCCCTGGTGTGCGTACAGTAAGTAAAGATTATAGGTTTGGCAAGAGCAGCTGTGGAAGGAGTTTGTTGCCTTCTAGATATATGCGCATGTTGTCCTTTGTCTAAATATAGGCTTAATCCCAGCCCTGAAGGGGCAGACAATAAAATTGCAGTGTAAGGAAAATTATCAATGGTTCAACCCCTCGGAAATTTTGTCGTCCTTACAACAAGCACCGCAATCAACCCGTCTTTTAGTACACACAAAAGCCTCCAGGGCAATTCACCAGAAGGGATAGTGAAATTTGGAATGACATCACAGTCAACACGACATACACTGTCAAATGAATTCTGTTTGATCTTGCATAACAGTTTCAAAAGTGCATCTTCTAAAAACATGCCTGACAATACCGTCGGCTATAGAAAACAAAATTGCTGTCCCAATTGCTACCTGTTGACATTTGAGCGGCACTGTAGTGGTGGGTCTAGTCAAAGCCACTACACCCACAGAACTTTAGAAACTGTACATGTACTATAAAATACAGTACCATTTGGTGTTATTATAGGTAATAAAGGCAACTTTAGTGTGTACAAACACTGTGTTTGTAAACAGCTTTGTTAAAAACAATCTAACTCCACCTCACCTCCACTCGATTGGCTCATTATGAAACTGCTTGAGACTGCCTTGCTGTGATTGGCTAAAGTCCTGCCTCACCAATTCCGCTCCCCCTCAGAAATTAACACCGCCTGTCCTTAGTCCAACAAATGTTTTGTTTTCATGATTTGTTGGCAATAACAAAGTGTCAAACAAAGCAACAAAGTAGACGCAACATAAAATATAGCTATATACAGGGTCGACATTAAGGGAAATTTGGCACTGGCCCTTCGGGCCAGTGGATTGTCCAAATCACTGGCCCCACCATTAAAATCACTGGCCCAGGGGAATCGCCCTTTTTCCTTTTCTTTGTATTTTTATTAGGGATGTCAGTAACGGTTAATTTTGTTGCCGACTAGCTGACAGGACTAACCGGAGGTTAACTGGATATTTATTTATTTATTTTTAACTAGCCTCTCCAGTATTTTTTTAATAGGCCTACCGTAAATTTAATATGGGCCTACATTCATATTGGTAGACAAATGATACCTATCCTATACATTTATGTATGCTCCTTTTAAAAAGGCAATACAAATAAATATTAGACTTAATAATCAATAAACAACGCATCGTGGTCTGCACGCATGGCTCTACATGCGTGCACGCACGCATAATCTACAACACTCGTCGTTTCCACTTCTGATCTGAACAATCAACTGGGCTGTTTTTTATTATTAAGAAAGAAGATGAACTTGCATGATCTGTGACTTTTCGCGGCGGAGAACCCCCTTTAAGTTCGTCTGGTATTATGATTTATGATGATGAGGAAGAGGAGGAGGATACGTTAGCGCATGGCAAACTTCGCCCAATAGCCATGCTAGTGTGGACAGAGGAGGACGCGGCGGCGGAGTTTATAGCGCTAAAATGTCAAACACGTTGTCCCACTATGACTCGGTTTTAGTTTTGACAAGCGACGTGCACGGCAGTTCATTTCACAGCGTGGATGTAAGCCTGGAGATCGAGGCTAAGCGCCGAGCGAGGTCTGGCAGCAGCCAGCCACAGCGGTTCAGTAGACAGAGCCAGGGGCGGATTGGCCATCTGGAGTACAGGGAGTTTCGCCACCTAATAGCCTGGACAAGATCCAAAATGCACTAGTGGCAAAAAAATGAAACCAAATGGACCCGCAGGGGTCCATTTGGTTTCATTTTTACGCTCTGAAAGAGTTACATCTGGTTAACCAGCTGCCCCCCCAGGGTGGCCTGTCAAAGGCAAAATTGTCCCGGTGGGAAAATATGTGCCAATCCGCCCCTGGACAGAGCCATAGATATATAAGAAAGCTAGATGGCTTGAGGTGGAGCCTCTGACGTCGTTCACGGCGGCCAGCGCGGGCGATCTATGGAGAGAGCCATCTGTCGAGCGCATGAAAGAGGGAAAAACTGGAATAGAGCGTCTGTGTCAGAGCGCAAAAAACAGCTATTTTAAAGTGTTTATGAGTTAGGATAAGTTTTTCTTCATGGACATTGACTTGTTAAATAAATAAAAAAATATTGTGAAATAAAAATGTATTTATTATTAATTTATTTTTAGGAGGTATTTCTCTACTGGCCCACGGGGCCAGTGTAGGGCGCCATCTGGTGGTCCGAACGTGTATTGCAAGCCATTCGGGCCATTCGGGCCATTTATAATGTCGACCCCTGTATATACAGTATATGTTTTGATTTCGGGCAAAAAAGTTGCCTCTATTACCTTTAAAGGGGCAAGCCACTGGTGGCATGTCATTATTCCTACCTGCATTGTTGACACCTCCCATTGTTCTGAATTTACTAACCCAGACAAGGCGGCCAACTGGACGTGCTGATAGTGGATTTCCAGCACATAATGGGACTTCTGATCTATGGCTTTATTTACAAGCTTGTTTCTCTTCTCTGTACTGTATGACTCATCACCAACAATGTGGAACTGATCTCTGAAAGGCTGTTCCAAAATCATTGGTTGCCCACATCATGGAGGCAAACAAATAATAATAGTGTATATGTATGTGTGTATAGTGCTCTGCTAAAAGGTATGTCTTAAAGTGCTTCCCAAAGTTGTAGATGTGAAGAACAGTGACACACAAGGCGGACTGATAAACGGACATGGCACAGCCCGATGGTCAATGGAACATGTCCAGAAAAGAGAGCTGTTTCCATTAGTGTGTTCACTGCTTTTGTCGATTAGCTTAAACTCTAACACTTCAAGCATATCAGAACCAGTGTATTGGATTCTATAGTAATATCGGTATCTATTCCCTCCCAGATAATGAAAAGACTTCTGCAGCAATCAGCCTACATTACAAAATGTGCTAAGCCTTTCAAGACTATAGGAAATGGTTCATTAAAAATCACAGCTGTTTTACTGTACAGCAGTTGTGTACCCAATGTACCCAAAAGCAGACGAGTCGAGCATCCAAAACAGTCAAGAAATGATGAAGTTACCGTTCCCGGGAATTAAGCAGAATGTGGTTGCCAAAATCGCTAGGCCCCTTCCATTTTTTTTTTTTTTTTTTAAAATTTTTTCTAAGCAATTCAATGTCAAGTCTAGTCAATCATAGTAATGATTTGGAAATAGTTTTTGCAATTGTGGTGCCCCCTATGGATGTAAATGAAAGTGGTTTTGGCTCTGGACGTTTGATTCAAATTCCAGTTGGATTGGACATTCCGATTGTTATTGTGGCATTCTTGGTGAAATAGGCCCCTCCCAATAACTTTGGATGGCGATTATGGCTGAACGATACGGACTATCAAATTTCTGACTATGCTGTCTTAATCGGATAGGGCCAGAGATCAGGTATACCATTTTTTGTGAGATTTGGACAAAATCTGGAGGTGGAAGAGGCAAAAAAGTATTTCGAAGAAAAGTCAAAATGGCGGAAAATCTATCATGACGCAACGACCCTTAGCTCCCCGAACCACATACCCTCTCCACCATGACTACGCCTTGAGATCCTGTCCATGAATATCCCAAACAGGGTTTGCCAGGCGCCGGGCCAAGCCCCACCGGAAAACAAACTCCTCCACCTCCTCCTCCAAAAGGAGGATTAGGCTACCGGATAAATGATGCATACACACCCAGGGTCTTCTCTAGGACGGCTGCGAGGGAAAGAGCTGGTTAGTGCAGAGCTGCACGTTGTTTCTCTTAAAATTACAACATGTTTAATACGAACCTGTCCGTTCAAAGTGAGTTCAAAGCCCAGGCAGTAACTGTTAAGCAGCCATGGTGCAAGTGGTACAGTACCTCTGCCATGGTTATATGAATTCTACAGTATTATGCGGCCCGTTGGGAAGCATTTATTATGCAGCAGCATGTGAGTGAGCAGACTGCAGATGACTCCAGGCTGCAGCCATATCCAAGGGAATTTGTTCAAAAGGTCACCGGTGCAGAAGCTAACTTGGTTGGAGGGAGGACATGCATCCGATGGGGGGAACATGTTAAAGGGATATTTCACTTCTGCAACAACTTCTGGCCACGGTTATTATCATCTACACAGGTCTGGATGAACACGCCAGACAGTTTTTACATTTAGTATTTAGATATTTGATACACTGATCCAATCTGTCTTTTTTTCTGGCGACCAGCATTGTCCTCCTAACACACGAGAGGGCCGTGCTTTTTCATTTTTCTGGTTTCATTTATTTTTAAAATACATATTTTTTATTCTTTAGTCCCCCACCAGCGTGGCCTAGAGGCTTCTACAATTTCCAAAACAATAAAAATATTGTTGTGAAAGAGAGAGAGACAGAGAGAGAGAGAGACAGAGAGAGAGAGAGAGAGAGAGAGAAAGACAAATTTCTGACCTTTAGGAAATGGTCTGGGAATTGAACTTGCTGATCTCATTGTGCACCACTGTCTTTGTCCACAGCTTAAACGTTTCTATATACTAATACTTTTTGAAAAGTTTATGCGGAAAATGAATGAATTCCGGAACAGGCACTCTCAGACATCACTGCTGAGCCCTATTAATTAAAGCAGTGCACGCTGCTTCATTGTTTTCAGGTTTTGATTTGATTTTGGCCGAGGGTGGGCGGGGTGCCGTCCGAATTTGGACGATGATGGACGAAGATGAGCTGATCTGATTTGATCTCACCAGCGTGTCGTCATCGCAGGCTAATCCAGGCTTTCCGTTTTCATGCAATGTGGACGAAAATGAAAGCCTGGGTGTCGAAGCTCACAAGCCGCGTAACCTGCATGGGTAAATGTGCGGCAATGGGGCGTAAAGGGCCGACACAGTTAGTTATAAAACAAGTATTGTTAAAAATATATAATTCATTTTTTTTTTACAAATTAGTTTTTACAATTTGTTTTTAGTTTGTATTGAATACATTTCAACCAAATGTTCACTCAGGCTAAAAAAGTAATACAATATACAATTTTCTGTCCAGTGAGGCAGCAGCCATGTTTTCAGAAAAGTTTATCTGTGGGAGTCTGGGAGAAAGGAGTCTGGGAGGAAGGCTGTGATTGGAGGATTCCGAAATGTTGACCAGTAGAGGGCGCTAATGATCTGACTTTTCTGAACAACCAGGAGTTGATCATTTTGTATAGCAAAGTGAAAAGTCAATGTTGATAATTGATGTTGCTTGTTGATGTTGAACAAAACATTGCTATACAGACGGCGTATCAGGACCTTAAGGCTGTCCTTGCCAACGGCAAGTGCCTCTGAGACCTTAGTGTCAACCCCTAGTGTTTTTCAGTTGCCATTTACTACATAAATGGCAACATATTGCCAGCAGCAGAGGACCTGAGGGGGGCGGTCTCAGCTCATACAGTATCTGTCACTGTTTCCAAATGATGGATAACCCATTTTATTAGGAGGCTATTCAAGGAGCTGTTGTAATAAAGAGGGGCAGACAGAGGGATGTCAATGCCCAGCTCTGTGAGGTACTTTAGACAGCACTAGGTATAATATATTTGGTACTGTGTAAGGGTGGAAATGAAGCTTACTGGTCCATTAACCAGTTAGTTCAGTGGTTTTGAACCTTTTTCATACCAGGGCCCACTATTTATTCTGCATTTGAGCCACGGACCACCATTTAAGGACATTTTAGCCACACAGACCCCAAAACTAAAGATTTCTTTTGCTTTTGTTCACAATACTGGGCTGGATTTTGGAGACAAAATGGTCAAACATAGATCAAAAATAACCATTCTTCTACATTCTCTAATGATGATGAATACTGGTTGAAAAAAACTGAGTTAGTTGATAAGCTGTGTTTCAAGACAAATTCGAGAATATTAGTTTCCTACAATGTCTAACATGAAAATCTACCATTTTGCTGATTTAAAGAATAAAAAGAATACAAAAGGCATATTATATTCCTTATAATCAAATATTTATTTATAGTGGGTCAGACAATGGCATATTTTATAAGGAATAAAATGAAATGAAAAGTGCACTGTCTTGTCTGTTACATCATGTGAATAGTCACAGAAGCCAAGCTTCTGTGACTATTGGGGGGGGGGGGGGGTATTCTCGCCAATGTGCAGCAGGGGCGGATCTAGGCATGGGCATGGGGTGGGCAATGCCCCCCTAAATGTCCAGTCTGCCCCACCAAACACGATGGCATGCAAAACAACCCGAGATATTTCAAATTAAAGTGCCTATATTTAAAGTGATTTGAAACACTATATTAACTATTAACTAACTACAACTGTGCCACCACTAAACCAACAGCATTTCATCATTGAAAACAGAAAACTCTCTGATTCAGACCTTTAGCTTTATGCATGCTGCGTGTCTGTTGCAACTTTAACAACAAGTGATGTTATTATGGATGCTTTCATGCCTAATATAAGTCCTGTAACCGAAAATGGTGTGGGTGCGACTTCATCGACCGTGTGCCTGCGCACCACAGGCGATGAAGCCGCCCCCATACCATTTTCTCCTGCCCCCCCAATTTGGAAATGGTACATCCGCCCCTGACGTGCAGAGGGGCATGCATGTGTGTTCATGAGAACGCTTGATTTAATTTAGATATGATGATCACAGTCGCCATCAGGACCGACCATCAATCCACTTGAAAAAATAAATGTAATAGAGGCACCTTTTTAGCTAAAAATCAAAATATAGCTATACGTTTTGCCTTTTTGAGTTTGATGCTGCAGCTGTTTCTATGCAGAGAACTTACACTTGCTTCATCCTGCAGATGGTCCAGAACTTTGTTATTGTCAAGAAATCATGAAAACGAAACATTCGACGGGCTCAGGAAAGGCAGCATGTGAGGCAGCGTATTAGCCAATCACAGCACAGAAGTCTCCGGCAGTTTCATCAATATCAATACTATAACTAAGCAAATGTCTGTCTGAATGTCTGTCTGTCTGTCTGTCCGTCTGAAACATGCATAAGTCCTCACTGACTACAGCAATCATTCTGAGTTTTCACACACTGATTGAACATAACATTAGGAAGAGACTGACGAAGCCCTTATTTCAAATTAATTTGTCCTTGATTAACCATTGTAGACTATCCCGATTCTAAAAATGTCTCTGAAATACTAACCTAAGTGTACTGGAAACACTAGCGTCATTTATAATGGGTGCGTGGGTGCGTGGCACCCATGGGCCCCATCGCCACTCTAGGGGGGCCCCGAGGCCCAAACAGACTTTTTTCCTTCTCCTTTTATTAAAATATATCTTGTCGCGTGGGGCCCACGCGAGCAGCATACGGGAGATGAGCTAATCTCACTTTACTTTCATCTAAAAAACAGCAACCTTATTACAGTCAGACATACAAAGATGGCTAGTGTCAAAGCTGCGACATTGAGGCGTCAGAAACTAAGCGCTCGAGAGCTGTTTGTGCAGCATGTTGGTCCCTATTTATTGTCCCGATCCTCAATAGAAGTCTATGTAGAATGGCCGCCCTTGGACTGGCCACTTAAAGAGAACGGAGTTGTCGCTGCTGCTCGACTCTGTGCTTACCTTTTGAAAGTCCGCCAGATTTTTTGAGATTCCAATCTAAAAACTCTCAGGCCATTCTCACCCGATTTCAATAATTCCAAGTGTGGTCCAAGTATATCCAAGTATATTTTCAGTTGCTATATAGGTCATGCGTTTATAGTATGCATTTATCACACAAAAGGAGAGGGGAAATTTTCGCATTTCTCCATGCACTGTCTCTGTGCCCCGTGCCGTGCATATCGGGGATTCCCCGTTCTTATAATATGGAATACGACACAGCTGTGTATATGGAGCTAATTACATGATCTCAGTCTGTTTGCACAGTATAATCTATTTTACTCTAGGCCTATATATAATCAATTATATTTATAAAATATAATCTTAATATAATCAAGAGCTATTTATAAGTCCTCAATATAAAATCACAAAGAGCTTAATATGCTTATCTTATGTGTTTATCATATATTTTAATTTAGCTTTAAAACATAGGTGACAGGAACTGTAACCAAATAACAATCCTACTGACTCTACTGATTAAAAAACAGCCACTGCAACCCTATAATCTATGGTAGGATATGTTAATCACTTATCATGTGTGGCATAGCCCTAAATGTATTAATATTTTAGTTTTTTCTAGGGCGGGATGTCTGTATTCATCTATCAAAATACATTTATCTAAATACATCCATTCATCTTCACCTGCTTATCCATAGCATGGTTGGCTGATTGGTAGACTCTTGTTATAATTTTCTGGCTAGTATTCAACCTTATAATGTAATGTTGCTTGTTGATTTGGGAAGGTGGGAAGGTGGGATAGGACGAGAATATAGGCCGTAAAAGAGAGCCTTCCCAAACGATCCAAATTATCTGACAAACACCTCTGCACGCGCATGTGTGAGCGCACGCTGAGAGGGCCCTTTTGATATCGGCACCCATGGCTGATGATCGCCGATGTCGCCACTGACTGGAAAACTTCAAATTATTGTGTAACACCACCAAACTTTGACATTTTTTGATACTGTACATATTGTACAGAACGCATATTGGTGTTCCCGTCAACTAGGGTAAAACTACCACTAGGGGTTCCCGTCTACAATGGGTTAATAATGAATTTATTTGTGCGTGTAAATTTCCCCATTAAGTTTATATGGGAAAGTCCGATGGGCCCCCTAACGTTACACAAATCACAGGCCACCGTTATCGCTGTTCCCCCACTGCCCTATTTCCACTGCTACACCAGCACCGGAATAAATGGTGACCCATACAATTTTGCGCTGGCTATACTGTGGCATGCGCAGTGCACACGGGCCACCCTCATTTCCTCCATGTTATCCAAGCTGCAACAGCTTTCGCTAAACTTTGGGACGTATCGTTGCATCTCTGTATGTATTTATAGTTTTGATTTAACGGATGGCACGGCATACTGTCCATTTGCCGGCACAGGCTGCGGGCTGGAACGTTAATTCACCCGTTTTATCGAGACAGAATATACTTCTGATACACTTTACTCGACACAATGTTGGAGCAGCAGGACGGAAGCACTAGATTTTATGCTATGTGAAGGGAGCGACAGATACCACTTTACTGTATATACAGATCCAGGCTTCATGGGAACTGTCCGAACTGAACATGCGTTCGAACTGGGAGATATTATTGTCACCGTCACCTTTTACTCGCACGTGTGACAAGAAAACAAAAACGATGTCCAACTTCGCTCCACCAGCAACCCTTACAAGCTGCAGCTGAGTTCACTGCTACTCACTGCGGCTGACGATGGATCTGTCTGCCCCTCGAGACCCGATTGATATAACACACAGCGCGTGACACTTTGAGCTTGTGGATGGGCTACTGACAGAGTGTGTGTGCGCGTGTGCGCGTGTGCGCGTGTGCGCGTGTGTGTGTGTGTGTGTGTGTGTGTGTGTGTGTGTGTGTGTGTGTGTGTGTGTGTGTGTGTGTACAGACTCACCACCCTCCACTTTCTAAACCAGTGCTTTCATGATGTCCACACAAACACCTACTTTGCAACAAGATTATTTATAACCCCTTACATTACTTCTTACTACATACATTTGTATTTATAGTTGTATTTTATTTATTGTACAGCACTTTGTGCTATATAAATAACTTATCATTATTATAAAAGGAGGCCTACTTCATCAAAATACTTACTATACTACTTGAAATACTTACTTAATACATTATTGTAATTGATATTGAATTACATTAACCACAGCCACAATTTGGTGTTCATATATTTTCAACGGGTAAGGTCCTAGTAATGAACCAATACAGCAGAGGTGAGGTGGAGTTAGATTATGTTTTTAAACAAATCTGTTTACAAACACAGTGTTTGTACACACTAAAGTTGCCCCTATTACCTTTTAAAATGGCAAATGTTGTAAATCAACATTTTATTCTATTGGGATTAAAATATTATGATTAATATCATGAGAAGAGCTGGCCTGAATTAACCAATTGAGTTTAATTAGGCTGGTAGAGTTATATAAGAGTTTGTTGCGGCTCGAGCAGTGATTCTTGTGAATTTGTTTAATTTTGCAGACCGCCATTTAATGGCATTTCTATCATGATCTCTGGGACCCCAATTTATATTGCATAATCACTTTTAGTTTAACTCTGAGAACGAACTCCAAAAGATTCTGAGAACCCAAGTTTTAACACAAGGTTCATGCTGTACTCAAGATGTAATGTGACTCTATGAGTAATCACTGAGCAGTACTTTACTGTATAGCTGCCAAGGACATTAGCAAGCCGTATTATATAACCTGTCTATCGCTGCTTTTGGAGGACTGTACTTTGAGATCAATCTCCCACCCTGTACTGGTGCAGAACTGACTACTAAAAGGAAGCCTTGCAACTCACTTTTTCCCTTCCATAAAACAAAAAAACAAGCTATTTCTTCAACAGCGATTTTTCAATTCTGTCAGATCTTCTTTGTGTTAAAGGCTATTTCTTTTCTTTTTTGTTAACCTGAAGGAGTTCTGAGAAGACTGAAACATTGTTGGTTGGTGAAATAATGTTTTCTTTTCTTTTCTTCTTTTTTTTAAAGTTCGTTGTGAAGCCTTCCTGTTTAGGAAAGCCTTGACGAAAGCATTTCGTGTTTTGCCTTTCATCCAAAACACGAATCCGGTATCCGATGCAATTTATTTATAGAGCACATTTAAAACAACAGCATTGAACCAAATGTTGTAGACAAGAAAACATGATGGCAAAATACAATAATAAACAGGGCAACATTAATAACTGCGTTGCGCCGTGCTCGCGGTTACGGTTTGTGTTTGGTTAGGGATACAGTGTCATCCCACATGAGACACTATAGCGACTGCATAGGCCCATGGTGGTTATAGCTCAGCCGTCTGGGCACCGAGGCTGCAGAGCCAGCCTGTTGTTGGGCCGTGGGTTCGACTCCCGATCCCAACTGCCTTTTCCCTCTCTCTCCACTTTCGCTCACTCTCAGCATTTCCAAATGCTTCCAAGACGGGGACGAGACCGTACCTATGATTCCCTCAGCTCTATGTTCCCTCACTGTTCATTCATTGTTCCGAACATGCTCTACTCCCATGTTTGTGATTATGGTTACGGTTAGAGATAGGGTTATTAGCCTATTTTTTGGAACAATGAACCTTCGGAACAATTACCTGGCACCAGGTTTTGCTGGACTAAACCTCCAATACCTACCATAGTAATATTTAGTAGGGATGTCCCGATACTGATACAGTATCGGATCGGCCCTTTTCTGGTCCTGCTATTCTGCTATATTATTCTGCTATTTGGTGGACTTAACACAGCCAGTGCCAGCCCTTTTTCATATTTTTTGAGGTAGCCAGTGCCAGCGATTTTCATCTAAAAGTCATATTTCATGTTTCGGTCCATGTTTCCCGTCGGACAAGTTAGTTGGCGACACACTTCCGGTTCCGGGTTGGTCCGTCCCTTATTTTGGTCCGTTCTAAATGGAATATGCAGTCGCTGCTCGCTGCCATTATCATTGGGATCGTATCAAACCAGCGACGGTAAGCGACGTAGAGAGACGTAGATCAACCTAAGAGGCATCGGTCATAACTATATTTCATAATGATAACGCGCAACGTAGCTCTACTGCAAGGTATTTAAGAGTATTTTTTATATATATTGTATTATTATATATTATGTATCAGAATTTGGTATCAGTATATTGGCTAACACAGAAATTGTGATATCGGAATTGCAAAAAGTGGAGCGGGACCTAATATTTACTATTGCATTATCATTACAGTCTTTATTTGTATTAGTCTCATTTATCTCTCAAATTCAGCTGTAACAGCCAATACACATGACAAAGTGTTAGACCCCTGCGAGATGGATTGCTGGAGTGTCACATGTTGTACCAACAACTCCCATTGTTTCCTCACTTGCTGCACCATGCTGTGCTATACCACGATACACTGATTTGGCGGCCGGGATCGAACCCTTGGACATGTGGTCCAAAGGGTGAGAGCTCTATTTTTTGCTGCATAAGCTTGTTAGGCACGGTGCCAGAGAAACACATCATGAAGGGCAACAGCGGTATAGCAATCATTCAGGAGTTACCTCTAGAAGTTTTTTATTTTCCACCATTCCTTCAAACCTTAGCTGACAAGTTCAGCCATTTCAGTTTTGCAGACACTAAATGAGGCCTGGTAAAAATGCCCTCTGGTGCGTTAACTTATGGAATAGGTAACTCATCAAAAATATATAGTTCAGGGAATTTATAGAGGAGATAGGAAGCATGCACACACCCACAATTTAATTAATGGTGTGTGTGTGTGTGTGTGTGTGTGTGTGTGTGTGTGTGTGTGTGTGTGTGTGTGTGTGTGTGTGTGTGTGTGTGTGTGTGTGTGTGTGTGTGTGTGTGTGTGTGTGTGTGTGTGTGTGTGTGCTGTCATTTTCAATTGCTGTATAAACCTTGTAGTGCTGTATCAAGAGCTCAAAAAAGGCCTTAGTTTTCGAGATACCCCCACCCGGGGTAGAACAAACCACAACCATGTTTTTTCTTATCTTTAGGGTCCCCCCTTCATGTTTTGGATTGTTGTGAAGTTTCATTTTGGTGCAAAATTAGTTTTTTGGGCTATTCTTTAGACTTACTCAAATCTCTGAAAAAGTAAAATCCGAATAGGACAAAAATTATATAAAAGTCTATAACTTGAGAATGCTCACTGGTATCTTCATCAAATTTGTTGAGGTATGACCCAGGCATCCACCCTGCATGTCCAAAGTGTCAGGATGTGATTGTCCCACAGAAATACTGAAATATAGTCCCTTAAATGTACTTTCACTTTAGACGGAAATTGGATTTTTGTGATTAGGATTCATTTACTTTCTCTGATTTACAAAAAAAACATACATTCATGCCAAATAAGGTGTTTCTGCATTATCTGCAATACTAGCAAATAGTAACCAGTGGTTGTGTGTACCCTAGTATAGTTTTATTGCAAATGAGACTCATTCATACATACCCCTTCTCTCTATAACAGTATGGACGCTATAACAATAAGGTCAAATCTTGTATATAACAAATGAAATGGTTTTGAAGTCAAATTCCTTCTCAATTGGCATTGGCATATTGTTTAATTATCCCTGTTCTGCTGGTGCTATCCATTGTTATGTTTTTGGGAGTAAGTAATTAATTGTTTTGAGAATTAAAGGCCTCTAAAATAAATACATAGAAGCATTAAACCTGGATTCCTAGGATTATAGGAGTATATTGAAGTCATTTAAGTTTAACCAATGAACATAGTTTGGCCTGTAGATTCATAATTCTATCCAAACCCACACATATGGTCTTCTAATGGAAAAACCTGCAGTGTGGGATAAACTAAAGAAACCAACCAAATGACTGGACTGATAAAACAAATGTAAAACAAATGTCTACAAAATTGTAACTATGCTATCAGGCTGCATTCACATTGAAGAAATTTTGCAGTTTCATGGATTTCTTCAAATCAGCCATATTTAGTCGAGCTCCAGTCATTTCCTATGGGGATCATATGGTTTGGAGAGGAAAACCTATTTCTTCAAAATGGAGATTGGAGGAAAACTGCATGGAACAAGTTCTAGGCAAAAAAAAAACTCTAAGAAAGGAGTGGGACTTATTCTATGAGTCAGACAAGACAAAAAGGGTTGGGCAAACAGCCAACCAGTAATAGAAAAGACGCATCTTTGATGTTATTAGGCGGGCGTTTAAGCTGTAGTCTTTAGAGTTTTCATTCTTTATTGACAGCTGTCAAAAACAGCTTGGAATCTTTTAAATAGAAATGATTTTCATTGTAAGATGAAGTATTCAGGCCCTGTCCAGTAAGTAATTCGACAGGATAATCACTGGCCCAATAGAAAAATACAACTTTAGAATTCAAGGTGCTAAAATATTACTTTTGACACTTTTGACTATTTCCAGCAGTAACCTACCCAATGAAAGGGTCCACTCACCACCACAGTAACTAATCTAGTGGTTGGTTCTATAGCCCAGTTTTGATTGCCGGTCAGGGAACTCACTTTTTGAACATGGTAGCCATTGTAGACAACTGTTATTAACTAATGTGTACAATCACATTTTTCAATTTGTTGTTGTTGTACTTGAATTGTAGCCTACTATAATTCTCCAGCCTTTTATCAGTTTTGTTGCAGTGTGTAGGCCTACTTGACATGTAGGCTACTGTAACTCTCATTTTCTGTTAATAGGATTTTAGTTTATTCAGTCTATTGTATAGACCATGGGCAAAATCATAATCTCAAAAATATGTTCCTTTTCTTCTTCACAAGACAAGTGGACTAGAGAAATACAAGGCAAAAATGTGGATCTGTTTCCTCATTTCATCGGCTTGACCAAATCATTCAAAGCATTGTGGGAAATGGATCCACTGAGCAATGAAATCCATGACATTTCTGGTTTCAGTTTCATCAATGTGAATACTACCCCAATTTGATACAAATTTGGATTGTAGAATGTGTGTTACATATTGTTATGGCTTTCCAGGGTAGACATACAGTATGCACTGAGGGATAAACTAAAGCAACCAGCCAACCTACAGTAATGAATGTCCGCAGAATTTTACTAAGCCTACTAAGCTATTTCTTAATTTGATACACATTTGGATTGCAGAATGTGTTGTATTAAATATTGCTATTGTATTCCATGGGAGAAATATGTATTGGTGGATAAATTAAGGCAACCAGACAAACAAATGAATGGACAGGTAATGCAAATGTCTACACAAATGTGATACAATGCTATTCATTAATTTTAGATTGTAGACTGTTGCATGACATAGTATTATAATGATCAGTTATCAATGACAGAGGTTATCATTGCTTGCAAGAGATACAGCATATTTTGAATAGCTTGAGAGTACATACAGTAGCTTTATATAATAGCTTTGAGATGTACAGGTATGTCATGTTACAAAGAATAATATCAATATTAAATGTAAAAAATATATACATATCTTTGCAGACTTCACTGTAAAAATGCTTCTAACAGAGACCGAAAGCACACCGTATTCACACACATTGGATGCAACATTGTGTGTATTATGTGAAAAACCTCTACAAGGAGAGAGAAATAATCTGCATGGCAAAACACCAACCCTGGGAGGATTCAAAACAACACTGAAGATTGTCCAGGAGCAGGAGCATGATGAAGTCCATAAGAGACTATCCCCCTCACAGAGATGACATATTGTCCTTCAGGTTCAATTTTATATCACAAGTCATTTAGGGCAACTTATTTGAGTTCAAGTAACTATGTTTTGTCCAGTGTGTGTGAATGTGGTGTGCTTGCTGTCTCTGTTAGATCCATTTTTCCAAGTCTGCAAAATATGGAACAGTTACTTTATTTGTGTTGCCTACTTTTTACATTTAATATTTATATTATTATTTGTAAAATGAAATGCTCCCATCCTATTCAAAAAGGTTCTGTATCTCTTGCATGTAATGGTAACTTCTGTCATTGATAGATGATAAGTGATAATAACACTATAGGGGCTTACAGACGGCGAGGAATAAATCGCCCACTCTAATTCATTCTCAATGGGGCCGGCGTTTTTTAGCACAAAAGTTCAAAAATCGACCCGCGTTCAAGAGAGCGTTTATCGTCGGTCGTTTTCCGCTCGGCGTCACTGATTTTTGCCGCGCGCGCATGCACGAAACGAGCACGCGCACGCGAGTTTTAAAAAGTTCAATTCCAGTGAACTTTTTGTAAAACGCTTGGCGATTTATAGCAAACAAACAACATAAATAGGAGTGAGGACCCTCTACCAGTAGTCCTGCACGGTGCCGTTTCTGTTCCAGGAAGGAGTGGATTCCCTAATCATTTGGCGCAGCCGAGCCTATGAGCCGAGCCAGGGCCGGATATAGCCAGCCCTACTAGGGTGGGCTGGAAGAATGGCAGGGTGGGCAACTCCAAAGTTTTTCATAAGAAGCAGTGCTTTTGAACATTTTTGATACCAGGGCCCACTATTTATTTGGCTTTTGAGTCACGGAACACCATTTGAGGATATTTTAGCCCCACAGACCCCAAAGCTAAACCCCTGCCCACCCATGCCACCTCTAGATCCGGCCCTGTGCCGAGCCATGACGTGAGTTGTGGCAATTCTGCTCTAACGTTCTAATGTTTACAACGCATTTTTGCCCGACGTGTTGTGAGTTTGTCACGGCCACGCTATATGACAAAGTGAAGCATGTTGATGTTGGTTACATGCTTTTAGCCTGCAGAGTTTATTATACAACATATTTAAACCGTGCTGAATGCTGCCCATCTTATTTTAGCCTACACACCTTGGAATAATTATAGTCTACGTTCAAATATCAACCTCTAGCCATCATTATAGGTGAGTCATTAATTCATTGTAAATGAATTGTAAATTCAGCGTGGTCATGAACAGTTAGCCTGCTTGACCGGAGCCAGCCCCCCTCCCCTCCCGACATAAAACGCTTGGCTTTTATCGACGGCGCGATTTTCTTTATGTCGGCAAAGAAACTCGCCCGGCGATAACGCCGGCGTTTATCGTTGCCGTCTGGAAGCCCCTTATGTCATGCAACAGTCTACAATCTCAAATTAATGAATAGCATTGTATCACATTTGTGCAGACATTTGTGTTGCCTGTTCATGTATTTGGTTGTCTGGTTGCCTTAATTTATCCGTCAATATATATTCGTCCCCTGGAATACAATAGCAATATTTAATACAACACATTCTACAATCCAAATGTGTATCAAATTAAGGAATAGCTTAGTAGGCCTACTTTTGTGGACATTTGTGTTACCTGATCAGTGTAGGTTGGCTGGTTGCTTTATTTTATTCCTCACTGCATACGTCTACCCTGGAAAGCCATAACAATATAATGGATTGCATTTTATAGCGCTTTTCTATGCACTACGTGTATACTCAAAGTGCTTACAATGGTAAGTAAAATGAAGTAGAGTGGTAAACAGTTAACGCCAGCGTCCTCACTTCACACATTCACACACCAGTGGTGGCAACCACTGAAGGCAGGGTGGGGTTCAGTGTCTTGCCCAAGGACACTTCAACATGTAGACAGGAGGAGCCGGGTTCGAACCGCCAACCACTGACCGACCTGCTCTACCTCCTGATCCACAGCTGCCCATAATATGCAATATGACACATTCTACAATCCAAATGTGTACCAAATCAAGGAATAGCGGCATAGTCACATTTGTGTATATATTTGTTTTACCTGTTATCAGTCCAGTCATTTTGTTGGTTTAGTTTATCCCACAGTGCAGATTTCTCCATTAGATGACCATGTGTGGGTTTGGATAGGATTATGAATCTATTAACTTCAATATACTCCTTAAAGTTATAGTAATCCAGGTTTAATGCTTCTATGTATTTCCATTTTATAGGCTTTCAATTCGCAAAAATTAATTAATGTCTTGCTGCCAAAAACACAATAATGGATAGCACCAACAGAATGCCAATTGAAAAGGAATTTGACTTCAAAGCCACATTATTTGGTAACATGATTATGGTTATAGCATCAATAAAGTTATATCTCGAGGGAAGGGGTAGGCTATGTATGAATGAGTATCTCCTCTATATGCAATAAAACTATATTAGGGTACACACAACCACTGGTTACTATTTACTAGTATTGCAGGTAATGCAGTAACACCTTATTTGACATGAATGTATTTTTTTTTTTTTTTTTTTTTTTTTTTTGAGAAATCAGAGAAAGTAAAGGAATCCTAATCACAAAAATCCAATTTCCGTCTAAAGTGAAGGTACATTTAAGGGACTATATTTCAGTATTTCTGTGGGAAAATCACATTCTGACAATTTGGACATGCAGGGTGGATGTCTGGTTCATTCCTCAACAAATTTGATGAAGATACCAGTGAGCATTCTCAAGTTATAGAGTTTTATATAATTTTTGTCCTATTCGGATTTTACTTTTTCAGAGATTTGGGTAAGTTAAAGAATAGCCCAAAAAACTAATTTTGCACCAAAATGAAACTCCACAACAATCCAAAACATTAAGGGGGGACCCTAAAGATAAGAAAAAACATGGTTGTGGTTTGTTCTACCCCGGTGGGGGTATCTCAAAATTTGAGGGCCTCTGATACTAGACTATTGGGACTTTGGGATGTTTTTTTTCCATCTGCATCTAGTGGAGCCTTTCCATTGTGACTTATCACTGGAACTAGGCCTTATGTAATTCCTCTAAATCCAAAATGAGCCCCGCTAAGAATGCAGAATGTCTATTTCATTAAAGTTAAGCCCTTAGTGTCATGATAGCTCTCACTCTGCATAAATAATTGACATATCTCTAGAGAGAGAGAGAGAGAGAGAGAGAGAATTAGTTGGGTCATTTATGGCAGTTCTGTGACAGTCGAGAGCAGAGGTCTGTTTCTCAATGGATCATTGTCATTTATGAGGGTTATTAAACAAATTTGGCCAGACTGTACTTTTTAAAAGTACAGGGATTTTTTTTTACAGCCCCAAATTCGAAATGGCTACCGCCACATATGATGAAAACAAACTTGGTATGGTAATAATTGGCCTACAGTGATGTTTACAACTTGGCTGGCTTCTGTTTTGTGACTTCTTGGGGTGAGTAGAGAGTTCCAAATGGACCCTTGCGGGTCCAATTGGTTTCATTTTTACACTTTCAAGAGTTAAAATATTCATCATCTGAACTAGCCCAAATCTACACAACTAGAGATCTATGTTTGCCTGTTATGTTTCCGAAATCCCGCCTGGAATTGTAGATAAAAAATAAGAAATCTTTGGGTTTGGGGTCTGTGGGTCTAATGTCATCACATGGTGGTCCGTGGCTCAAATTCTGAATAAATAGTGGGCCCTGGTATGAAAAAGGTTGAAAACCCCTGCAGTAGAAGATAAGTAACTGCTCTTGTGAGGCTCTTATCGTCCGAAAACAATCTGTAAGTTCAACAATTCTTGTTGAACTTACAGATCATTACTGTACAAAAAAGTAAGGTTTTCTCTGGAAAATTTATTGAAGAAAAGGGACACTAGTACAAGGTGGGAACTGCTGGTGAAATGGGGGAAGGTTGGGTTGCACTGGCCGGCACTTTTCATTCAAAGATCCCAGCAATAATTCAAAGGATAAGGGATGCCCAGTTAGTATGCCATAAGACAGCTAGTAGTTTGTTGTTTCAAGATGAAGATTCAGTGAGTCATCATCAGGCAGAATTTTCTTTCTCACGTTTGAGAAAACTTGAAGCTCTGTGCTTCCCTTGAACAGTCTGCTCTCTTGCCATAAACGATGGAGAGGACAAATCACTTGACCTCTGCCCTCAGGATCAGACATCGCACCTTCACTAACACTTTCTTTTTTTCCGTCCCCATATAACCCTGAGGTGATGTCACTGCCAGTGATTACATGGAGAGGTGTGATGTCTGCAGTCGTGTTCTGAACGGCAAGTGCAAGCACTCAGAAACTACTAATCCTACCTCTAACCTTAACAAACAAAGGCGCTCAATCATTATGCTGATGGTTGATTTTCAGCGCATGTTTGGAGTAAAGGCAGTTCGGATCTATGGGCAGTCCCCGCCAATCAGGCGTCTGTGCTCGGCCCAGTGGATGGGAAATTTTGATTTGGAAAAACTCCCACACAAAATATATACCACCCCACCCCCTCGCGTTGAATATTGATATGTGAAACTGATTAATTGAGATTAAATAATTACAAAGCTTCAAATTAATTAATTCATTTTTAACCCATTTAGGCCTGACCTAAGGTTTCTGAAAAAAACTTCAAACATTTATTTGGCAGCATCAGAATTTATGAATTTTTGAATTGTACAAACTCTACAGAATACAAAATTTGGATTCTGTAGATTTGGATGGGTTAACCGAGTCCCACCCCAAATATACCGGCACAGGAAACTCTCGGTCCGTCCAATCATCCAATTATGTCATACATAACACGATTATGTCATAACATCCGGTTTCGGAGATCTGGTGTTACAACATGCTGCTGTGAATTAAATGGGCTCTAATGCACACACGCCATTTTGGAAAGAAGTTGTTGGGCCCCGGCCTCGTGTTACACTGATACTAATGAAGGATCTGTGTCAGGTTGCTGCTGTTATGCATTTTGGCTCACTTACAAGCTCTGTGCTATGTTTACCAAAGTGTCCTTGAGTGAGTTTCAAATGGCCTGGTGCAGGTGTTAGTTATTGCGAGAGTGAGCTCAATAGCCAAAACCAAAATGAGATAGATGCCAGCTGCATCGCTGCCCTCCACAATGTCAATTTTAACATCATGTTCTTGAGCTGTGCAGTGTTGTTAGCTAAGCCGTAGTACATCTGGCGCCCACTAGCATGTCAAAAGGTCAAGGTCCGAAAAACCTCAACATTTTGGTTGCTTGGACTTCGCCATAACCCTGACCCTTACCTCATGAAAAAAACACTATTGAATCACTCATATAACTCATACAATAGTATTTTTGCTATTGCGATGAGTAGTGATTTATGTAGTGACTTCAGTAGTAAAATGTAGCAAAGTGTCCCGTTTCACTACCTAATCACTACTGATATTACTACATAATTCCTATTCAAATCCCTACCTGGCTGCTACTTAATTACTTTAGCATCACTATGTTTTTTTTTTAAAGAACTATACAATCAATACTTGAATTACTACACAATCACAATGCTTACACATTTACTGCTGTATCTCTATTCCTATAGAAAATATTTATCTAGTGTTTTCACTACTGAATCACTACTGAATTACTTTTTGTTTCTACACAAACCCTTATAGGATTTGTGTAGAAACAAAAAGTAATTCAGTAGTGAAAACACTACATAAACATTTTGTCAGTACAATATGGTAGTCATTTCAAACAATTCAATGTGTTCATGGCATTTTAATGGTAACCCTGGTAGTGTGCCAAATCAACTTACAACCTCCAAATAGAGGAGATGGCCAATGCTGAATTTAAGCTTATAACTGAGGAGAGGAAAATAAATGAACAAGGATTTTATATCCATCCATAATCGAAATACAGAAGAAAGGTTTGAGTCAGAGATAATTTGCAAATGAAATATTCTGTTACATAACGTGACAGTCTGATAAAGCTGTAAAGTCATTACCATGTTGTTACCATGTTTCATAATGTATGGATGAACTGACCGCACTGTAAAGCAGTTTGAGTACTTACAGAAGTTCTATAAAAATGCATATGCAACTGTTATTGTTATTATGTTTTACATTCTCACCACAAAAGCTCAGTGGCGTTTCTAAGCAATTTATACCCCCAGGCAAGATTTTCACCGGAGCCGGGGAAAATGTGACGTCATATCATACCTATGACAGGCACAGTAAAATGGCGCGCCCAAGGGATAAAATTATGAACTATTTATAAACTAAAGAACATGTTATGTGTTTTAAATGTTCAATTCTATTTATGAGTTCATTTGGACCACATACAAGTGGTTATATGCCTAATGCTAAGTTTAACCTAACCAACCAAAAAAGTAACCTGCGGTTGTTGGGAACAAAATGGTGGTAGCAGCTAGTCTAATGATTATAGTCCAGCAGGCTAGCTGTCAAGCCTGTCATTGAACTCTTGGAAACTAGTGTTTCCTGTTCTGCCTAGTGATGTCTGCCTGTCATGTTTACTCTACCAAAATACCCTTGTACCTCTCCAAATACTTCCTAAATGTCAATGAGGTTCACTCCCACAACACCAGAGGGAGTGCCACCAACCATGTTCAACCCAGATTTGGCACAAACAAGGGACTTAATTCCTTCCGCTCATATGCAACCAAAATGTGGAACGCCCTACCAACAGTCATTAGGACTTGTGAATCCCTTGACTCCTTCAAAATCGCTCTCAAAGGGCACCTACAGATGGCTGCAATTCGAAACTGGCCTGTACATTTCTCTCTTCCCTTTTTACCTCCACTATGATTTTACCTCCATGATTTGCTGCTTCCGACTTCACTGAAGTAGTTGTTTTGTATGTATTTGAATGCCTAAATGAAATGAACAAGTTGGCCACTATTGTAAACAAGTGTATGCTTAACTAGTGTGTCCAATCAGCTCTGTCAGATTTGATGTAGTTGTACTTGAATTGTACTGTAATTCGACAAGCTGTTATCAGTTTTGTAGCAGTGTGTACTTGACTTGTACTGTACCTCTCATCTCTGTCAATAAATATTTCATTCATTCATTCATGTCTTGCCTCCCTATGTTTGCTCGTTTTCTCCACCTGTGTCCTGTCTCCTGGTAAATCCCAGTGTTGATTGTTAGTGCTGTTCACCTGTGTATTGTGTCTACTTACTTATACTCCTCTGTTTCTTGTGTTCCTTGCTTTAGTATAGCTCTTGTTATGGGGTTCTGTTCCTGTCCTGTTTACCCTTGTTTTCAGTTGAATACATACTTTAATTTGACCAGTTCATGCTCCTGCCAGTCTGTTCTGCATTTTGGGTTCTACATCTTGAGTGCCACCATGACAAGCTGCCAGAATTGTGTTATTTGGCTGGATTACGAATGAGAAAGCCTGGGTCTTACGGACACAATACTTATATACAGGGCCGGATCTAGCATAGGCAAGGGGGGCAATGCCCCCTAAATGCCCCGACTGCTGATGGCATCCAAATTTCAAAGATATTTCACACAAGTGCTTATATTTAAAAAGATTTGAAACACTACACTATGCTATGCTACTATGCTACTAACTACAATTGTGGCAACACTAAACCAACACCCTTTCATTATTCAAAACAGAAAACTCTTTATGCATACTGCGTGTCAGTTGCAACTTTCAAAAGTAATTGATGTTCTTATTGATGCTTTACTTGCCTAATCCTAAGACCTGTAACTGAAAATGGTATGGGGGCGACTTCATCGCCCGTGGCACGAAGCAACACGGGTGATGAAAATTTTACATCCAGGCCTGCTCACATACTGTAGTTTGTAGAGGGGTCATGTTTTTTCCCCTATTGTGATTCAGGGTAGCACGGATGTGATGTTTATCAGCTTCTTGCATCACCGACTTTGACAGAACCTGATCAAAAACAGCAAGGACTGAAACCCCTACTGCTGCCACAGATGGCCATGTCACACTTATTATTGTAAACGAGCATCTCCCCCATTGTTGTGGCAAGTTATCTCTCGCCCTCGCACACACACACACACACACACACAAAGACACGTTGTGTACTCGTTGCAGGACTTCACAAGATCTGCGCCTGATAAGACAACAAATTGTCTCTTTACAGAGTCATATACTTTTAGAGGTAGAGTGGTAGTGGTTTAGAAGTTAAGCCAAAGATGCATATTGGACAGTAAATTATCTGGACAAGTGCAATTTCAATCTAGTCCACGTGTAGAGGTAGAAGTGCTCTTGAAATATGTGAGGCACTTGTTCGTTGCCTTTTTGATTATATCAGCACATCCTGGTCCACTACTAGCAATCCCCAAAGATCCTTAAAAGTTCGTCCTCAATAAATATTCTTATTTTGTGAGGAATAACTTTTAAGGTTCCTGGGGATGAAGTTGGACCTAAAACTCCACACACCAGAGTGTGTTACACAAACACACTTAATGAGCAACTTCGGTCCAGGTTCCAACAACCTGCTTTAGGAGGCTGTAGAATGCAATCAAAAAACAGAAAAGAAGACACTAGCCTATTGAGTTTAACTGTTGACCTTCTGACTGTTGATGAAATTGAATACACAACACTGTCTTGTAAGGTTATGGTATATCTAAGCTGACCTCCTAGTAAATAGGGAAATAGCATCAGACAGAATCCCATATGACCAACTCACCACTGCCATCTACTGGCGAAAAATATTATCGTCTACCAGCTTTTTAGGGTGAAAATCTATGCTTTACAGATGAGTTTATTAAGCTGCCCTCAGGGCAGCAATTAAGCATTGGTCTATGTGTATCATTTAAGCTGCCCTCAGGGCAGCATTTATTAGCTGCAGCAATTTAGCATTAGTCTATGTGTATCATTTAAGCTGCCCTCAGGGCAGAATTTAATAGCTGCCCTCAGGGCAGCATGTACTGGCTGCCCTCAGGGCAGCAATTTAGCATTGGTGGTGTGCATATCATTTAAGCTGCCCTCAGGGCAGCAATTTATTATTGGTCTATGCATATCATTTAAGCTGCCTTCAGGGTAGCAATTTATTATTGGTCTATGCATATAATTTAAGCTGCCCTCAGGGCAGCATTTACTAGCTGCTCTCAGGGCAGCAATTTAGCATTGGTCTATGCATATCATTTAAAAAGTGCATGGCCATAATAGTGGTGAGAGACCACATTAATAATCCACAAGTAATCTGAAGATGTTCTTTAAAGGTAGGGGAAGTGATTTCACTTTTTGTCAGATATCACCCCAATTTTTTTTTCTGTTAAAATCTTCTATTATAAGGTGTGCAGACCATATATGGAGTTTCCCCCTCCCCCACGTTAGCAGAGGAGCTAATAAAAGTTCCCCAGGTGGTGGGTGAATTCTCCTCCAATCAGGATTGAGCAGCAGGTTAACATAGTGTAGCTACTCTTGGCGCCCTAGTGCACCAAGCTGGTACTACACGATGAATATCAAATCACTTCCCTTAGCTTTAAAAAAGAACATCTAAAACCTCCAGGGTGCCACAAATTCATATTCTTGCTTATCCTCAACCTCAAGTGACGGTTGGAAACCAATGGACCCTATACTGTAGATCTGTAACTCTTGAGAGTGTTAAAATGAAACCAAATGCATTTGGTTACACAGTTAGAAAATGTAGAATAGCCTATTGTTATTGTTTGTTATTGTATTGTTATTTTGACCACCGTTTTGCCAGTTTCTCTTTCTAGATTGCGGGCAAATACGGTACTTGAAAATCCTTGCATTGGTATGAAAAAGGTTGAAAACCGCTGCGATTGTGATTATAATAAAAACATATGTTTTCAAATAAACTCCTAGTTTCTGCAGCAAGTCGGATTTGTTTTGATGCAGCACACCTCACCACGCTGTACGTCATTACCTTCAGTGTTGCCAACTTGGTGAATTTGTCGCTATATTTAGCTCTTTCCCAGACCCCCTTAGTGCCAAAATTAGTGAAAAACTGCTGGTGGAAAATCTAGTGCTTTTTGCTGGTGAGTTGGAGCGGAATTGGTTGACAGGCGCCAGAGATAAAACCCTCGTTAAATTATATTTAAACATTTTTCCTCCTATGATTCCTTCTTAGATAGGATCATTGGTAACCAAATGGACCCTCATAGAGCTGTAACTCTTGAGATTGTAAAATGAAACGAAATGGACCCTTACGGGTCCATTTGGTTTTACGCTCTCAACAGTGAAATTATATTTAAACATCTGAATTACCTAATTTTCAAGAATCTACATATTTACAGGGGTTGACACTAAGGTCTCGGAGGCACTTGCCCATCGGGCAAGTGCAAGTCAGGTTCTACTTGCCCTCAGCTCATGGTCACTTGCCCCCTAAAATATATAGGGGGCAAGTAAATATACATTTCAGTAAATATACATTTCAGCACCACGGACAGAGTCACTAGAGCTACCATAACAGAAAGCTCATTTCAGCACCATGGACAGAGTAACAGAAAGCTCATTTCAGTACCACGGACAGAGTCACTACAGCTACCATAACAGAAAGCTCATTTCAGCACCACGGACAGAGTAACAGAAAGCTCATTTCAGCACCACGGACAGAGTCACTCCAGCTACCATAACAGAAAGCTCATTTCAGCACCACGGACAGAGTCACTCCAGCTACCATAACAGAAAGCTCATTTCAGCACCACGGACAGAGTCACTACAGCTACCATAACAGAAAGCTCATTTCAGCACCACGGACAGAGTCACTACCAGCTACCATAACAGAAAGCTCATTTCAGCACCACGGACAGAGTCACTACAGCTACCATAACAGAAAGCTCATTTCAGCACCAAGGACAGAGTCACTACCAGCTACCATAACAGAAAGCTCATTTCAGTACCACGGACAGAGTCACTCCAGCTACCATAACAGAAAGCTCATTTCAGCACCACGGACAGAGTCTCTGCAGTCAGGTTCTACTTGCCCTCAGCTCATGGTCACTTGCCCCCTAAAATATATTGTAAATTTTGCAGATGTAACTCTTGAGAACGTGAAAATGAAACCAAATGGACCCTTGCGGGTCCACTTGGTTTCAGTTTAGGCTCTCAAGAGTTAAAGTTCATCATCTTAATTACCCCAGGTCTACACAACTAGAGAATGTAGAAGATTAGGTCATTTTGATGTGAAAGTTAAATTGCCTGTTTTGTTTCCCAAATCCAGCCTGGAATTGTGGATAGCTAGAAAGCAGGGAAAGACACAGAGGCAGACTGCAATGACTGCCTTCAAGACAAATTTATCTTGTGTTGTGTTATAGTGCACTAAGTTGCACACTTGCCCGATCGGGCAACCAGGTAGCAGTCTTCACTTGCCCCACCATTTTTTTTTACTTGCCCCGGGCAAGCGGGCAAGTGTTAGTGTCAAGCCCTGTATTTAGAAAATGCAGAAGATTTGTTATTTTGACCAACATTTTTACCAGTTATTTCTCCTCAACTCAACATCAAATGGGGGTCCTCCGTGGCTAAAATGCAGAATAAATAGCGGTCCTGGTATGAAAAAGTTTGAAAACTACTGCTCTAGCACATTTGTGCATTTTGGAAGTGCCACTTGTACATTTTGGATTTTGGCAGTTGGCAACACTGACTGCGGGTAACATTCGGAAGTTGAAAGTCGGAACGGCAAATTAGGTTGATCCCAAACTGGGCAATGATGGATTAGACTAAAGGAACTGACATGACGCCTCAAACCCAACGAACGCGACAGTCTGACCCTCCAGCCAACACCAACACCACCTTCAGAATGTCAGATGGATGACAAACCATGATGAAAGCGAAAGCAGAACCACATGGCCACGTCGCTGGATGCAGGTTTAATACTGCGGGGAATTCATCAATTCAAGCCATCAGCAGCTCTACTTCTCCACCAGAGGACCTCGGCACACTTCTGACGCATCAAATCAGGTAAAATGGGACGAAAGAAACACTCGTTTTTGTGAGAGATGTCAGTGTTTTGGACAAACAGCGTGGTGTTTATTTGTGTCACTGTCAGCTGAAACTTTGTCAGACGTGTGTGTTGGAGTGCCTCAGCACGGAGAGTTCATGTTCAGGCTCTTCCAGAGAGATATGAACACACTAAATCTCTGATTTATAAACATGTTTTAGTTTGCTTGCATGCATGCTGCCCAGCATGCTGTGTCAGAGTCACTTACATTGAGTGATTTCTGAAAATGATGGTGTTATCTTTCTGTTAAAACCCAACAACACTGGACATAAGGACATTATTTATGTGCACATACAGTATGTAGCCTATACGGTATACTGTGCAGTAGGTCAGTGACACTCACTCCCGTCACAGGCCTTATTATAACCAGTGTAACAGTTTAATCAACCTCTAGACATAAAGAAAGACACTGGGTTATGATTGGTTGTTGGTGGGTGCATATCTTGCATATCTTTCCATATCATTACCTCTTGCCATGGAGATAGCAACATACTGTACACTAAAGCCTATAAATGAATGCTGAACTGATTTTGTTTGTTGGTGAACATTGGTGCATGCCATATGGTCTTTTGTTATGTTTCCTTCCCTTTCCTCCCGCCGTGGAGATGCTCAAAATTTACTGTATTTGATAATTTTATTGTTTGTGCAGCCAATCATGTTTCCACATCACAGTATTGGTTTGTTATGTAGGCTACTATAATTGTATTCATTGATAGTGTGTGTAATTGGAGCCTACATGTCTCGGCAGTGGCGTTTCTAATCAATTTGAAGCCCTAGCAAGATTTTCCCTGGAGCCCCCCCCTTACCAAATGGACCCGTAAGGGTCCATTTGGTAAGGGGGGGGCTCCAGGAAAATCTCCTGTAAAATGGTAATATAGGGATAATGCATTTATCCATAAGAGGCTTATTAGCCTGGGATTCTTTTAAAAGCATGTCTGGTGGTCGCCCCCTCCCCTCCCCTCCCCTCACCCCCCTCCCCTCAGGGCGCCCTAGGCAACTGCCTAGTCTGACTAATGGCAAAAACGCCCCTGTGTCTAGGCTGAGAGTGAAGGCTTTTGCGTTGTTGTTTATTGTATTTGCGGGCATTTGTATTCGTGCGTGTTGCCCCGTCTGTAAAAATGAATGCCCCCCTGCTGATTACTTTGTGGAGATGGCTTTGTTGGGAACATACTGAGTGGGGAAAAAATAGCCGCATTGCAATGTTTGATTCTTTTCTTTTATATTTGGAATTTCAAGCTAATCTAACGTCGCATCTTGCTTCATTGACTCCACCGCTGTCAAAATGTCACCAGTGATCTGCTTGTATTCATCGAGTCAAACTCACCAACTTTGCAGCTGTTTTTCTGGCAAAGTAAAGGTGCGGCTGCCGGCTGCCCTTCATTGAAATGTTTAACAACAGCTTAAAGATGTAGCGCCGTTACTTCTGCCAGAGATTCTTGGTGAGCCCGTTCTTTATGCAAACAGCAGGTGGCGATGCCGCACTTGCACCGGGCGTGCGCGCGCATATACAACGCCCAAAGAAGAGGCCGACGCAGCGCATCGTCCCGTCAGGCACGTCCCTGTATTAAACGAACGCACACCCGTTCGTCGTGTTTTACGGCCCGTTGTAAAAAGTCAAGATGGCGCCTGTGTGTTGTTTGTGGAGGAGTCCCGCGTACGGAAAGTAACTCATAATATGTCTACGGTGGACTTTTATGGCACAAAACCCTTGCAGATCGACAGAGGATACGCCAAGCTTTCTCTACAGCTGCAAAGTTGGTGATTTTGACTCGTTGAATACAAGCAGATCACTGGTGACATTTAGACAGCGGTGTAAGCCCTAAGCCAAGACAGGCTTGCTTCTGGAGCCTGGAGTCAGTGTTCCGAACTTGGCGCATTTGTCACTATATTTTTTTTCCAGACCCCCCTAGCGCGAAAAAAAAAAAAAAAATAGTGAAAAACTCCTGGCGGAAAAATCTAGTGCTTTTTTGCTGGTGAATTAGGGCAAAATTGGTTGACAGGCGCCAGAGATAAAACCCTCGTTAAATTATATTTAAACATCTGAATTACCTTATTTTCCAGAATCTACACATTTAGAAAAATGTTATTTTGTTGTTTTGACGAACATTTTGCCAGTTATTTCTCCTAAATTGATGTTGATTTTGACTATACTGAACATCATATGATGGTCCATGGATAAAATGCAGAATAAAAAGTGGGCCTGCCTGGTATTAAAATGTATGAAAACCACTGATCTAGCACATTCTAGTGCATTTTGTATTTTAGCACTTTGCAACACTGCCTGGAGTAAACCATCGGCCACCTTACTGGGCTTCTGACAGAGCAACCCGAAACAATTACCGGCTTATATCAGGTATAAAAGTCGTCTTATACAATAAGTACAACTTTGGGGGCGCAATTTATCCCCATATAAACTTTCACTGTGCCGCGTGGCTATAAAAATAGATTATTTATATAATATAGCCTATGCTTCACTCCCGGTATTATTCCTTGCAGTATCCTCGCAGATCTCAAATGCATCCCCTGCGATTGGAGTGTATATTACTGTACTACTATCAGGTCCGTCGTAGAACCGGCACAAAATATGGATCAATTAGTCACTATATCTGTCAAATGTATCAAAGTTATTGAGGTCCTTGCAGGTGGCGAGTGGAATATTGTAAGTGTATTCTATTATACAGTGAAGGTCATATTTCCCTAGAGCTGCAGTACGTTGAGCGAAAGGGCAGTGCAACCAGGTGCGGATCTAGGCATAGGCATGGGGGGGGGGCAATGATGTTATTATTAATGCTTACTTGCCCAGTAAAAGTTCTGTAACCATTTTCTCCTGCTCCCTGTTTTCAGCCCAATGAGTTTTTTTTTGTTTTAGTTTTTTATTTATTTACTTATTTTTTAACAAAACTAATGTCTGGAATGGATTCACCATGCTACACAAAGCATGATGACATTTTGCAAGTTTTTCCTGCTATGATATGTGAAGTTGTTGAAGTAGTACCTCAATGTGTTTTCCCACAGGAGTTGAATTTCATTTTTTTTTAGTATGTTATCAGACACCTTTAGACCTTCAACCTTTAGAAACGGTGGAGACATTTCTTGGTAACGATTCATTTCCCAGATTGGTGAAATACCTGATAAATGCCCTAACTAAAAGTCTAAAATGTCTTGGAGCAAGTCAGACAATACAGTCTAGTAGTTGAAAGAGACTCTAAGGGTCGTTTGCACCAAGAAGGATTAAACCCTAATCTGGTTTAAAATCAAGGATCATCTATAATTTTCAGTTGCACCAAACTTTAAACCTAGATTTCAATAATCTGGTTTAGTTTTTAAACCATCCTTTTAATCTCGGCTTTTGTTTTTAAGCGTGGATTTATTTTTCACAGTAAACCTGGATTAATGTCAAACCTGTTGCACCACAACTTTAAACTTTGATTTAAGTACCAATAAGGGCTTAATTCTAAACCTGCAGTAGAGGTGGTTTAAATGTTAACATGGCAGCATGTATCAGATGGATTCATGAAAATGAAAGAGAAAACAAAAGCGCAGCTCAAATAAACACAGGGGGCTGTTTGAATCCAGTTGAATTTTATGATTATGATGAATTTAAAAGGCAGTGTGCCGCTTGATTTGACTGAAAATAACACCACGTTCGTTAAAAAACCGTTTGTCCCTATTCAGGCGGCATGAACAAAAACAGCCCTCTAGCGCTCAGTTTCTGACCCCCTCAATGTCGCAACTCTTCTACCTGATGGCTGCGCTGTGCCTGCTTTCCATTGGTATGCTAATGGAAAACATTAGCGTACCATACGTGTTGACCTGTTGACGCGATCGTCCATAGAAATGTTATGCGCACAATTGCTGCTGATAGCCTACTGTCATTGTCCTACTCCTTGTACTGAGCACCACAGAGTGAAGCGAACGTCTGTTGTCTCTTTTAGCAAGCAAGCAGGCTTTTCTTTTTCTTTTCTGCTGCGGCACAATATTTTATTTAATTAAACATAAACTCCTGTCCATGTTCTCAAATCTGAATGGAATAGTAACGCTAATGGATAAAGGCTCTAGGCTGCTGCTTGTTTACATAGCAAAAACAAGATGGCGGACACAAAACAAACTTTAATCCATGAATTAATCAGAGTTTATAGTTTTAATCTCCGTTTAATGGATTTTAATCAGAGGTTAAGGATTTAATCACAGATCTGTTAAGCGATGCTTAAAATTAAGTGGTGCAACACAACTCGAATTAAATTAATCTCTGATCAACAATCTGTGATAGCACTAAACTAAGCTTTATTTAAACTCTCTTGGTGCAAGAGACTCTAAAACACCTATACCTTGTAGAAAGAGTAAGAAGGAAAAAAGGGGTGGACTCATTATCCAATAAATAGTCTTTGCCTGTAATATAGTAAGAGATTTCACTTAATTCAAATATTGTTATTATTAGTTTTATTATGTTTTGGGACACATGCACATGTTGTTGCCAGGGTTACCGGATGGTTTTCCAAATAACCCAAATATCACTGAATGCTCCTTTTTAAATATGAGCTGTCCTGCTTTTCAGAGCATGATGTGTGGGAGCATGTGGGAGCCTTGAAACTCATAATATCGATGCCCACTCGCAATTTTATTTCAGATAACAGACGAGCACAAGCTGAAGGACGTGTTATTAATAAACAGGTCGACCAATATATATATTTTTCTACTTGGATATAGTTCTGAAGAAGATACAGGTGTGTGTGTGTGTGTGTGTGTGTGTGTGTGTGTGTGTGTGTGTGTGTGTGTGTGTGTGTGTGTGTGTGTGTGTGTGTGTGTGTGTGTGTGTGTGTGTGTGTGTGTGTGTGTGTGTGTGTGTGTGTGTGTGTGTGTGTGTGTGTGTGTGTGCGTGCGCCTAATACAGCAGTGGCCAAGCCAAAAGCCAAGGCATTGGCAAAATTCTGTTCAGCTTTTGTTTTGTTTTAGATAATTGACAGTCTACTATTGCTTCTGTTGAATAATTTCTTGTTAAATGTGAACCCTAAGTGTCAAATGTTTGTTAAATATGCGCGTGTGCAAAGCAAGCACTCACCCACTTTGTTTGGTACCTAGACATTTGCATTTCGCCGCTTTCTTTGTCTTTCTTTCCGTGCGCTAATGTGATAAAGCACTAAAGTGGTTTCAGGTTGGCAACTTGAGTGTATTTTCTCTGTGAAACTGCTATAAATAATAAGCAAGAGCCACCATGCCATTTAATTGGCTGCTTTTGTCTCTCTCTGAGGTGCCAACGGCTTATGTGTCTTGGAGAAACTAAAGCTGTGGTTTAGTATAATCTACATAATACAGTATATACTGTATGTTATATACCGTATCTATTAAGGTTGTACAGTTTGAAATTTTTAAAACCCCGGTTTACTATGATCAAAATACCATGGTTTCCGGTTTTACTGCCTAATTGATATTAACGTGGCCCTGCATTGACATTATTAAATTTTGTCGATCAGAGACAGCTGTTGCACTCACTCGCCATAAGAGCCACCTTTCCCTAATGTAATTTATTGTCAGTGGTACTTGGATTTTGCCTAACTTGTCCCTCTGTGCTTACCGTAGCGTTACCAGCCATTGTATGCGTTGCAGTCTAATCTATCGTATGCTCTACTACTGTATCATCTCAGCACGCCAGCAGCCGTTCAAATATTAGCATGATGATCCACTGAGGTTAGTTTACCGCGGACAGACAGTTGCACACAAGATGGATGGATAAATCAGACGGATGGATCATGGAAACTAGCATTATTTGAAGCTGTCATCCTCTACTGCTACTATAAACAATAATCACAGCACCCAATGCTCTCATGTCAGCTGAAAAGGTGTAGCCGGTGTAGAGGATGAAACCCCGGTGATAAAATTATACCTTATCAAACAGTATATCACCCAACCCTATTATATAAGATATATACGGTATAGTGTAGAGAGAAAGAGAGACTGACCTCAGTCTGAATTGTCATTTGGTTTCACTTCATTATTCAGACTGAAGTCCCTCTCCTCCACAGCAGTGTCTAAGATGGGCGTTATCAAAGCGGCAGTATTGGCGGTGCATTGGTTGATACCAACCCATTAGATCAGAGGTGCCCACACTTTTTTGACTTGAGAGCTACTTTCAAAATGACCGGCTCAACAAGATCTACACATCAAAATGTGATTGTTCCATTACTGAAAATCCATTTCAAGGCCACCTAGAAAGTTTTGCTTTGAAATAGAGATGGTCTTACTTACTGTTATAGTATTTAAGAATAATGCGCTTAAAATGAAAGATAGAGGGAGAGAATTGGAATGTTTTCTTGTGTAGCTACTTGTAGCTACTACTGACGTTTGTAATGTTGTAGTCTCTTGCAACCAAAACTAATAACTTTCACGCTTTTGTCCACAATTGGAAAGAGAACTGAGAGAACTGGCAAAACATTGGTCAAAATAACAATTATGTTCCATTTTCTAATTGCGTGCAATGGACTCTTGAGAGTGTGACGCTTGAGTGTAAAATGAAACCAAATGGACCCGTAAGGGTCCATTTGGTTTCATTTTAGCGCTCTCAAGAGTTATCTACCTGCACGGTCTGTGTGATCTACCTTTTGGGCAGCCCTGCATTAGACTATTGGGAAAGCAGACAACGTTGTTGTGATTAATGTGGCTAATGTGCTAGCCCAACTGCTAACCAAATAAACACAGCAGACGACTGTTACTAGGATGTGAACAACAAAAGCAGTGAAATATGTCAGGTGATGATGTTTAGAAAACCCGTCTCTTCTTTAAAGAAGCATTGGAGGAGCCAACACTGTTGAGTGACAAGGCTGTCGGCCAATCAGCTGCTGTAGTTGGATTTTCAACTATAATCCTATATCGGGTGCACATACGGTACTGTAAGGTTTGTGAAATCTGCATTCTCCAGTGTCTGCAGCAGTAGGACTTTTTTCCCACTGCACCCCAAACGTTTATGTAACTACAATTTATTATAGAGCCCCCCTCCATAGGCTAGCCAAGTCTTTTCATTACTTTTCAAAGCGTTCCCAAGACTATCATTGTCTTGAAGAGTTACTTTTTTATTAGTTTTCATTGTTGTTGCCAAACTTGCCATTAGTTATTTTATTAGTTGTCATTGTCCTCGAGATTGTTATTTTAGAAAGGTCATCTTTGTTGAGGTAACAAGTTAATGTAGTCATATTTCCTCTGGAGCACCTGAGTGCGAAAGAAAGAGGGAGATGTTGATATTAAACGAAAGGTGACAATTATGAATGCGGTGATCCTTGTGGGGCGAGGGGAGGTGACAAGAAAACAAATAAACCAAAAATCTAGGGCTCATTGAAAATAAATTACTGGCACGTTGAAACCTTTCCACTAATGCAGTTGTTTTTCGACCTTTATGATACCAGGGCCCACTATTTATTTAGCATTTGAGCCCGGACCACCATTTGATGACATTTTCATCCCCACAAATAAAGATTTCTTTTGCTTTTGTCCACAATACCAGGCTGGATTTCGGAAACAAAACAGTCAAACATACAGATCCGACAATTAATCTTTTACATTCTCTAGTTGTGTAGACTTGGGCTAATTCAGATGATGAATATTTTAACTCTTGAGAGTGTAAACATGAAACAAAATGGACCAAAATGTATCCACAAGGGTCACACACATAAAAGTACAAGAAAACTGCCTCAAAACACACACTCAATGCAGTGTTCACAAGATCCACGCACAAACTGTGTTGATTTAACAAAAGCACCCAAATTGAAGTGTAGTTCATTTCTACGCTCGCAGTTAGTATAAGAGTACTTTCGTTCAACTACTTGATAGGACAGATGCGTAGGAGTGTCGGCAACCAATACGAACACCAATCCCCCCCCCACATCCCCCCCACACCCCCACACACACACAGAGATGTGGAAATTCAGTGATAGTTCATTACGGACGATTCATTTACTAATTGTTTATTCAAATATATACTCCCACTAATCAGTCTGTCTCTCAAGCTGAGTCACACACACAGCCACAGTACATCAGACGGTTCATTTAAGCAGTCTCTATTTTGTGTCCACACTTCATGCTTGACAGACACAGTTCAATTCCCTCCACCTCTGCGGCCTCCTCCCTGCGGCGTTTCATTCTGTAAATGGCGATTCTATGATTAATATTTATGGTTGTACTATGACGTGGTATCCTGTCTGTAATGGGTGACTCTGGGGTGATGGGTCCTTTTGGATTGTTCTATAACAGGGGCTGACCAATATACAGTGTTGTGAATAACGCCCTTACAAGTAACGCCCTTACAGTAAGGGATTACTTTTTTCAGTAACTTCTAACGTAACTCCTTACATTTCTCAAATCCGTAACGTCGTTATGATTATTGTACCATCGTTAGTGTCGTTACTCCGCGGCGGCGGCAGGACTCGCTGCACTGCACTGTGTGTTGTCTGCTCGCTTCTTCAGTCTAACATAGAGTATATTGAATAGAGAAGGCACCGGACGAAAGTCCCCCTCTCATCCACTTGCATTCATTTCGGATGCCTGATCTAGTATTTCTATGTCTGTGTCTAACGTGACGCCATCCACCACGTCACAGAAAAGGTCATTGATTGGCTAACACGGCGCCACATGGCAGTATAAGCCAATCAGAGCCAGTCTTATTCGTCAAGCATCTAGTAGAAGAGTTGCGACATTGAGGGGGCAGAAAACAAAGCGTATGATCCCATAGACTTAAATGCATTTGGTAACCTCGGTTGTCCCAATTGGAAGAGTATATATAGATGAGCCGCCATTGAAGTGGCCCCATGAAGTGAACAGAGTTTTCGCGTAATTAAAGCCTCTGGCCTCTGGTAAGCACACACATACACAAAGCTGTGTTGTTGCTGCGCACACACACTCGCAGTCGCTGCGGTAAAATAATAATAATAAAACATACGCTCTCAAACGCAATGACACGACGACGGCAGCGTGACTGGAGCCTCTGCAGCGCGGAAATATAAACATTATTTTACATTCTTGCTGGTAAAGCAGGGGTTTTCAACAGGTGGTCCTCAGGCTAAATGATGGAAAGTTGGTTAACCAGATGTAACTCTTTGAGAGTGTAAACATGAAACCAAATGGACCCTTGCGGGTCCATTTGGATCTGTATGTTTGACTGTTTCGTTTTTGAAATCCAGCCTGATATTGTGGACAAAATAAATCTTTAGTTTTGGGGTCTGTGGGGCCAAAATGTCCTCAAATGGTGGTCCATGGCTCAAATGCAGAATAAACAGTGGGCCCTGGTATGAAAAAGGTTGAAAACGACTGTGGTAAAGGACCAGGACAAAAACATTGAAGTGAAGTGTAAATTATGTTAGTGGGCAGCAAGCATTGTCCTCAGCAAAGAAAATCTTATTACAGTCCATGCTCAGCATGCTGCCATTAAAGGGGAATTCCACCCCTTTTCAAAAAAGGTCCTAAAAGAAAAATCATTAACATGGCGAAACACAACCTCCATTTCTAATAAACACAGAATCATGTCCAAACAACATCTCTAAGGCATATTAATTAATGTCAGTAAAATGTTGAAAATGGGAGGAATTCCACTTTAAACTTGTGACCACGAATACCACAGAACAACACCCCTTTTTTGTATGTTTAAAAAAAAAAAAAAGTAAAGTAAAGTAAAGTAACGCCCTTACTTTCAGAATTTAGTAAGGAATAAAGTAACTAATTACTTTTTCAGGGAAGTAACTATAACTATAATGCCCTTACTTTTTAAAAGTAACTTCCCCAACACTGAACAGGGGTGACCACACTTTTTTGACGTGAGAGTTACTTTCAAAATGACCAGCTGAACAAGATCTACACATCAAAAATGTGATTATCCCATTGCTGAAAATCCATTTCAAGGCTCCTAGAAAGTGGGAGATTTGAAATAGTGGTGATGGTGTTACTTTCTGTTATACAGTGTTTATGAATAATGCACTTGAAATGAAAAATGGAATGGGAGAATTGAAAGGGTTTGCTTGTATGCTACTACTGATGTTTGAAAACAAAGTATTTGGAGTTTGAGTTGACAGTGATATATTTTAGGGGACAGTCATGTGATCTACCTGCACAGTCTGTGTGATCTACTGTAAGATCACAATCTAGCTTTTGGGCAGCCCTGTTCTATAATATGCGACATATACGTGTATATTGTATATATGGCATACAATTGAAGTATAGCTGTGCATGATTATCAAATCCAATGTGCTCCAATGTACTGGTATGAGGTGACAGTACTTCATCAGACAGTGCCATCACTACCTACTGTATACGCGCAATACTGTATGCACTGTGAGTAGGGCAACACACCAAGGGGGGGCAACAAAATGTGACAAAAAGTGCCACGTTGACCACCAAAAACAGATTTCTTTGTGGATTTGCCACTTAAACTACCATCTGTGTGTGCCCTCGCAAACAGCAAAAACTAGCCGATCTGCATGACCAATAGCAGTACTATCGTTGGGAAGGGAGAGACACAAGTATCCTATGAGTAGGGAAACAAAATGTTTACATCATCACACCTGCTATTAGACACCTTGGTGTGGCTGTTAAATGTGCAATCATCTTCCCTTTGTATTTAGGGTTTCTTGGAAACACTGACAACCAAATGTGTCCAACCAAATGAAAACAAAACACAGTGACATTAGCTGCACACACAAAAAATATTAAAAACCAATTCTTCCTCCCTCATATAGTATATAACCTGATGATCATGTTTTAGGGTGGAAACAAGTCATTGCACTCCATCTTAAAAGTATTCAATAAATCATGTTTTAGTGTGGGGAAAAACATGTCATCCCATCTTTAAAGCATTCAATGAATAACATATACACTTTAACAAGTGTCTGTTTTCAAACTGAATGAGAACTCAATGAGTACACAAATTAAACGTAAAATTGCTTTAAAGCTAGTTTAAAGTACGAACGAAAAACAATTGTTAACCTATGTACTGTTTTTATGGCCGAGTCTTCATCTTGCGCTCTGTTCAGTTCTAGGGTGTGTGTGTGTGTGTGTGTGGGGGGGGGGGGGGGGGGGGGGTGTTTTTGATATCAGAATCTGGGGTCTAGGTGCACACAGGCAATCTGTGATATGACACATCCAAACTAAACGTCATAGCTTTGCAATAAATGATATTGCCCCATGTGTAAGCCAGCCATAACTATACTCAGGTTGATCAGAGGCAGGGTGAGTCCAGGACAGTATACCAATAATGTATTTGGAAGAGGAGTCATTCATCACGCCGGGATTGTCGCCTGCATGGCAGGGGCGGATCTAGGCATGGGGAGGGGGGGGGGGGCAATGCCCCCCTAAATACCCAGTCTGCCCCCCAAAAGCAATGCCATGCAAAACAACCCAAGATATTTCAAATTAAAGTGCTTATATTTAAAATGATCTGAAACACTACTACTACTAACTACAATTTTGGCACCACTAAACCAACAGCATTTCATCATTGAAAACAGAAAACTCTGAGTCAGACCTTTAGCTTTATGCATGCTGCGTGTCTGTTGCAACTTCAACAACAACTGATGTTATTATTGATGCTTTACTTGACTAATAAAATAAAAATAAATAAATAAAATAAAAGTCCTGTAACCGAAAATGGTATGGGGGCTTCATGGTATGGGGGCGATTGAAGCTGCCCCCATACCATTTTCTCTTGTCCCTCCAACATGTTCTGTACCCCCCCAAAATGGGACAAGTCATATCCGCCCCTGCTGCATGGCGAGAGAGAGACGAGACGAACGGGAGCTGAGAAGGAGAAACGGATGTTAGAGGGAAGAGGAATGACTGACTGTGAGGAAGATAAGAGCATGGAGAAACATACAGTATAACAGCCAGAATACAGATTCGGTTCTTCCATATCTGCTCTCCAGTTCCTAAGATTACATGATTTAGTCTTCAGCTGAAAATGCGGTGTAGGCTATAAAGTATAAATTCTACCCTGTGTTGGAATTTGCACCGTCAGACGGCTAGAGTAGAGGTCTAGAGTGGACTCAGAGGCGTTTTTGCCATTAGGCAGACTAGGCGGCTGCCTTCGGTGCCATGAGGGGAGGGGGGGGGGGGCACCAGGGGGACCACCAGACATGCTTTATCCCAGTCTAATAAGCCTCATATCGATAAATGCATTATACTTGTCCTCTATAACTATAATTGAACACTTACACATGTTCACACAGTATGCTCTTTAGTTTAATGTAGATTACATTTACTTTTTTCCAAAAAATAATTACTACTTTCACAATCCGTGGTGGAGCTTTGTGTTTGAGTTTGAGTTTATAACCTTAGACTGATCCTGACATCATGTGTACACTATCAATGAATAGGCAGCATACTGTGTGTGTGTGTGTGTGTGTGTGTGTGTGTGTGTGTGTGTGTGTGTGTGTGTGTGTGTGTGTGTGTGTGTGTGTGTGTGTGTGTGTGTGTGTGTGTGTGTGTGTGTGTGTGTGTGTGTGGGAATTAATTGGGAATTCCACATTTTTTTTTCTGAGATTGTACAAATGCAACCAAATGGTTCCATTTGTATGCTCTCAGAAAAAAAGAAGCGTCAAAAGAAATCCATTAACATGGTGAAAATACATCTTGATGATGTTATCAAGATGTTTCACCATGTTAGTGGTTTTCTTCAGACCTCCATTTCTTGGGAACACAGAATGGGGGAACTTTTTTTTTATCATGTCCACCCAACACCTCTAGGGTATACTAATGACATATTAGAATGTTGAAAATGGGTGGACTTCCCCTTTAACTACTCAGCCCCTCATTGCTACGTCATTACCATGTTGTGCACACACTGTTGCAGGTGAAATCACCGCCCTATAATATGGAATATAAATACACTTTCGTTCAATTTGTGAATATTGTTCAATTCTTTTTACACTTCCTTCAAATGATTACATATATTTGATCATCATTTCACATTCCGTAATGAGTAATGACGGAGGTGATTACGCCCCTTCAGTGACTTTGCAGTATAGTATCTGAATCACTGGCTCACGTCATGATAAATCAGCCTTTTTGAAACAGCCCAAGGAGCTGCTTGTTCGTTTTGGTTTGTATTACTTTGCTGTGTGTGAAGGGCAAAGGTTGCCCCCCCTCCCCCCCGAATGTTGGGGAGTTTTAACTAAAGCAGCTTCACATGAAGAACGTCAGAACAAAGACACCGAGCGCTGATTCTTCTTCTCCACAAAGTCGACCAAGGCCGTCTTCATTTGGTACACCACTGTGTGAAAAATATAGATTTTAGCGCTGCTCTTGATGTGTGGAACTCTCACATCTACAAAGACCCCTCTGCCTCTTTCATGCACACTGGAAGGTTGTTGGAGAGGCCATTAAAAACAATGTGTGGGATAGTCTGTCTAAACCGTAGAGTAGTAGCCTGCAGAACACTTCCACATGGACGAAAACGTACAAAAGGGTTCAAACAATTGTCTCGTCTCACATCGTAATGGGAAAAGATGTCTGTGTCTTCTGAGTTGAGGAGCACACATTAAAATGTCCTCATCAGCAAAACTGCCATCTGCTACTTATCATTTCTTTGAAAAATGAAGTCACAGAGATCCTAAGTCCCATCACTCTGAACATGCGCTGGAATTCCACCATCAGCATAGCGGTTAGCCGCCTTGTTTTAAGCCCCGTGTCTACACTGGGACATGTTATGTTGAGGGTGAGGGTTAGATGGCGTTAGTATTTTCGGACCAATGGGAGGACGAAACAATGGGATGTTGGATCAATGGGCAGGTTGAAATTCGTCCAGTGAAAAAGGTTCTGTCGTGCAAAATCTAATATTTTAATCGCGTCATCGTTTCTGTAATGAATTAATCAGTTAAACTTGTCAAACTTCTGGGTCTGTACTGCGCATGTCCATTTCTTAGATTAGCCTTGGTCAAGCTTTCCTCTTCTAACGTGCTATTGGACCAGGACAGAATGGGGAGGGACTTAGTGAAGGGCTAATTAGTAGCCAATTGGGTGCAGTAGTTTCAGGTGTGCAGGATTAGCCGGAGGTGCAAACCCCTCCCCTAGTGCAGGGCAACAGAAGTCAGTTTATTTCTTAGGAGCTTCTATGCTTAGGAGAATAGAAGCTGCTACTGTAATGTATTTTTTTTGGCTTGAAACCATCTCCTGCGAGTTTGTTTCTGAACAATTGCCTTGACTAATGTTTGTAAGCATTAACTGAGAATTTTGCGACATCTTGGATGTTAAAGTTTCATGTTGGATGGCTTGCCTGAGTGCAATGTTGATTACAAAGCTTCGGGCTGCTGTGTTATTTGTATTATTTTGAAGGCCTATGCCTAGTATGTGCTTAGCTTAGGTTATGGTATGGAGCTGATTGTGTATTTTATGTTTTATTTTACAGTTTCACTCCTTGTTTATAAAAGTTGGCCACTGGCATCTCAATAAATGTAAACTTGACTTTTATTGAGCATAGTTTGGCTGAGGCTGCTAATTTGTGTCAAGCATGACACCCTGAGAAGTATGTGTGTGTGTGTGTGTGTGTGTGTGTGTGTGTGTGTGTGTGTGTGTGTGTGTGTGTGTGTGTGTGTGTGTGTGTGTGTGTGTGTGTGTGTGTGTGTGTGTGTGTGTGTGTGTGCGTGGCTGTACAGTGTGTACAGTATGAGTGAACAGTCACTATAGGGAGGTGTACTGTATGACTAACACTGTTACGGCACCCTTTTGAAGACTGCTTTAACCTATAGCCTGGCAAAAAGCTGCTTCAGACGCAGAGATGACGCGGAGCGCCCCCCCCCCCCCCCCCCCCCCTCCTGCTGTGCATTCATGTGTCCACGTTATGTAAGGTGTCTGGAGGTTACGTAAGGTGATGTTGAGGCAAAAAAAACACCTCAGTCCTACTTCTGAAACCGAAGAACATCTGTCATTTCTCACTCATTTGAATACCCATCCCTGCACCCACCCCCCGGTTTTAACGGCAGGCTGACCGTGCAGCCGCCTGGGGGGGGAAGCATTAGCCCCTTATGGGTGTGCTGAAGCCCTCCAAAAGTATATGTTTTTGAAATGATGAAATAAGGCAAAAATACATTAAATGAAATATAATAAAGTAATTTAACAAGTAAACAAGAATAAATACACGTTGCACCCCCTGTACTGCTTGCCATAACAACGTTTCATTTGCCCATGTATGAATGAATGAATGAATGAATGAATGAATGAATGAATGAATGAATGAATGAATATAGCACGAGTGCACGGTGTGCTTTACATAGAAGAATAGCAGGCAGCCATTATTACAGCAAGGAAAAAGAAAAACACAGCAATCGCTATCTATACATAAAGCTTACATACAATACGGCATTGGCGGTATTGAGGAGGTGGTTGCAAATGACCAAAAGCTTGTCTTGTTTTTATTTTATTTTTTATTTATTTATTTTTTTTTTTTAAGAAGGAGCGGTTCTCAGTGCTAGCCGTAGAGTGTTCCAGAGCCTAGGGGCCATCACTTCAAAATTGTAATTTTATGTTTTATGCTTTTGTCTGTTTCAGAACCACACCTCATATGCTATCTGTACAAACCATAGAACTTCAGTAAAAACCCTGAATCCTCAAATCTGAATGCTTTGTTGTTCTGGAGCAAACAACCTAGAGGGTGTATAAAACCTCCCAATCTATCTCACAGCAGCTGCCCTTAGGTTTGTCAATGGATGCTTTGTTTAAACAGGTGAAAATTGAATTACAGTAATCTAACCTGGAGGATATAACTCTGAATACAGAGTGTGAAATGATGGACCGGAGTTTTGCCATATTTCTGAGGTGAAAGAAACACCTGCCAGTGAGAGATTTGATATTGTTGTCAAGGTGCATGGACTGGTCCAAAATCACATCCAGGTTCCTGAGGTGTGGTCGGATGTTGTCTTTTAAGGACCCCATAAAAGAGGCCGCTTTGTGGGCAGTTTGGTCCGCAACAACCAGCACCTCAGTTTTGTTTGAGTTCAGCTGCAAGAAGTTGCTCCCCAGCCAGCTGTCAATGGAGAGCAGACACTCCTGGAGGGTGTCAGAATGTCCAGATTATTGGGTTTATGTAGTCTAGCAACTGTTGCTATATGCCGGTCAAGCTTTCCTGTCTTGGGCTTTTAAAATGTCTCAATTATGATTATTTCTGGAGTGTAGTTCAAGTTCACTAGTTTCTGCTGTAAGCACTATCCTCCTCCTCCTCTTCTCTCTTCTCCACTCGCTCGGGTCAAATCATCTTGTAATGTGCAGCTGCAGCCGATTTATGAAATCACGTAGTGTGCTCTGGATGGCTCTGGATAACATGGAGCCAGTGTCTACATAAATATACTGTAAAGGTGCCACCGACTCCCCTGAGCAAGACTTTTTGAATCCCCAATTCTTAGCTGAATTGCGGAATATGATAAATATTATAGGTTATATTGTTTTTTTTTCCATATGTATAAGCAAAAAAGCATAGCCTATGTAGTTTATGTTTGTAGCAAGGTTATAATAGTTTTTGATATTTCATTTAAAGGTAGGGGAAGTGATTTCACTTTTGTCAGATATCACCCCCCCCAAAAAAAAAATCTGTTAAAAGGCTCTATTATAAGGTGTGCAGACCATATATGGAGTTTCCCCCTCCCCACATTAGCAGAGGAGCCAATAAAAGTTCCCCAGGTGGAGGGTGAATTCTCCTCCAATCAGGATAGAGCAGCAGGTTCACATAGTGTAGCTACTCTTGGGGGCCCCTAGTGCACCAGGCTGGTACTACACTATGCATTTCAAATCACTTCCCCTACCTTTAAGTTTAGTTTTATGCAATTATCTCTGGATCAGAGCTATTATTGCTGTTTTCCAGCTCTTTGAGAACATACATAATATATTTTGTATTGATAAGTTAACTTAGGTAGGGCAATAGGAGAAAGCAGGATTGATTTGTTTTAATTAGTCCAGAATAGATTGTGAACATCCTTTGACATAGATCTTCTCATGTTTTTTTTTACTACATCACTAGAAATCTCTTTGATTCTGCAGTTATCTAAAGTCATCAGTCTCTTCAGAGGCTGATTCAAAGGATCTGAAATTGATGATTTCTTTACTGAGACTATCATCAACAAAGCTATATTTAATTTCAGACAGTTTATTTTAGCATGCTTATTTGAGTCTGTTACTCGGTTGATATGCTGCCATAGCTTAGAATAAGCCTGTGGAAGTATTTGAGTTTGACGGTCTAGAAGGAAATGACAAGGACTGGTTATATCAGTGGTGGTGATTAAGACTCAGACCATTAGAAAAGCTTGAGGGACATATACAACATGATATTGAGTTTTAAAAACAACTTTAGAGATATGAGCTCGAGAGTCTATGCCACCCCTGCTCCTTTTATTGCTCTTATGTTGGACCAGCAGCAGCTTGTCCGTAGACCGTAAAACTCTAGGTGGAGCATGGGGCACAATTAACTCTGAGAGGTAGGAGGGAGAGAGAGTCTGACGAGTTTTAGAAAGAAATAAAAGAACATTGATTGAAATTGATTCTGAATTTAACAGGGAGCCGAGAACTGGGGTGATGTGGTCCCCGTTTTTTTAGTGTCGGTAAGAGTGCAGGCAGCTGCATGCTACGCTAGGTTGTAGGTGCCCAAGCGAAGCCTGGTCAATGGCAATTTACCAGAGAGTTGCAGTCGTCGATTCTAGAAGAAATACTTGGATCAAGCTGCCTTTGCATGCTGTGGGAACAGGAGATAGGCTCAGGGGCGGATCTAACATTTCCCAACGGGGGGGGGGGCAGGAGAAAATGTCATGGTACGATGAAGCCGCACCCCATACCATTTTCTGTTACAGGACTTTTATTAGTCAAGTAAAGCATAATAACATCAGTCGTTGAAGCTACAGGCACGCAGTATGCATAAAGCTAAAGGTCTGACTCAGAGAGTTTTCTGTTTTCAATGATGAAATGCTGTTGGTTTAGTGGTGAGACAATGGTAGTTAGTTAGTAGCAGTAGTAGTGGTTCAAATCATTTTAAATATAGGCACTTTACATAGGAAATATCTTTGAAACTTTGAAATATCTTGGGTTGTTTTGCATGCCATCATGTTGGGCATTTAGGGGGGCACTGCCCCCCATGCCCATGCCCAGATCCCCCCTGTTTAAACTTTTAATTTAGCGAACCCATTTTTTGACCTGAAATATATGGATAAACGTTCCATCTGAAAGAACATAATACTCAAAGATTTGAAGTGCGTTTTCATAATTTCCCCAAAAATAGCAGGTGCACAGTATGAGGAGTGTACACCTGCTATTTATCAATACAATTTAAAACACCCTGTACAGAATGGATTACGGCAGGGGTAGTCAACCCTTTCGACTTGGAAGTGCCAAGATTTTTTTTCCTTGACACTCCGATCATGCCATCGTAAGAAACTACAATACATTCCATTCTAGTCAATAAATAGTGCATTTTCATGGTTTACACATTTTATTGTCCATTTTCTGCAGTTATATGTCATGCTTAGGCCATATATTTCCTTTTATAACAGTCAGACTGGTAGATATTTTTTATTTCACATTAGATCGATCACTCAGACTTTTATTCCATATCAATAGAACAGCCCTAGATTCATTGCAATATTAATATTTGGCCATCAGAACAACTCGGCACACTGCTTTCACATTAGAACGGTCAGTGTCTGTGCAATGTTTACGGACGCGCAGCCACGTGCGTGTGCATGGTTGCACGCATACATACGCATCAGCACCGTAATTCCGCTGCTAAATGTGCAACGAAATTTGTGCGTCGGATCACTTTACTGGGGGTGCGCGAGTGACAGATAGCTTTACCGCGTTGTATCTTTGAATGACTTTTGATGTCTCATTTAAAGTGACACACAGCGTTCTAAAAACACACAAATGGCACAGTCTTGCTGTGGAACAAATCCATAGTCATCTCTCCAGCTGGACAGGAATGTTTGTGCCTTTTTAGCCACGTTTGTAATGTTCTCTCACACAGAGCCAGCTGAGCCACAGCAATGACGTGTGTTGTCGCAGAACCACTGTCCTGCGAATATGATGTAATGTTAACAGCTGTGCGCTATTGCTGCGCAATAAATATACAACCTACAAGCTCAGTGCATTATTGAGCTCCACCTAGTTATAAAACTAGGTGAATTATATCGCGGATACTGAGGAATGCAGTCAAGAGGAATGCAGTTATTTTAATGCCAAGAGGAAAAAAATCTCCCAGAATCTGTCCGCGTGCCAGCCGTTGGCACACGTGCCTAAGGTTGCCGACCCTTGGATTAAGGTGCTAATATGAATACCAGTCTTCGAAAAATGCCATTGGCGATTGTAACCTCAACCATGTCCTATTGTCAATATTACACCCCATTTCTATTCATTTGAGTCAAGACAGAAGGTACTGACAGATGGCCTCTTGTATTTGTTATTTATTTATTTATTTTAGCTGGGAACAACACATATTTTTGATTTAGTGAGTTTGGTTGGCTCCCGGTTTTGCCTTAGTTTTGTTTACACCCTGCATAAATAACTGCCATAAAACAATGATGAAATAAAAAAAAAACGAAAATGCCTAAAGACAGGCGAGAAGAATTTGAGAGAACACATCGCATCGGAGCAAACAATGTCAGTATCAGAACAGAGCCATAGGAAAACAAAGGCAGCAAATGCATATGAGCCTGAAACCATTGTAATGAGCACAACTGTATAATAGATTTAGAGTAAGTGCATGTTCTCCCTGTGTCCCCTAGAGAACCGGGAGGTATCCTAAAAAAAATAATAATAAAATCATGCAGTATAATCTTGCCCTCTAGACTCCCTCCCCCTGGCCAGCCAGGGGTGCCTGATGGATGGGAAAAGGAATTGGTTGGAATTACGGGTTCCTTCCACGCGCTACGTACAACCGTGGAAACTCTCCTCCTCCTATCCCAGGTTGGCAGAGGCACAGGGGCGGATCTAGGCATGGGCATAGGGGAGCAATGCGCCCCTAAATGCCCAGATTGCCCCACCAAACACGATGGCATGCAAAACAACCCAGGATATTTCAAATGAAAGTGCTTGGATTTAATTGATTTGAAACACTACTACTGCTACTACAGTTATCTCGCCACTAAACCAACAGCATCATTGAAAACAGAAAACCGACCTTTGGCTTTATGCATGCTGTGTGTCTGTTGCAACTTCAACAACAACTGATGTTATTATTGATGCTTACTTGCCTAATAAAAGTCCTGTAAACGAAAATGGCATCGCCCATGGCGCAAAGCGACACGGGCGATGAAGCCGCCCCCAGCCATTTTCTCCCCCAATTTTGAAATGTTATATCCGCCCCTGCAGAGGCAGTCTATGTATAGCCCAGGATTACAACCAACAGTGGGTTTAAATGGGTTTCAAAAATGTGGGTTTGTTTTTTTGCATGTGTAAAAGAGAGGTCGGAAATGGGTGAACCGATCGTTTAAGTCAGATCTCAATGCGTGAAAATAGGCGATCTACAAGCTCACAACGTGCCGCTTCACGCCGCACTGTGAGCTTGCGGAATCGTCTGTTTTGACTACACTCCTCGAACATTGTTGTCTAATTCATGGCCACTTCTTCATGATTTCATCACGAAGTTACTGGAAAAACAAAACAAAACATTACAATTTATTTATTACTATCCATGAAAATGTTTTTTTTTTCTGAGAATTGTTTTGTGAAATGTATTGAAATTATAATAATGAAAACATTATTACCCACTACAGTGAGTGAAAAATAGCAGTGGTTTTCAACCCAGTGGTCCTTGAGAGGATTCGAGGAGGTCCCCAGGTAAATGATGGAAAGTTGGCTAACCAGATGTAACTCTTTGAAGAGTTAAACATTTATCATCTGAATTAACCACTAGAGAATGTAAACGATTAATGGCCATTTTGATCTGTATGGTTTACCTGTTTTGTTTCCCAAATCCAGCCTGGAATTGTGGACAAAAGCAAAAGAAATCTTAAAATGTCCTCAAATGTCACTCCACTAAAGTAAGGGGACCCACAGTAATGTGTCCCACAACGTGGTCTGCTTGGGTCTCTCTGTATATGCTCCCAGCAGCAGCAGAACTAATATCAGCTGCTGCATTGCTGTTTCCCTTCTGCTGCTGCTGCATGATGATGAGTCAGGGAAGCCACTTGTACTGTATTTGTATTAGAAACTTCCTCTGCCCCCCCCCCCCCCCAAGCTTTGAAATTCATCCCATGTCTCAATGCGGTATTATACTGGAGAGGTAATTATGGGACAGGACGCAAAAGGTCACACGCAGGCTAATTAATCGGAATCGTGTGGCGTTTCTGTTGGCCGCATGCCGTCCTAAAACATTACCACGGTGACAGTCAGACAGTCAGAGTGGTCTCTGCGTAGAAGCCCTGCCATGCCTGTAGATCAACTATACAGTGATTGCTCAACAAAGTTTCTATATAGCGATGTGAAGCAACCACAACAAACACAAGCCATGCAAAACACCCCAGATTTCAAAGATCTGTCAAATTTAAGAGATTTAACCTTACGCTTAAATCTCTTAAAACTTAAAGCTTAAAGATTTTTAAGCCTTTAAACCTAATAAAAGTATCTAAAATGACTGCAATAAATATATTTCAATAAATCTATTTATGTACTAGACATTCTAGTGTCTAGTACATGTTCTAGACATTAGAATGTCTAGAACACAGGCCCGGCGTTACGAGGGGGCCTGAGGGGCGTGGCCCCCTCAGTTACAAAATGTGCCCCCTCAGTTTATGTTCCAGGCACAGAGGATTTCAGTAGGATTTCACAGGGGCTGTGGTCCCGACTTAATTTGCTGGCCCAGGCTAGGCTTGTAACTGACAAACAATGAGTAGTAGTGGGGGATTTAGGGAGCTATACATTACAATGGCATGTTTCCAAAGGTGTTAGCTCATTAATTCAGACTTTTGTTATCAAATGGCTCAAAACCTGTTTAACTGGTCCTGGAGACTGGAGGTGTTGATGGTCCCCAAAACAGCAGGATGGCTAATGAATGGACCATCACTCCAGCCTCTCTCTCCACTGTGTGGAGAGGCTGGGGGATAAAAGATTGGCCCAAAGATTGGCCCTTGCATTGTGTATTTTATTCACGTTTTATTCACATTTCTCCTTCTTCTTTCTTGCATTACTAATTAGAACCACCCGCTGTATTGTTCTTACCTGTGCAGCATGGGCTGCAGTCCAGTTTAGTTTGATTAATGAGTCATATTGTTATTACTGCACACTTAAGTTCAGAAATTGCGGTTTTAACCATTTGGGGTGGTATATTAATGGAAAGCTGCCATTAATATGGCTATTTAACAGCAGCGCTATGAGTATTATTTTTATTTCGTCAGCGATTGCACTGATAAATGAATCATGGCTACAGCTACAGGGTCATACCTATCGATTTTCTATACTAGGACCTTACCCGTTGTGAATATTTAAACAAAAAATAATGTACAGTGTAAATATATGAGCAACAAATAATGTACAGTGTAAAGTGAATTAGCAGATCATAATAGTGTGGGTGAATTAATAGATTATACCAATCATGTAAGTAGGCTATGTAATTGTAATTGCTTTAATGTGTAGTTGTGGGTAGGCTATAGGCTACTTTAGGGCAGGGGTTTTCAACCTTTTTGACTCCAGGGACCACCATTTATTCAGCATTTGAGCCACGGACCACCATTTGAGAACATTTTAGCCCCACAGACCCCAAAACTAAAGATTTATTTTTGCTTTTGTCCATCTTCTAGTTGTGTAGACTTGGGGCTAAAATCAGATGATGAATATTTTAACTCTTGAGAATGTAAAAATGAAACCAAATGGTTTCATTTCTACGTTGTCAAGAGTTACATCTGGTTAACCAACTTAGCTGGGGACCACCTGGAACCCTCTCAGGGACCACTGGTGGTCCCGGACCACCTATTGAAAACCCCTGCTTTAGGGAAAACTGTTGTAGCAAAGCAAGGGTGCCCCCCCCCCCCCCCCCCCCCCCCCCACACACACACACACACACACACACACACACACACACACTCAGTGTCGCACGCTGTGTGCTTGTGTTTTCAGGGACCACCAAACGGAAGAGTGTGTTAGGGGTCCTGGATCTGTACATAAAGTGGGTGTCTTTCTGTCTGTGGGTGTCTGTCGCTCCCTTCGCGTAGCATGGCCGCATCCTGCTGCTCCTCCAACACAAAGTAGCTCGAACTCCGTGGCGAGTAAAGTCAGAAGTATATTCAGTGTGGATGAAGCGGGTGAATTAACTTCCAGCCCGCAGCCTTAGGCAGCAGCATATGGATGCTGTTGCTGTGCCGTGCGTTAATTCGAAGTGGTTGAAAACCACTGTTTTAAGCCATTGTGCACGTCCCAACTATTGTGTAAAAGCAGCCACACAGACGACACGCCGCGAGGCAGTTAATCAAGGAGGCTATGTTTTCTTTTCTTCATTGAGCGAGCAGCAGAGCAGGCAATGCAAGGCGTTGAGCGAGGGTCGGCGATTCGTTGTAGTCGTTGCGCTAGCGTCTCACTCGTGTACATGCGTTTCTATTCCCCGCAATGATATTCCATGTTGGGTCGGCGTGCAACACTTCGAGCTCCAGCTTGAGAGAGAGATGGGCTATGTGGGAGCCGGTCGCTTGTGACGTGCATGATAGGGGCGGGGGCACTTTCCCCATATAAACTAATGGGGATGCACAAATAAATTCATTATAAATCAACGGTGTGTTAATTTGGCAAAAGGGCTCCGTCAGTCTCTTCATGACATTATGGTGAACGGCTGTGTGAAAACTTACAGCGATGGCTGGAGCCATCGCAGAGTAATTTGTGTTTCAGACATTCATTCGGACAGACATTTCCCTGTTTTTAGTACAGATATATAAAATGTGTGGGGGGCTACATAAATAAAAAATATCAGCAGTTTAGTGGCCCCCCTCAGAAAAATCGAGGGCCCCCTCAGTCATTCCCCAATTTTTAAATGTATTATAATTAATTAATTAATTAGCATAAATACAATATTTATATATATTTTTGCTTTTTTAATAGATCATGGTAGTACAACCTTGTGGTATGGTTGAAAACTTTTTTTTCCAAGTAGAAATAAGTCCGGGCCTTGGAGGATTGAAAATGATTTGAAACACTACTACTGCTACTAACTAACTTCAATTGTGGCACCACTGAACCAACACCATTTCATCATTGAAAACAGAAAACTCTCTGAGTTTCAGCAGCTTTATGCATACTGTGTCTGTTGCAACTTCAACAAAGCTGATGTTATTATTGATGCTTAACCCCCCCCCCAATTGGGCAATGTTACATCCGTGCCTGGATGCCTTTATAGATTATTATTATAGAATGGCCCAGGGAATAGGAGGCAGTCAATTGACTTATTTGTCTGAAGAATCAACACAAGATGAAACAATAAAAATCACTTTGATCCTGTACCAAACAAATTGCAATTTCCATGTGAGAGACAGCATTTTTCTTTGTGTGTCTCCACCCCTTTTTCTTTTGTCCTGTGGGAGCCTGCCAGTGTTGGGAAAGTTCCCTTTTTATGAATTAGTTCAGTTTCCAGTTCCAAATTTTTACAAGGAACTAATTCAGTTCCACAATTCCACACTTTGAACTAAAGTTTATGGTTCCAAAAAATGAACTATTTTAGTTCTTTTTCTTTTTTCCGTCCAATATGTTGCTGCGAGCTATTTGCCATAGCCCAGAACCACAGAGAGCAATTACCCTATTGGCCTGAATATAAGACTATGCTTTTTTCCCAATGGAAATATCCCAAAAATGGAGTCGTCTTATATTCAGGGGCTATACTATTTGACATTCAATGTTCTTTTTTCTGTAAATGGGTCTTGAAAAATAAGGGTCGTCTTATAAACGAGTCGTCTTATATTCGGGACAATACGGTATTCTATCCATTTAACAGTACTGTCTGAAACTATAGTATGTCAGATTCATCTTCATATCCAATTATGAATCCTTATCCAAATAGGGTAAATTTGCATTGAGGGGACAGGCCTGAGAACAGTGCTATTCACTCCACACTAGTGACAGCTGCATTAGTGACATTACATTAGTAACAGTACATTTTCAAAATCATAAAGAAACAGCGCTTATTGTGACGTTAAATACGCCACGAATTTACAAGTTGCCTGACTCACCCCCTGTGCTGGCGAGTCCATCCATATATATCTATGAGTCCATCCACAACTTACTAACGCACGTAGTGCTGTCTTAAGGACACATGCAACAAGTAGATGTGACGATGCTAATACCCCGACATTTCTGGGACCCCTAAAGCCAGGCGCCTCAAGTGCGCTGCTCATAGACCAGACAATCCAGCACTAACGCGGGGCATATCCACAAGTGTCCAGAACGACCCATGCTGCGGCCGCCTACCACCGGCAACAATAGTGTTACGCACGCTCCTTTGTCCCAATTCAGGTTGCATGAACAGAGCTCGAGCGCTCCGTTTCTGGAGCCTCAATGTCGCAGCTCTGCCTCAACATGCCCCTTGGCCAGAGTTACAGTAGACAGAGTTGCGCAAACTCCTTACACAGAGGCATGCACAGTCCAGCACATCATGGCGCAGCACATACAACGCTACCCTTTCCCCCATTTTTACCGCCTGCTTCGGTACTGACTTTAGTATAAAACTCTTTCAAATACTCACATTGTGTTTCAGCTACTAGTGTAGTGTGTGATCCATGCCGATGCTGCTGGCTAATGCTGCTGTTATTGTTGTGATGACGTAATTGCTGTGGGACACGCGTGGCAGGTTGGGTGTTATTTTTTGCTGGGAGGCTCATAGGAAGAAATCTGGCACCCTCTTGAACTTTTTTTTTTAACGAGAAAAGCTGCGTTCAGAAACGGCCAGAATGAACGAGTTCTAAAGAAAGTTCAAAATGCGGAAATGCACTATGTTCAGTTCAAGTTCACCAAAATTACGAACGCGTTTGTGAACGATCGTTCTTTGAACGCGGGCGGATTGGCCATCTGGAGTACAGGGAGTTTTCCCGGTGGCCTGGCAAAGGCAAAATTCTCCCGGTGGGAAAATATGTGCCAATCCGCCCCTGTGCTGATGCATTTAGCGTTGCCTGACGGCTATGATAATAATAATAACCCTCTGCATGTTCTCAGCATCACATCCCTGTGGATGAAACAGCAGGTCGCAAGTCCAAAACCCTCTGCTCTGTTGGAGAGGCAGCTCTGAGGCGATCTAACCTTCCCAGCGATTCGTCATCAAAATATGTCTATGTAAATCTAATGTAACCCATTGTGTCCTGACCCTCGATTCCACTTTCTGACACCAGATTATACAGTAGTTCCTTACACCAGGTTATAGCTGCAGCAACATTCTAGCTTTTGACGTAGATTCTACAGTAGTTTCCGACACTAGATTCTAGTTATTGACACTAAATGATTCTGATGTTTCTGATGCTAGGATCTACTTTTTGATACTAGAATCTAGTTTCTGACGCTAGAATCGAGTTTTTGACACTAGATGCTATAGTTTCTGACACTAGAGTCTGTTTTTTTCTGAAAAATCTCTGTTCCTGTGTCACGCCACTCGGTGGCGCGATATGAGCTTGTAGATCTGCAAGGTATTATAATTTGCATGTAACTGGGTGTGTGTGTGTGTAGTAGGTGTGGGCAAAATAATCAACATGCCAAATATATCGCAATTCTTAATGCCATTATATCAATATCGATGCCACTTACTTACTTAGTCCTCTTGCACTTCAAGGCGCGTAGAGCCAACCATAGCAACCAGGTCTCTCCATCTGGGTCTGTCGTGGGCTAGTTGTTGAGCTTGGGCCAGGGTCACGCCACAGGCTTTAAGGTCCTGAGTTATGACATCCATCCAGCGGGTGCGGGGGGCACCTCTGGGTCGTCTCCAGCCAGCTAGCTGGGGGTTGAAGGCGAGGATGGAACGGGTTGGATGTTCCTCAGGAAGGCGGATGACGTGGCCATACCAGCGAACTCTCCGTGCATGGTGAGTCTGTAACCCTCGGGGGGCTTATGGCATCAGGATGGCACTAATGAGCAGATTCCGACCGAACCCCTCGCTAAGCCGGTCAGCAGGCTGTAAGGTGGCAGCCCCACCAGCTGACTAGCCATCGCAGGGCTAACCACCCAGCATGGCGAAAACATAACGGTTACGAATCCAACCAGAGCAAACAGAATATCGATGCACCAGGTTCAAAATCGATTTTTGTGATATTCATGTAGGTCCTATTCCTTAATTGGTTTATGTCAGAAAGACTGACTGACGTTATCAGACTGCATTGATGTGTATGATTGAACTTTTTGTTTATTTGCATTGACATATTCAAGTTGTGTTTGTGTTGTGTTTGTAAATGATTTTTCTTTTAGGACCTTTTTTCCGAGGGCGTACAAATGAAACCAAATGGAAAAAATCGCAGCATCATTAAGATCGCAATATAAATCGATTCAGAACATTAAATATCGATATTCTATCGTATCGTGAGATAAGTGAATCGTCCCAACCCTAGTGTGTAGAAGTGCGATCCACTGTCTTCTGTCGTCTTCCATTGGCTGAGACTGCTATTGGGTTCTGATTTCCTGTCCTTGTCGCAGTAATGTCACGCAGACAATGAAAGGGCAGACACGTCCGTCTTTGGGAAAAGTCAACACTGTCTGTCCGTCTGCCTGTCTGTCCGTCTGTCTGTCAGTCAATCGGTTTGTGTGTTTCCTAAGCCACTCCACAAACTGCTATGTAACAATGACAGCTAAAGCATAAAACAGCCAAAGCATGTGATGGACAAAACCTCTCCACCTACAGTTTTCCCATATGATAAAACATCATTTTACTAAGCCTCGTTGACGAATTTTGAGCAGATTTTGATTTTGAAAATGACCTCGCATTTAACCGCTTTTGTCCTGACTAGATTGTAGTTTCTGTCACTAGATTTTGGTTTCTGACACTAGATTTGGGTTTCTGACACTAGATTCTCGTTCTCATGCTACATTCTAGTTTCTGGTACTACATTCTAGTTTTGACGTTAGATTTTTGACGTTTGATTCTAATTGCAGGCGCTAGATTCTAGTTTCTGATGATTGATAGTAGTTCCTGGCGCTAGATTCTAGTTTCCAAAGCTAGATTTTATTTTTTGGCGGTAGATTCTACTTTCTGTCGCTAGATTCTAGTTTCCGACACTATATTTCCAAAGAACACAAGCATCACTGTGTCAGTGATGCTTAACATATTTTATGCCAATGACCACCAGAATTATCTATATTTGGCTGCGGACCCCCATCTGAAAACATGTTGTTGTAGGGATCCCCCAGAAGCAGAGATTTGAGTTAAAATGTTTGCTTATGAAATAATATATTCAAAGATTTGTGCCACATTTTTACGATTTTAAAAAAATGGCAGACCTACAAGCTCACAGCGCGCCACTCAGTGGCGCGCTATGAGCTTGTAGGTCTGCTATTTTTCAATAGCTAAAGTGTAACATAATGCTTAGAACAGCAAAACGCGATAAGGGGTTAAAAGTGTAATGTACTGTACATGATATTTGCATTGGAATGAATGAGGCCGCCAGCCGCCTGGAACGTGTCTCACCCATGGTTTAAGTGCTGGGAGAGAGTGCAGGGCTTACATGGAAAGGCAAAGGTTGGAGGAATGTTCATGCAGTATATGCATATCGATCGACTGCATGGGAGGCTTAAGGTGGAGACTGTAGTGCACACCAGAGGCGCTAAATGTTTCGATTCGCTGTTGATCTCTATTTTGTTGGTCAAAGTTGCAAAGATAATTACTTAGCGAGTTTCCACCCATTTTCAAAAAAAAAAAAAATACTATGCCAGTATTATACCTTAGAGATGTTGTGTGAACATAATAAAAATACAACTTGATCATCACGTTGCGTTTTACCATGTTAATGATTTTTCTTTTTCGGACTTTTTTTCTGAGAGTGTAGAAATGGGTTCACCCTCCTCCCCATCCACAGGGCGGTGCAGTGCACCATTCGATTGTGGGAAATGTAATCCAGCAAGTCAATGACATCAGATACACTAAACTCACTGCTAAAATCTAAAACATGTAAAACCTCATATTACACACAATGACCCCAGGAAGGTGTTCTACGTTGTAAACCTTTTAAATGTGGTTAACATATATTATTTTGCAAAAACGGTGAAATGTCCCTTTAATATGCAAGTTGCTTAGCTGAAGAGGTGCTGAAGATTTGAAGATTTGAAATGCTATACTGACATATAAGGCAGAATGGCTTGCCATTATGTTTGACAAGAAAAAAAAACCCTCTCCCACTCAAAAAGTCCTGCGTTCATCTCATCTTCATATGTTCGCTCTGCTGCGCTTTTTTCCCTGCCATTTTGAGAGCGAACATGACACATGGTTTATTGCACCAGGCCAAGCGTTTTGACGCTTGTCATGCAAAGCCCTTTAAATTAAGAGCCGCATGAAACACAGCGAATTTGGGTCTGGAAAAGGACATGATTTTAAAATGGAAAACGTGTAGAAACAACTGTATGCAGTTGCACACATTATTTAGCTTTGGTTTATGCTAATTCGATACCCTTGAATTAGCCTGCACTTAAATTAAAACCTCAGAGAACTGCCAGGAATTGTCTGAACGACGCTCAAAGTTGGCATGCAGTGCTTGTGAATCTTGTGGTGCTTGGTGAGTTATACAAGGCACCAGAGGCGGATCTAACATTTCCCAATTGGGGGGGGGGCAGGAGAAAATGCTATGGGGGTGGCTTCATCGCCTGTGTCGCTTCGCACCACGGGCGATGAGGCCGCACCCATACCATTTTCAGTACATGTCTTTATTAGTCAAGTAAAGCATCAATAATAACATCAGTTGTTGTTGAAGTTGCAACAGGCACGCAGCATGCATAAAGCTAAAGGTCTGACTCAGAGAGTTTTCTGTTTTCAATGATGAAATGCTGTTGGTTTAGTGGTGGCACAGCTGGAGTTAGTTAGTAGCAGTAGTAGTGTTTCAAATCATTTTAAATATAGGCAAATATAGGCTTTACTTTGAAATATCTTGGGTTGTTTTGCTATGCTATCGTGTTTGGTGGGGCAGACTGGGTATTTAGGGGGGCATTGCCCCCCCCCCATGCCCATGCCTAGATCCGCCCCTGCAAGGCACCAGAATGCTCGTATGCAAATGCAATCCAATGCAACGTGAAATGGTTCAACACTACACACTGCTTCTCTCTGTACTTTGCTTGTCTTTCTGTGCATGGCTGCATATGTGTGCACATCTGAGTGTGCATCCTGCCCATCCAATGAAAGGTAATATACCAGTGGTTTACATCAGTGGTCCTTGAGAGAGTTCCCTGAGTGGTGGTCCCCAGCTAAATGATGGAAAGTTGGTTAACCAGATGTAACTCTTTGAGAGCCTAAAAATAAAAGATAGTGTAAAATGAAACCAAATGGACCCCCAAATGGTTTCATTGGTTTCATTTGGTTTCATTTTACACTATCAAGAGTTAAAATATTCATCATGTGAATTAGCCCAAGTCTACACATTGTAGACACATACTAGAGAATGTAGAAGATTAATGGCCATTTTGATCTGTATATTTTTGTTTTGTTTCCCAAATCCAGCGTGGAATTGTGGACTAAAGCAAAACAAATCTTAAGTTTTGGGGTCTGTGGGGGTAAACTGTCATCAAATGGTGGTCTGTGGCTAAAATAGCAAATAAATAGTGGTTCCTGGTGACAAAAAATACTGCTTCCTATGAAAAAGTTGGAGTTGCCCACCTTGCCATTCTTCCAGCCCACCCTAGTAGGGCTGGCTAATTCCGGCCCTGCTGAGTGTGTGAGTCCTGTGTGGGAGTTTTTCCCTGTAGTCAGCCTGTTGGTGAGAATGATAGAGAAAAGGGGAGAATAGAGTAACGATAGGGAGGGAAGTACAAATGTACTTGTCGCCAGGGAGCCAGCCTCTTAAAGCAAGGGTTTTCAACCTCTTTCATACCAGGGACCACTATTTATTCAGGATTTGAGCCACGGACCACCATTTTAGGACATTTTGGCCCGACAGACCCCAAAACTAGAATGGTATTTTGCTTCTGTCCATGACCGTTAATCTTCTAGTTGTGTAGACTTGGGCTAATTAATTAAGATGATGAATATTTGAACTCTTGAGAGTGTAAAAATGAAACCAAGTTTCATTTTTACGTTCTCAAGAGTTACATCTGGTCAACCAGCTGCGGACCACCTGGAACCCTCTCAAGGACCACTGGTGGTCCCCAGACCACCGGAAAACCCCTGTCTTCAAGGTAATGGAGGCAACTTTAGTGTGTACAAACACTGTTTGTAAACAGATTTGTTTAAAAACGGAATCTAACTCCACCTCACCTCCACTCTATTGGCTCATTATGAATCTGCTGGAGACTGAGGTGCTGTGATTGGCTAAAATGCTGCCTCGACCCTTGACATACATTTTATTTGTGTTTCTGACAAACTCATTCAGCACCATTTGGTCAAGTGAAAATAGGCAAATTTAGGCTACGGAGTGTTATCTTTGTGGCAAATATAATGTGTGGAATGGAGCTTAATGGAAAACTCCTACATCGACCGCGCGTCCGTGGTTTTCTGCCCTATGCCACGGCTCAAGCCAGTGTAATCGGTAAAAAACCCTTATTTTGAAGTGCCAGATCTCCTAAACAGGATGTGCGATGACGTCATGCTGTTTCTGCTGTCTTGACTAACCTGTCCTGACGATCCGAGCAAAAAGTTCCGGGTCAAAAGTCAGGAAGTGACGTCTAGCAACAGACAATCCACCTGTGCGCCATGGCAACGACATTGGAGATCCCCAGAAAAGGCTCCTGAATGCATTGAATTGAATGGGTGCGATAGGGACAAAAAAAAGTTGTAGCGGCAATTCTGTCCCAAATGAGAGTCAGCAACGGGATCTTTATCAGACGATGCGCTGGGACTAATAGATGGATTAAAGAATGAAATCTACATTTTGTCGTGTTACACGCCGTTGTCGTGACCGGTGTGCGTAATTTCACGGTAAAACGACGACAACCGTGGGATCGGTGGTCCGGGAGTTAATTTAATCCAAGATTGCGATCCTTTTATTTCTAAAGAGGTTACATCCTTGGCTGCACGGTTGTTAATGGCCTATATGTGCTTCCCTCTTTGTCACAAACATGCATTATTAAATGTGGATAGAGAGAGTTACAGCAAGCCGTGGATAGGAACAATAGCTTCACTGTTGTTGAGCAGTTCGCTCTGTGCCGGTGTGCACGCACCACGCACACTGGTGTTTGTAAGCTGATCAGCTAGGTGTGTGTGTGCGTGCACGCGTGTGTGTTTGATGGAGAATTAACCTCGGATCTCCCTTCTCTTCTCACTCATGTTCACTTCATGCACACACCTGCGCACAGTCCTGCGCACACGCAACCCCACGTTCCCCCCCTTGCCCGTGCACGTCGCCTACTTTAACGCATCCATTATAGTCATCATCGTACATTATTCAAAGCTGAATCAGCCCCACTGCCAGTCTGCAGACACCACATGTAATAGCCTGTGACCAGAATAGACTTGACACCAAATTGCCATGATTCTGCGGATATCTACCATGGGCCATGCTGCTTGCCGCCCGCCTGGCCCCCTTCGATTGAAACACCACGTTCCAGTCGCTGTGACCAGGCAGTGTACTTTGTGGGCGCTGAACAAATAAGATTATACCTTGTTGACTTCTGGGACCGCGTCTCTGTCGCCGCATAGCTCTGACAGCTAGCTTTCCTAATCTGTCTGTGTGTCTGTGCGTCCAGGCCCGGATAACATTTACCATTTGGGGGTGGGGCAGGCAAAAATGGGATGAGGGCGGCTTCATTCGAATTTTTATTCCAATTCTTTAGTTCTGTGACCGACAAAATGTATCTAATCTTGTACAGGACTTATGTTAGGCAAGTAAGCATCAATAATAACATCAGTTGTTGCTGAAGTTGCAACAGGCACACAGCTAAAGGTCTGACTCAGAGAGTTCTCTGTTTTGAATGACGAAATGATGCCGGTTTAGTAGTGCCACAATTGTTCAAATCATTTAAATATAAGAATTTGAAATATCTTTGAAATGTGTGTTGTTTGCATGCTATCATGTTTGGTGGCAGTCAGGGCATTTAGGGGGGCATTGCCCCCCATACCCATGCCTACATCCGTCCCTGAGTTGATGCGTGTTGGGTGTGTGGGAGAGGTGTTACTGACTACCGAGTGCTGCGCTTTTGTGCGGAGGTTCGTGTACAGAATGATGATGTTACTATTCCTGCTCAGAACCTGCACTAATCCCTTCTAAAAATCACAGAGAAGAGATGTTGTTGGAACACCCAGTGGCAGCCTCAGTTGTTCTGCTTGTAAAGGATTTGTTGCATAAGAAAATGATGGCTGATGGCAGTTAGTTATTTTGGTTATGATGAAACCAAATAGTCGAGGAGCCAGTCACTCAACATTTGAGAGGACCTGTGATGTGCCTGATGTCATGATACAGTATACTTATTCTTTTGTTTTTGTTTTGTTTTTTTTTCTATTCATTTGTTGTTGACGACCATTCTATTCATTTGTCATAGACGACCTACTGTATAAGGCACTCAAATATCGTCATGCTTTAAAAAGGAATTCCACCCATTTTCAATAATATACCTTAGAGATGTTGTGTGGACATGATAAAAAAGTTCCTCCCATTCTGTGTTTCCTATGGAGGTCCGGAGGGGGGCATTTAGAAGCATTTAGATGGTGAAACTCAATGATGATCAATAATAACATCAGTTGTTGTTGAAGTTGCAACAGACACGCAGCATGCATAAAGCTAAAGGTCTGACTCAGAGAGTTTTCTATTTTCAATGATGAAATGATGCTGTTGGTTTAGTGGTGCTACAGCTGTAGTTAGTTAGTAGCAGTAGTAGTGTTTCAAATCATTTTAAATGTACTGTAAGCACATTAATTTGAAATATCTTAAGATCTGGGTTGTTTTGCATGCCATCATGTTTGGTGGGGCAAACATGATGCCCCCCCCCCCATGCCCATGCCTACAGTAGACCCGCCCCTGTGCCCAATGTGTTTGGGTGTGGATTTCCCTTTTAAAGGCAGTTTCACATGCCACACAAGGCGCCCCTTTTCTTCACTGGAGCGACTGCTCTTTCTGTCTGTGCATGCCACTGATAAAAAATGAATCTGTGTTCTTTTGCCACCCCATGCGGCGCGGAGCAGGCCTTTGTGCCCCGAGTTTCAGCAGAACACGAGCTTGTACCACACTAATTACATATGGTTGTTTGAGTCTTGCTTTCTAATTATAAGCACAGATAATCCATATACCAGCTCTGCCTCTCTCCCCCCGAATAAATGAGCTTCTGCAATCTGCATGCTCTTTCTTTCAGACTTGGTAGAGCATGTCTCTTTGCTCTCAGTGAGGTGCACCTTACACACAATCCTTTGATTGTGTGTGTGTGTGTGTGTGTGTGTGTGTGTGTGTGTGTGTGTGTGTGTGTGTGTGTGTGTGTGTGTGTGTGTGTGTGTGTGTGTGTGTGTACTGCTGCACGCAATGCTGCCTTTTTTGGAAAGCTGAACAGATGCACACGGGCACGCAAATGCAAATGCACACACGCGCGCACACACACACGCGCACACACACCACAACACATTTGTATGATCTAACCAGAGTATATACTGTTGTTGTTCCTTTTTGGCCATTAGTATGTTTATTCTCTTGAGAACACAGAAAAAAAACATTCCATCAATGGAAGATGATCTCACTCTCTCTCTAAAAGACAATATTTATGCCATTATTTATGCATAAATATGACACTACATGTCACAGTGTAATAAATACATTAATTGGACAACGTTGGTAGAAATCTAACATTAAGTTGGGGTAGGGTGCGGGGTGAACTTATAGTAGTCTCAATTGATTTTATTTCAGGGGGTTATGATATGGATATTAACAGAATTGCATGGTGATACATCCATAGAACTTACAATTTGCATGCCTATAGAAAAATACCCTGTATTACTTTAAACTAGCTAGGCGGCCTATAGGGGAGATGAAGGAGGGTTGGGGTCCGCAGTCCCCAGGGAGGGGGTTATACATGCACGGATTGCACGCTGGGTCCCTCAAAAGAAGAGTATGAAATATACGGTATGCAGGCTTCAGGAATCCCCCATGAGATTGGTGGGACTACAGTACTGTAGTGATGTAACAGCAGGAGAAAAGAAAAATCGAGAGCCGGCGAGAGCAATCCTCAACCGTTTTGCATAACAGTTTTCCCTATTATACCTCAGGGAGAAAGGAAGTTTGCAGAAAAACAATGGATAGTAAAACATTTACACAGGGAACTTTAAACCGATATGTAAGATTAGATAGAGACTATAGAAACACAAGAAAGAAGCATTTTAAGGCAAAACAAGCTGATTACCCAAAAAATTGCATGTAATAGGTGTTGACACCTATAGGGCACTCTTCTTCAACAAAGACGGCAAATGCAAACGTTCTTTGTATGGTACTCATACATACAAGGATACAAAACACTGAAGTCCTTAAACCAGAACCTAACATTAACCCCTAAACCTAAACATAACCTCAGTAAAACCTATAGGCCAAAACCCTTAACCCTTGCCTGTTATTGACTGTTATGCGAAAGGGCCGTGACTGTTATGAATACCGCAAAAAACGGTTGCAACTGTTATGCAAAACGGTCGTAATGGTTATAAATCCGTTGTAACGGTCGTGGCGGTAGAGCAGGGGTTTTCAACAGGTGGTCCGGGGACCATCAGTGGTCCTTGAGAGAGTTCCAGGTGGTCCCCAGGCTAAATGATGGAAAGTTGGTTAACCAGATGTAACTCTTGAGAATGTAAAAATGAAACCAAATGGACCTGCAAGGGTCCATTTGTTTTCATTTTCACACTCTCAAGAGTTAAAATATTCATCATCTGAATTAGCACTGTTTAATTAAGAAGTCTACATAATTTTCTATGCAAAATCCAGCCCGGAATTGTGAACAAAACCAAAAGAATTTATAAGTTTTAGGTCTTTGGGGCTAAAATGTCATCAAATGGTGGTCTGAGGCTCAAATGCTGAATAAATGGTGGTCCCTGGTGTCAAAAAGGTTGAAAACCCCTGCGGTAGAGGATTGCTTTTCGCCCCTCCTGGAGATGGAGACATCACCTCTGTCAGAGATGAGGGTTGTGTTTTTTGCCCCTCATCTGAGCCCTGTGTGTTTGAAAGCAAGAACAAGAGGAATCTGAAGGTGTAGAGCCCTCATGAATATAGAAGAATTGGACAAACTTCACAGTGGATCGAGTTGTGGACGGGTAAACCCATCATGACATAATTATTATCATTGGTTTCTTCTTCCATGCACATAACAGCAGTATCAGGGCAAAAAAACAATGGAAAAAAGTAACAAAAAAACAAAGGAAAAACACTGTATGAGTCACAGTCAAACGCCTCGAGAATATTTTGGAACAGAAATGAAATATGAAGCGAAAGCATCAAATCAAACATAATAACGTGTGTTCTGGTTCAGCCTGGTTCAGGAGCGTTTTGGCATATTATTCATGTGCCTGGTATAAATAAAAAAATAAAAAAAATAACGAAGCACATCTCAAATAGTAGTTGAGAGTAAATATTTAATATAAATATTTGAAACTACTTTTGAATAGCATTTTTTTTCTTCTTCTTTTTTTAGTCCGGGACCAGCATGCATCAACCAGTAGCAGTGGCTTGGCGGTGGGTGGGCGGTTGGTTGGTGGGGCGTCATTGCGCATTGTCGCATATTACAGAAATTGTGCTTTCATGAATGTGCGTTGCATGGAAATATATCCTACTCAGCCACAGTGACAAGTGGTTTGTTTGAAAGCAGTCCGTTTCATTTCGTAGCAATGGAGGTCGTACACACAGTCGAATGAAAGGTAACAGGAAGGCTCGCTGCAAATAATACTCGGTTTTGAGTGTAGACAAGATTTATACGCTGTCGTAAAGTCGGTTCGCTTCATGGGAGCAGTCCAGTGGCAGCTCTATCTAGGACCTATTTTTTCTGAGAGTGTACAGGAAAATTTGTTCAGGAAAAATTTGGAAATGTCCCTCTTTTGTCCCTCTTTCGGGCCGCAACAGCCCTCCCGAGAACTCAGTTTTCTGACCCCCTCAATGTCACAACAGACATTTCGGCTGGTCCGAGTATTATTTGGGCCGAGCCTTCGTATATTAGAATGAAAAGGGGGAGAGAAAAGCAAACAAACAAACAAACACAATTTCATTACCTGCCAAAGTAGTTCAATAAAATGAATCACTTAGTGCATGTGTTGCAGCCTTTATAGACTTCTGGCTAGTGGCTAAACTGTTACAGAATTGTATTACAAGGTACTGCGGCTACTGTCTGTGTTCCTCTTCGTCAAGGCGCCTGGTTTTGTTGGTGACCACTAAGATGCACACACACAACAGGACAAGTATAAAGCACACGCTTGACAGTGAAAATAAAAACTGAGCTTGTGCTATTACCCCAGTACAAAGAATGTGATGTTAAGAAGATCAAAATGCCTAATATCTTAATATCTTTGTGAACTACTGCGAAGCGAGCCGGCACGTCTTTCTTTGCCCTCGGGCTGCGAGGAAGAGATTTCCGTCGCAGCATAATCCTTTAATAATCCACCTACGTGGAAGGAAGGAAGGGCAATTCTGATCTCAACGTATCTTTAAACCTGTGATTAATACGATTAGAGAGATCCAGGTACTGTAGCTGCTGCAGAGAACACTTTTAGCCCAAGAGAGATGAGAATAACATTTATAACAACTCGAATGAAGCCGAGTCAACGCACTATAAGAAGACGATGGTGGAGTATCCATAATACGCCTCTTTTACCACGCATTTTCCCTTTTGTATGTTGTTTTTTTTTATTTGTTTTTGTAATTAATCAAAGGGGGAATTCCACCCATTTTCAACATTTTCCTGAGGGAAAAAAGGTAATAAAAGAAAAATCATTAACATGGTGAAACGCACCTTGACGACGTCATCAAGTTTTATACAGAATGGGGGGGGACTTTTCTTATGTCCACACAACATCTCTAAGGTATATTAATGACATACTAAAATGTTGAAAATGGTTGGAATTCCCCTTTAATGCCCTGCTTCGTTCTTCACTGTTACACAAAGGTAGCAAACACCGCCGATCTACCTGTACATGCTTAGGTCCCGTCGTAGACACTAGCCTGTGTTCCAGCCTGATTCGCTCCCATTCTGCAAATGTCACTTTGCGAATCGGTCTGGCCAGGAAGCTGCTTGACTCGAATTTCCCCCAGAGGTCACCTGTCACTTAGCAACATTGTTTCTGATTGGATGTGGTTCCGACAAAACTAAACGTAGCGTGTATTTCTCAAACACACCACAAACCAATCGGAAGCCTAGGCTGAATTTCAACCTTCTGTGCCCATCTGCGGGGATAGAATCCTGTCCAGACTGATTTGCAAAGTGACATTTCAAACGTGCAGAAAGGAGCAAATTTGGCTGGCCACCCAGGCTACATAGACACATACCTGTAGATCTGCTGTTTTTCGCTACTTTTGAAACCTGAAAATAATGTCTTTGGACGTGTGAGCACTCTGCCCGACAACAGACATAATAATACTGTAACATGAGCCATTACAGCAATATGCGGTTGTTGTGATGATATATATTTATATATATATTTAAAACAAAACAAAAGAAGACAATCTGACCACTTTAAGTGTACTAGATAAGTACACTTATAGATAATACCGTAATGCCTGCATCTCTGTTGTGTACTCGTGTCTACAAAACCAATCTATACTATAGATTGACACTCTAGGAGAGGTGTATTGCATGTTCAACTAGAGGGTTTTTTTTTTCTTCTTTTTTTTAAAGGGCATTGGAGGAGGACAAGCTGGCCATCAATTGACTAATTGAGGCATGACATTGAGGCCTGTCATGGAGGCCATCTGACATTTTGCACTGGACATGTTTTTGTACACTGGATGAAATGACGGCCACATCGATAAAATGCGCCACACTGGGTGCCATTCCACAATGAGACTGAGAGCGTTAGTTGCGGAAGTGACTGTATTTACAGTCCCCAGAGAAACAACTCTGTTCCGTCCTCACTATGTTGAAATGTTTCCGTGGGATATTCATTTTCGGGAGCACCGCATTGTGACTAATGGAAACTTCCGGCGGAAGTCAACTAACCGGAAGTCGCGACTTCGTCAGTCATTTTGGAGCACCGTGATTCCAGTCTCTCGTCTCGCAGCGCGGCTATGTGTGGTGCATGTTATTGACGTCGTTGCATCCGTCATTTCATCCAATGTATAAAACGGGTCCAGTGCAAGTTGGCATCATGGAGAGGATTTAGCTGTGGTTACCAGTGCATGCTGCCACCATGCAGACGTAGTAACACCACGTAGCATGGAAAGAAAAAAACGAGAGACATTGTAACGTGTTCCGTCATAATCCCCCCCCCCCCCAGACAGATCAAAGAACATACACAGCAAAATCCTGTTTGTTAAATGGAGCAACAAGACCCAAAAGACCACGGTTTATACCGCTTATGGAACAACTATATTGGGTCATTGAACAGAGTGCCAAAAACCCTCTACTAAAATAACTGTAAAATATGGCGTTGTGTTTCTGGTTGTTAGAGTTACCCTCTATGGTGACATGGAAATCTTAATATCCCAATCAAAGCAGCTTTTAATAACTAATTTCCAAACGTTTTCAAGAATGATTCATACGAAGAAAGTAGTCCCCCGACAGGACAGAGTAGACGGACACTCTCCCCAGTATAACAGCGCTGCATTTAAAGGTAATAAAGGCAACTTTAGTGTGTACAAACACTGTGTTTGTAAACAGAATCTAACTCCACCTCACCTCCATTCTATTGGACATTATGAATCTGCTGGAGACTGATGGGCTGTGATTGGCTAAAACGCTGCCTCAGCCCACACACAACCCCCCTTGCCCTCACAAATTAGCACCGCCTTGCCTAAGCCCGACGAATGTTTTGTTTTCATGATTTGTTGACAACAACAAAGTTATTGCCCGTCTGCAGGACGAAGCAAGTGTGTCTGTAGGGAAACAGTTGCAGCATCAAAGTAGAAGCAACGTAGAGGGGGAAAAGCGGCCAAAATATAGCTATATATATATATCTATTTTTATTTTTGGCTAAAAAGTTGCCTCCATTACCTTTAAACTAGCGGCTATAAACTACATTGAGCAACTGCATGGCCCATATCTTTGTCCACAACACATAATCCAACAAACGTTCTTGTAAGCAATCCATATAAATAACATAATCTGACGTTTTCAAACAATGGGTTCGGTGCAGTCATAGTGATAACATGCGGACACGTACTGTATGTGTTCATAAAGCAGCTGTTTTGGGACGCCACTCGGCCAATCGTAATCGAGGAACTATCCGTCCGTTTGTGTGACGCGTCGTGGACTCTCCAGTTCAAGTTAACATTCAGTATTCTGCTGTGTACCGCGCCAGTACACCCTTATCCTGTCAACGTTGATATGGCAAAACAATTCGAGGCGACAAGCCCTTCTCAAAACCGCATCCTTTTGGGGGCGGGGTTTAGTCACTGGTCCAATGCCAATTCAAGAAGTTTGGCGACTGACTGTTGCTATGTAGGTCAAGCTTTCCTGGTCCAAGCTTTCCTCTACTAACATGCCTATTGGACATTAAGGACGGATTGGGGGAGGGGCTTGTTGGAGTGAGGAGGGGCTTGTTCTTTTTGTTCTAGCAAAAAAACGAAATACGCCCCAATTTGTCGTTAGTTCCCTTTTCTTCACGGGGGCTACAGTATGTTGTTGTCTTCGCCGGTGGCTGTGTTGTGTCCACCCAAATCTAACCAGCGATAGGTAGGTAGGTAACCACCTCGCAAACATGACAGGCCTCCGTTTGTTCACTTTTGCGCCAGTCAGTCAGTCCCACCTAGCCAATCCGGGGAGGGGGCAGGTGAAAATCCGAAAATCGTCAGTCGGCCATCCTGTCTGTCAGCGGCTGCTGCTCTAGCGCGGCGGCCGAGCCGTTGGTCTCGCCCCGGTCGCAGCAGTCGCCGTCCTCGCCGCCGCCGTCGTCGTTCTCTCTGCCGCTGCCGGTCAGAGGGTCCCCGCTGTTGGCGTTGTTGGTGTTGTTGGTGTGGCGGTGCGGCGGCGCGTAGGGCGTCGTGGTTGTTTTGACCACCTCGGGGGGCAGCAGGGACAGCTGGGGCAGCAGCGGCGCCTCGCGCAGCTTGACGGCCAGCTCCTTGGCGCTGCAGGAGGGCGTGTTGGTCTCGTAGATGTCGTGGAAGTTGTTGTAGTCCACCTCGTAGAAGCCCTTCTCCAGCGAGAGCACCGGTGTGAAGCGGTAGCCCCACAGCACCTCCTTGTCCAGGTAGGAGCTCCGCGCCTGGCACGTCATCCCTGTTTTCATGGCAAGGGATGGAGAGGGATGGCAACACACACACACACACACACACACAAACAAACCCACGGGCATAACACGAGATATACAGAACATACCCACAGGCGTAGGAACACATACAGACACATTCCAACAGATGGATCACATGAAATGGGTTGTCAGGGAGGGCAGGAGAGAAAGACGGAGAGAGAAAGACGGAGAGAGAGAGAGAAAACAACATTAAATAATTTACAATCATGTTTTCACTGTTGTCTCGATGACAGACTGATGCCCCTGAGGACAGGAAAACTAACAAACAAAAAAAATAATAAAAAAGACTAGAGAAATGCACCTGTCAGAAAAGTGGAACTATGTATTTATTCATTCCATTCTATCACCATCACCACAAAACTTACTACTCCTCCGCGGCCGCTGTGGATTGGTTGGGCAGCACTGTAGGGAATGAATAGATGCGCCAGGCCAAGCATTTTTGACACTTGTCATGGAAGCCCCGCCGTCAGCCACATGAAACCAGACAAGATAAGGCAAAGACAAGGCTTATCGAAGAAGGCTATAGGAGGCGAAGTTGGAAGTAGGCCACCTACGGTGGCGTCCACATTGATCCATGGAAGGATACGGACATGCGCACCACTGCGCATGTCAAGAAATTTGACGCTGGCAAACTACGCTGGCAAACTCGCTAGATTAGTCCGTTACCAATAAAAGTAATCTTGTTATATAACTGTGCTATAAATAATGCCGCTATAAGCAACTCTGGTTGTTTTTGTGTTAGCAGATGTCATGATAGTGTAGTTGAATGTGAATACTGTCTGTCGTAGACCGGGGGTGAACCCAGGATAGTGGAAATGTCTGCTGAGCCATCTGGAGGTGCCAGGGGTCTGTACGTACACAACATCTGTGATGGAAAGGTCCCTCATTTAATAACCCAAATTAAAAACACACGTACTTGTGTTAATACATCTGTGCACACACACAAGCATGCCAGGCCCGCACGCCAGGCCATGGGGGGACAGGCGGAAATGGTATCGCCCATGTCGCTTCTCGCCACGGGCGATGAAGTCGCATCCATACCGTTTTCCGTTACAGGACTTGTATTAGGCAAACACACACACACACACACACACACACACACACACACACACACACACACACACACACACGGAAACAACCCCTCTCCAATGGCAGTCCTCCTAAAAAGCACAGGGGGATGGCTAGATTACATCCTATGCATTCATTGGTAAATACCCATACAGCCATTCCCCTCGGGGCCATAATATTGATTAGAAATAATGATTCTACTGACTAGGATGATGCTCACAGTAATCAACACCACCGCCTTTGCATATAGTAAATCAATTGATCAATGGAAAGAAAGAAAGAAAGAAAGAAAGAAAGAAAGAAAGAAAGAAAGAAAGAAAGAAAGAAAGAAAGAAAGAAAGAAAGAAAGAAAGAAAGAAAGAAAGAAAGAAAGACCATCAATTGCGTTTGCAAGCTAGCAGAATGATTCATGCATTCATCCCCCCTTCAGTCTTTGAATAAAAAATAGTGCTTTGTACATGCATACTGCTGTGATCTACTGATAAATGGAGTTAGTCCCTGAAGACCAGTGCTGTTACATTACATCTAGCTTTTTTTTGAAAGCCATTAGTCTGGATGTGCAATCGCACAATCTATTCTACTGGGACACACGGCATGTAGGCCTAATCTTTGTAGAATTTTAATAAAGGGGGACAGAAACCTAATACGGGGAGAGTTCTCTTGGTCTGTAGCATCGTCTGTACTGTAAGCGTTGTTGTGGTTCTCTTCCCAAGAAGCTTTCAGACTTGGTTGGAAATTTGGTGCAGTTGAACACAATTAAAGGGAAATAACATGAAATTCAACTTTTTATTTTGTGTGTATGTGTTTTTGGTGCTCCCATGTGTGTTTTCTATCCCCACAAATTATCTAGTTTGAACAATCAGTCTTTCATATCATATAGGAGCTTTAATGTAAATTGCTCTCAGGAACAGCTTGTTTGATTTTGGCCTCATAATGATGTCATCAATGCACCCTGCTTCATATAATTCCTCCTCTCCTTCAGTCTTCAGTTACAAATTTGTATTTCCACTTTGTTGACATCAGTTGGCATCAGTATAATGACTCTACTATAAAATATCCTGCATATGAGTGCCCCCAGCACCTCAGGACATTGTGGTTACTGCGGCTAATGGACTGCAGTCCATAAAGAAATGACAAGGACTGGTTATATCACTGGTGATTGAGACTCAAACCATTAGAAATAAGCTTGAAGACACACAGTATGATATTAAGTATTAAAAACAATTTCAGGAATCCATGTTATTTTGTGAATGCGTGTTCTTTGTGACCGATGTACTGTAGGAGTTGTACAGTTGGGGTTAAAAGTGTTGTATGTTAAGCTGGCTTTTCACTAAGGGACTTTTTCTTTGTTTTAGGAACATTCATAGAGAAGAACATGTAAGCAATAACTCACCGCCTCTACTATCGATCAATCAATATGTTTATGTATTCCATTTGTATCTTAATGTATGTAAATGTTGTGAGTGCATTGCACATAAAGAAAATCTATACATGCGTTTTCTACATGTCGGATCCATAGCTAATGGTATTGGCCATGTGCGCTGCCTGGGTGTAACACAATTCATAAAGACATCAAGATGAGTAATTATCACCACAAGCTGAAGGCGAGCAGAGGAGATTTCACTTATAGTACTGTGCTGGGCCTTCAGTTTTACTGCTTTATAAAAGTGTGTTGTATTGTATAATAGCCAGTAGCCGTAATAATCAGTGCCATTTGAATAAGTCAGGCGTAAGTCAAGGCAAGCTGCTCAGTTTACTCGAAGCCTATAGCGGCCATAGCAGTGCCCAGTCCAGGGCCGGATTTAGCCAGCCCTACTAGGGTGGGCACGAAGAATGGCAGGGTGGACTGGGCAACTCCAAAGTTTTTCATATGTAGCAGTGGTCCTCAATCTTTTTGACACCGGGGCCCACTAATTTATTCTGCATTTGACCCACGGACCACCATTTGATGACATTTTAGCCCCACAGACCCCAAAACTAAAGATTTATTTTGATTTTGTCCACAATACCAGACTGGAATTAAGAAACAAAACAGTCAAACATACAGATCAAAATGAACATTAATCTTCTACATTCTCTAGTTGTGTAGACTTGGGCTAATTCCAATGATGATTTTTTTTAACTCTTGAGTTAAATATGAAACCAAATGGACCCGCAAAGGTCCATTTGGTTTCATTTTTACGCTCTCAAAGAGTTACATCTGATAACCAACTTTTCACAACTCTCTCAAGGACCACTGGTGGTCCCCGGACCACTGATGAAAACCACTGATATTACCTTTCATTGGGTGGGCAGGATTCACATTTGGGTGGGCCCTGCCCACCCTGGCCCCCCTCTAGATCCAGCCCCTGTCCACTCCATAACATACTGCCGTGGTGGGAGTTCTGCTCTGGTTTTGGGCAAATATGAAGTCGTTTCGTTCATTTTGAGGAGGTCACTGGGGGCCACAGAATAAAAGTAAATGAATCTAAAAAAAAAACAAAAAAAAAAAAAAAAACTTCATTTGTATTGTTGACCCATTTCTAAAATATTAGCACATCCTGCATTCATTTTTGACCCCTCTATCACAGGGAACTATGTATTTTGTGTCCATATCACTATGCCAAAAAGTAGTTCTACATGATAGAACTGTCAAAATGTCAAAAATGAACGAAGGATGTGCTAATATTTTGGAAAACAATTTCCACAATACAAATTACAGACCCTCACAGAGTGACTGGAACTACTTAATATTCACCAAAACCAGAGCAGAACTCCCAACACGGGACTCTGAACATCAATTAATACAGTTTCACTATATTAATGGCAACTATTTCCCACAGCTTAAATTCCAACAACAGTACATCTATTTGCTTTGTTTGTTTTCCATGTGTCTCAAAGACCGACTAGCCTTAATTAAAGCTATTATTCAACATAAAGGAAAGCTTTTACAGTGAGCATAATATGTGGGTGACTAGATCTCATATAGACATTGTTATTATGAACTTTATACTGTATGACTGCTACTTGGCAGACTGTACTGTATTAGTCCTGCATTTGTGCAAGCAATTCAGTTCATGAGAGATGGGTATAGGCCAGGGAAATGTCATTAAACAATCTCTATGTTATCTATAAACACTCCTTAGAAATGTAAGCCATTGAAACCCGACAGGGACAGAATAGTACCTCACACCTGCTATCTTTATACTCTGTTGGCAACACTAACGGCCTGCGATGCACAGTAAACAGACTGCACTGTAGCATGGTCTTCAACAGGGGCGGATCTAACATTTCCCAATTGGGGAGGCAGAAGAAAATGGTAAGGGGGCAGCTTCAGAGCCGCACCCTTACCATTTTCAGTAGTGTTTTAAATACTTTTAAATATAAGCACTGAAATATCTTGGGTTGTTTTGCATGCCATCATGTTTGGGGCAGACTGGGCATTTAGGGGGGCATTGCCCCCCCATGCCTATGCCTAGATCCGCCCTTGGTCTTCAATAGACGGTCTGGGACACCTAGCCTGTCCTCAGGGATAGTACAAGTGGGGGCTGTCACTCACATGATGTGTAGACAAGACAATGTGCAAACAAACACAAGCCATTTCATTGTTACTCACAACACGTCTGTCAAACTATTATTACTATATGAAGCCACCAATGCTTAAAGCTAAGGAAAACGCTTTTACAAGTTAATCTCAACGCTTAAATCTCTCAACAATTGACACGAGTTTGTCAGACAATCGGTTAAATACTGTATACACCTTGTCAAAAAATCCTATAGGATTCCTATAGGATTTTTTGACTAGGGTTACTAGCTGTGAATGGGATTTGAAAGCTTCATTAAGTATATATTGATGTGCAACAGAAATAATATGTAGCACAATTACTGTATATGTGGTCACTGCTTCCTCTCTCTGTAAACAGATTTGTTTACAAACACAGACGGTCCTCTGGACCGTCTGCAGGACGAAGCAAGTGTCTGTCTGCAGGGAGACAGCTGTAGCTTTAAAATAGAAGCAACATAGAGGGGGAAAGGCAAAACATATAGCTGTCAAAATCGTTAAGCAAACAGCCATCTGCAAAGGTGACGGGTTACCATGGTGACGCGTATATGCAGCATGTGTCAAACAGACTTTAAAGTGTAGGTTGCTTGCACTGCCGTAATGGAACGGCTTCTACGGCAACGCAGGTTTATCTGTCGACCACGGACTGACTCCCTGTTGCCGTAGTGTGGAGACATCGCCACCGCATGCTTAAAGTCGCTGAAGTGTTTTTGCAGTAGCCAAGACATTTCTAAAGGCCCTGCTACACTAGCAATATTTTGATCAATATCAACTAGCAATGTCAACATCAACAGGCAACATGATGAGACACATGGCAACAGGCAACATTAAAAGGGGAATTCCACCCATTTTCATTTTTTCCTGAGAGTGTACAAATGTGAACCAAATGGACCCTAGCGGGTCCATTTGGTTCCATTTGTACACTCTCAGAAAAAAAAAGAAGCCTTAGTTTGCATTGAATTTACCCAACTGCCACCCAACTCAAAATGTTCATTTAGAGGAATAAATGTCACAAAATTCTTGTTTTTGTCCACCGCCGTGAAGCAGCAGCAGCAGCAGCCATGTTGGTTTCAGAAAAGTTTATCTGGAGGGCTGTGATTGGAGGATTCTGAAATGTTGACCAGTAGAGGGCGCTAAAAATCGGACTTTTCTGAACAACCAGGAGTTGATCATTTTCTATAGAAAGGTGAAAAGTCAACGTTGATAGTTGACGTTGCTTGTTGATGTTGATCAAAACATTCCTAGGTGTAGCAGGGCCCTAAGTGGCCGCTAGACGTTTGTGATTCAGAACAGCAATGACAACGATGACCCGAGACTACCACACGAGAGGCAACGCCTTCACCCCCAACCCCTCCCACCCTCACCCCCAACTCTCTACTCACTTTTTACACAGCCATCAGGGTTGAAGAGCCAACGTGTGGGAGAGAGCTCATCACCTCCTTGCATTAATTAGCCACCCAGCCCAGAGCGCTGCATAACACCACCAACCACACACCCACGTCTAACACAATGTGTGGCCCTCTTAACCCTGGACGTCTACATGGCTTTAAGGCAAGATCCATTGGGATAGAAATAAAAAAAAATAATACCAAAAAAATAAGACACGTGACGACCTGCAAGGCCAGCCGGCACATCAAGGCCAGCGTTCCCATGGCTGTTTTCTTGACAGCTGTGGCTGGCAATGAATTCATGCTGACACCATGAAAGCACTGAGAGGGTCAATGCTGCACCGCACTCACCCTCTGAATACACACAGGGAATTATGGTGCATAATGGCCACATTTCTGTCAAGAAGCACTTCACTAAACTAGCCCCAAACGTTGAATTAAGAGGGCTGAGGAGGAAAAACATGCACGCATGCACACACACGCACATGTACACACACACACACACACACACACACCCGCACACACACACGCGCACACACACAGACACACATGCACAAATCCCTTGAGCTATAGAAGGTGGCTATAGGCTACACTACGACACATAACGGATGTATTAATGAACTACAGTATTCTGAACAACACTGTTTTACATGAACCTATATTACTCTCTAATTATTTGGATTTGCATGCTGTTCTATATCCATGAAAGAATCTGAGAAAAATATACTGTATATATACAGTATATACATATACTGTATGCTGGGCCAATATCGGCGATATCGTGCTGCGTCATCGTACGACTCATGTCACGTGATAGAAAAAAGATCGCCATTATCTGTACTCTACAGACATAGTTTGTCCCTTTTTGCTATTGCTTTCTGACCCCGCCAATGTTGCAACACCTGCCACTGGAGGTGAACCAGGAAGCAGAAGTTTGGTCGGTTGCTGATCATGTAAACAAGTACCTGCCATGGTGCTAGGTGAATGGAATAACATGACAAAAGTTAAACATATGTAAACTAATCCCACTTCTGGGATTATATTATTGTAGATCCTCTGCTATGTGTCTACTTATTAGGTGAGTGTTTAATCGGAAATATCTTTGAAATCTGGGTTGTTTTGCATGCCATCATGTTTGGTGAGGCAGTTAGGGTATTTAGGCAGGCCATGCCTAGATCCTGCCCTACTTCATTCCTAATTATAATGAGCAGTACAATTACAACAGCCAAATGACAGAGGTTTTCAAGTGAGATGATTTGACTAAAAGGGGCAGGTGTGTGTTGTACTGTTGTTGCAACTAGCCAACTGGTTTCTAGGCGCTGCCGCCCACAACGTTTTCTGTTGCCACATCAGGGTCGTCTCTGTGAAAAAAAAAGTGTTTATATTCCCAAATGAACAAACTTCATCTACCCACACTACTGGTTGTGTTTAGTACAAGCAGTGATGAGGACTGCTCCGAGGCAGTTTCACTACGTCAGTCAAGTTGTAACCTTCCATGGAAGATTATGTGCTTTCCGAATGTGATTTGTTTCAAACTATTCGGAGACTATAATTAAACCTTGGAAGTGATTCTTCATTCTCTACTAAAAAAAGAAAAGGAAAAAAAAAAGTTACAAGACTAACGACTAACACTCTCAATTCCCTACGGCATGGAAGGGATTCTTAAATTGATCCTATTCATGAGATCCTCGGCTAGTGTTCAGGCTATAGCCTTGAAAAAGCTCTGGGAAATCCTGTGGAATATTGATCCTCGTATTTATCACTTTAATGTAGGGGATAAATACACGTTTACCGCACAATGCGGCCCGGCTAATTACATATTTGCTGTCCTGACATGTTTTTTTTTCACAAGAAGCAGTGCACAGCTCCGAGTCAGGTAAATATACAGTACACACAATAATACATGCCATGTACTGGCCCGTGGCCTCTTTTTGAAATACAATGCATTATACATGTACCTCGTTTGCTTCGTGTAGACCCACCATCATTCCATTACCGTTACATTAATTAACATGATTACTGGCTGTTAGCCAGTAATCAAACTTCAACTGCCCTATTTTTGTATACATAAACTAAACCACTCACCCATTCTCCCCCACCCCCCCGACCTAATGCAATGTGGCACAGCCTTTCATCATGCGCCTGAACCTTTCTGCTCTATTTCTCTGGTTGTTTTTTATTCATTTATTTATATATCTTACGCTCGCTCTCTCCCCATGCAGCACCAGTAGTCATCGTAGCCTGCTTTGCTCACACCGTTGGACGCTTTGACTCAGGCATTAAATCGCATTGCCTTCCGCCTGGCCAGCGGGGCCCCGCGGTGTGCACGCGGCTTGGAACTTGTAGGGGGGGTGGTGGTGCTTTGCGGTGTATGGGCTTGTGGGGGGGATTCTCTGCCCTGTGTATGGGGTAAGTAAGCCTTGCTGAGCCATGATGTCATGAGGTTAGGCCCTGCCATGAGCCCCATAGGACAGGAGCCTGATCTCCTGTTTCTTTAGCATGAGGCAGCTTTGATGTACAAGTGTACCTCCCTGGACATGACGCTAGTACTGTATGTCGCAGGGACTTACCCCCCAATGCAACCCTTGATGCTGAGTGCCAAGCAGGGAGGCATTATAGGTCCCATTTTTTTTAGAGTCGTATGGTCGGGAATCGAACCCCGACCTCCCAGTCTCAGGACGGACACTCTAACCACAATTATTTTTCAACTGATTCTCAAACGCATTGGTGGAGACGTCTGCATACATACTGTATGAGCCTTCATATGACGTTTTTTAAAGCCTTTATATGACTTCATATGAAAAGCATTGTAATTCATAGCCACGCTGATAACGCTTCTACTAAAGCAATTCGTTTGTAAACCGGCAAGTTTTGAGCAAGTTTAACGTCATTTTTGCTTGAGCTGCCATAGAGCATACTGGTGGACTACGTCAGAGGCTTCGCCATCAAACCACCTAGCCTATATATATATATATATATATATATATATATATATATATATATATATATATATATATATATATATATATATATATATATATATATATATATATATATATATATATATAAAATTAAACAAGCCTGCCAACACGTCACAATGAGCTGACGGCTGAGCAGTGAACAAATGCGTTCTCCTTCTTGTGTATCTTCCACACTTCCTGTCACCCCTGTCGTCATTATCTTCTGAGAGACGTATGGATCCAATCACAGAGGGTTCGTCTCCAAGGAATTAAAAGGAGATGAGGGGTGAAGTGTGTGTGTGTGTGTGTGTGTGTGTGTGTGTGTGTGTGTGTGTGTGTGTGTGTGTGTGTGTGTGTGTGTGTGTGTGTGTGTGTGTGTGTGTGTGTGTGTGTGTGTGTGTGTGTGTGTGTGCGTGCGTGCGTGTGAGTGAGCGCGAGTGGGGGGTGTCCTTCCTACACATCCAGCATCCAGCCCCTCAGGCCTGGGGGGAATTGTCAGCTTTCACCCTATTTTCACATGAGATGATTTTAATCATTGAGAAAGCAAGTCAATAGACTTTGAGTGAAAAATATGGCCCCCACTCTTTTTTGCTAATGACATTGATTTTATGGGACTTTGCGTAAATTACAAGCAAGTAGGACGTTTGACACAGCGGGTTGAAATATACAGTCCGCCAAGTCAGTGCGGTATCGACCCGCGCGGTAGAAGAGGGCCCAGGGGGACGGGGCTCACGGGGTGGGGGTTTGGCCTGCACGCCTGAAGCCCAGGGGCGGATCTAGGCATGGGGGGGGCAATGCCCCCCATAAATACCCAGACACCAAACTTGATGGCTTGCAAAACAACCCAAGATATTTAAAATTAAAGTGCTTATATTTAAATGATTTGAAACTACTACTGCTACTAACTAAATTCAGTTGTGGCAGAACTAAACCAACAGCATTTCATCATTGATAACAGAAAACTCTCTGAGTCAGACCTTTAGCTTTATGCATGCTGCGTGTCTGTTGCAACTTCAACAACAACTGATGTTATTATTGATGCTTTAGTTGCCTAATAAAAGTCCTGTAACCGAAAATGGTATGGGGGCGCAGCGCACCCCCATACCATTTGGCCTGTGTTTGGCCTGCATGCCTGAAACCTCACCCAGTAAAGACTGCCTGGAAATTGTGGTATATTATTTGAGTGGCATTACTCAAAGCTAACGCTCGCTCTGATCACAGGTCACAGGCAACATCCAGACAGCAAATTGCATGAGCAGGTTCGATTACTGTTTCAGCTGTTTCAGTGTAAAAAAAATAATAATAACCGACGATACCAACAATATACCTGGTATGCCCGCTCATGCCGCCAGCTGTGCTGGACAACCACCAACAAAGGAGTTCTGATTTGATTGTGACGGCATGAATTACAACAAACAAACAAAAAATCTTTACTCATCAATCTATCTGCCTCCTAACAAAGCCAACTACTGCCGTTGAAATTATACGGGCACTATAGGTACAATACTTTAAGACAATGGATACAATAAATAAATCTAGAAATATTGTTTCTCAGGGTCTGGCAAACATCACAGTAGACTATAAGAATTGCCTTTCACTGGCTTCACCCATGAATCAACTCATTCATGAATAAATAGTGCTACTTAGCGTACACAGTGCTCAACCAACAAACCCACGTCACCCAAACATGAAATTCTAAGCATGTCAACACCAACACCAAATAACATCATCACAGTCCACACTCCAACACTATAAACACATGAACTAGAATGTTTATAAGACATGACGGCACAACTGCAGAAAGACAGTAAGAGACAGTATAACAGCAGCTGGATGATGATCCACAGCCTACTAATGTGAAACTTAAGACAATGTATTAAAGGACTTATAATTAAAATGATTAAAATGAAACACTATGCTGCTATTAACTACAGTCGTGGTCTGTCTGAGTCAGACCTTTATCTTTATGCATGCTGCGTGTCTGTTGCAACTTCAACAACAACTGATGTTATTATTGATGCTTTACTGCCTAATATAAGTCCTGTAACCAAAAATGGCATGGGTGCGGCTTTATCGCCCATGGCGCGACGCTGGCCCCATACCATTTTCGGCTGCCCCCCCAATTGGGAAACATACATCCAGGCCTGGAATGAAGGAATAGCCTGCAGCGCACAAGAAAAGATTTACCTCTGACGGGCAATGGTCGCATTTCGTCTAAAACACAGCCATTGTTATATAGAAGTATAAATAAACCATGGTTATTCCTTCACTCCTATTTGTACTAGAGACGTTTCCAGTACTCAGTATGAGAAAAGTATCAGTATCGGCCCTTGTGACCAATCCGACACAGGTCTAAGGTGTTGACACTAAGGCGGGTAGATGAGATGTCTGCTCATATGGAGTTTGTTATTGAGTTGTCAACACTGCAAGTGTACGATTGAGGAGTCTAGCTGCTACACGAGATACGGTATATATACTGTAGCTACAGTAGATAGCTAGTATAAACATACTATACATATACAGTAAGATCACAACACTGTTATCAGTATTCGGCACAAATCGAGAACGAAAAATGTGTTTTGGGACATCCCTAATTTTTACCCTTGAGCCTTGCCACTTAAACCGTGTCCATTGTTGGCAGGGTCTCACAGAGGTATAGCCAGGGCCCCCTACTTTTTTTTGCCCTCTAAACCTCTAACACATTAGGTGCGAACCTAACGACTACAAATTCATTCATCCTTACGAAAGCATTCAAGCATGAAATTATCCTATAAGCTTTAAGGGTTATACTATTGCTGTTTTATTGATCAAATTAGACGTACCTTGCACCTGGCAGATACACTCAAGAGGTTTATGAATATGGATGTGCAGCACTATGCGAAACGTTTGTGTGACGAGTCAAGCAGCTGATCAATTGGCGGTGTACTTAAACTCACCTGATTCGTGGCACTTGCGCATGTTTTCATGTTGTCATGTCATGTCATTTTAGTTAGTATGTGCTTTGTATGTTCCCACCACCACCACCACCACTCTGTCCCTGTGGGTTAGCTTTCCCTTGGGGGGTTGTTATCGATCGGTGGTTTTCAAAAAGCTAAATGACGACAAGTTGGTAACTAATTGGGTTCTAAGCACACGTTTAGCTCTTGAGAGCGTAATATGAAACCAAATAGGCGCTTATTAAGGGACCAAGCAGTCCTGAGTTGTCTGTATTGTGCGACTAGAGGCGAGTATTCCAACCCCCCACGAGATCCATCAAAACCTGGATTAATCCATAACGTACCGGTTCCCTTTCTATTTCTCCATAATCCTTCATTCCTTAAGAATCCTTACATGCCCATTTTCCTCCTTTCCTGTCTCCATTGATCCATCCGGTGACCCACCCATCCATCCATTGAAATTTCTCCCTTGCCCTAATCCCTGCCACTCCCCCTCGCCAAGAAGCATCTTCTTTTCCCATCCATCCATCTGCTCATCCATCTTTGTTGTCACTCTCCTCCTGTTCTTCCTCAACCCAGGTGAAACCACTCATGGGTCAATTAATCTAATACGTTTCACATCATCTGGTCATCAATCTGGTAGTGTTGAGATACAGACTCAGTGGCGGATTTAGGCATGGACATGCTATCATGTTTGGTGGGGCAACTAAATGCCCAGTTTGCCCCACCAAATATGATAGCATGCAAAACAACAACTCTGAGTCAGACCTTTAGCTTTATGCATGCTGCATGTCTGTTGCAACTTCAACAACAACTGATTTTATTATTGATGCTTTACTTGCCTAATAAAGCCCTGTAACCAAAAATGGTATGCCATTTTCTCCTGCCCCCCAATTGGGAAATGTTACATCCGCCCCTGGATACAGCACACACAGGAGTGTACTGTGTTTTAACGCTACCAACTACAGATCGACCAATCAGGCTTTTGGCCTTTTTGTTTCCGATCACAGATTCGTGGAAAATCAAAAAGGCTGATAGCCGATATCAGCCAATACAAATATAATTATTTACTTTTTTTTAAAATGGAAGGGCAAGAAGCAACGAAAGTGTTTCAGCTTCTCCTCCCTCAAATGCATTTGCAAACATGCATTGCTAGCAGCAATGGAAACATGTATAGGCACAGGCTTCAAACATAAAAAAGAAAAAAGAAAATACATTTTGGGTAATTTGGGTAAAGCTTTAAGGTTGATGAGGTGAGAGAGTCAGAGATACTGCTAAACCACTTATCCCTAACTTATTTGCCTTTTAAAAATAATTGATTAAAAACATTAATTAGTTAAAATGACCATTTTACACACTCACGGCGTATCAATAGATTGCCACGTTGAATTATTCCAAAACGTTTTTCAAAATAGTTAAAAAAAGAAGTTAGGGATAAGGGGTTTAGCGAATTCGATAATCCGCCGTGACTGATAATCGGTCTATCGCTGCTACCCACAACCCGCCGTCCCTTTCCGTACCTGTGGCCTCCACCATGCCCTCCAGGATGACGACGATCTCGAACTCCTCCTTCTCCACCTGCGCCTGCGACATCTCCCAGAACGGGCTCTTCTCGTTGATCTCGTGCGTGATGATGAGCGGCGACACCAGGAAGAGGCGGTCGTCGCCCGTGTCGAAGCCGATGTTGAGGTCCGTCTGGTTGAGCGGGATGAACTCGCCCTCCTTGGTCTGCTGCGAGCGGATCAGCTTGGCGCGGATCGACGCCTCCACGATGTGCGAGTTCCGCAGGTCGCCCACGCGGAACATCAGGCACATCTTGTTGTCGCGCACCGAGATCACGGCCTTGTGCGAGAACATGAGCGTCTCGGCGCGGTTCTTGGGCTGCGAGATCTTGACGAACATGCAGCCCACCATCATGGCGTTGACGATGGAGCCCAGGATGGCCTGGATGAGCAGCAGGACGATGCCCTCGGGGCACTTCTCGGTGATGACGCGGTAGCCGTAGCCGATGGTCGTCTCCGTCTCGATGGAGAAGAGGAACGCTGAGACGAAGCTGTTGAGGTTCTCCACGCACGGCGTCCAGTCCTTCTCGTCGCCGTGCCAAAGGTCGCCGCGGATGAGCGCGATCAGCCACCAGAGCAGGCCGAAGAACAGCCAGTTGACCACGTAGACCAGCGTGAAGATGAAGAGGCTGAGGCGCCAGCGCAGGTCCACCAGCGTGGTGAACAGGTCGCTGAAGTAGCGGTAGCGCTCCTGCACGTTGCCGTGGTGCACGTTGCACTTGCCGTCCTTCTGCACGTAGCGCTGCCGCGGCTTCTTCACCGGGTCGGAGATCAGGTGGGTGCGCTCGGTCGAGATCTGGGCCTCCCGCAAGTGCTTGGGCAGCTTTTTCACCTGCAGAGAGACAGGGAGACAAACAGAGAGAAAGAGAGACGGATGAGGTGCAGATTAAACAAGAGCTCGGGAGCAGGACATGGAGATAGATGAGGCGAGTAGAAAACGAGAGGAAGAGCGACCTATACAGATAGATGAGGAGGGAGGAAATGAGACACAGAGGCTCGGAGAGAGAGAGAACGCCAAGCATAATACAATGGTAACAGAGAAGACTTTATGCACAAGAGAGGAAAGAAAAGAGAAATAATAGTAGAGGAATACAAATCCCCGGGCTGCTCGTTGTTGTCAGCGGGGGGAATTTCACAGCAGTCGGGACTTCTCCTTCTTCTTCATCATCATCATTCCAATTCCTTGAAATTACCACGAACACATGCTCCCCGTCTTACCCTATATGCTGAGTTATGGCTTTGAGCCTGCGAAAGAACCCAAGCAGTCAAAGTGAATGAGTAATGCCCTCGCCGTCTCCTAGAGCAGCCATAAGCTCAGAGTGCCTCTGCGAGCGAAGGCGCTTAACCTCCAATTGATCAGTGCACAGCAGCGGAGAAAAGTGTGGTCGTACCATACCGCGCTCGGCTCCCATGTGTACACACACACATGTATAAACATGAAGGGACGGGCGTTCAATAAAACCTCCGTCTAGGTAAACCAAATGAAGGGGAGACTGCATGGAATGAAATGATTTCAGTGGCAAGGGCTTTGAATGGCTGTTGAATGTTGCAACCAGACCTGCAATTCACTTTTCAAACGATCAACTACGACTTTACACCTTGAAAATAACCTGTTATGACTAGTAGAGCCGCTGCTGCTTCTTCGCCTGGGAAGGATCCAGCATTTGGTGGTTCGGGAATCTGGTTAGGATGCCTCTCGGGCGTCTCCTAAGGAGGTCATCGATGCACGTCCCACTTGGGGAAGACTCCCAGGCAGACCAAGGACCAGATTACATCAAATCTCCGGCCTTGGGATCCCCCAATTAAGTGGAGGTCACTAATGTTGCTCGGGAGAGGAAAACCTGGAGCTCTCTGGTCGAGCTTTTGCACCCCGCCACCTGACTACGGATAAGCAGTGGACGATGACTGGGCGTTCACTTATAGCTTTGCCTGAAGCAAACCGTCCACGTGTCCAAGAACCTGATTTATTCCTACGGATGTAATGACCATAAAAAACAAAACATCATCTGATACCAATCAGTGATTTATACATGAATCCATGGCTGAAACAAAAAGCTCTGGGCACAGCTGTTTTTTTTTTCTTTTCTCTACAGTGCCACGGCCATAAATAGAGAGCAAGATGGCATCAGATCGTTCTCTCTCTCTCGCTGCTATAGTGGAAAGTGAGAGAGAGAGTGGACCACACCGCTAGGATCTAATAAAAACGACGGGCTCTGATAAAGTCGGTGCACTGCACTACACCACAATGACATTATGAGAGGAAGAGAGACGGAGGCAGGGGCGGATGTAACATGTCCCATTTGCGGGGGGGGCAATAGAACATGTTGGAGGGCCAAGAGAAAATGGTATGGGGGCGGCTTCGGGTGATGAAGTCACACCCATACCATTTTTGGTTACAGGACTTTTATTAGATAAGTAAAGCATCAATAATAACATCAGTTGTTGTTGAAGTTGCAACAGACACGCAGCATGCATAAAGCTAAAGGTCTGACTCAGAGTTTTCTGTTTTCAATGATGAAATGCTGTTGGTTTAGTGGTGCCAAAATTGTAGTTAGTAGCAGTAGTGTTTCAAATCATTTTAAATATAAGCACTTTAATTTGAAATATCTTGGGTTGTTTTGCATGGCATCGTGTTTGGGGGGTCAGACTGGGTATTTAGGGGGGCATTGCCCCCCCATGCCCATGCCTAGATCCGCCCCTGGATGGAGGCAGCCGGAGCTAGCAGCACCTCACTCTCTCTCTCTGTCTCTGGGGGTGGGGGTGGGGATTGAAGCAAAGAGAGAGAGAGAGACCAGGAGGCAGAGAGTGAGAGAAATATAGGAGAGCCAGCGGAAGCAATCCTCGAACCCGCCGCGACTGCTTTGCATAACATTCGCCACTGTTTTGCATAACAGTTGACCATTTTGCATGTCAGTTGCGACATTTTTTATCGACCGTTTTAAAAGTCGACCGTTTCGCACAACAGTCGCAACCATTGGCATAACATTCGACCATTATCCCTACTAAACGCTAAACAACCCTAGTAAAACCTATGCCAAACTCTAATCTAAACACCACCTCATGGAAGTGTGTGCACTAGAATCCAATCAAACCTGGACAGAGGGGGAGATGAAGTTTGCAGAAAAACAATGGATTGATTCTAAGACTTAATACATTTCCACAAGGTTTAAACCAACATGAAAGATAAGTATGATTAGATATGTCAGACATAGATAGACAAACAATATTTTGGGTATTAGCTTGTTTTGTTTCTTTGTGTTTGAGTTTCTATAGTACCTAATAGATCAGGGCACCTGGAGGGGACTCTTCTGTAGGGGAGTCTTCTTCAACAAAAATGGCGAATGCAAGCATTCTCTGTATTGTACCCATACATAATGTAAGACACTGAAGTCCTTATACCACAAACTTAAACAATACCTCAGTACAAGCTATGCCTAAACCTAACCTTACAAAGAAAACTAGTTTGCACACAGTATAGCAGCTCCCAGGAAACTTTACTTGGAACAGACAACGTTTTGACCCTTGTGAGATACCTAAACACCCACAAGGGTCGAAACGTTGTCTGTTCAAATAAAGCTGCTATACGGTGTGCGAACAATTTTTCTTTCTTTTTTTTGTACATTACGTTTTAGTTCATCACCTGTAAGTTCTTCTAGAGATGTGCGTACTCTACTTTTGCTTCAGTAAACCTAACCTTAACTTTAACCCTCAACCGATACCAACCGTCGCCACTGTTATGCAAGACGGTCGTCACGCTCGAGGATTGCTTTCGCCCCCTCCTTGCGTGATCGAGCGAGAGACACACAGGAAGAACACAAGGACACACAGGTCTTCATCTGCGTTTGGCCCGACTCCAGCCAAGGCGATCTATCTCCACCACAGCTGTGCCCTGCCTCTCTCTCTCTCACTCACTGTCCCCCCGGTGTGTTCCCATCTCCCCCCTCGCCCCCCTGCGGGAGGGAGGGAGGGCTGGCAGGCTTGGATCATAACAGGAACTTGCAGAACAGACCGCCCCATGCAGCCCCTCCCGGCCACACACACACACACACAAAAAAAAAACATCGGACATATGCCGACACTCGCATATGCTGATCCTCATGCGTGCAGTCACAGCACGTAGGCCCCAGCACTCACTCTAATGTCAAACGAGGGTTGGGGACATTTTCGGGTCATAGACGTGACACACAAAGTCCCCGATTTGCCCGCCTTACAGAAGAGAACGCCGCAGAATTCCTCCTGATGACAGATGGCGGGGCGATAGACATGCACGCATTTGGACAGTGCTGCGGTAGCGTGTATACCCTTCAGGCATCCATGAGGACACTCGCATTAGGGCGAAAGGAGGACGATGACACTCCATCATCCCCCAGTCACAGTTGTTAATTGAAATATGCTGTTGCAACTGAGCCTGAGAGGACTTTTTTTTGTTTTCCAATGCCCTCGGTGTCTCTGGGAGCTAATCATACACCTGTGATCCATCCTCTCATCCTGAGTCACTCCGGCTTACATTTATAGACAGAGAGAGAGAGCCGTATCCTATTGGCTTTGTATTGAGTAACTCTCCCATGAAGCACTTAAACCGTTGTGTCCGGATCAGATTCTAGTTTCTGATGCTAGATTCTAGCTCCTCCTGCCAGATTCTAGACCCCCACGGTAGATTGTAGTTCCTCTCAGTAGACTGTAGTTTCATTCCAGTTTCACTACACTAGATTATAGTTCCTGACACTAGATTCGAGTCCATGACACTAGATTCTAGTTTGTGACACTAAATTTTAGTCACTGGCGCAAGAGTCTATTTTTCTGGAAAATCTCTTTCTGTGTCAGTGATGCTTGACATTTCATAGGAAGGACAGAGCTGCAGAACCTCATCTAAAAACATGTTGTTCTAGGGGTATTGAGTTAAATGTTTGCTTCCAAATAATGTATTCAAAGATTTGCACCACATTTTCACATTTTTCAAAAATAGCAGAACTACAAGCTCATACCGCGCCACTCGGTGGCGCGGTATGAGCTTTTAGATCTGCTATTTTTCAACAGCTAAAACACCAAAACAGTACACAAAGGGTTAAACAAAGAAGACACCCACACACATCACATCGCTGGCTCAATCGGTTCAGCATGGAAAGGACAAAACCAAGGTGGTGTAATATCAGTGTGTGTCGAAACCAGATAATAACACACGTCACACGGGCCAAGTATTGACTCGAGGACGGTGGATGCGTTACTTCGTTTGAGGTGCCTTACTGTGTACAGGTGTATACTTTTCCCCACAGCGAGTGTAAAGCAGGGTGCCGCATGTATCAAATGTGCAGATATTGACGTGGGATGGATCAATGTATAGACGGTCAGAGTAGTGAGAGGTTTGATAATGAGGGACTGGGAAGACAATACTGGATTGACCTTTACGGCAATTACCGAGGCCATGACAATTTGTGTTGACTAGACGCCATGCAGTGTGCATGGGCTCCGGCTGGCTGATGTCAACAGTACTCATGGAATGGTAAATGGTGCATTTATATAGCGCCTTTAACCAAGGTGCTTCACATAGATTGTGCATCACATTCACACACACATTCATACACTGATGGCAGTGGAGACCATGCAAGGCACCTACTCTAGCACATCAGACGCAATTAGGGGTTCAGTGTCTTGCTCAGGGACACTTCGACACTAACTCTGCGCGAGCCCGGGATCGAACCGGCAACCTTGCGGTTATCATCCGGTGACTCTACCCCTGATCCACTGCCGCTGTGTGCCAGTGGTTGCCCAAAACCTTCATGTGAAGAACCACCACCAGCTCAGTGGCCTTGTGGCATCTGTCCAGAGACTGGGAGGTTCGGGGTTCGATTCCCAGCCGGGTCATACCAAAGACTCAAGGGTTGGATTGGCTTGTGCAGTACATCATGCTGCCTCATGCTACAGAAACGGGAGATGGGCTCTTGACCTATATGGGCCTCAATGGCACAGCTGGGCTTCATGACATCATGGCCTGGCAAGGCTACTTACTTAAGAACCCCCACATTGACACAAGTTATTCTGTGGACCCCCATTTGAAAGATATGCTGGCTATATATTTTCAAACTGCACAGATGTCACACTCTGGGGATAAAAATGTGAAAAGTGTGGTGCAAATCTTTGAATATATTGCATTCCAGTAAATGCTATTGAATCAAATCTTTGCTTCTGGGTGTTCCCTGGAACAACATGAGATTGGGGTCCTTGACATGAAAATGTCTGAGAAGGACTTGACATCGAAGCCGATTCAGAACCTGATTCAGAAAACTGAGATGCTTTAGAAGACGTTTTGTATCCATACCATATGTCCAAAAGGCATTGTGTATAACTGTATAGTTTACCTGTCCAGGTGTGACGCCTATCTCCATGTCGTGGTCCATTAGGATTTGAGAATCTCCTGCCATCCTCAGCTGAAGCTCAACACCTGTTAAAAAAAGACCAAAACACAAGACAAAATTCAAGATATATTCTGCGCATAAAAGGATAGCAAGCTGGATTTCACAGAAAACAGTACGTGTCTGCATCCATAAGTAATTAACATTCATTTGACATTTCCAAAAAGCAACTTAAAAAAGCCACAGCATTACAAGTTAATTAACAGTAGGAAATACAATTAAGCCACGTTGCGCGAGAAATCTATTTAGCAATAAGCCATGGTTGGAAACCTTGTCCAATGCTGAAAAGTTTAACATGTCTTCAAACCAGCGGATCCATAATATTATCGATCGGCTCATTGGACACGCCTGCGACTGTTTTCGATCTGGTCTAATCAGCTCCTGCTAGAGGTAATTGCACTTTCAACCCACGAGGCTTGAAGAAAAAAAAAAGCGAGAAAATGGTGACGTCTCCCCCTGGGAATTGACCTCCGGTCGTCTTCGGCTGTACCACATTTGTAAGGGAGCTGTCCTCAAGCTGCATCCTGAGCTATGTGTTGTTTTGTGGGGGTTTTGTTGGAGAAAATAGCCTTTGTTTAGGCCCTGGTTACTGTAGTTATCTTGTGCGCGTGGAGTGCCAGAGCAGCATTACATTAATTCTGCTGTGGCTGTACTGTTCAGATGGGGGTCAACATGAAGCATTATAGTCTCTAGTGTAAAGGATAGTTCTAACTGCACAAAGGATATTTCTTTTGTGAAGAAAAAGATAACGGCAGCAGCCCTGTCTATGAATAAAATTACTTTCTAATGTCTGGTGAGATACCAAAGACTGAGATGCATAGACGGCACCCACCCCACCCATAACACATTTTCTTCCCCACCATTATTATTACGGCAAGGCTCTGATTCTATCAGTGTTGCCAACTTGGCGTATTTGTCGCTATATTTAGCTCTTTTCCAGACCCCCCTAGCGACCGCAAATTAGTGAAAAACTGCTGGCGGAAAATCTGGTGCTTTTTTGCTTGTGAGTTGGAGCGAAATTGGCTGCTCTTCGAAATCTTGCAACCCGTTGAACCTCACAGCAGTACACATTTTGTTTTGTTTACGCACACCCAACTACAAGCTACAACAGATACCTCCACGCTATTGTTTATTTTCCGGCATGTACTCTTATGTATTTATACTGTTGTGTATTTAACTTTTTTTCCTCATAATGGTAAAAAATGTACTCTTATGTATTTATACTGTTGTGTATTTAACTTTTTTTCCTCATAATGGTAAAAAATGCTTAGGGCTCTAAAATGTTGCCCGAATTTAGAGTTATACCATAGTAATTGCATCAACACAGCCGACTCATCACATCACAGCATCACAGAATACATACACCCTGCATATGGGTATGCAGAAACCATGCACACTGTTGCAGAAGGACGAGCCTGCATGCAAACTAATATTTTTTGGGAGGAAAAGAGAAAAAAGTAACATTTAAAGTAATATTAAAGGTATAGTAAGTGATTTGGGTGATTTGGAAAACACTCTGGTCCCCCCCCCCCCACCCGGTAGCATGATTTGGGTGATTTGGAAAACACTCTACAGCGAGGGGAAGTACAACATGCCAACAAGACATACACCAAGGCCCAACCCTACTCAATCCTGATTGGAGGAAGGCTTTTATCCCAAAGCTCATAAATGAAACTAGGGTTTATTGGCCCCATGCAGGGGCTCACTGGGGCCAGGGAGGAACTCCTTATGGTCACCATAGCCAAAAAAGAAGAAAAAAATAACAATATGTGAATTAAGTGAAATCACTTACTATAGCTTTAAGTAACTAGTTACTTACGGGGGATTCCACCCATTTTCAACATTTTTTCTGAGAGTGTTTTTTATCATGTCCACCCAGCACCTCAAAGGCACATCAATAACATAGTAAAATGTTAAAAATGGGTGGAGATCCCCTTTATTAATTGTAAGTAATAATAGGTGTAAATCACTTACTATATGAAGCTTTAAGTAACTAGTCACTTATTAATTGTAAGTAATAATAGGTGTAACTATTACTTTTTAAAAGTAGTAACTACTAATATCGTTGAAGTGATATTTTGACAACGCCGCCGGCACATGATTCAATGTTTTTCATTTCAGATGGCCATCTTGGCCCATTTGGGTGTAAAGAGCATCAACGCCTCCAGGGCCCCACTTTAATCTGTTAATTACTGTTGTGGAAACATTGTGACGTTTTAATTACATCACGCATGAAGCGTTTGAACCGTACATCACATCATCCTATGGCGTTCGCAAAGTCACTATGTTTCCAGGGTACACAAAATAATAAGACACGCGGCGGCACGCGTTGCTCCTCTTTATGTGGACAAAATACGAGAGAGAGAGGAGCTACACAAAACACTATAGTGCTGTAAAGTGGTTAGCTGTCATCTCCTGCCCCCATGGGAGATGATGACCCAATAATACACAGTGTGTTCTGCTCATCTGTCCAACCAACAGAGAGCAGCCTCAGCTGTTGCTTTTTGGACATTGTCATTTCCCCAAAGAGCATGATGCAGCCATTCGAACACACACACACATACATACACACGCACGCACGCACGCACGCACATACGTATATACACACTCTCTCTCATCACATTGTATTGTTCACAAGAGCCATGTGATGCTGTTATGTGTTAATCAGGTCCGGATGTAACATCGGGGGGGGGGGGGGGGGGGGGGCATGAGGGCAGTGTCATCGCTGTGGCGCAAAGCGACACAGGCATACCATTATCATTTAAATTCTTTAGTTCCGTGACCCACAGGATTTATATCTTGTACAGGACTTGTAATAGGCAAGTAAGCATCAATAATAACATCAGTTGTTGTTTAAGTTGCAGCAGGCAAGCAGCATTCATAAAGCTAAATGTCTGACTCAGAGTTTTCTGTTTTGAACGATGAAATGGTGTTGGTTTAGTGGTACGACAATTGTAGTTAGTCAGTAGCAGAAGGAGTGTTTCAAATCATGTTGCTGTAAGCACTTTAACTTGAAATATCTTTGAAATTTGGGCTGGTTTGCATGCCATCATGTCTGGTGAGGCAGTCGGGACATTTAGGGGGGCATTGCCCCCCCGACTCCATGACTAGATCCGGCCCTGGTGTACTGTAAGTGTTCAGCAGTAAGAAACGCATAACCAGTACTCAATAAACCCAGTCACTGACGGGCCATCTTTCGCCGCATGGTAATGCAGTGGAGTCTAAATAAAGTACTTGTATTTCCTTTGCTCAAAGAAAACCTCAGAAAATCTTGCATTGCGTTGGTCGATTGCATTGGCAGTGGTCTGAGCGAGGAGGGTCAGGGCCGGGGACTGCCTGTGTGTGTGTGTGTGTGTGTGTGTGTGTGTGTGTGTGTGTGTGTGTGTGTGTGTGTGTGTGTGTGTGTGTGTGTGTGTGTGTGTGTGTGTGTGTGTGTGTGTGTGTGTGTGTGTGTGTGTGTGTGTGTGTGTGTATTATTGTATTTCAAGGTTTAAAACCAACAAAAGTGGAGAAATGCTCAGGGGTTTCTGACTAACACAGGGTTTAATCATCACTGCCACTGCAGTGGATAGAGAGGGACAGGAGAGTGTGGGGGAAGCAGAACCCCCCCCCCCCCCCCCCCTCACCATGCTGATAAAGGTACTAATTTTAGCAGCAACTTAAAAAAGAAAAAAGAATACACCATTTATGCTCCATGAGAGACTATTAGAGGAATAGTCTTGACAGTTTCAAGCCTATCTCCATGTGTCCATGGTATAGGAGCAGTAATGATGATCAATATATTCCTTTAACAGTCTTTGTATTAAAAGGAAAAATAAGGTGAAATTCAACTTTTTATTTTTTATTTTTTGTGTTTTGGGTGTTCCCATGTGTGTTTTCTATCCCCACAACTTATCTAGTTAGAACAATCAGTCTTTCATATCATATAGAAGCTTTAATGTAAATTGCTCTCAGAAACAGCTTGTTTGATTTTGGCCTCATAATGATGTCATCAATGCATCATTGCTTTGTATAATTCCTCCTCTCCTTCAGTCTTCAGTTCCAAATTTGCATTTCCACTTTGTTTATTGTCCACCATTATTGATTATCCAAGTTGACAGGGAATTTAAACAAGCCTGGTTTTATCTAGCATTACTATTATTATGATTAAAATATCCTGTATATCAGCACCCCCACCACCTCAGGACATTGTGGTACTGCAGCTAAACTGTCCATAAAGAAACAAGGACTGGCTATATCAGTGGTGATTGTGGCTCAAGCCATTAGAAATAAGCTTGAGGGACAGTATTGAAAATTTTAGGAATCCATGTTATTCGCACTTTAAATCTGTATCACTGAGGCAGCGAATCAAATGCGCCACACAAATGCTAAGTAGTCATGCACACTCGCACACTTGAAAAGCGACAGACATTCTTCCATCTGCCCCTAGGGACAGTGGGTTCACGTTTAATTAGGACTAGATGCCAATGTGACATTTTTGTTGAGGATCCCACCCACCCATCCACCCACCAGCCCCTTGCTGTTTAGGCTAGAGGGGGAGGTTGACTCGATACCTCATGGGTTCACGTGATCAGTGTCAGTATCATCAGTGACATCAGTCGACCAAATGAGACAGCAGCCCTGCTTCTGTTAGAACAGTGCAGTGTTGCCAACTGCCAAAATCCAAAATGCAGTATAGTGGCACTTCCGAAATACACTAGAATGTGCTAGAGCAGTGGGTTTTCAACCGTTTTCATACCAGGGCCCACTATTTATTCTGTATTTTAGCCACAGGTCTCTCGGACTAATTTAGGAGAATTAACTGGTAAAACGTTGGTCATAGCAATTCCTCTACATTTTGTTGAAAATTAGGTAATTCAGATTTAAATATAATTTAACTCTTGAGAGTGGAAAATGAAACCAAATGGACCCGTAAGGGTGCATTTGGTTTCATTTTACGATCTCAAGAGTTACAGATCTGTAAGGATCTATTCGGTTACCAATGGTCCTTTCTAGGAAAGAAGGAGGACTCTATCTCTGGCGCCTGTCAACCAATTTCGCCCAATTCACCAGCCAAAAAGCACTAGGTTTTCCGCCAGGAGTTTTTCACTAATTTTGGCGCTAGGGGGGTCTGGAAAAAAGCCAAAGATAGCAACAAATGCGCACAAGCAGGCCAGCCCATAGTAGTCCATTGAAAACTGTGATTATGTATGAAATGTCTTTGTCAACATATCCTTTGTTTTCTCAGCAGAGGATGTATTTTGAACTTTAATTAACCACTTGATTGAGTTACCCATAATGTTAACAGAGCAGAGGGGAGGCAGCAGACAGAGAAGCTGTCACTTTCAAATGAATGAATGGTTTATTTCTATCACTGACTTTGTGGAATTCTCACTAATACGTCCCTATTCGGTCTGACTTTTGTTTATTCATTCATATCAATAACTTAAACATGTCACAGGCTTGTATATTCGACCCATGGCGGAGCTCCAACAGTGTGTTTAGTTATTATTATTTTTTAATATTTTGTTTTATTTATGTGACAAGTTGACAATGGTAAACGTTGTCAACGTTGTTATAATTAAACTGTGCTGGAACCCAGCTAAGTGGAGGAGTGACATCTCTTGACACAACAATTATAGTCTTGCAAGATGCTGTTTGGATAATCTTCCACAAACGCATAGCGTACAAAACAAAACACAAAACAAAACGCAACAAATATATTGAAAACTTTGATGTACTGTACATATGTACTGTATATATGTGAACACTTTAACTTCACAAGCACTTTTGACACAGTGATGGAGTATTACTGTATACTAGTACATTGTGTGCTGTATATGGATATCTGGCAGGGATGTGACATTGAAAATGACAAAACCGAACATATGGTACACTTTATTATGTTGTAGAACACAAACAAATCGCTATACAGCCTCCGTAATGAACCCGCGAAATGAGTGTCACATCAATTCAGCCATATGTGAGATCTTGCGGATACGATGTTTCCTGAGTTTAGTTTGGGTGAGTCAGTAAATCCAGGAGACCAATGTCTGGTTTAGATTCTCTTGACTGTAGGGGGAAAAGGCCATCCCTAAGAACCGGCTTATAAGACCAAAATAGTGGATTGGAGGGCCACTATGTGAATAACACTGAAGACACTCCTGTGTCACCACTGTAGAGCGTATACATGTGCACATCTGTGCTACCAGGAGTATTATCCAAATCACCCAAATTGCTGAGTGCTCCTTTAAACATCCAGTTTCGAATTGCAGCTGTCCGTATTTGCCCTTTGAGAGTGTGCTATAGCCAAATCAATGTATTGACAGGTCAACATGACCTACTCAGCACCAGGATCAACATTGTATAATGTACCGTGTTGTTGTTTTTGGGAGGCTTTTTTATTTAGTCAGTCTTGAAATGCCTTTTTATCCTTTAGTTAGTTTTAGTGAAATTGAAAGATTTCATTTTATTAGGGCTGGGACTTTAACTGATTAATTGAGATTAATTAATTACAACGCAATAAAAAAAAAATTAACTCATTTTAATCACACATAGATTTTGCACCACAGAACCTTTTTCACTGGACGAATTTCAGGGGTACCGATCATACCGGTGCACACAATGGAAGAAGAAGCCAATCAGGGTAACCAATAAGGGCTGCTTTTGATCTGAACTCCCACTGTTTGCCCACCCATTGGTCCGAAATGACTAACGCTATCTCTAACCCTCACACTCAACATAACATGATGCAGTGTGGACACAGCTTTGATTGATTTAGGTAAAATATTGGTATGCGATTAATTGAAATTAATTTATTACAAAGCTTCAAATTAATTAGATCAAAAAAAATATAATCGAGTAAATTTTATTTAAACAAATGCAATTAAGTCAGTCAGAGATCGGGTATGCTTATTTTTCCTCACAAAAGCAACACCAGTGTGTCTTTGACAGGAATCTTTTAGATTTAGTCAGTCTTAGTATTTTGGACAAAATGCTTATTCATTTCAGTCACATTTTAGTTATTTCTGTTCTGGCAAATGGGGGATTTTCATTTAATGGAAATCTGGAAATCTACACTAATACGCTGAATATGGGAGGAGCCTAGCACACCCTGTGTGAAGTGAGCGGTGCCTTTTAGGTAACGTCACACGTATTGACCTTCATGACGTTACAGGGGCGGAATGGAGTTGGTCTCTGACTTGAATTTCCCCAATTCAAGTCAGAGACAAAATAAATTCTATAATATCCACCATAAATAAATACGGTACATCACAGACGCCGAGGACACACACATGGTCCAGTATTGGAGCGGTCAGCACTGCTCAAAGAAAGATGGATGCTGTGTAACAGATGGAGGCTGAGACAGCAAGCGCTCAGTCATCTTCAACTTTGACATTCTCCTGTTTGATGATCGGCTCGGCGAGCACCGAGGAGGAGGAGGACAGAAATGCAAAAGAGCCGCGGCTCTCGTCCGGCCAAAAATAGCGACCGGCCCGTCGCCCACCATCACGTATACATAGGAGGCCACACAGGAGCGCAGTGTTGACACCGATGGCGCAAAGCAAAGGGCAGCAGAGTGACGTGACGTGCAACCCGAGCAGGGGAAAGGACAGGGCGCGGTACGGGACAGGACAAGACGGGACAGACAGGCAGACTGGCAGACAGCAGGCCTGGATGTAACATTTCCCAATTGGAGGGGGGGCTGGGGAAAATGGCATGAGGGCAGCTTCATCGCCCGTGTCGCTTCGCGCCACGGGCGATGAAGCTGCCCCGATACCATTTTCATTTAAATTCTTTAGTTCTGTGACCAACAATATGTACAGTATATCTTGTTCAGGACTTATATTAGGCAAGTAAGCATTAATAATAATATCAGTTATTGTTGAAGTTGCAACAGACACACAGCATGCATAAAGCTAAAGGTCTGACTCAGAGAGTTTTCTGTTTTCAATTATTAAATGCTGTTGGTTTAGTGGTGCCACAATTGTAGTTAGCTAGCAGTAGCAGCAGTAGTGTTTCAAATCACTATAATTATAAGCACTTTAATTTGAAATGTCTTTGAAATTTGGGTTGTTTTGCATGCCATCATGTTTGGTGGGGCAGTCAGAGCATTTAGGGTGGCATTGCCCCCCATGTCTAGATCCGGCCCTGGACAGGACAGGACGGGACAGACTGACAGGCAGACAGCCTGACAGGCAGGCAGGCAGGCAGGCAGGCAGGCAGGCAGGCAGGCAGGCAGGCAGGCAGGCAGGCAGACAGACAGACAGACAGACAGACAGACAGACAGACAGACAGACAGACAGACAGACAGACAGACAGCGGGTAGAGGTTGGGATTCACTTCTCAAAGCTCCGCTAAACCTCAGCGAATACATTCAAGGTTTACCTGGGTCTCGTTTTCTCGAGTCAGTTTCAGGTCTCATGCATTATACATTATACAGTACAGTACAGTATAGCCCCCCCAGGGGATTTGAGATCTCTGCAGACCTGTGTGTGTGTGTGTGTGTGTGTGTGTGTGTGTGTGTGTGTGTGTGTGTGTGTGTGTGTGTGTGTGTGTGTGTGAGTGCACGTGCATGCGTGCATGTGTGTGTGTGTGTGTGTGTGTATGCATGCATGTGATTACAGCGCCCTTGTTCCGCTGTTGCAAATGTGTGCGGTTGCAAATGAGAGGTGTTGGATCATGGATACTAGCCTGGACTGTGTGTGTGTGTGTGTGTGTGTGTGTGTGTGTGTGCGTGTGTGTGTTATCGGTGCTGTTTTAAGAGGGTATCTTGTTACTGTGGAGAGCGACAGGGAGCTGAACAGTGTTTGCGCACTGATAACGGACAGCAGCACTCATCTGTTGTGTTTCAAGGCGCTACTGGTAACCAGGCATATCCTCCTCCCCTTCCCAACCCAACGCTAGTATATCTACATGTTAGATTTTCTCCTCAGGGGCGGATGTAACATTTCCCAATTGGGTTGGTGGGGCAGGAGAAAATGGTATGGGAGCGGCTTCATGAAGTCGTCCGCATAACATTTTTAGTTACAGGACTTTTATTAGGCAAGTAAAGCATCAATAATAGCATCAGTTGTTGTTGAAGTTGCAACAGACACGCAGCATGCATAATGGTCTGACTCGGAGAGCTTTCTGTTTTCAATGATGAAATGCTGTTGGTTTAGTGGTGCCACAGCTGTAGTTAGTTAGCAGTAGTGTTTCAAATCATTTCAATTAATAATAAATAAAATAAATAAATATCTTGGGTTGTTTTGCATTGCATGCCATTGTGTTTGGGGGAGCAGATTGGGCATTTAGGGGGGCATTGCCCCCCCATGCCCATGCCTAGATCCGCCCTTGGGTATATCTACATGTTAGATTTTCTCCTTTTATATTCGTGGAGCGTGTGCCTGGCTGTGATCACGCAGCCCATATGGAAGTGGAACACAGGATCGTGTGGGAGGAGGAGGATGAGGAGGAAAGGGTTTGGGCTCTGTGTTATACCCGCGACATACATGCTCCTGCAGGCGTATATATACTGGATAAACCGGCATGTGTGTCGTCTTCCACCGGGGGCGGCCGACCGGCCCGCCCACGTGCGTTTGTGTGAACACTAACAGTGAGGGCAGCTATTTTGAGATTTTTAATTGTCTCCGTTTATGGGAACTTGTGAAAGCCACATTATACTGCGATACGCTGTGAAAGGTGAGGGTTTGGGCACAGCGCCCAAGATACAGGGGAGTCGTGTCAAATACTAATGACTGTTCCAATAACATGGCTGGGGGCGAGTCAAACCTACAAATCATCTCTTTATGACTGTCGTAAGAAGAAAAAAGTGGAGAGGATTTCAATTCTTGATGTGTTCACCTCGTCAGAGCACTTCTAATTTTTGGCCAAACATGATGGTTTTGCAAAACAGAGCTTTTTGGAAATGCCAGGATAAGTCGTGTATACAGTTGGAAAACGTTTTATTTAAACGAAATATCCCCTGTGAAGCGAACCTCAAACGTGTAATGAATCCAATTAAAAATGTAATTATATCCGCATTAAGTTGCAGTCAGGAGTGTGGGGTTAGCCGGTTTGTCGAGGACGCACCCTCGCTATGCGCCGTTTGAAAAACTTCACACATGCTCTGCCATTGGCGATAGAACATTGCCAGTGAGAAAGAGAGGGAGCACATTGGACACGGTGTTATCATAATTATGTACCGTTCTGTTCGTATTCCCTGAAACGAGAGGCTTTTCCTCTGCTTCTCGTAACAACACGGTAGGATTATCAAGGTCTGTTCAGCGAGTACAACCTTCCAGGGTAAACAAACACGCATTTTTCCCTGGAAAACCTCCAGGTAAATATCAGAAAAGCGGGCCAAGAGTTGAAAGAGGCTGTCGGTATCATACGCTACATAAACTAACAGGGTGTTCAGAGCAGGGGTGGTTTTGCCATTCGGCAGACTAGACAGTTGCCTAGGGTGCCATGAGGGGAGGGGGGCGACCATGAGGGGAGGGGGCGAGGGAGGGGGTGACATTTAAAACACATATATGTTCTTTAGTTTAAAAATAGTTCATAATTGTATCCCTCCACAGGAGATTTTCGCTGGAGCCCCTGGGAAAATCTTGCCTAGGGCTCCAAATTGCTTAGAAACGCCACTGGTTCAGAGACCAGCCCAGTGTTGCCAACTGCCAAAATCCAAAATGCACTATAGTACCACTTCCAAAATGCACTAGAATGCGCTAGAGCAGTGGGTTTTCAACCATTTTCATACCAGGGCCCACTATTTATTCTCCATTTTAGACCATTTGATGAGTTTAGTCTCTCGGACTAATTTAGACATATAACTGGCAAAATGTTGGTCAAAATAGAAATTCGTCTATGTTTTATAAATACGTATACATTCTTGACAATTCGGTAATTCAATGTATTCATTCAATTGTGTAATCAAGAATTACACATCTATAAGGGTCAATTTGGTCACCAATGGTCCTTTCTAGGAAAGAAGGAGGACTCTGTCATAGAAGGAAAAATGGTGAAATCTCTGGTGCCTGTCAACCAATTTCGCCCCAACTCACCAGCAAAAAAACACTAGATTTTCCGCCAGGAGTTTTTCACTAATTTTGGCACTCTGGGGAAAAAAGCTAAATGCACAAAGTTGGCAACACTGGACCAGCCTTGCATGACTGGACACGAATCTGCAAAAAATAAATAAATAAATCCCCTCAGCACAGTGATATAGTCTTTCCATGCGAGGCTAATTACAGACGGCAACAGCTATAGCGGTACTGTCAGAGAACACTCAGCAACTTTAATGAATCCTGTACGCTTGTTTAGCGAAGCTTGGCGAAAAATGTGTGTACAACATCAGAAAAAAAAAATGATGGGACGCCTGTACCGCCTGCGTGCTGTTTCTATGGATACGCAAAAAATATTAAAAATAAAAACCTGTGAAGTGCTCTGCACAACGCCAGTTAACACCACCCACCCACCCACCGCCGTTGAGCGTCCTCGACTACATTTTGGACATGTTCCTGGCAGGCTTGTCGAAGTCTCACCACTTTGACTTTGAAAGTAACGCCGAGGCCTATCTGTTCTGTTCCCACTCGACAGAAACGTCCGAGATGTGAGAGGAGATGCTCTCTGGCTGCCAACAGCCCCTCTCCTCGCCAGGGGCGGATCTAGGCATGGGGGGGGGGGCACCACTAAACCAACAGCATTTCATCATTTAAAACAGAAAACTCTCTGAGTCAGACCTTTAGCTTTATGCATGCTGCGTGTCTGTTGCAACTGAACTTCAACAACAACTGATGTTATTATTGATGCTTTACTTGACTAATAAAATTCCTGTAAGCGAAAATGGTATGGTGTGGCTTCATCACCCGTGGCACGAATCCCACCCAAACGTGCATCGTGCCCACCTAATTGAAAGGTTATGCAGAGCATGTCCTGACTGCCTCACCAAACACGATGGCATGCAAAACAACCCGAATTTCAAGGATATTTCAAATTAAAGTCGTTATATTTGAGATGATTTGAAATGCTACTACTCCTACTAACTAACTATAGTTGTGTCACCTTAAACCAACAGCATTTCATCATTGAAAACAGAAAACTCTCCGAGTCAGACCTTTAGCTTTATGCATGCTGCGTGTCTGTTGCAACTTCAACAACAACTGATGTTATTATTGACGTACTGTAAGTCCTGTACAAGATATAAATATTGTGGGTCACAGAAGTAAATAATATGAAAATGGTATGAGTGCGGCTTCATACCACCCCCCCCCCCCCCCCCCCCCCCCCCCCCAACATTTCCCAATTGGGAAATGTTACATCCGGGCCTGCAATAAAGTCGCAGAAAAAAAAATGAAGTGATGCCACTGCTAGTAAAGGAAGAAAAGAAAAAGATGCAAACTCTGCAGTATGAGGATTGGTTTACAATACACATCCAACTGTTAGCAGGCACTCATCCATACAGTGGATGTGGAGGTCACAGCTTGCAGTTTTTCTGCTGTGAAAAATACAATTTTGTAGTGTCATCAAAAGGCATTGAATGGGGTCTGACGTATAGGGAGTAAGAGCGATGGATGGATGGGGGGCTGTCATGCATGTGCACACACATACACGCACACACGCACACACACACACACACACACACACACACACACACACACACACACACACACACACACACACACACACACACACACACACACACGTTTGGCCTACTGTACATGACGTCTAATCGCTGCCCAAAGTTAGTGGGAGGGGCCTATTTTACGAAGACCGCCACAAACAACAAACTGAAATCCAATACACACACCCAAATTTGAATCACAGTTTGAGGGGGCGGTGTCATCAACACAGGCAAAAGCAATTCCATTTACATCCATAGGGGGCGCCACAATTGAAAAAAAAATACCTGTTTGTTGCAACAAACTTGATTTTGAAAATAGGAGTAATCCAAATTACTTTACACCTGATCACAAAGACTTGACATTGTAATGTGCTGCTCTAGACTAATCCATGGAGAAGGTACCCTGCATCGTTGCACCGCTCACTTCACATCAGTGTGATTTGTACCTTTTGACCTTCTAATATTGATAGATACGGTGTATCGCCCATCCCCCTTCTATCTTTAATTGAACCCCACTCTTTAAAGTGGAATTCCGTCCATTTTCAACATTTTCCTGAGAGTGTGCAAATGGAACCAAATGGAGCCATTTGGTTCCATTTGCTCAGGAAAAAAGGTCCTAAAAGTAAAATCATTAACATGGTGAAACACAACTTGAAGTTGTGTTTCACCATGTTGATGATTGTTTGAAACACAGAATGGGGTTACTTTTCATCATGTGCACACAACATCTCTAAGGTAATGACATAGTAAATGTTGAAAATGGGTGGAAGATTTCTTAGTACTTCCATTGATTCCATCTCTCTCTCTTTCTCTCTCTCTCTCTCTCTCTCTCTCTCTCTCTCTCTCTCTCTCTCTCTCTCGCTCTCTCCCACCCTTTCTCCCTCTCCCTTTTAAAGCCAGCGTAGTCATGCTCACCGGAGCCTGTCATGATTGCATCCCGGGCAGAGATTGGCCCACCGAACAGCGCGGCTATCTACGCTACACTTATGACACTTTGAGGTCGAGGCCAGCCAAGATGACTAAAAACTTCCCCCCAGTCACTTTGGCTCCAGGCCCATGCAGCAGCAGCAGCAGCAGCAGCAGCAGCCCCACACACACACACGCTTGCGCATACGCGTACATGCATATACTGCAGGGGCGGATCTAGGCATGGGCATGGGGGGGCAATGCCCTCCTAAATACCCAGTCTGCCACCCCCCCCCCCAAACACGATGCCATGCAAAACAACCCAGGATATTTCAAATTAAAGTGCTTATATTTAACATGATTTACTACTGACTAACTACAGCTGTGTCACCACTAAACCAACAGCATTTCATCATTGAAAACAGAAAACTCTCTGAGTCAGACCTTTAGCTTTATGCATGCTGCGTGTCTGATGCAACTTCAACAACAACTGATGTTATTATTGATTTTACTTAATTTGATTTTACTTGACTAATAAAAGTCCTGTAACCGATAATGGTATGGGTGCGGCTTCATCGCCTGTGGCGCGAAGCAACACGGGCGATGAAGCCGCCCCCATACCATCTTCTCTTGCCCCTCCAACATGTCCCCCCCCCCAAATGGAACATGTTACATCCGCCCCTGATATACTGTATATATACACACACAAACACAGCCACACACGCATCCTTCCCTGGTGATAGTGAGCTGTGGATGTGTCCATTCGTACTCTTGTGGTATCAGCCCTCCAGTGTGTCACCTTCACATGGAGTGACATTGGCTGCACTGAGATCGTCCTACACAGAGAGCAATCACCTAATGAAACTCAAAATGTCACCTCCTTCATAGCAGGGGTGGATCTAGGCATGACATGGGGGGGGGGGGCATTCCCCTCCTAAATGCCCAGACTGCCACATCAAACACGATGGCATGCAAAACAACACAAGATATTTCAAATTGAAGTACTACTACACTACTACTGCTACTAACTAACTAACTAGAATTGTGGCACCACTAAACCAACAGCATTTCATCATTGAAAACAGAAAACTCTCTGAGTCAGACCTTTAGCTTTATGCATGCTGTGTGTCTGTTGCAACTTCAACAGCAACTGATGTCATTATTGATGCTTTACTTGCCTAATAAAATTCCTGTAACCAAAAATGTTATGGATGTGACGAGACAGTGTCCATGCAGTCTCTTTCAGTGGTAGTAGAGAAACGAAACAGTGTCCATGCAGTCTCTTTCAGTATAGTAGAAGAGCAATGAGGCAGTCTCCGTGCATTCTCTTTCAGTAGTATTGGTATTGGCTAAAACGCTGCCTCACGCACACACAACCCCCCCCTCCCCTCACAAATTAGCACCGCCTTTCCAGAGCCCGAAGAATGTTTTGTTTTCATGATTTGTTGACAACAACAAAGTTCTGGACCGTCTGTAGGGAAACAGCTGCAGCATCAAAGCAGAAGCAACATAGATGGAAAAAAAAATATAGCTATACTGTATCTATTTTGATTTTTGGCTAGTTCATCTCTCTCTCTCACCTTTCTCCCTCTCTCACCCTGTTAGACAGGGGCGGATGTAACATTTCCCAATTGGGGGGGCAGGAGAAAATGGTATGGGTGCGGCTTCATCGCCCGTGACTTCTGTTTTCAGTGATGAAATTATAATGTATTCTATTTTATTTAGTCAGTCCATTGAACAGGGACGGATGTAACATCTCCCAATTGGGGGGGCAGGAGAAAATGGCATGGGGCCGGCTTCATCGCCTGTGTCGCTCTGCGCCACAGGCGATGAAGCCACACCCATACCATTTTCAGTTACAGGACTTTTATTAGGAAAGTAAAGCATCAATAATATCAGTTGTTGCTGAAGTTGCAACAGACACGCAGCATGTATAAAGCTAAAGGTCTGACTCAGAGAGTTTTCTGTTTTCAATGATGAAATGCTGTTGGTTTAGTGGTGCCACAGCTGTAGTTAGTTAGTAGCAGTAGTAGTGTTTCAAATCATTTTAAATAATTTAATTTGAAATCTCTTTGGTTGTTTTGCATGCCATCATGTTTGGGGGGCAGACTAGGCATTTAGGGTGGCACCCCCCCCCCCCCCCATGCCCATGCCTAGATCCGCCCCTGCCGTTACACTTGCTTCACCTCATTGACTCCATGCCTCCCTCCCTCCCTCACCTGGTATATATATCACACACACGCACATCCTTGACAAAGAGAATGGCAGCCGCGCATGAGCCAAGAATAGCCCACCGCCCAGAGTGACGGCTCCCCCTCCTCCCCCTCCTCCCCGTCCCCCAATCAAGACCTGTCACACACCGCCAAGCACTAAGCTATAAAAGGGCTGTATTTTAAAACATGCTCATGGCCCCCTCTCTCTGAACAGGGGCTGTTGAGTGGGACATGATGGGATTAGAATCCCAACACCTCACCCAGGCCAGCGACACTCCCTCCCTCCCACATATGCCAGGGCAGGCTGGAGGGACAGCAGAGGTCCGACACCAGGCCTGGTGGGATGCAGATTGTCAGTGGGAGGCACTGAGAGTCTGACAGAGATGGAGCCAGCAGGGTATGTCTATACCGGCGGCTTTATGGATACCTGCATGTTATTAAGCCCCAATAAATGAGGTGGTACAGGTGGAGGAGTGTGAAAATGGCCGTTGTAAATCACAGAATTGAATTGCCGGGTGGCGCTGAATTTAATCTTCGGTGCACAAGGGGGATGGTAGTCTGTTCTTTCACTTCTTTTAATGGATCGTTCCCGTCCAACCGTCATTTTGTAGAATGTTAAAAAAGGGAAGATGTAGAGTCGACACACACACACACACACACACACACACACACACACACACACACACACACACACACACACACACACACACACACACACACACACACACACACACACACACACACACATGCATGTGCCTCCACACACACAACGAATGCACACACCCTTTTGTTGGTAGAATGACATTTGTGCCATGATGCGTCATTTAGGCTGCATACGGGGTGTCATTTTAACGTGTGTAAACTTTAATGTTTTTGTTTTCATGATTTTTTGACAACAACAACCTGCTGGACCGTCTGCAGGACGAAGCAAGTGTATGTCTGCAGGGAAACAGCAGCAGCAGCAAAGTAGAAGCAACGTAGAGGGGAAAAGGCAAAAAATATAGCTATACATCTGTTTTGATTTTTGACTAAAAAGTCCTTTAACATGTCAGCACCACATTCATTTGAACTGCACTGTGCGGAGTGCAGTTCACACACACACACACACACACACACACACACACACACACACACACACACACACACACACACACACACACACACACACACACACACACACACACACACACACACACACACACACACACACACACACACACACAGCATAGCGTTCTGTGTGCGTGCTCTTTCACACCCATACCCCTTTCACACCTTGTGTTATTCGATCCAGGCCACACTGATCATATTTTACTAGTATGAGGCTGTCTCATTTATCCATTTGTTTCGTTTTTTTATTTCGTTAAACTTTGCAGGTATAAGATCAAGAACATATGCTTGCTTGGTTGTACACAACCAACCGATGCCTGGTATTTATGTGATATCGGCGCATGGGCTGGATGTCATCAGTAAAAATCGATTGTAGGAGTCGTGTTTAATTTGTTTTGAACTGAAATGGGCATGGAACAGAGCTCACCTCGATGATGAATTGCTCCCGGTTAGAAGTGTGACTCGGCTCTGATGAGTTTATTGCATTGAGCTTTTATTACCTACTGTAGGAACAACAGTGATTCCCTGCAGCCCATTGTTCTCCCTTATAGCAGTGGTTTTCAACCTTTTTCATACCAGGGCCCACTATTTATTCTGCATTTTAGCCATGGACCACCATTTAATGTTGAGTTTAGTCTCTCGGAACCCAAAACTAAGGATTTTCAAGTTTATGTCCACAATTTAGGAGAGATAACTGGCAAAACCTATTGGTCATTCAATAACAAATTCTTCTACAGGTGTAGATTCTTGAAAATTAGGTAATTCAGATGATTAAATACAAAATAAAATGATTATGATTTAACTCTTGAGAGTTAAAATGATACCAAATGGACCCGTAAGGGTCCATTTGGTATCATTTTACGGTCTCAAGAGTTACAGATCTATAAGGGTCCATTTAGTTACCAAAGGTACATTATTTATAGCTGGGGACCACCTGGAATCCTCTCAGGGATCACTGGTGGTCCCCGGACCGCTGGTTGAAAAACACTGCCTTATAGGCTATAGGAACTCCCACAAAAAATCAGCCTGTATTTCTGGTCGCTACACTGCCTCCCCCTAGCCAGCCAGGGCACCTGATGGAGGTGGGAAAGGAACTGGTTTGGAATAATGTATTCCTTTCATGCGCTATGTCCAACCAGGGAAACTCTCCCCACTGTCGGGTGAAAAGAAGCCACTTGGACTCTATCAAGGAAGCATGAGGTCAGTCCATTGCTCTCCCCGGATTGGCAGAGGGAGTGTAGAGCCCATGATTACATCAGGCCATTGACACGGAGTGATTTTTGTTGTAATTTTAACGTTAACGTTTCAATAGGCTTGTCATAAGCGTTGTGATGTTGGGATGTGATGCGTGAGCATTTCTGTGTAAATGTGTGCATGTGTGTGCATGTGGCGTGTGTGTGTATGGTGGGTATGCATTGATGCTTTTCTAAACTGTGTGTGTGTATGCGGTGTGCATGTGTGTGCAGGCCAGTGTGTGCATGTGTGTCTTTTTATTTTAATTTGGTGTGTGTGTGTGTGTGTGTGTGTGTGTGTGTGTGTGTGTGTGTGTGTGTGTGTGTGTGTGTGTGTGTGTGTGTGTGTGTGTGTGTGTGTGTGTGTGTGTGTGTGTGTGTGTGTGTGTGTGGGGTGGGGGGGGGGGGGGGGGGGGGGGGTCGAGAGCCGTACTGTGCCTCCTGTTTATGTTGTAATGAGTTTCAGGGTTGTGTTGGGATCAGCACTAGGTGATCACACCCATATTGAAGACATACAGTAGCCTGCTGCCTACACACACACACACACACACACACACACACACACACACACACACACACACACACACACACACACACACACACACACACACACACACACACACACACACACACACACACACACACACACACACACACACAATCATCCTATCAGTGAACACTAAAGCCCTGCTCTCGCCTCTGTGCTGACACTGTCCATGGTGCTGAATGTGTAATGAGCATAGTGCCAGTTATCTTTTCTACAAATCTACAGGAAATGTACTATATAAACTCGGCAGAGCATTCACTCTTAATTGTCAAACAAGATATACACAGAAGGCAAAAATCTGCAGAACTAAATGTAAGGGCTCAACACCTACACATTATACATGCAAGTGTTTGTGCCATGGGGGAATGATCCAGTTCCAATTAGCAATTACGCTCATTTTGGGGGGTTGGGGGAGGGGTCTGCAGCCTTAAAAGAGAGATAGCTAGTGAAACATGCAGTCCCGTGACTGGAAGAGGGTTTTACTGGGTTGAATCGTCCAACCATTACGAATGGAAGGATTGTAATGCTTATGGCTATAGTTGTGCTCCCTCCCCCTCCTCCTCGACAGCTCAATATGCCCCGGAGCCGAGGCACCGGAACCTAACTGCACAGCTGCTCTGCAGCGGCTAATTACTGAACACACTGAACGCGCTTATTCTCAGTGCAGTCAGTGTGGTGGGAAAAAATACTCTGATTTTTGAGGCCCTTCTACGTACTGTAAGTCCAGCGTTTGTCCACAGTGTTTTGCACGTGAACGCAAACGTTGTGTCGACGCAAACATTTCAAACACATACATTGAAGGTAAAAGTGAGGACGCGAATCGTGATCGGCCAGAATGAGATGATAGTATGATGATAAGAGTGCCCCTCACTTCACGCAGGTGTGATTTTGTGACAATATTTCTCTGAGATGCTGTGTTAAAGTCCAGAATGCAATATGTAGTTGCATAAAAGTGGTCTTTCTTTCAGAATCTGTACAAATAAAAATAGCCAATGTATACAAGCTCACAATGTTGTGTTGCGATGAGTCGCATTGTGAGCTCGTAGATTGGCTGTTTTCAAATGGCCAAAACGCACGGTTTTGTAATAATAATCAGAAAGTTGTCAAATAATTGCATTGGAGTAAACAGTACAATATTGGCCTCTGAGATGTAGTGAGGTACCGGTAGTAGTAAACGTACTGACATTTTGACATACTCAGGTAAAGTGTGAATACCTCAACCTTTCACTTAAGTGCACTTAAGTATATGTACTTTACACCACTGGTTATACTGGGTACTTTGCGTTAATCGTTTTTCAGGATTAAAACAATAAACGAGACGAAAAGAGTTAAAATTCTCGCAAGCTTAGTGAGGGCAAGTGTTGTTTTTTTGGTTTTGTTTTTTTAACCAACTGATATGACCATCCTAATTACCTATAATCCTTACAGTTCCTCAAATTCTGGCATCTATAATCTGAAAAGATTATCCATGATGCTGAATCCATTCCAAGCGTCTAAATGTGCCGACTAAGCACACTAGGAGTGTTTTCTGAGTGTTTTCAGCATAAAACGCTATCTCCCTGAGAGATAGGGTGAGAAGTTCAGCCACTCGGGAGAGACTCACAGTACGGCCACTGCTCCTTCGCTTGGAAAAGAGCCAGCTGAGGTGGTTCGGGCATCTGGTTAGGATGCCTCTCGAGCATCTCCCTAGGGAGGTCCCCGAGGCACGTCCCACTGGGAGGAGACCCCGGGGCAGACCAAGGACCAGATGGAAGGATTACATCAACTCTCTGGCCTTGGATCGCCTCGGGATCCCCCAGGAGGAGGTCGGGTTGTTGCTTGGGACAGGGAAGTCTGGGGCTCTCTGGTGGAGCTGTTGCCCCCGCGACCCGACCTCGGATAAGCGGATGAAGAAGGATGGATTTCTGAGTGAAACTAATGCTTGGAATGGATTCTGCATCATGAAAACCACACGTTGCATGCTACGTAACGCCTGATGAAAACATTTTTTTTCTCTATAGCTATATAAAATTAAACTACTGTTTACTCTCTCTATATATTGTATTTGTATATACTGTATATGTTTTCTCAACATACCGGTATCCAAGTTAGCTTCTGGCATTTTCTACATGCTCAACATAAAGCCTTGGTGTACTCAATATGCCTGGGGTCACTTTCTGGCAAGTGGGCTAAGATGGGAATTTAATGTGATGAGAATTTGCTGTAGGTCAGTGCCCTTTTTGGATGTCGGTTGGAAGCAAGCAACTCCTTTACGGATCATCGTTTGAGGTGCAAGTCAAGATGAATTTGTTTAGGACCAAATGTTAGACGACTGACTGGCATTAGCAGTCCTTAGAGTCCCGATGTTGGCAGGGATAAGAGACGGAACAATTTATTAGCGCTGCCTGTTTTCAAAGCAATATAAGCATCAGGGATTCACCCCCACGCTGCAATGCGGGGGAACAGAGTGTAAAGAAGGAAACGTGATCAAACTTGAGTGGCCACAGCTGGAAATATAAAGCGAGATAAATAAATACATCTAATTATAGAATCTAAAAATCCACCGAGGTCCCATGTGATGCCTTACAGGAAAAGCGAGAGAAAGAGATAGAGGTGTGAATAAGCGGAATCAAAATGAATCCTTGGCCACAGCTTTTTTACTGAGCTTTATTTTATCCAGGGATTGTAACAGGGTGCAATCCCTGCGGCAGTGCTCTCTCACTCAATACCTGCCCAGGTCTCCTTTGCTCTTAAAACCAACATACCAAGACAGATTCTTACTACTAGTAGCCCTCCCTCAAGACAGAATGTCCATTGTGTTTGTCCAGGCCTCCGTAAAGTCCACAAAGGGATAAATGAACACTGATGATTTTACGGGCATACACTTGCAAAAGTACCTTCGGATTCATGTTCATTGATCTGACCCTATAAGAGCAGTGAGATGTGCAGGGGATACCAAACGGATTAGTTTAAATCTCATTATGAATCTGCTGGAGACTACTGTGCTGTGATTGGCTAAAACGCTGCCTCACCCCCTTACAACCCTACCCCCCCTCTCACCCTTTCCTGAGCCGGGAGAATGTTTCATTTTCATGATTTGTTGACAACAAAGTACTGGACCGTCTGCAGAACGAAGCAAGTGCCTGTCTGCAGGGAAACAAGCTGCAGCATCAAAGTAGAAAGCAGCGTAGAGAGGAGAAAAGAAAAAAAAATATATAGCTATATTTTGGCTAAAAAAGTTACCCTAACGGGTTCATTTGGTTCCATTTGTACGAAAAAAGAAGCACCTATAAGAAATCCATTAACATGCTGAAAATACATCTTGATGATGTCATCAAGATGTTTCACCATGTTAGTGGTTTTCTTCAGACTTCCATTTCTTGGGAACACAGAATGGGGGAACGTTTTTTTATCATGTCCACACAACACCTTGAAGGTACATCAATGACATAGTAAAATATTGAACATGGGTGGAGTTCCCCTTTAACTACCAGCTCTACCTTTTTTTTCTTGGTGGTGGAAACGTCGTAATAATGCCACGAGGAGCTGACTTTGATTAAACACCCAGTGCCATGCTGCATAGCACCCAGTTGTGACACTTAAAGCAGATAAGAGGCGTGTCGGGTTGTTATTGCGAAGACTCTTCCGCGCAGCCAGCGACGGCTAATTAACCTGAACACGGAACCGAGTTCACACTGGAAGGAACGTCTTATAGTCGCCGTTGGAAAGGTTATACTTTTTCACACGCTTTTAATCCGCCATTTCACCATTCGGAAAACAAGCCGTGCCTTAATTGCCCGGCAGCTTTTCATTCGTGTCAAAGGCTCTTTCAAGGTTCTAAAAGCAGAGGGTAATATACCTCCCAGTCTGCAATCTCCGGATGAAAAAAATAAATAAGTAAAAATTTGTCAGAGTAATGGAGTTTGTATTTTCTTTTGATATAGCGTCTTCAAAGGAGCGCTGCATGGCAGATGATAGTCATTTTTATTTATTTCTTTTTTTTTTCGATAATAATCACATAGATGTAATTCTGTTTCATGTAATCCGTTTTCCCCGAGCTATTACTGTTATTGCCACATGAACGACTGCAGTGCAAGGCACAGATGCAATGGAGAAGCTGTGTGTGTGCTTGTGCGTGTGTTTGAGCGTGTGCACGTGCATGCGCTTCTGGGCTGACATTAATGAACGCATACACAACCACCGTGAATCTTTCCCTTCGTACTGTTTCTTAAAGGGGAACTCCACCCAATTTCAACATTCTAATATGTCATTAGTATACCCTAGAGGTGCTGGGTGGACATGATAAAAACGTTCCCCCATTCTGTGTTCCCAAGAAATGGAGGTCTGAAGAAAACCACTAACATGGTGAAACATCTTGATGACATCATCAAGATGTATTTTCACCATGTTAATGGATTTCTTTAGACGCTTCTTTTTTTCTGAGAGCGTACAAATGGAACCAAATGAACCCGTTAGGGTTCATTTGGTTGCATTTGCACACTCACAGAAAAAATGTACAATTGCACAATTACATCAACCAGAATATTAAACCATTCTGCACTGTACTTTTGGTGTTTTAACTTTTAATGAAAAATCACAGGTGTACATGCCTCATAGCGCGCTAGGAGGCGTGTACATTTTTGGAGGGAAATTGTGAAAATGCAACACAAATCTTTCAGAGTGAATGTTTTGTAACAAAAACACATACTTTTTAAGAGAGGGGAATGGAATAATCTGTGTTCCAAATACTGCAATGGACCCAACTCACAGTAGTAGTACATTGGTTAAATATTCATATTTAATTAATGCTTAATAGTCCCATGGCTTTCAACATGGTGTGCCCAGTTATAGGGCATGTCATTATCCTTGAGGCAGTGTGTATCATGTGTGCATGTGTGTGTGTGTATCTGCATGCGTGTGCGTGCGTGAGGGTGAGTTTTGCGCGTGCGTGTCGACCGCGTTGTGCACGTGCGTGCCCTCGTGCGTGCGTACGTGACGGCGTGTCAACGTGTTGACATATGGAGGGGCTGATGTGTGAGGCTGGATTTTGGAGGACAAAGAGGTGATCCATGCTGCAGTCCCTTTGCTGTTTGCAGAGTCTATTTAACAAGAGGCTACACTGTAAACGGTGTGTGTTAGTGCTGCCTACTACAGACCAGCACTGCGCACCCATGTATCAACTTTATGCACCAGAGAATGCGTGTGTGTGTGTGTGTGTGTGTGTGTGTGTGTGTGTGTGTGTGTGTGTGTGTGTGTGTGTGTGTGTGTGTGTGTGGTGAGATGCATGGTATGTTGAGGGGATACCGGTGTGGCAGTGGGGGGGGGGGGGGGGGGGGGGGGGGGGGGGGGGGGGGGGGGGCTGATTACTGCCGCGGCCACTGCGCTAAATCATGTACATAAACGTCGCGGCGATGGCACTTTTAAATACAGTAAAACACAAGGCCTTGGGCTTTTTTTACAATGGTTGCAGATTTACGATGGCACGGATGGAGGGGTTTTCTTTGGGGGGAAGGGAAGGGGCCTGACAAGTTGACTGTGCGCTTGAAAATTTAGATTCATTCGGCTCATCCGTTTAAAGCAATTAGCCTATCTATACCAGAGCCAGGGGGGTTTGTTGGTTCACGTCCCTTAAGGATGCCGTCGCTCGCCGACAGAAAACAAACAAACACTTAAAAGCCGATCAGCTCAACATGAACACGCGTAGTATGAATGAATACAGGCCTACTGTATGTATTGTATGTGCATGTGCATATATACTGTACATGTATGCGTGGGGTCACTGCCTATACGCCGGTATACAAAGAAAACGTCATGCTTGACTAAGCTCTTAATTGACACAAATACATGCACTGCCGCAATTGTGCATGTGTATGTGTGTGTGTGTGTGTGTGTTGTGTGTGTGTGTGTGTGGTGTGTGTGTGTGTGTGTGTGTGTGTGTGTGTGTGTGTGTGTGTGTGTGTGGAGGGAGGGGATGTGCATCTCCCCCACGGAGATGCGCTTGTCTTGCCGAAATAAACGGCTTCGGTCGATTAATAATTCACGACGCGCTGTCCCCTCTGTGGTACCTTACATTGTACTAGCCTACGTTGCGTGGCACAGCGCCGCCCCACCCCCCTCCTCCTCATCTCCATTAGTAGTGTGTAGTAGTAAACGAGGAGGGGGAGAGGAAATCCCCCCTACTATGTCGATCTAAGTTGTGTATACAGCTATAGTAGAGGAGCTCTTAATTATGTCGGTAATGGGGTCCGCGGAGCATGTCTATCAAAATCCATTACATTCCTGCTGTGGCTTGCACTTCCAATCCCGCGCGTAGCCGTATACACCATCAAAAGACGCGGTATTCCACGATCCGTTGAATTGACCGCCGTTGTCAGAGGCGAGGCGTAGTAGGTATTACCGCGACGTGACCTGCGCTGCCCTGAAGCGACCTGGCGGATAATTGCAGCCCTTTTTGTGGCGGCATGTGGGGTGGGGGTGGTCGAATGAAAACTGTACCTGACCTGCCGTTCCTCGCGGTTTAGCCTCCTCCTCACCCGCTATACCATGGCATGCATTTCAAAAACTGGCTTCAAGGGGGGAGGATAATTCTATTACACGGTGTTGAGAATGTGAAAGAGAAAAAATATGTGATGTGGTGATGGTTCTGCAGGCAGTTCAGGCACCTCTTGGCACATTTTGTATTCCGGTAGAGCAAGTGTTTTTTTGTTGTTGTTTTTTTGTTTTTGTTTTTCAACCCGTGGCCCGGGGACCACCAGTGGTCCTTTGGTGACCAAAGGGGTGTGTAGATCTTTAAAGGTAGAGTAAGTGACTTCACTTCATACAACTTTTTATCAACTTTTTTTTTGCCTAATCCTCCACACTATAGAATGTGCTGAGTGACCATATAAGGAGTTCATCCATGTCACCAGTGAGCCAAACCAAACAAACCCTACTTTCAGTTTGGGCTTTGGGGGGGAAAAAAAGCCTTTCGTCCAATCAGGATGAGAGGAGGCTTCGTCCATTCAGGTTCGAGTGGGGTTTGGCCTTGGTGTTTGTGCTGTTGGCCCGCCCACTGTAGAGTGTGTGCATGTGCACATTGTGTTACCGGCGTTGGGGGTTCAGAGTCACCTAAATCACTGAATGCTCCTGTGGTATCTGAGGAACCCACATCTGACTGCAAAGAGGACATGCCTGGACTCTACTTCACTTCCCACACACGGTCAAAAGTACTCCTATAGACTATTCGAAAATACGACACTCCTTTAACTCTTGAGAGCGCAAAATGAAACCAAACGGTGGAAATATCACAACTGATATTTTGATCATTTTTGGGCTCTCTCCTATGGAATATACCACATGAAATACATCATAAAATTGCGGACACAATTATTAATCAAACCACAACACGTTATTGTTTAGTTTTGGGGTCTGCGAGTAAGTCTTTTGGTGGTCCGTGGGCTTAAAGGTGAATTCCACCCATTTTCAACATTTTTTCTGAGAGTGTACAAATGGTACCAAATGAACCCTAACGGGTTCATTTGGTTGCATTTGTACGCTCTCAGAAAAAAGAAGCGTCTAAAGAAATCCATTAACATGGTGAAAATACATCTTGATGATGTCATCAAGATGTTTCACCATGTTAGTGGTTTTCTTCAGACCTCCATTTCTTGGGAACACAGAATGGGGGAACTTTTTTATCATGTCCGACCCAGCACTATACTAATGACATATTAGAATGTTGAAAACTGGTGCAATTCCTCTTTAAATGCTGAATCAATTCACAGACCTTGTTATGAAAGAGAGTGAAAACCACTGCAGTAAAGAGATATTTACATAGATGTCTTTGAAGAAGTAACAAGCGGGCCCACATTCTGTAATTTCACATAAATCGGTGGTACACCACAAGAGAGAGTGCGGTTTCACAAGCCCATCCAGCTGTCATCAAACTTTCACAAGGGCATGATGACAACGAACGATGGCTCTCGAGACGCAAGAGTGCGACAGTGCAAAGCACACCGACGAGAGTATGTATCGTGACGACGTTTTACGCAATCACAACGCAAACCAAACGTGTATGGAGGGGGGGATGGTGCAGGGGGGGCTCTAATCCTCAAGCTGGATGGTGGGCTGAGCACTCCACAGGAATCAATACAAATGAGTTGCCTCTCAGTGCCTCTTTTCAGTGTAGTGGTATCCAATATCCCTGCGTTAAATTGGCTGCAAGTGAACATCTGCCAGCCCCCTGTACACCCCCCCACCTCTTCCCCACTCTTCTTTATCGCCCACTTTCATTGAATGCATGAAAGTGGTGGTGTGTGCAGTCGCTCTGTGGTCCACAGGCAATCACCCCCACACATTTCATTTTCTCTCTCTCTGTCTCTCTCAAACACACAGACACCAGGGGCAGATCTAGGCATGGGCATGGGGGGGCAATGCCCCCCTAAATGCCCCGACTGCCCCATGCAAACCAACCCAAATTTCAAATATTTCAAATTAAAGTGCTTGTATTTAAAATGATGTGAAACACTACTATACTGCTAATAACTACAGCTGTGGCACCACTAAACCAACAGCATTTCATCATTAAAACAGAAAACCTTTAGCTTTATGCATGCTGGGTCCCTGTTGTAGCTTCAACAACAACTGATTATTACTATTAACTGTTATTATTGATTCTTACTTGCCTAATAAAAGTCCTGTAACCGAAAATGGTATGGGTGCAACTTCATGAAGTCGCCCCCATACCATTTTCTCCTACCCCCCAATTGGGAAATGTTACATCCGCCCCTGACACGCACACATGCACACTGCAATGCCTACAACTCTCAGAATCTCAAACTGGACTCAACA